>OY292338.1:2400000-3600000 GCA_958496145.1 Heliothis peltigera
ACACGCATAGCGCTTACGCAACTAACCGCGCCCGCATGCGTCTGGCTGGCACACTTTAAATAAAAAATAACATTTACAAATTTCGAACGCAGATAAAATTATTTTCCTTATCTGCGTGAAGTGTGTGTCAAAGTTTACGCGGGATTTGAATTTTTATTTGCGCGGCAATCTTTTCGTGTTATTTATTTATTATTGAAATTAATAAATTAAATAATGTGTGAGACATCTAAGTGTTATGTTATTGTGAGAAGCTGTGATGTGTTTGTTTCGTGAAGTGGACAGCAAAAAGACACCATCTGTCGAAAAGTAAATATTCTTTTTTTATTTTCTTAAGTAGTTACATACCTAATGTTTTTTTCAGCCACAACATATTTACAAGTACCTAGCTCGAGTAGCTAAGCTCATTATTAAAATAACAACCCTAGGTTAGCGCGGTCGGTCCGTGGATGGGTGACCATCTTGTCATGATGAGTTCCTCTATGTTTCGGAAGGCACGTTAAATTGGTCGCAGCAGCCTGACAACCAGTCTTGCCAAAAGGTATCGGGTTGTCTAGGTAACTGGGGTTGAGGACATCACATAAGCAGTTGTTCCTTGTGATGGTACCTAATCAGCTTCATCATGTTAGATTGGAAACCGAATCAAACATACTAGGGTAAAGAGCTAGTTAGATGACATGTGACGCATACGTAGGTAGCATAAAGAAATACTTTTTAATTTAAATCATGTTAATAAAAAATATAGGTATTTGTATTTAGTTTCAGATTCACTTCTTAATTAATTTATGTGTGAATTATCGCGTCTAAGTGTTGTTATTTCCTAGTAGACAGGTGACGAATTTAATAAAGTATAAATACAATTAGATGAGTCGATAAATGTTAAGTTATTCAGCTCTATTTAGGGGCTGATAGTCTTCCGTATCGAGATTTAAAACGACTTTATAACTCAGTTCTATAAAAAAAATATATCAATAATCTAAATAGACGCTTAATTAAAAATTTTAGTAGAGGACCTCTAATGGCAGGTATACTCAATCACGTATTATAACAATAATTAGAGGGGGTTCCTCTCTGTGGGGCCCTGACTGCCGCCCCGGTAGCTTGGACCTTGTTCCCGATGCCGATGGAATATTAATTTTATATATTTCAATGTTTGTTTGTATATGAAATATTTAAAATGAAATGAATATACGAAAAAATAAATTCTCAATATTTTCTCAGATAACCTTTGTGTTATTCACGACCTAAAGTTAAAGTATGCAAAGGGTCAGAAGGAAGAGATCTTTCTTAGTTCAGAACGACTAGTCACAGCGAACCCGCGACCTTTTGTGTTGCACAATTTGCTAAATACTGTTGCTTCAACATTGTTCGTAGTATCTATAAAACGAATTATTATTGAAGTTTTATTTTATGCAATAATAGAGTCCGCATTCTTAACATTTTAAAAACGATCTTGTCGGAAAAATAATATATTTATTTACCTATTATTTAATAATACATTATCCTCAAATATCTACTCAATAATTTAATTCCAATCTCATTCTTCCGAAAAAACGACTACAATGACGTCTTAATACTTTTATTTTAAGATACTGCTTAGCTAGTTACTAAATACTTAATATAATGCAGCATAATAGAATCAATTAGCCAACGGCGAAGTATGGCTAAATGATGAAGTTCGCAATATTTAAGAAATTATTCAATAGGTCACGATATTCACGAACGGTTTACGAAAATCATGGCAAGACCGATTCCAGGCTCATTAAAAATTAATAAGTTAATACAAAAAATAAAACTGATCACAATATCAACAGTGCATAAGTACCTAAATTAATCCGAGGGCGCGGGAGTGTCCCAGCCAAGCCTCAAGCAGAGCGGGCACGGCCGTACCATGTTTTCTCATATTTTTTTTACTGTGTAGTAAGTCAGTCAACAAAGTAGTAGCTGGGGATGTACTGCTACATCAGTACCTACATCAAGTAGAATTATTTCAAATTTTCTTGATAGTAGGCAAATCTGAGTAAAAGGCTCCCAATTCGCTCCGAATGGAAGTGTACAAGTGTCCAATTCTTACTGATAAAAGGCACTCGTATTCCTCCAGGAACCGGTAACTTTTCTAAGCATACCGGCAGGCTCGCAGCACCACTCTTAAAAGCTCATTTAATGGCATATCAGTCTTACCCACCTACATGTACACATACTGACATTCAGATATCCTTACGGTCAAGATTAGGACAGTTTTGGTACTGGTCATTATGACATAATAGATCTTTAAAACGACCGATTAAATTCGATGTCCACCCACTAGACACTTGTAAGCTCAATGTATTGACATTAACATAGCTTTAGATAATATTGATTTTATTCTCTATTTTACGTAAAACAAAGAATGGAAATGAGAAATGACGTTCCGAGAAGTTGTGTACCTATAAAAAATGTTACTTAATTACGGATGAATTAATTGTTTGTGAGAAACATAGTAAAGCTAGGAAGGAAGTTGCCGATGAGATGGCAGTTGATAGACATACGTGTATGCAACAGAATTGCATTGAATACTAAGGTATTTATGTGAATCTGATTAACTGCAAGATGACTGAAATAAAAACAGTTATAAAAATGATAACGTGCAGACGATACGTTTAAATAATGAGAAGCTCTTTAATAGCTCTAAATCGTAAATAAAAGATGAATCTAATATATTTAAGAGCACAAAAATAATGGACAGAATCACTGGATATAGTAAATTAAATTTTATAAATTTAAATTTTGCCTTTTGAATATGTATAAGCTGCCTACAGCCACTTGGACTAAAAAATCAGAGCGAATAAGTTCAAACATTAAAAGATTTCGTAATAATGCAAATAGTAATTGTTCAATTTAACGGCCTGACTTTCCTCCATTATGCACGGGTGATGGTGTTTCGTAACAGAATTTGACGCACAATTTGGCCCGGGAGATGCTTCGCTTCGCACCGTGCTCGTCTCTGTTTTTCATTAGTAGGGTTGGCAGATTCTGCGAACTACCGACGGCTAAAAAGCGAAGAAACCACCTTAACAAGGGATTTTAGAAAATGCTATAACTAATCAGAATGATCCAAGTAAGACCATTACCTACACTTAAGATATACAGTATAATTTCCGTTGTTCAAATAAACACAGTAACTTATACAAACAAGGAACGGATTCGGCATCCATGTCCTCCAAAACGAATCTAAAACAATCAGTTGTTATTTTTATCACAATGACAAACTGTCAGTACTTTGTAGGCTTTCTCTGAACACAATAAGTGTTTACATTGAATGGACGACAGGCTGCAGTTCGACAGCCCTAGTTATAGTGAATGTAATAATTTAACGCGATTGTGAGTCAAATTTGAATAATCATTAAGTGAATTCCAAAATGTGTGTATTCACAGAGCTAGCCAAGGTTATAAATCTCTTTATTTGAATGCATTTGGCGCCAGTACTAGACCCACCTCATGACGATAAACTTCTCAGAATAAAAGTTTTCAATAAAAATAGTATAAAAAACACTATTCAAATTGATCACGTTTACATTGATAAAGACGCTGACGCTGACAAACTATCCATGCCACGTGTATATTATTTTCAACTGTCACTTGTTTTAATATGTCATGCGTCGTGGGAACGTTAGCCATGATAATGAGCCATACAGCCCTACAGCCGAAATAGATAAGGCACGAAAGCCTAGCAGGTGTTATTCTCAGTGAATCAATCCTGCAATAAATGAATACTATTGCTCTAGTCATCTTAAATTGGGAAATATATAAATGTTTGACTTTAAATTTGCGAAATCGCAAATTTGCCTTGGGCAAACGTGGTGATAAACGCTCCTTCTCTGTATAGGCTCACTGCTGAGCACTAGGCTCAGCAGTGGGATAGTAATAAGGCCGATGATGATGATGATGTTAAAAAAGTAAAACACATAGAGAAAGGGGTCGCTTAAACGTGACCGCGTTTGGACGCGTACTAGAGCTATTTCACTTTGTAATAGGATATTAAGGTATATTTTATAAGGACGGAGTATTTTTCTTTTTTATCCGATTGATTGGCCTTTCCTATTTTATACGTTTGTATATAAAAAAATGTTTGTTTCTTCATCATTTGTTAAAGTCTGCCTTTATATTATGCTCGTTAGCGTGTCGCAAAGTCGTGAGGTTTTCAAAGGCTTGCGGTTGGGTTACTCAACTCTAGCTATAAGTACCTGTCACTTCTAAATCTCTTTCCCTGTCTAAAATTAAACAAGCGAAGTTTTCTTGCCCATCAACAATAGAGGTCATTGTTAAACTTACGGTTAAGTATGTTTTTAATTAATCTGACAGGAATACATAAAGTTTCGCCTTTGAACCTTCAAGCATATCAATTATCATTTCAAAAAATACTGGCTCGTTAAGATCTACTATTCCAAATATAAAATAAATTATTTTTAGGATTCCCAAGATCAAACATACTTCACTAGTTACATAAAGTAATGGTTGATAACTAAGTAAGTGGTTCTGCGAACGTGCATAACCAGATTCAAGTCCTCATTCAAAAGGCCTAATCCAAAACCAGCTTATCCCCCATTAGGAGTACATGTACAAAGGATTATCTGCAGGCTAATACCGTATTAACGTTATGAAGGTCTTCTAAAATGACCAGCCGAAACACTTGTGAAATCTAGGGTTGGTGGTGGATTATATCAAGGTTATATTGTCACAATACAATTGCTGCAACTTGACATAAATAAATAGTTTAAGACTATTTTCATTTAGCACTTCTTCGTTCTTGGAAAAAATATTTTCAGCTATACAATATCGTTCCCACTCAAAAAACATATTTACTGGTTTGCAATTTATGTCATGCCATCGTAGGTTATATGACTTAGAAAATAAGCTCAATTTCAATAAAATAGGAAAGCAAGGACCAAATATATGCATGACGTAGGTATGATTTTATTTTAGCGCACTCTTTAATAGAACAAAATCATAGCTTTTTATAAACTAATCACATTCACACGCTTATTGATTCCAACACCGATTGTATTACCTACACCAATTTACCATGTAGGTGTTTGACTCTAACTTCTACTATGGTTATCGTCAAACTCCAATGCTATGTATCAGTTTCGTGGTTATTTGATATGTGCAGCGTGAGAAGAAATTAATCCCTTTAATTTGAGTTCTTTATGTTTAGAGTGGCTGAGAAATAGCGGCGTGTGTCTATCATAAGGTTAAGCGAAGCTTGGCGCGGTTGGTCTGTGGATGGGTGACTATGTCATGACGTGATATGACGGGTCTCGGATCTGACAATTGTATGTATAGCAGTCCCTACGGGTAGTAAGAAACCTACAAATACCTCGATTTTTTTATTTTGTAAATCATTTTGAGTATTTGCCTTTGCCTTTGCTTGAACGCGCTTATCTCAAGAAGTAGGGGAGAGGTGTGTCAATAGTAACAAGGGGGCAATTGTAACACACGAAGTTTTACGACACCTATTGACGAGTAGCGGTAGCTCTTGGTGGTATTTGAAACTTTATTTGGTGTTGTTTTACCGACCGAACTTGCAAGTAAATCAGTTCTCGCGTATGCTCTCAGTAGATGAAAATTTGAAATATAGCAAGTTGAGTAAAATTTCTTTTCGGCACTGTTTTGGTTATTTTTATAAATAAAACCGTTTTACAATAGTTCAGTGGTGATTTTCGGATAAGTTATCATCCAATCTATACGTGGAGGTATGTGAGTTGTTTAAATTTATCGTATATTTTTGTTAAATAAGTTGTCATTGCAAAATGGCGGGAGTGGTGCAAAAGTAACACAACAAATGGAGGCAATTGTGTTGCCAGAGGAAGATACAAATGAAGACATAGATGATGCAGATGAAGACCATAATTAGTTTATATTAGTTTAATTGTTTTATTGTTAATAAATTCTATGTCTACTATTGACTCTTATTGGTGTTACAATTGACCCTCTTGGTGCAGCAATTGTAACACTATGAGTTGTTCTCATTAAGTGCCATTTACTAGAATTTTGTTATTTTTTTTGTTGTTTTCTGTATTGGATTTTATAATTAGATAACTAAACTATACTGTGATCAAAAATGATTGCGCTGCGATTTTTTATAAAAGTTTTATGAAGGATTGATTTTTTTTTGTTACTATTGACACACCTCTCCCCTACTCGTCCGATTTGAAAAATTATTGCAGCGTAAGATCCTTAACTATACTAATATTATAAAGCTGAAGAGTTTGTTTGTTTGCACGCGCTAATCTCAGGTACTACTGGTCCGATTTGAAAAATTATTTTAGTGTTAGGTAGCCCATTTAACGAGGAAGGCTATAGGCTACTTTTTATCCGGGTGCACGGAGTTGTTCCTACGGGACGCGGGTGAAACCGCTAGCGGAAGCTAGTACATAATATAATCGGGGAAGACTGGGTGCGCAAAGAAGTGTTCGGGACGCAGTTGAAACCGATGGCAGAAGCTTTAATAAAACTTTTACTATTGAATCATTTAATAAAACTTGAACACCTGTATAAGTTTCATTTATCACACTTACAGTTATTATCAACAGAGAATCGTTTTCCGATACCTGATCTGTGTTTAACTATACATTTTCCTAGGCTAGTTATGATAACATCGATCATTGCTGTTTATCGTAAATCGATATAGGATCGATAGATGAGCCTGTATTTATGTTATCGATGATCTATGTTGATAGATGACTCATGTGTGAGTAGGTTATTTGACTCACAATCAAAAACATAACACTTAATATTATTGTTTTGTCTTTGGTGTGATACTAAACAAATGCATTTAGATTTTGTCTTGTGGACTTAAAGGGAAAGTGAGTTAGGAAAATAGGTATGATATCATCGTACAGAGCTTGTTATGGAACTTAACAATATGTTAACGTTTAAGTAAGAGTACTTCATAAAGCAGTCTTGAATTATATTTTATACGGAATAATAGGACATTTACATAAACGCAAGATTTTTGTTTCGGATGGTGAAGGTCTTACGAAGTTCGTAATGTGAATTTCTGGATGAATTAGTCACGTTTACACGTCATTATAAACAAAAGCATTATAACTTCGCCACTTTCTGTATTTAAATCAACCAGCCAACAAAGTCCACTGATGCGTAAACGCCTCTGTCAAATTTCCTTAACAGATTTACAACTTTATCGCTGAAGCATATGGTTCAAAGTTGATTGAGAAAATTGGTCACTTTCGGGTAGCTTGATGTGCTGGCATACAAACCATTTCAAGTGCAAATTTCTACCTTTACCAAAGTACAGTCGCACTCGGTCGACTGATGCAGCGGTATGCGAACACAGAATTCCGAAATTATTCGCAAGGCCGGGATGTCGCAACGTCTTTTACATATCACCTAGCTATAATGTCGTTTCTCAGCGGTCTACATCTGTACGGTCCGGTGCCCAAGATCGCATGCTTAGAGCATATTGCTATTTTTGAAATGTATTGATTTAATATTGACAAGAAAAGTTATGTTGTACATAATGCTGATATGAAGTGATGCAAGAATACGTTAGACGTTGCATGGTAGGAAAGTTGCATATATGTATGTATAACTAATTATTATTCTTTGAATTAAGCTTGATTGTGATGATAATGCTCATGTTCTTTGTACAAATGACGGCGTTCAGGTCTTCGATTTTCTGAACGAAGCAATCAAGCAATTTGCAAGATAATGCAAATTGAAATGACGATTAAAAATTTGATTAAGACGTATAAGAGGTTGTGTGAAAACTGATATAGCTGGAAATAATGGTATTTATGATATGAGATGACTTCAAACAGGAAGGTATGGAAGAAGAAGATTCCAAATAATAATAAATGGTCATTAAGGGAATGATGTAATGGAAATGTGTGCCTATACCGACAGTTAAACAGATGGAAGTGCCATACAAGTTGCGTAGATCTAAAAAATGAATAATATAGATTCAGAGAGGAGATACTACGTAACTTTGTCAAGCAATTGTCACTAGTAGGTAGGTAGACATTGCGTTTTGCACTGTCAAAACACTAGCCAAATAAAGCCTGCATTTTTTTGATGCAACAATATGTAGCAATTCTTGTTTGCAACTGCACTTAAAAACTTGCTCAATTTCAACTAAGTCTACAAAGAGCTGACCCTTCCTTGTAACACATTGCAATAAGTTTGCTTCTCTTATGAAACGTGACCTGGTTAATTTTCTGTCTAAGCTTTGGTCAATACAGTTCATCACTCTCTGTGGCAGGTACCATGTTCCAAAGAAACTATTCTTTGAAAATTATTCTTTGGAAAATGGTACCTGCGGTACGGTATTTAATCTTCTGACCAAAATCCACCCATATTTCCTCTGCAGCCCTTAGTAAAACCCCAAATATCCCGCAGACACGGCAGATTATGGCTCTCCAATTGTGCTGACATGTCTTTGATTGAAGAACTCTGGCTTCAGCACGGGGAGGCTTTACTCCGCTGGCTTTATTGTGCTAGTTGTAATTTTTATATTTTCTGAGTTAAGTCTAATATCAACCACGGTAAGCATTATCTTTGGTAGTTTTATTGTTTTATTGAAAGAAAGAGTTGTCAAAGTGTGGCTGAAATAAATATTTGATTTCAAACTTCAATCATTTTTATAAAGGTCTTTGCACTATGAAGGTTTGATGCAAATGGTATCCATTGCCATATTGTTAGTATTATTCTTAATTAAAGTAGGCCATCATTATAAGTATTACGTAGACGTATCTATTGTACTGATCCATTCTTTCGAAATACCGCAGCCATTGGTCCATTAAATATTGCCACTAAATATTGAAGGAAATTGCCAAAAATTTGTAGCGTTTCCTCCATTTGATAACTATATAGAATGGGTCAATTAACGATTTGGATTTCTTGTCGTCACTTATCGGTGCTTAACATATACCAAATCAGTGACTCATACACAAAAATATGCATAAACTATGAAAGATATACACGGTGTCATCTTTTAAGTTAATCCCATAACGAGAGGAACACTCGCACCGTAAGAACGCGGTCAGTCGGTCTCAATGTCGTTTGTATAATATGCTGTAATCCAGTGAAAAGTGTTGTAGGTACGGTGCGTTGCGTCAGCGCAGGACGATATAATGCAACACGCGCCATTTTCTGAAATAATATCATCCTCACTTTATTATAAAACAAAGCTTCTCGCTGTCTGTATGTACTTATGTAGCGTTTAGGTCTATTAAACTAACACGAATTTTATGCGCGCTATTTTAACGGATAGAGTGATTCACGAGGCTCCAAAGTACCTACAATAGTTCAGAAAAATAAAAAGAAATGTGCGGAATGAACCTTCATAGGATAAACGAAATAATATTTATAGCATAATATTTTATTTTTATAAATTTAATATGAATATACGATTTCGTAACATTTCTGGCCAGTTAAAGTTATTGGTATAAATAATTTATTAAACTAAAACAAAAACTAGAGCTATTCTTAGTTGGTCAAGCCCAGTAAGTAATAGCTATTCGATAGGTACCTACATAGTTGTTAGATTTGATTGCTAACAATGTTTGCTTACTTTCTACAGATATTAATCAGCAATTTAATAGGGTGAAACGTCCATAAGGAAACATTTTTTTATCTGCCTGTTATACAGTAACGGAACTTATAACTATTAACTGAATTAAATAATACTCGTAACATTTTAAATGATTCTGTCTCACCAAAACTATAACATATGGACAGTAAAATTAATTATCTATGTATTTTTAAAGCTTTTTCTGTTTTGAACAAATATTTCATTATTAATATACTTTTAAGTGCCTACTTATTCACATAAAATATTAATTTAATTAAATATTTATAGTTTCACACTTTTGTATAATGCCGTCCCGTCCGGAGTTGCGGTCACCATGCGTGCGCGCAGCTTTCTCCTCTTTGTTTGACGCGCACCGAAATTATGTCAAATGATTTATTGCCTTGCTTAATACCCGTTTTACAACTTTGTAAATTTTGATACCGAACTTGTTAGCATGTTTTTGGTTTAGAATGTTTTTTCGCACTTTTAAACCAAAACCTGGCCATCGGATAGTTTTTGAGTAATTAAATATTTCCATAAGATGTGCAAAGTGCCCACTAACAATTGCGTAGCATAAAAAGGGCAACAAACTCCATCATCATCCTCCAGCCAAATTTTATTTGGGGTCGTCGCTGCATGTTTTCTTCTTCCACACTCTTCTATCTGCCATAATCTTACAAGTAACATTATTTCTAACCATATCAACTTTCACACAATCCATCCATCGTTTCTTTGGTCTTTACCTATCCTCTATATCCTTCCACGTTAATGCTCATAAAACTTCCTCACAATGTGATCCACATTACTCTGTATTACATGCCCGTATCAAGATAGCCTTACCTTAAAATAGATAAAATTAATTTACATCCGCAGAATAATAGCAGATTTCAATAATAATTCGTATTGTATTCCTTAAAACCTTGTATGAAATAATATTTCAGTTAGAAGTTATTTGAATGCACATAATTGTCGGATTCAAGATAAACGCTATGGGAAAACGGATGCTGGGCTCATTCAAATGTCTGGCGGTGATCTTAGTGTGGGTTGTGACTAACAATGAGTTCTTATCACGCTATCTCGTGTTTTGTAGTTATTTCGCTGCATATTCGTGATAATGTTCATTGAGAATATTATGCGGGAAAATTGGTGAAACTTATATAAGATTCTGTTTTATAGACGTGACTTCCATGAGGTTCAGTTTAATTTTTCTTCTTGTAACTATATATTGAACGATAAATTGAAAATTGCGAGCAAAGCACAGAATAGAATAGGTAGACGCCAGCACATCAATTTACCGAAAATTTACAAATTCTCCCAATCAACTTTGTACCATATGATGTGTAAGGGTCTGTACATAAAAATAAGATGGTAAATTATATGATACAATAGATGACAAATAGATTATAATTATGGTCATCTTGGAAATCTTGCACAGAGTATTAATATTTACACATCGCATTGCAAGCGTTTTATTTCGTCAGCATCAAAAGTTTGATGATCAGTACATATCTAGACTCTCTTACGTATATCTTAGAACTGATAACTTGATTTGTAGGTGTCCTAAGAATATATCAATTCTTTACAAAATTATGGAAATAAGCTACAAAGCCATAAATCACAGACTCTCTTGCAAAACTTACATCATGGATATCCTTCAAAAATGATAAATTACAATCAAATAACACGATGAAAAGAAATAGGTAAGCTTTATTATAATTAATTACGTTTCTCTCAATGTCAATTAATGATTGTTAACCATTTATATTCGTCTATTATTTAGTAACGTTCAAGGTTTTTTTAAATACTGAATAGTGGTAAATATTTGGGTCAGTGTATAAATGAATAAGTATAAAGTATTGTAGAAGCCTCAGATTGTTGTAATTTAATTCTGAATCGATGCCATGAATTAGTAGTATAAGCTACGAAATATTATATAGGTAAAACATTATTTTATGAAATGAAACAATAATCTTTCCTTGGTGCTCGAAGCAGGGGTTTATTTACTTATCTATTTCCACCGCAAGTTAGGTGCTTTTCAAATCATTTTGTCGTTAGTCGTAAAAATTGCTTTTGATTTATGAGCAATCAAAGTCGAAAAACGCTTGTCCCTTACGCCTTGGCACACAAGAAATATAAACAAGTAAGAAATCTTAATTTCGCTTCTAACTGCAGCATCGGAAGTCGGGGTCAGAAGTCGTATGACATCATATTGAACAACGAACACGTTTTTATACGAGTATTAACACTTCATTGTATCGGTACTTTTGTTTCAAAAACTGTACGATTATACTTGTTATGGGTGGATTGACCTGGTTTAAACGCAGTCTTTGACTGTACATACTTTTTCAGTACTATAAAAACAAAATTTGTAGGTTGGAAAGGTTGGGAATCAATGGGGGATGCCTATAAACATCCTTTGGCTAAAGTTATGATGATCCTTGTTACCTCCTAGTTTAGTATTACTCGTATTAGTGTGCACGAAAAATAAAAGCTCTTGACTTATATTGAACTACAAATTCACCTACGTCCCGCGAGATTTGGCCCCCGCACATTCTTAATAAGAATTTTTCAAATGGGTCCAGAGCAGTTCCTATGATTTATAATAAAAAAGCTCTTCAGCTTCAATAAAATTAGTATAATAAGGTTTATTGGGATCACTAATAACAATGGGGGGATTGCGATAGTGTATTTTTGCATAGGTATTTGATATTTCTACTTAAAAACCTTACCCATAATATGTATGTGTTTATTTTACCCGTCATTGTTAACGCTAGTAATCAGATAATTTAGTGGACATTATTATGCTGTAAATAAAAATACACGCATTCTGATCATTGTATGTAGGTACTTATCACGGTCTTTCACACGCTTGTCATAATAATTTTATTCTTATGTTTGGTTAGTCTTTAAAATATAATTTTCCACTCAAAGTTAGCAAAGTACTAAGACTTAACCCAGGGTTTGGATGTTCTGTAAGCTTTCTCATGAGGCAAAGGCCTGAATTTTGTTTTTTTTTATTTGTTACGGGTCCCCAGGAGCCAGAAAAGTTTGAGAACCAGTCTTACCAAGGGGTATCGAGTTGCTTGAGTAAATGGATTGAAAGAGACAGATAGGCAGTCGCTCTATGTAAAAAAAAACTGTTACTCAGACAGATTATTTATTTAAAAAATAAACTCTCTGGATCATAGTTTATACTCAATTTTATTAATAAATAAATCGTCTTTTACTATAAATATAACTTGCACAATACACTGTTAGCTAGGCCATTATCGCATAAGAACAGCTAATCCGTAGCCTTTAAGCTTAATTATCGCAAAGTACGGGCTTAGCGACGGAAACTGCAGCTTATGATTTATTTATAATTTTGCATATTAATACCTTATTACTTACCTTTGACCTTATTACGTCACTATCTAAGTATAAACTTAATCATAACTTATTACTTTACGTACCGTGTCATATTAGGTACACTGTTGTGTCTAGATATTATTGGCCATACTGTTTTCTAATTTATGCGTTATTCTCTCGCTGTTGGAAAAGGATACATATGAAAGTATAGGGTGATACAGGTATTGTGTGTCTAGACAATATTTGCCATACTGTTTTCCAATTTGATCGCTTTTCCATCTCTGTTAGTAGTGAATTCGGAATAAAGGACACTGGGAAGAACTGAAAAGCAGTAAATAATTATCTTTCTCTTAGACTTATATTTATTATAGGTAAACTCTTCTTTGTAGGATAGTTACCTACCAGTAGCAAAAAAAGGTGCAAGTAGTTATTGAATAGTTTAGAAGTATGTACATATTAAACTTGTAGAAAGAGCAGGCTGATGCTGCTCCTATGGAACTAGAAAGTTTGTGTTCAATTAAAGATATTATTCCAAAAAAATAAAAAAAAACAGTACTTGTATTAAGTACCTAAATAATCGGATAAATATTTATCATGAAGTCACAGTGGCGCCAATTTATCGTTGCAAGGCTTACCATGCCAATCCCTGAAGCGATAAAAATTGAACGGATGACTGTCTCGCATGATTTTAATTAATATTCGACCAAAATACACCAAAAAATAAAGAATTTATTTGTACAAACTGCCCCATTTATACGTTTCAGAAGATACTATCAATTTAAACCGCGTAAATGTAAGCGGCCATCTTGAAATTCCTTTCTGACGGTCAACGGATTTTTTCTTTATTTGAACAGTTAAAGTCTGGAGTTAATTAATCAAGTCTTACATTGTATGTGGATTCTTGATTGCTTGCAATTTATGAACGAGTGTATTGTTACCTCCTATCTGATTTAAGTAAATAAATGTTGTTTTCGTGGGAAGGAACCCTTGAAAGGCTCCACGTGGCGCAAGGTTCAAAGAGTTGATGAGTAGGTACTAAAGATTCTTTAATCGTTTTTTTTGTTTCTTCTACGATACGATGATATTGATGATTGGCCAAAAATATGGAATCGGAATTCGAACAATAAATTAATTTTTATAGAACATTAAAAAAACGAAAAGAAAAAGTAATTTTTTTTATTAATGTACATTATATATTGTGGCGTACCTACGTGTCAGAGAGAAATTAGAAGATGTAAAGTTTTCTTTCTAAAAGCATAGGTAATATTTTCTTGATAATTATGTATATTAAGTAATATTAAGTAACTTAATGGAAAATCTTGATATCCAAGCAAATAATAAGATATTCTTCCATTCGTTTACACACAAAGAACTACTAAATTAATACCTTGACTAGTGTTAAACACATAATTTTAAAATATTAAAAAAATATTTCGCTTTGAAAGCTCGGGTCAAGGCATAGCCATTATGTCGTTATCATCGCCTTGATGTCAATTTTCAAATATTTTAACTTATAACCGATTTAAAGAATAAATAATGTATTATCGATTATCATATCGATATAACATCGAGTCACGATTAAGACGTCTGTATTATTGTCTGTAAGGTCTTGCACATTTTATCTTTCTGACAATGACATCGACAGCGTTAAAAGTTTTTAATTTACTTGTCTAAATTAATTTAACTATTATTGTTTTAATGACCTTTAATGGATTTTTTAAACCTGGCAGTTTCTCGTGGTTTCTCCCGATTCCCCGGGGAACTTCTTCCCGTACATAGATAAACATAGTAGTAGGAACTACAGCGCGTATGCAGATAATAAGCAGTGTAGCCCCTCAATAAACCATCGAACCAGTGGTTCTTGAGATTACCACAATTTATTATCAAGCAAAATAACTTTTCAGTTTTATAATATTAGTATAGATTAACGCAATCATTAAAATATTATTGGAAATCTAGCGTCTATTTCTGTTGCTTTTAAAGTGAAAAAGATTGTAATTTCATAATATAAAAATTATGGTTTTACGTATTAAAACACAGCTATAAACATGATCTTAGGACTACCCTTCTGGTTAATCAGAAAGATTACGGCAATGAAGGGAATAATAATGAATCATCTCCCGAGCCTTTTCCCAACCATGTTGGGGTCGGCTTCCAGTCTAACCGGTTTCGGCTGAATACCAGTGTTTTACAAGGAGCGACTGCCTATCTGACCTCCTCAACCCAGTTACCTGGGCAACCCAATACCCCTTGGTTAGACTGGCGTCAGACTTACTGGCTTCTGACTACCCGTAACGACTGCCAAGGATGTTCAATGACAGCCGGGACCTACAGTTTAACGTGCCATCCGAAACACAGTCATTGGTGTCCAAGATATACTCAGAAAGTACATACAAACTTAGAAAAGTTGCATTGGTACTTGCCCGACCTGGAATCGAACCCACGCCCTCACACTTGAGAGGTTGGCTCTTTAACCACTAGGCCACCACGACTTTTGGAATAATAATGAATATAATGAATATAAAATTTTTATTTAAACATGTATCTGAGGTAAAACTACTAGAAGGACATCTAAACCGTCATTTATCTAATTTTATTACTACTTAAGCAATTGCAAAAAAAAATGCTTAATTTAATCGCATGTATACTTAGGTATATGTATTGTGTAAGAACCTATTTATAAGCTTGTTTAATAAGATATATGTGCTGTGCATTTAATTTTTTATCTAGCATCTGTAATGCTCGTAAATATATATTAATAGGTGTTAAGATGTAGTGATGTCCTTAGTTAACACATTAATATGAATTATTATGTGCGCAAATTCAACTGATCATTATCACCAACTTTACTGATTACTGACTTAATGCTTGAAGCCATTTTTTATCCTTGTGTTGAAAACTAGGCATTATCCTTAGAAGAAGGCAGGCTTTAGGCAGTATTTAGAAGAAGTTCATAATTTCCTGAAGATTGCCCTGGAATTCTTTAATGCAATTGTGTTAACTTTGTAAAATTCACTGATAGGATAATCGAATGCATAGTCGCTTAAAGTTCATTTCTGAGTAAAAAAATATGTAAGAAGCGGCTTCTTAAGGGTGTTACCACACCAATTGATCAGTTCTTCAAATATCGAATGAACATCGATCAAAATTAGTGCAATTATTCAACATCACGCATAAAGCAATATTTGTTTAAATTCGATACTGTAACAAATATACACATTGCCTAATTGTATTGTATTTCAAAATGTACAGTCACGCACTAATTGTATTCATCAGATCACGAATCGATTTAAAAACTCATAGCAGTTGATCAATGATCGATACCGCACGGCTGATGTTTACGAAAATGTTACATCTCAATTATTTGAATGCGTTTTGTTCAAATGCTAATCGTATCGCTGTGTATTCGTGGTAATCGTTTGAGTACCATTACTTCGATTATATTCTTCTGCACATAAATTCGATTAATATTTCTCCTAATGTATTTTTAATTGTTGTTACTGATAACCTTTACAGTTGATACAAGATAAAATAAGCTCTCCTCTAGGTCATATGAAATATCGATTCGCATTCCCCTTGATTAATTAGTTATTTAATTTGAAATCGATTTAATCTCTCAGCATGCTTTGGTGATGCATTTTGAAACACTTTAGTGTAAATATAAAATTGAATGACCGTTTTTATCGTGATTTATTTTGTTTTATTTTATTTACATGATACTTTTTTTTAAACTATAGTCACATTTTATAAATAATTTATTTACACCTTAATAACAATTAAAATCGAACCTGCCGAACCTGTTGGCTAGGTACTAACGATATCAACGTTGAGCATCTCCTTAGTACCGCGGGACCCATACCTACATCTATTTTGAGAAATAGACATGATTGAATGATTTTCAATATGATTAGCATTATGGCAAGCACGTAATCACGTCCTGGCTGAACTCCTGTTGTTAAGAACTCTGGAATTATAGTTCTAATAACTAGGTTTTCAAACAAAAGCCTAACAATCCAACTACCTGAAAAGAACCTTGGACCGCATCATCAGGCATGCTCTCAGCTACCATCCAATTAATATATTGAATAGATAAGTAAACAAGCCGTGATATTAAACAAATAAAAACATTATTATAATCAATGTTTGAATTAGTTCCAAGCAATTAACTGATTAAATAATTATACGTATTTCGATCAATATTGACTAGCGATATAATCTAGTAGGGTGCGACTAACTTCAATCTACTTAAAGGATTGATTGATGAGTTTCTTCTTAATTAAATTAATAAAAAACGGAGGTGTCATTCCGTGAATTGGTTTTGTGTGTTCATTCGTGTTTATTTTTAATTCTCTAATCGATTTTTTTCAGTCATTGTTAAGTATCAGACTGCTTTAGTGTTAAACCTTTTAAAAATATATTGGCATAATGATTAAAAGTATAAGGTGATAGAAAATATAAGATATCTACTTATATCAAAAAGTTAAATAAACAAAGATAGAAAGAAAAAAAGTAGTTTTTCATAACAAAGAAATAATAAAATAAAAAAAGTAATAAAATGGGGAACACAAAAATAAAAAATAAAAAAAGTACCTAACTTAGAAAAAAATAGTTCAGACCTCTATGGTCCACAGATTGTAGCTAGGTTTATGCGCCTACGTCTTATTACAAAGATTACATGATTTCCATTATAAAACCGTAAACCGCAAAACATATTTGTACAGACAAGAAAACAATCCATGCAATTGTCAATCTCATAACACATGTTGTGCAGTATAAACACAAACAATAAGTAATTTCTTAACAGTATAATATTAAGTGTTACTTAATACTGTATTTCCACGGTAGAGACAAGTGGAACGAGGGCGATCTGGCTAGTTGATCTCACAAATTAACATCCGTTATAAGCGACAATAATTGTTGGATATATCGTGATTTAACACTTTTCTACTTGACTGTCCTATTTGCGGTAGATTAGCGGGAGACATATTGACCCAGTGACACACTATGTCTATTTAAATGCTGTAATAGCAGAAAGCTTTAAATAAAATTAATTATTAGCTATTTTATAGGTTTAGGCAATAAGGGCTTGTTAAAAAAGTCAAATACTTAAGGCTTTACTAATAATAATTTTGCATACAATTTTTTTTTTAAACACGCGTCAAACGTCTGTCTTACTTTTTTTAAGTGAGACCCTTAATGTTTACTAACCGATACATTATTATTGGCGGCCGTTTCAATAAAACGGTCAAATTCCTTGATTCCACAAAAAGCGAATTATAAAAAAAAAACAATGCAAAGCAAACTTCCGAGATTCTTCATGAATAATTCAAAGTTAATGTGATTTGTGAAGAGATAATAGAGTAAATCGCCGGATGCAACAGATGGTACACTTGATAATGTTAATATATCGACGTGTTTTTGTAGAGGAAACATTTTACACGCGTAGGTCGAAGAACAGTCAACAATCGACAGATATATACCTAATTTTTAGTCATTAAATTTTACTTTGTTTTCAGAAGTGCAAAACTAATGCCTCCAAAATTATCGTTAGATCTAATCAGCGACAATTAGCGTAGTACATGTCCTTTGATGCATATTCCAAGGGTTTAAACGTTATTACAATGCAATTGGAATGATGACTAAGTAAAATATAAGTATTATATTTTTGACCTATATACATATACTTATGTATACATATAATAATCATTTTGTAAAGCATCTTAAAATAATGTCAGCTTAATTTATCGTTTGGCACCGAATATTGTTTTCATTTTTTATTTATAACAATCGAAATAATGTGAACAATCTGTGACGTCATAGTTTATGATTTCATACAAATTGCACGCAAAGCTATGCAAAGTAACCGTTTTTGACAGTACAATAAAAGTATTAGATTTGACTTGTGGTCCTAATTGCCTACCGTATTGTCTAAATATATTATATAACTCAAAGGTGACTGACTGACTGATTGACATAGTGATCTATCAAACGTATCACAGACCAAACCATTGGCCAGATCGGTCTGAAATTTGACATGGAGGTAGATGTCATGACGGAGACGTCCCAAACTCACCCACGTCGACAAAATAGATCCCTAGGTTATAATTAAAGTTAAAACTACACATAATCAATGAATGCTTCTTTACGCGAGCTAAGTTGCGAGCAAAATATGTAGTCCTAACTAAACTGTTAAATCGACTGATCACTCTGTGGTCCACACATTATTTTAATCTACGTCCATAGATACTATCAGACGGTGCAGTACAACAATGAATGTATTTCTTTGTTTGAAATTATGTAAGTCAGACTAATTGTGTGTGTGTGCCTAGAGCCTTGTAGGCATCATTACGATCGTGTAGATAAACCTTATATATATGTAGACTCGTGTGAAATTGCTCATGTTTCTTTAATGGGTTACATATTTGTGAATGATTTGACTTCTGAAGGACATTTTTGAACTTAACTTCAATCAATGAAGTTAGGGGGATTTTAGATATCTTTAATACAACAGGAAAGAAAATTTGAAGAACTCAATTATATTTTTTCGTATCTTAGAATATAAACACTAGAATAATGTGACAGCCTAAATATTTCAAGTTCAATAAACATTTAGTTCTTGAAAATGTATTGAACAGATGCCAGCAGATCAAGTTACCTATTACGAAACTGTTAATTTTTCCCAATCAACTATGAACCATATCCTTCGATTGTAGTAGCTTGATGAGCTGGTCTGTACCATAAGACAATTTACCGAATGAGTTACAATAAAACTTGGATATTGTTATTTCCCCGTTAGCTTCCTCAATATCGGAGACTTCCTCGTAATGTTTCATCGCCGCTGTGTGAATAATCAAAGAAAATACTACCTCGTGGTTAAGTTGCTATTGATACCGATGGGACTTGCTATATAGAACAGAACAATGTATGTAGAAAATATTGACATATTTAAATTATACATAGGGTCAAAAACCGACGCCTTTTTTTTGCGAAATTATCAAATAATCCCTCCTGCAGAGGGTGCAGCTGGTGGGAGTGTATTGCTTTACTGATTAAGACACACTATGTACCTTCTGGAAGTCTTCGTGTGTCAGAGCCGCGGTGACTCCTGCTGAGAAAACCAGATTCGATAGAACTACCTATCTGTTAGGACCAACTCTAGTAATACGTTTTATCCTCAGATCTAAACTATGCACATTATCAATGATTTTTGAGATTTCACTATTGACACTTACTTACAATAGTCTCATTACTTGGCAGGGTGGAGGGCGACGCGAGTGCGAGGAGGCGGCAGGGTGCGCGTGCGGCGGCCAGCGCGCTCCGCCCGTGCCTCCCGCGCCGCCTGCGCATCACCCCCTGCACGCGCTCGAACAAATGCCGCCGCCTTTACTCCGGTATAATTATATTGTCTCGTACAAAAAATAAAACAATAAGGAGTAATTTAAATCAATATCTCAATATTATCAGATTATCATGAAGAGAAAGATGCCTTTACAGCAAGACCTGACCTTGTGAAGCAGAATAAGGAAGACGTATCGGGACTATAGTCTAGATAATAATATAATGATAAGCACTTCAATTAAGAGTTCATAGATTGAACTTCACCTTCTTGAGCTATCTCCTCTTTCTATTTTTTTCCACATATTTTAGCACCAACTTGTATAATTAAATCTTGTAAACGTTGACTATTTTGTATAACACACAAATCGAATAAGAGAAACCTAACCGTCAAAATTCCATTATTATACATTCACATAACCACAAGCCAATACAATACTCCGTCCCCGCAAATAACTGAACATTGCCAAACAATAAGTTGTCTAGAAATATCCAGGAAATTCTGATTCATCGATAACCCTACCAAACACCACAATTAATGTTATAAACTTTATTTAGAGGTCATAAGGCACATTTTTGCTTGTTCTACTAAAGGTCGATGGCTTGAACAAATTGTACATTCAAAAAGGTGACTAGATTTTGTGCGTGACTGTACTTAATTTTTGCATTAGCTTTTATGTCTATGCGTCACGACGGTCAAGGACGGAGATAGTGATGGTAATTAAGACTTCGTTCATACGTGAAAACCTCAGAATTTGGTCATTGCATCAGGTGCATTAATTACATAGCTTCTACCAGCGGTTTTACCTACATCCCTTAGGAACTACTTCGCAAACCTGAATAAAAATCCTTCGTTGATGAAGCAGCTATCTTATACCGATTTTTTCAAATCGGATCAGTGCTTCCTGAGATTAGCGCGAGGAAGCTAACAAACACCTAAGCTTCATAATATTAGTAGTAATAGTCACCCGTCAAGCACGAAAGCCGAATAAAAGCAGTCTCTAGATCACACACCTATAAGAGCTTGCATCGCATGCTTGCCAAAACATAATCTTTGATTTTATTCACATGGCATTTTGCCATGGAAAGTTGGTCCTATATTACAAGTGATTACTAAAAACTTGGATTGTATATGCCGTCGGTTAAGCAGGTGCACTCACTACTCACCTATTTAAAGATATAAATACCTAAACTCGTTTTATTGAACTTTACTGCACTATGAGGAAATGGCAGTTTTTAAGCCGTACCAGTAAAGGGTACCGTGGAATCATGAATAGCTCTTTACACAGATTTCTTATTCCTTTGTTGGAAACAGAACTAAATAATATAATAGAATTCATTAATTCCATACTTAGGAAGATATTACTCAACCTATACAAGGATTTTTTTTAAATATATTTCATTTTTGTGACCGAATGGAAAAATTGATGAGTTTGTATGTTTGTTTGCTTGAAAGCGCAAATCTTAGGAAGTGTTGGATTAGTAGTTTTTCCTCTCGTTGATGTTTTACGAGATTCGTTATACGAATGTTGATTATAGATATATTAGTTTAAGAAACAAATAGAGTACACCTTAGTTCAGCCCTCACATACGCTTTACAAAATTAGCATTTGGCCTGATGACTGGTTCCTAATATTGTTTTGTTGTCGGCAGGTCGAATCCCCTATACACAGAAGAGGAGGAACAAGAGGTAGTGATAATCGTGGACTCACTGGACGAGGTGCCCGAGGGGGAAGCTGTGGAGCCGCCTTGCACGCCGCGCAGGGCGCCCTCCACATCCTCAGGTCAGTCCATAAAACCATACATCGATGATGATCTCTGTTCCCTCTTGGGATTAAACAGTTTTAGCATATATGTAGGTATGGTAAAGATAAATACATGACATGTATTTAAATCTATCATTCGGAAAGTACCTACATATGTATATTATACCTCGCGACTGTCATCCAGCCTTTCTTTTGCCACAAAATTTAGTCTAGATTTTCTGTCTCTTTATATACCGATAATTACCACTGGTATCAACAAAATTATACACCAGTTTAATTTACTGGAAAGTCCCATACAAATCCATTGTTATTTTCGTGTCCCAGGCTATGGCAGCGGCGGAGGCAGCCACGGACGGGTGTCCCCCAACTTACCAAAGAGCGAGCAGTTCGAGCCACCAGCCCGCCGGCTGTCCGACTCGGACAAACACGATGGATCTCACACCACTTCGGACTCGGACAGTCCGGTCTGCACGCTTAGCAGGAGTCTCAAGGAGGATATCAGGTCCTGTTTAGGAGTTTGCAGGTGAGTCAAATTTTTACTTGTTAAGACACATTTCACTTTAAAAAGTACCAGCTATAGTACTAGGTTGAAACAACCACCTTGAACAAAGTTAATGGTCTAAACCTAGCATTAAATCCGGTACTTTTCAAAACCACGTTTTATAATGAGGGGGGACTTAAAAAAATGAAATTGGCTTTAAAGAATAGCTAGAAGCCTAATTGATTAGATCTGATTACTGATATTGGCAAACACTTCTCGTTCAAATCGTTAAGTTTAGAATACTGAAGTCGATTTGTCAAGCGATATTGAGACATTTCTAAAGATATAAATGAATATCTTTTGTGATTAAATCTTAATTATGTCCATCCTAAATACCTGGTCATAAGATAAGCTGACAGTTTATACTATCATTTTAATGAAAGTAAAATAGCTCAAACGTATTCAATACTGCCTGCAGCAGACTATGTATATTGCGCTCTCTCCCGTATACGACAGCTAATGAAATGTATCAAGCAGATTGGCAGTTGCTTCCACTTTTACATTGCTACTTAGATCGGACGTTGAACCCGTCGGGATAAGAGTAGGATGGAAGCGATAGCGATCACTCGATCATAATTTCACTGTTCCTCACGATCTTTTGTTGAGGAATCATTGTGGAAGCATTCTGCAAGAAACCTAAAAAAATCAAATCTAAGATTCTTCCTATGACTGTATAAATGATTTCTTGAAGCTATTATATCGAGAGGTTTACCTATATTTTGAGAGCAACCTGCATAAAAACGAAGTATAATTTTGACTTTTGAGTACAGACGCCAGCACATAAAGCTACTACAATCTGTCAAATTTATTGTTGTGTGTTTTTAAGTTGATTGAAAGATTTTGACAGTTGCGGGGAGCTTGATGTGCTGGAGTCTATACCTACGGGACGAAGCTAATTTCATAAAATTTACAACCACTATTTTATTATATTCAACTTTCGCTTAACAGATGGGAGAAAGACGTGAACGATGTAGTGGAAGCAGCCGTACGGGGCGCTGGGGGCATCAGCGCAGCCCGAGCGAGGCTCCACGCAGCACTCCTCGCGTTACACGAGCCCCTCCCGCGGCTACCGAATAGAGGCCCCTCGCTGCCTTACTGCGGCCCTGGAGTGAGGCCCGGTGACGTCACTATGATGCCTAAGAACACTGAGATGTCGTTGCTGGTAAGTGGAAAGATTTTGTTAGTCAGCTGTGATTTTTTTAGGTCTTAAGTTACTGTATATTCCGTTCAATTAGGTTTTCAGTTCGGATTGTTTGGATAATAAAATCTTCATTTGTTATTATACCCGCTACTATTGTTCCTCTCGATAAATTAAATTCTAATAGTAATAATAATGTAGTGGATCACGGAAATTATTTTCGTTACGTCATTATAAGGGACTCAAGTCATATTCCAAGGAAATAAGTTTATTGTGATTGTTCGCATTAATTGCTGAATTGCATAACTTTTTAAGAATGGCACACTGGAAACTTTTAGTCGGGCGATAGTTTGTCCGGGCTCACAAATCAGCATATAGGTAAATGGTACCTATTGAGCACATCACATTATAACGATCAGGTATCGTGCCGGTATTAGGCCGACTAAAATATGATTGGATTTACGATTACCTACAAAATAAACAGACAGCCGACTGTCTGCCGACAATCGGCCGACAGTTTAGCCTGCGGTAGGCGAGGACACTTAACACCGTTAATACTGGCAATAATTTAGACGTGGGCAATCATGTTCTTACTCAAAGCTCGTTAGTCGAACAAGTGGTAAGTGAAGATAAGTATCGTAAAAAATATTTTTTAAATTCAAAACAAATCATCGTACAAGATGGGTTGATTATACTGATGAATTGTGATGTTTCTAACGTTAGCTGCAATTAATTCAATGTTTTACAAACACTTCTTTAGATAGAATCGCTTGTCTATCAAATTAGAAGGCCCAGACTCCAATTCGGAGCGGATTAGAGAATTCCAGGAATTTCGTTGAATTACAAAATTCCTTCCCTAAGCGAAACATAATTATTGGTTGTTTAAAATCGAGAATTTCAATTTCTTTTTTTTTGTGCTCTACAGAGCTATATTTCTTATTAATCATATAGAAAAAATGCAAAATTAATTAAAACTTGTCAGCTTTTTGCGACGTTGCGACTTTTGGCATATATGCTATTTCAAGGCAAAGCGTTGTGAGTAACTACTGCCGGTGAACGATTAAAATCTCTTCAAAATCAGCAAATATGTCCCCTAATAGCATATGAGTAAAATTCGTCTTGGAGGACATTACAACAAACAATTGGTAATACGCCCAAATGCCCATTGCATGCATTGACGTACAAGCCACAGTGCAGAAACTGGAGGAATATTGATCAGCGATGCAGCCGCGAATACAAAACGCAGGCGTCGCCAACTCGGTCATTGCTACGTTCTGACGTGATAATAATGTGTATTAGTTGTATTGCTGACTTCAGACGGAGTAATTTGCTTGTCCCAATTACAATGAACTTAGGGCCAGTTAGCCACTATCTACCAGATAAATTAAAAAAAGGAACAAAATTTGTTTGAATTTATCTGCCAGATAAACTATCTGGAACTTATCAGCAACCTGTGAAATTGCCCCTTAATATTGTATCCTAAAGACATCCCAAAATCATGACTTTCTGAAATGACATTAGACATTTGGCTAAGTAGCAGCCGTATGGGATCAATTGATCATAAGGTTAAGCATTGAGTGGCTTGATTGGTTCCTGTTTATGAAGGCGCTTTTATTTGAAATCTTTGACAGTCTTTACGGCAGTAGTAGTAGATTAAAATGCTTATTGCAAAATGAAAAGGAGGAAATCTTATATGATAAGGTAGTTATTCAATATGCTAATGTGTTAAAACTATATTCGTTCAAACAAGCCATTAAGTCTTATAGCTAGACTAGCGGTCGCCCGCGGCTCCGCCCGCGTGGATGTCGGTTTTCGCGACAAAAAGTAGTCTATGTGTTGTTCTGATATATAACCTATAGAGGACCCCCGCGGCTACGCCAGTGTGGATGTCGATTACCGCTACCACAGCCTAACTTTTGTCGGGATGAGAAGCTCGCGCTCGGACCTTCCGCCTTATTATACCTACCGACCGATTTTATGTATAAGTTTGGTATTTCTACACCGATTTCTATGATTCTTTTTTTATAGAATATGTTATAATGTTATCTTTTGTTAATTAGGCATGAGCGAGAATATTATAAACATAAGAGTTAACAAATCAATAACAAATAATCAGAAAGCTCCGAACTGGTAAACTATCGGGAGTTATACGTGTTATTGTGAGTCAACCATTAAAGATAGACATATGCTGTAGTGGAATATTTGTTAGATAATTTTATGTAGAACATTTCCGTCGTACATTATTTTTATGTAGCTTTAACCATTAAGGCTGCACACGCGACGAAAGCTTAAAAAATGGTGTAACTTCTCCCGTTTTCCCAACATTTTCCTTCACTGCTCTGCTCCTATTAATTGTAGCGTGATGAAAAGTATCCTATAACCTGCCCAGGAGTATGAAGAATAATTTTACCAAGTTTCATTAAAATCCGTCCAGTAGTTTTTGTTCCTATTAATAACATACAGACAGACAGACAGACAGACAGACAGACAGACAAAAATTTTACTGATTGCATTTTTGGCATCAGTATCGATCACTTATCACCCCCTGATAGTTATTTTGAAAATATATTCAATGTACAGAATTGACCTCTCTACAGATTTATTATAAGTATAGATAACAATTAAAGTATATCCAAAGAAACAATAAACTAGCTAGTTGTTTCACCCGCATCCTATGGGAACTAGTCCGCGCACCAAAATTAAAAAGCCTTCATTGATGTATGGGCTAGATAGATATAAATATCACTGAAATATTTTTTGTCTTATCAACTCCGTTAGAACTCAACTTAATCTATACTTATAATAAATCTGTAGAGAGGTCAATTCTGTACATTGAATATATTGTCAAAATAACTATCAGGGGGTGATCAGTGATCGATACTGATGCCAAAAATGCAATCAGTAAAATTTTTGTCTGTCTGTATGTTATTAATAGGAACAAAAACTACTGCACGGATTTTAATGAAATTTGGTACAATTATTCTTCATACTCCTGGGCAGGTTATAGGATACTTTTCATCACGCTACAATCAATAGGAGCAGAGCAGTGAAGGAAAATGTTGGGAAAACGGGAGAAGTTACACCATTTTTTAAGCTTTCGTCGCGTGTGCAGCCTTAATGGTTAAAGCTACATAGAAATCATGTATGACGGAAATGTTCTACATAAAATTATCTAAAAAAAATTCCACAACAGCATATTATGTCTATCTTTAATGGTTGACTCACAATAACACGTATAACTCCCGATAGTTTACCAGTTCGGAGCTTTCTGATTATTTGTTATTGATTTGTTTACTCTTATGTTTATAATATTCTCGCTCATGCTCTATAAAAAAAAAATCATAGAAATCGGTGTAGAAATACCAAACTTATACATAAAATACGATAATCAGCGGGTCGGTCGGCAGGTATACAAGGCGGGAGGTCCGAGCGCGAGCTTCTCATCCCGACAAAAGTTAGGCATTGGTAGCGGTAATCGACATCCACATTGGCGTAGCCGCGGGGGTCCTCTATAGGTTATACATCAGAACAACACAAGACTACTTTTTGTCGCGAAAACCGACATCCACGCGGGCGGAGCCGCGGGCGACCGCTAGTTCTAGAATAAATTAATGAACAATAGGCCACAATACGACTAATTAGCTGTGAACTAATTGAATCGAATGATCAGAATGCAAACCGTTTTGCGTATATTTAAAAGTGATGTTCGATTAATGAGCCCAACTTTAATACAGTGCAAGAAAGGGGGTTTTAAGGAAAAGACAGACATCACACCTTTAAAGGTAGACTTGTTTCCGCCCGTGGGAACTCCTTCGCGCACTCGGATAGAAGTAACCTATAGCTTTCCTATATAAATAGGCTATATAACACTGACTACAAAAGTGCCAGCTTTAGAGCTAGATTTAAACCATCATCTTGAACAAACAAACCTAAACCAATTTTCATAATAAGGTAGTGAAAGATTTTTTTGGAAGTTCCAGTGGTTCTTATGATTAGCGTGTTGAAACAAACCAACACATAAATTGTACAGGTTTATAACATTAGTATATTTTACGTGTACTTATATGTATGTATACGTGTGCAATTTATGTAAGTAAGCACTTGTACATATTTTTATGTTATTATAATCTAATCATGCATCGTTACGAAAAATTATAATTTTTAGATTTGAAAAAATATATGTTAAGTTCACTATCATTTTCAACAGTTGCATATTGAGAAACAAAATGTTTATTCATAATAAATTTGATTATTTTAGCACAAGCGGCCTTGATATTTTACTTGCATATTTGTAAACGCTTGTAACATCTTGAATACTAATACAAGTATTACATTTTCGATCTTTATCAATGAATTATGTTCAACATTATGAATTACAAAAAAAATAGGCATTTTGTTTATTTTTATTATGAGGTAATTTAAGTAACATAGTGTTGCACATATTGCACGGGGTCTTTTATATTTTTTCGTGGGAAATCATCAAATGACCCCTCCCGCTGAGGGTGCGGCTGGAGGGAGTGCCAGACTCTTAGACTAAAACCCACTCTGTTCCTTCTGGAGGGCCCTGTGTGCCAGGGCCACGGTATCTCTTACGAACATCCCGCAGATTGTTCGGGGTCTCGGATTCGATTCCCGGTCAACCGACCCGGTCGGTCGGTAATAAATCGACTTGTAAGTTTTAGAAATTTTCATAAAGCAGCACGGAGTCCGGAGTCTGGTAGTTGGTGGTTCATACACTAGTGCGCCAGAGGGTACTGTGAATGTTTATCATGCGCCTGATTTCTCTCTGGTCTCGTCGGACTGTTGTTCCATCGGGTTATGAAAGTAAGGGGATAGGGAGCGCACCTGCGTCCACGAAAATGCTATAATACATACATATAACGTATGTGTACATTTGTACAGAACAGCTGCTCTGGCCGACTATCGGTCTGGACGCCATTATTATTTAGGTATACAAAGAAACTTTATACAAACCGTTTGGTGTTCTGAAGAAAAGGGGAATTCTTAATTAGTACTTGCTTCAAAAAACACGGTTCCTCAAAATAAATTTGTGGTCTTCTTAGGTTTCGAAGATTAAAATTTTGGAATATGTACTTTCGCGAATTCAAATTGAATTTCAGTGTAACATCCTTGCTTTGTTTGTCTATTATTTAATTTTTTGTCCATCTGTTATACAATTTGCAAATGACGAACTAATCTAATCTAGCATTGATCATCTCGACTGGCCTGCATTAATCAAGTCAATACAATCGCCTTATCAAACGCATCTTTAAAATTTACAGTTAAACCATAGACAAATCTAGAAAAAACGACAATAAATCAACGTCCATTTATTCCAATAGAAGAATGTTCAACAATTTTGGCGCCATTTATAATCGAGTTACTAAACATTCGAGTCCAAAGAATCGATGACCGATTATCAGAACCGCGATCACTATCACGAACTGTGGCATTCAAACAGGTTCCACATATTCTTACAACATATCTTTCGGAATAGGCAGCGTCCGAAATGCTTTGCATATTTTCTTAGTAAAATTACTCAATTACTTATTTCATTTAGGGATCGATACGGAGTTAAGCCAATTAGTCGATGGCACAACTATACGAAAAAGGAACTTTGTCCCTTTGTATGTCAGTCAACACTATTTGTGCCTACCCATTAATAATCACTAGCTTCTGCCCGCGGCGTTGCTCACTTATATGGCACTCGGAAGATTAATGAAGTAACTAAGTTATAAGGGGAAGGAATGCTGCGGTTTGTTCGCAAGATTTACCACGGCCCTGGCACACAAGGACCTCCAGAAGGAACCTGTTGGATTTTAGTCAGTAAGAGTCTGACACTCCGTTCAGCTGCTCTAACGTAACCATTTGATGATTTCAACGAAAAAAGAGAGGGGAAGGAATGGTTGCTGATTTTTTCATGATTATGTTTTCCATATCATTTCGTGTAGGTTCGTTGTAAATATATTCTTTAGGAAAGATTTATATAATTTGAAATGACGTTTTCAATGGGCCCTCTTCTGGACTATGGGTATGGGTAGAACGCGTCGTGTTGGCTATTTTTTCGTGTGAAGTGTTTGTGGACTACATACCCACTGCTTGCTCATGTTATTTATTGCAGTCTTCTCTGTGTCCATAATAGATGATTGAGTTTCTGTTCATTATTTAAACAACCGTAAAATTGGTTGCCTTTACGGTGATAGAGGATCGCAGCGAGTGCTACTAGTTGCTCAATTCTCGCCACCAACTTTATTTCCACTACATTTGCGAGTGAACGTATATAGTTCAAGATCGCTGTGGCAACACTGGCTTGTATTTTGCATATAACACGACCAACTTACTTCTACCACTCATTTAAACCTTATCACAAAGAATTAAAATTCATATTTACATGGCCGAATACTTTTATATCGAATTTCGTGGTGTCGATTCGCAAAATTATTTTTTTGGCTTCTTGAATCTTAATTATATGGTGTTAGTGTGCATAATTGATTGTGATTGATTATTTTCGCCACCGTTGGTAATAGCCGTTGTTTTTTTATAATTATTTTGTTTCTTTAACACGTTATAGTGCGCGCATGAGTGGTTGCTATCTGCAAAAAAGCTACTTATTGGTTTAAAGGAATTTGACTTAAGATTTTTTCTGCACGGTGAGTTCCATGACTGTTGACATGACATGAAGCTTACGATTTGCAATGTATTGTTTTATTACTGGGTTTTATCCTTAAAGTATTCTTTCAAGTTTCAGCCATTGTCAAGCTAACATCATTTTGATTAAATAAGCCTTGATCCAACTCAAAGCTCGAGAATGCACAATGTCAATTAGCAAAATCTCCGTTAGTTACACATTTGACATATAACTCGAGATAAAAATCGATATTGTTATTGGCATACGATTGACGATTGACGATATAAATCGCATAGACGTCAAAAATGTTTCGTGACATTATTGTATCGATAAAGTCTAATCGATTGTAATGATTGATGTTTCAGTTTAGCAATACGTTTTGTTATTATCGAGAGATATTGTCGGCGATGTATGTAGGACAAGCATTTATGTTGGCCTAGTTTGTTTATATGGTAAATCTTATCGCGGTTATGGTGTTTTCATTAGCTATGGTTAATTTGCACACCGTAATTTTTACTATTTTGTGCTGTTTTCATTTCGTTTGGGTGGTTTACCATACTCACCGTGCTGCGCATGGTATGCGCAGTGTGAGAGAGTATTATCTTCGGGGGTGTTGCTGCCCATCTCCAAGCAAGCATTTAATTGTTATCCTACTTGATGTTGTGTGATGGTTATACCGCTACCACTCGGTCGCCAGCCTCATTTGTTTTCAACACACGCTGTTGTATGAAAATAATGAAATGTAGCTTAAGGTAAAAGATTATGGTACATTTCATTTATTGCAAAAGCTTTTCAACTGAGAGTTGCGGGATTATTCGCAAGAGTTAGCGCGGCTTTGGCACATAAAGACCTCCAGAAGGAACAGAAGTGGGTAACATTAAGTTAAATTCTATTTTGTTTAGTAGATATTCGAAAATGGTCATATGAACAAAAAAAAAACACATTTGAATATATTTTTTTACATAAACTGACGAGATGTGATGTTATAATTTATTAATTCGTTTAATATTTTTCATACATACTTGGCTACCCTCGTTAATGGTATTCCAAAACAGGCTTACCAGACCCCATAAGCTAGTTTCATGGTTCTATCAATCTATATTTACAGTGAAGCAATTTATTGTATAAGCAACAGTTATGTATGACGTATGTAGTTGTACGATATTACACGTCTTACACATAGTTATATAAACATTACCAATACTATTGTGCAAGTGATCCTGTATGTAATGTAATTGTGTTAGATTATAGAACTTTCTTTTTGCGGATTTTTGTAGCCATTGTTCTATGAATTCTGACATTCTATAAGATCTACAAGAACCTCGAAATAGGTAGTTAGCGACTTAAATATTCATTATGTCATGGATTTCTCTTGACATACCTTTCAAACTCAAATTGCTAAAAGGGATTACTAATTAAAGTACCTTGTTATAATTAAAGTGATGAGGTGTGAGATTGCCTTCTTCATTTTGTTACTAATTTTAAATTAATGTTTATAAAAAAGGCTACGTAGTTGAAGGAAAAATGTGCAAGGCAAGACTCCTGTAAAATTCTGTGACGTTCGAAAAATGATTGTATTATCAATCAAAAAAATGTTAGCGTATGGCTTGCCATGCCATATGTCCCAGAGAGGTACGCTCTTTTTGGTGTCAAAGGTTGCAATATTGATTTCTTAGATAGAAAATTATTTTAATTGAAAAGTCATTATCTATCTCAATCTCAATACCTCAATCCAGTTACCTGGACATCCCGATTCAATACTCATCGGTAAGACTGGTTGTCAGAGTTCACTGCTTCTGACTTCCCGTATCGACTGTCAAAGATAAACAAATGAAAGCCGGGAACCACCAATTAAACGTGTCTTCCGGAACACGGAGGAACTCGGTATGACAGGATATTCACCTACCACACCACGCGTTGCTTAACCTATGTTTGAACGACCTGTGCACCTGTTCATTAGCCTTAACTTCATTAAAAAGTACCCATATACTGTTGGATCACTAAAAGTTCTTAAAAGAATATTCTGTACACGGTCTACCGTAGCAGATGTTCCACTATAATCCATGATATATTTCGTATAAATAAAGCATGTACAGCTTAAGTAAAGTCATATGATCACTGACCCGAAGCTGCCTTGCCGCGGGCGAGGCCGGTTGCAACAGAAACTGCCAGTGGGGAAACATATTCTGACGTTCAAGATGATATTTGTGGAATTTTTGCATGTTCACCGTCAGCCTTCTTGTTTAGGGAATGTGAGGGAATAATCATGTTGTAAGGAAGATTCTGAGGAATAACTTAGATTAATTTGTTGATTGTATGTTGACATAGGAGGTGGATGACCAAAGAAGCGCAGATGGATTGTGTGAAAGACGATATGGCTGAGACATTATTGATGCAACTAAATCTGCCCCAATACTTTTGAATTTGATCAAAACTAAGAATTCAGATTGTTTCCAAAGATTATAAAAAACAATTATTTTAAATAATTTGTATTGTATCATTTAAAGATAAGGTGAGGCATGCATGGTTTTTTAATTGTAATTACGAGATGTAACTGCAAAATTGAGCCCAGAGTTTTCCTTAGGTAATTGGCTGAAAAATAGCAAATGATCATGCAAAATGTAGATAAAAATCGAACCTTTTTATGTGATTTTTGGCTTTTCCGCTACAATCCGTAAATAAGTGTCGTAGTGGGTATGGTATATATTTATGATTGTTTTTTTTTTTTATAATTTTAAATTACATGCTCAATGGACCGGCTCTATTGGTATGTTTACAGTGTGGCTTAGTTATTTAAGATATTTATTATCAAAGTCCAGTTATCATGTAAGTGTATTCATACAAAATGTCAACCTGGTCGTATGTCTACGCAAAAATATTAGCTGCGGTGATCAATTAAAACAAATTTTACATCAAATGTACATTTTAATTCACTAACACACATTGAGATGTCGCAATCGATTAAAATAATCACTAAATTCAGAAATGTATGTTGACATAAATATATGTATATTATAAGCAATTACAATTAATTAACCAATGGAATTGTAGTTGAATATTCATAATGTACTCGAAATACCAAACTTACTTGTTTATAATTTCTTGCTTTGACGCAGTCGGGTAAAATCAACTATTCTAAGACAAGGAACCTTTCTAATAAATTACATTTAACACATTTCAAGCAAGTCTTGTAAGATTATCAAACCTATCAATTCTTCAGGATTGGGCGAATAACAATTATGATTGTAGAAAAACTGATGAAAATAATACAGCATAAACTCGAACTTTCAAAAACGTAGACAATCTAAACAATCCATAAAATGGCAACACCAATCCACGGTAATTACATTCCAATAATAATAAACATAAACGGATAATTTACGATTAAAATTAATACCAAATTGAAATAGCTGCATCGCTGGCAACAAAATCGGTAGCCATTAAACTTATTTGTGGCCATCATTACCAAGAGGTAATATCCTCAAGTTATTAGGTTTCGAAACATCTTTGTACGAAGGTTCGGAGCAAATTACTAGACAGCCGAGGTCTGGAGAACGGATGGATGTGACAAAATGAATGAAGGCTAAGCATGGAGCGGTTGGTGATCGGTACTTCGGTAATGCAGGGTTGCTAATGTTCGTTGTTGGTCAATACAAGTAAGGGTTACCGCTTGGAACACATCCACGGCTGATTTTTGGAAAACCACTGCAGTGGTTAGTGAAGTTGACTAAGTGAGGATGATATTATATCTCCATCATCATTACTGGAGTTGATGTACAGACACCACGACATCAAGATACTACAATCTGTTAATTTTTCAATTTTATCGCTGAAGCTTATGGTTCAAAGTTGATAGGGAAATTTGACAGTTTCGCTAGCTTGATGTGCTGGCGTCTGCATGTGCCTTTCGTATTTTTTGATGTTTATAAGTGCTTTGGATTATCTGTTAACTTATAACATACTAAATAAATAAATAAATAAATGTGTATTATAACAAATACAGACTTGTTTGTATTAGTTGTTTAACAAGTTTATTGGCTCGTATCAATTGTTTTCATAATTATGCTGCCTGACGATATTACGAGATTTTGTTTCCCTTATTTCGTATTCTCTTGTTTCTGTTTGTATTCAGCTGTAGAAATGTGCTAATTGCCACATTGCCTTATCAGATTGTGGTATCTCGTCAAAGGGTAATATAACATATCAATATTCACTACGATTTTCATGATTAGATTTTCAATCAAATGGGTGGGCAACCCTAAGTTGAAGTCCAAGATGCACACAATAGGAAAATAATGTACTCACTACTGTGTTGTAATGTTTGTTTGTTCATTGTTAATGCATTATATATCGTATGTAATGATAATGACTCAGTTTAGCAACCATTGGGCCTTGTGGATGCTCTTATTGCGGTCATTTGTTGTGGCTTGTGACAGACCACCGTATTTGTTATTACGATTTGTGGCCCACCACAAATCCTAATTATTGCTTTATATTTTCAATTTTTTGACTAGCTATACTCGTGTATCAACTACTTTAACTGTTTACCAAGATTTCCTAGTTTCATTAACTGCTATAAAATTCACTCAAAATTGCAAAATCCTATAGTAAAACGTGGCATGATTTTAGTAAAACTAGTTACAAAAATGTGTATTATTGTGAAAAATGTATGTTAATGCATATTAATACCTTCACTTCGCGCACCCAGATAAAAAGTAGCCCATAGCCTTCCCATAGAAATCGGCTATTAACACTTAAATATTTTTTGCAATCCTTTCAGAAGCTCCTGAGATTAGCGCGTCCAAACAAACAAACTTTTCAGTTTTATAATATTAGAAAAGATATTAAATGAAGTATACCTTACTCAAGATTACTTCCTCAGATCCCCCCATTTTTCATATAGAATAACAGATAAGAATTCTATTCAGTATAACCTCCAGCGCTTTGTCTCAGCCCTTCAAGATCATAAAACCGCATCCAAGTAATCCGTGACTTAGATTTGTCTTATAAATTGTTCTCGTTATTATCATGTTTCATCTTAACTCGTTTTATAATAATGATGTACGTTGCAATGCAAACGCATACGTTATAGTTTATATTTTAATGAGTTTCAAGTCGTAATGGTTTATCGGGCTATGTGAATCTATGAAGTTGCTTATATCGGCATGGAAGGGAATTGGTTCTGCCAAGTCTTGGAAATATTAGTTCAGTGAAGCAATGGTAGCTTAGTATTATTTCCATTCTTATTCTATATTTGTTGTCTGTAAATAGCAAAACGTTACATATTCATGGCGTAGTAAAAACATTGACTAGTGTGAGTAGCTACGCCTTTGCATGATACAACTTACATTATCATCAGCCTTTTTATCTGTTCGGCATAGGTCTCCTTTCACACGGAGGAGAATTGACCACTAATCACCACGCTTGCTCAATACGTGTTGGTGATTTCTGACTTAACGGTCCAGGTTTCCTGGAGATGTTTTCCTTCGCCTTTAATCAATCATTTATACAACTTAGAAAAGTTGCATTGGTACAGACGCCAGCACATCAGGCTACCACAATCTGTCAAATTTCCATAATGGATTTTCAACCTTATCGCCGAAGCATTAAGTTCAAAGTTGATTCGCAAAATTTGACAGTTTCGGGTAGCCTGGTTGTATTGGCGTCTGCACATGGAATCGAAGCGGCACACTCATACTTGAGAGGCCGGCGCTTCAACCACTAGGCCACGACATATAATGATACAGCAGATATAGTATAGTTTTGTCCTGTAATAGAACAACATACAAGTCCATGAAAAACTGCTGTAATTTTCAGCATTTAATCTTTCATCGATCGATCATCTAATTAATGAAGCAGTATGATCAACTTCACCTAACCGTGACAGCTTGTCTAAGCGGTATTCTGTCATAAGCCTTCCTCCAAATTAATAACTAGACACCATACTTTGAAGATAAAGTGCGTTCAACACATCAGGAACCTTCCAGTACTAAATATCTCAGTTCATACATAACACAGTTTGTGTTCATCGTAGCAAAGCTGCATTTTCTCGCAGACATTCGTCGTGCTGCCATAAAGCTAGGCACGCGGGTGATGTAACTCTAGTTCCGTGCTGTAGCTACACTTACTACTTCGTGAATTGGCGTACGGCCATGTTACATGGATTATGTTATTCTTAATGTTAACCAACACACTTAGGTAGAGGTACGATCTTCTTATAACAAGTATCTAGCTTCCGTCAGCAAAAAATAACTTATAGCCTTCCTAGCTAAATGATCTGTCACTGAAATATTTTTTCAAATCGGACGACTAGTTCCTGAGATTAGCGCGTTTAAGGAAACAAACTTGAGATTTATAACATTGGTATAATATACAAAGGAACGAATGTGACGTCTGAACCATATGGCTAATAAAGTCATTCTTCTACTTGTAAAATATGTCTAAATTTATTTAAACTACAAAGGTTCTCTCAACAAAACGTACGAATATACTCGTATCAACAAAAAACAGTAAACCTTAATTTTCCGCTGTGTTACATACAATATTTACAAACATCTTGGAAACGAAGTAATTGAAGTAGGCTTGGCCTTAAATCGAGCATAGCGTAAACAAACAGAAGCTCGACATTTCCTAAAGCATTATGCTAATATTTAAAACAAAAATCTCAAAAATGTGTCAAATTGTTGAATAAACGTACTCAAGAATTTGTCGCGGCATTGACATGTAAGTAGCTTGATTTATTTGTTTTTTAAATACGTTTTTTATGGTTTTCGTAACTTTTATCTATCTGCATTAATATAAACTTGATATCGTAAGTATTAAGTACAGATGCCAGCACATCAAGCTACTCAAATTGTCAAATTGTCTCAATCAACTTTGAGACTTATGCTTTAGCGATTAAGTTGAAAATCTATTTAGGAAATTTGACAGATCGTAGTAGCTTGATGTGCTGGCGTCTGTACATATTCATTTAGAGTTTTAAAAAATAACTTTTGTGTCAGCTTTATACAAAATGTTGAGGTTTGTTATTCTGTAAATTGTTATTTTAAAACTCAAATTCATTTATTTAAACTTGGCCGCAAGAACGTAAAAATTTATGATGGACAACCCCCCAAAACGACCAACCTTCACCACTTCTTGTTCTTTTTCTGGAAAGAATAGCTTTCATAAATGATGCTCCTCCGATTTCAAATCTCATCGTTTTCAAGTAATAATCATGCCGAATAGAACTACACGCGCTATAAAAGTAAATACCCTATGGTTTCGCCATATCGTGTTTAGGTACAGGTGATCTTGACACGGTGGTCGGTCTTGGTCATTTTCGCAATAATTTAATTAGCTATCGTATTCTTGTACTTCTGCTACGATAGAATTTACGTATTAGTCGAATTTCTGCGCTAGTGTAAATTCGAATATAAGTAGGGATAAATATCATACCATAAAGCATTTCTGAACGAATGAACCGTATCTGTGAACTTATCTGCTATGGTTGCTTAATAGGGGTGATTCGAGCGATTTTGACGATTCGATGTGCGGGAATTAAAAAAAATATTAAAAAAAAATCTTCGGCGCTGTTGATGCCGATGGATGTTCACGGGGGCTCCCTGTCTTCTGAAGTAGACTTGCCTGTGGTGTGGAGATGGAAACGGATAAATATTGCTGATGGAGTATATTTTTATTTCGTTCAAATCTGTCATGCGCAACTGTCAGATGCGCTGAATATGAGGACTTGATCCGAATTCTGGTATTGTTTCGATACGGACGATTCGACGCTGGCAAGTGTGCAAAGTTTCATAAGATTCGTATTCGTTTCGTTCGATGCGTTTTGGCTGAGATGAACGTGCGTCTATTTAAAGTCAGAAAATGTAATATAAATTTCGTATTTTCAAATATTTTGCGCCATTGTTATTATTATATTTGACAAGACCGTCAAACTGACAAGTCTGACGTATGTTTGTCAAGCGCCATCATTTTAACCACGCGTTACGTCACTTGCGTCAGATGTAGTTAAATGAGCGTTGCGTTTATCTGGGGAAAGCTGATTGGCTAATTGTCCGTTAAGTTGTGTGACATACAACGTTACGTTAATGTTATTTTTTTAAACTTCAAAATGGTAAAATGTTAATATTCCTCATAGTTTAGTATAAGTAAAGATAAAATTTTATTGGGTAACTAAACTGAAAAACGGGCACGTAGAATAAAATCTTAGGTCGTGCTTAACTCTGAGCCCAATTTACGCGCAGTTAAACCAAGTCGTATTACTAAATTACCACAAAATGTGGTACAAAGTCAGTCCTACAATTATTCCTAATTTTCAGTTGCAATTGAACTTCTGGCCGTAAGTTTAAATTTCGCAACTTCAATTACACAGTCGGCCAATTAAGCCCAAGTGAAGCTTAAACCGCCTAAGTAAAGAATGTCCGCGCAATGTAGGTGTGTCGACATTCAACGAACAACAGGTCCATACCCGCATTCCACTACATCTACAAGAAACTACAACAAGAAAAATTGACCCGATGACCATCAGCGAAACAATCAATATTGTCCCACAGCGATTTGCTAAAACCCACACTATGGACGCACATTTCGTATTACATTGACTTATTGCCTCATTAGTTCGCAAATTGTTTTGCATAACTACAGATCTTATGTGATTTATTGTGCAATAAATATTGTTGGTCAGTTGAACGTGGCTTTGGGCGCGATCGTTGTCTTCATTGTAATTTCAACGCGTTCTTACATGGTCATCGTAATCTTCAACGAACTATTGTGTTCTACAGCCATTAGCTCAATAGGTTATCAGATAAACAACTTTGTATTCTTGGATTGAGATAGCCAAATTAGGTGTTGTCAAGGAAATGTTTTTCTCTGAATCTCTAACTTCATGCATCTTCGTTCAATCTTATTCATTGTGACCTCACCTTTCGATCGTAATATTTTTTAACTAAGTGCCTAAAAAGTAATTTAAACTTACAAAACCATCATTGCTTACTAAAAGGTCAGTGCGATCATTGTTTGTATGTTCAGCGCCTGAGGAAAATTGAATATCCGTCAATATGTCTTGAGATGTTGCGCCCGCGGGCTGATTGTAGCATCTGTCTTACACAAACAATCGTGAAATAAAATCGATTCTAATTCCAAATAGTGATTTAATCTTCCCAGGTATCCCTGGATAAACTATGGTTTTCCTTTTATGAAAATTATACATCTCAGCACTTTTAGGGCCAGGCTACGGATAGCCACTGTCTGTCGGATAAATTCAAAAATGGAGAAGAATTTGTATGAAATTATCTGCCCGATAAACTATCTGGAAATTATCAGCAACCGGAGAAACTGGCCCTTAATGTGCAGAAAATTGAATGTGTAATCACACATTCTCACGATACCTATTCAGGCAGATCTAAGTTAATTTATTTATTGATATACATGTCAATAGGTAACTATTAAAATTAATGCAACGAAGCTACTAGGTGATCCTTTCAGTAATAGCTCCAAGGCTGCCAATAAATAATTCAGTGTGCCATAAATTTAAATAGATTCTGTTAATGCAGTCGTGACGAACCGTAAAAGCAGATGTAACAATGACGATCGGAGCCAAACGATTATATTCAATATATTATCGAACGACAGTTGATCTGATATAAGCTTCGGACTAGCCTTAATCCGCGACAGTGCTTGGTCATGAAGCAATACTTGTCATCAACAATATTAATTGTAAATTAAGTTCAACTTATGGATCTTGTCTTAACCCGAAACTGTCACAATATCCCACAATAGCACATAGAATGGTGGTCTGGGTAAACTCCATAATGAATTAAAGATATGCAAGGAATAACATGAAAGAGGTAGACAGAATAGTTTAGTGTCAAATTATTCTTGGAACCAAAGGACCCTCCTTTGATCAAAATTTCAAATTTGAAATTGATGTGATAGGTATCTAATCTTCAGGCTGATGTTTATCGTGGAACTTGCAAAAAAAAGACAGAAATGAACCTGGTCATTCTTCTTGTCACATTTGGTACCGAGAAAAAGAAAAAAAAAAGAATATAGTTACGTACAATCTAAAGATTTAATTAAATATACGTAGGAGTACAACTGACATAGATTGATTTAAATACATAAGTGTTAGTGTACCTCAGATACATTACAATTACAATAGAGGGACTTCTGTTAGATCGACTGTCGAGGTTAAGTCGCTCATGCCACGTTCGACGGTTGGATGGATTACCGTTACTTATCAACGTCCAATTTATGCTCCCGGATTTCGTATCTCAGCTATTTTGCTTTAGCATTGATCTGACTTCGAATTTTGAAAACCGACGGCAACTCTCGAAAATTTTAGGCACGCATCAAGTAAAAATCTGATATTTGTTTATATATCGGGTGATACTTCAAAAAGGTGATCTTTTATGGAGTCGACAAAGAGTCAAGGGAACTCCTCACCGGTATGTAGCAACTACCACATGTTTGGGCTTATTTCATTCGTAACGACGAGATCTTTACAGGATTGGCAATAATGGCAAGATACATTGATACGTCCTCGTGTCAGGACTTTTTGTATTTATTCTCATAAGGACTTTATATCTTCAGGAGTTAAACTAATAATTACAGAATGATTGCGAGAGATTATTTTCTTTCGGTATTCACTATTTTAAACTATGAACTGTGAAGACAATACTTGATGCAACCTACGAATAAACTCAAACCCCCTTATTACAAAACGTGGTCTTAAATAAATAAGTACCGCCTTTAGTGCTTTAAACAATCTTCTTGAACAAATTTAATGGTCTTAATCTAGTATTGTAGCAAGTTCTTTTTAAGACCACGCTTTGTAATAAGGGGTTTATTTCGTAGGTTGCGTCAAATATAGTCATGACAGTTCATAGTTAAAAACTATAATTGTTTGTTTATGAGTTCGTTGAGTTTTGTACATTTGAATTGCACCTTTTAATAAACTGTTTTAATAAACGTTTTGGCTGGCAGTATGAACACCACCTTATTATCCTTTATTAAGATAGAAAGTAAGCTTTCAACAGCCTTACGGCTTACCTTGGCTCCCGAGACATCCGGTGTACTTTTACAATGCAAAACCTCGATACTCTGTTGTAATCGTTGTCTTAATTATAAGTACGTAATCGACACCCTTGCCTAGTTCTCACTTTACAAGTTGTTTATTTGTTTTTTTATTGTTCTTGTGACACACGGCCGCAAGGTAAGACGAACAAATTTCGTCGAATATCGCGAGATTGGGTGAACGTCTTCAATGTGATAGAAGAGATTTGAGAGTTCACCCCGAGTTTTATAACCTTTTGGAACTATTAAGATAATTGATTCAGCTATTTAGAGGCCCGTCGGAACCTAGGTGAGGCAACGATTGAGTCCATTCTGGAATTATTAACATTTCGACGTTTTGGTATATTGTAGGGCATATGCTGCGTGCTTTTAATAATATTCACAAAGAACAAATTATATCTTCCCTTCTTTTACTTATGTAATTAGCTACAATCAGAACTTGGTACAACCTGATAAAAAGTAGCCTATAGCCTTCCTCGGTCATTAGGCTATCTAACACAACACTGAAATCATTTTTCAAATTGTCCCAGTAGTTCCTACAAACAACAGGCTTTGTAACATAACTACTGATATGAGCTCACCAAACATGATACCAATGTGTCACATACAAGTACACAAATAAGTTTTTACGATATTAGTTAACTTAAATTAATTAAAAGTTATTATTCACCGACATCTATGAAATCTTAAATACTTGAGTGATTAACCTACTGACTCAAATTGATCGTTATATCGAAATATTTCAAGATATTATCTGTTTTATTTCGTTCAAAGGTAATAAATTTGTTATTGTGCTGATGTGCTATATGATAAACATTGTTTAATAAATAAGTGGTCAAGAGCATTGTTTCAGGGTAAAAATAAGCTACTGCCACTTATAGCGGGTGTTTTATTTTAAATTAAGTCTTCATAGCTTTCCGGGGTTGCGGGATTGTTCGCAAGAGTTACCGCGGTTCTAATAGAATAAAGAGAAGATGCATATGTACATACATATGTGGGTTTTACTCTGTAAAAAATCTGATACTCCCTCCAGCTGCACCCACAGCGAAAGGGGTCATTTGAAGATATTCCATGAAAAATATCTTTATGAAATTTTAAATGGTTTTGACACGAATTGTAACTTTCGACTTTTATTGTATGAGGCTAATGCCAATAAATCTATTAGGTATCCGTAAAGATAACGAATTGTTACTGATTTATACAAATTGGAAATTAATGTTCCTACAATATAGTGATCATACTGATCATCATCATCATCATCTAGCGAGCCTTTTCCCAACTATGTTGGGGTCTACAATATAGTGATATTTTCATTTATTTTTATTTAATGTATATTTTCTCCTACAGGCTGCCAGCGCTCTGTTCACCCTTGACGGTGCCCGGGGCGAAGCCCTATCTCGTCGCTTGGCCCGCAGCGAAAGACGGCGGCGTCGTTGCAGAGCTGTCCTGGCCATTATAGCACTTCTCCTACTCTTAGCTGCAGTAGGGGCAGTAGAACTACTCATGTCAAGGGGACAAAGAGTCTTTGGGGCTGTTCTTCGATAAATAATTCTAGTGATTGAAGGAATGATTACGGTAGGTTTTAAAATTGGCCATCTGCCGCAGTAATTTAGCAGTGATTTTGCAGTAATTATATTGATATATTTTATGGATATTAGCAACCACTTTATCTACTACCACGGTCTGCATAGAGAAACTGGCTAAAAACTTGCTTAATGCGTAAGTATGTTTCAGTTATCACTGCCATATAATTTAACATGACGTCGAGCGTCAGGAAAGAACATATTATCAAATTCAATCATGAATTTAAAAGCTTCTATCTTTTCCTACATCGAGGATAATGAAACAGAAAAAGAATGCGTGTACAGCAAACAAACTCTTCATCTTAATAATATGAGATATATAGGTATAGGAACTTTACTGCGATTGAGATTAGTTACGAGAACTACTGTTTTTCGAGTCATTTTGAATCGGGCAAAGATTTTAAAATTAAAATCTGTATCTAAATGTATCTAAATTGTATATTTAAAGTTAAATAAGCTTTTAATCAAAACGATTTGGATTCCACTATCGAAATTATTTTATTATTATACTTTTGTTAATCTTAAGTTATGTTTAAGTAGTTAATTTTGTAAATACTTTTTCCTTTGGCTTAGTTAGAAGCTAAAAGTATTTTTACTGGAAGTGCCTTCCTATTTAGTTTTAAGTTAAAAGCTAACAATTAAACATGATATTTTCAAAACCGAATTTAGATATTTATTTATCTATTGATATATTGTGTTATTTATTATAAAAGTAAGATTTATCTGAAATGAATAAAGCCCCCTTCAAAAGAAAGGAGTTATAGCAATCATCTAACCACTTGGTTTGAGAGAATCCTTCTAAAAATGAGTATTGCTTTTTCATTAACAATTTGATTATTGATAATTAGTAATTGCTCTGTAGATACTAGCGGATAATGTGATCTGATTAGTAAATTAATAGCCGATGGCAAATTTTCCTTTCTTTTTAGTGATATTATAAAGGAACATATCACCTGCTTAGCTTTTTCCCAAGCTATGTTTTGGAGTCAGCTTCCAGTCTTAACTGGATGCAGCTGAGTATCAGTGTTTTACTAGGAGTAACTGCCTTTTTACTTATCACATAGGTTGCTTTAGTATTTTCTTGTAGTAAATGTAATTTATCATTTATTTTACTTATAAATTAAAATGTATAGAAACTCTTTGATAGTGGGATACAATCTATTGACTATATTATGTTATTGTATATTTAACTAAGGTATCTCATATAATATTTGAAATGTATCTAGATATTATTTTAGTCAATAATTTAGTATTTGTCATATGCAATTATAATTTAATATGTTTATGGTTATCCTAGAAATCTCTAGAAATAAGACGTTTCCATTTTTCAAGTTTCCATTTTGTACATACAAAACTTTCGTATTTTATATTGTTTTAGAAGAAACTCTCAGGTCTCGCAAAATTGTTAAATTGTTTTTGAATGATTTCAAGTTATAGCTAAACTAAAAAATAGTCCTTTTTTATTTAAATAATATTGAATAGAATTGGTGTTTTTTTTTCTGTTAGTGCCATAAAACACTATAAGACAATGAAAATCTCAGCAATTTAATTAATTGATTGTATTTCCAACACTTTTATACAGTAAGCTATATTTAGTTTTTAAATAATGGCAACAAATTATGTAATAAAATACAAAGACTCGCAGTGGCAATCCTAATTACGCAATTATATCCTGCAATATTTTATTTACTTACAATCCTTTTTTTAATCTTAAAACTTCGAAGATCAATAATAAAACTGCCAACTAATTCAATTGTGTGTCTGATTTTACACTGTGTTAGTCAAAGAAGAATTTCAGCGCATGACTTACTATTTACTAAATTATGGTGCATTCCCATTTATTATTTTATTGCCATGTAAAAAATACTTTTACGGTGGTATCCTTCCTAGTATTGATTTATTGTGATCGGAATAAATGTGATTATTGTACCTTTTAGTATATTATCTAAGTTTGTGAATTTACGTAGATTTGTATCAGTGACTATTTTTAAGGTTTATACGCAGAACAAATTGAGATTTTAATTTTTCAGCAGGTAACCAACAAAATAAAAGTTTTTAATTTCTTTTGTGTTTTATTTGAAATACAAAATATCACTTTTGTTTTTTTTTTATATCCAACAATATTTGACAAATGAATGAAAATCAATGCCGTAGTGTCTTAGAAACATAAACCTTTGCAATATCATAATTACTGTAATTTTTTATAATTAGACTATTAAAAAAAACTCCCTGATTTACCTAACCTTACATGCAAAAATACGTACATTTATTATAACTTAGATTACCAATGGAACAGAATAATCAGGAACAATAGTATAAAAATGTCATTCGGCGAATATAACTTCGTCAACTTTCTGATCGAATTCGTTGGTAGGCACATGGTCTACTACTTGGCAGTTGAATGCTACAGCCATCACCTGGGAAATAAAATAAAATAATGTCAGAAAAGCAAAAGGTCACTGACTCACTCATCATAAAATCTTAGTTACTACAAGAGTCATTTTTATTTCATTTTCTTTGAAAGTTGGGATTTTTAAATACTCGCAGACAAAGTCGCGTCATTGCGCTTGTATTTGATTTTTATGGAATGCTGCTTGTAGGGTCTCAGCAAATTTGATTCCATACTAAGAATCCTCTTCTATATAGGTAGCAGCCCATAAAGCATTATCAGGCAAGAGCAATGGCAGGTATGTTAATGTTACCGCGGCCCTTGTACACAAAAAGCTCCAAAAAAAACAAAAATGGGTCTGACACTCCCTCCCACTGAGGGGGTGCATCTAAAAGAAAGGTATGCTGAGTTTATATCAGAAGTTATCACGGTGAAAACACTGATGCTGGAATGTCCCAAAGAGTTACCACGATCACAGCCGTCATGCAAATTATAATATGTAGAGCGCATGTGTGAGTTTAAGTCAGTGTGACGCGAAGATCATGTCGATTGAATACGCTATCATGAATTTTAACTTATATACTTTAAGGTACAAATTACCTTGGGCGCAGTTTCGGGGTTACTCCTGAGACCAGTAATGAACCTATCGTAGTAGCCGCCGCCGTGGCCGCATCTGTCACCCGCTTTAGAGAACGCAGCTCCTGGGGCTATAATCAGGTCAAGACCACCTGAAATACAAAAGCAAACATAATTTAAATAAGAACTATCTCTGATGTTGAAGGACTAAAACTTTCACAATCTAAATAATCTTGTAATAGAACAATTTTATGTATAGGAGACATTATTAAGATTTGTAATTATGCAGTTCAACATAGGTAACGAAAAGAACTTGTAGGCATCAAAATAGATCAAAGTAGTTGTGCTAAATTATAAGACAATCTGTGATTTCTAGAAGTCTTTGTATATATATCTTAGCATGAGCCTAAATCTATATTTGATTCCTAACAATTATCCCGCCATTACTGCATCAAATGTAAACATAAAAGAAGAAGAAGCAAGGCAAGCTATCAATAATGTGATAAAAGCCAGAAATAAAACCAACCCGTCTCAAGAGCGTCCTCCCTAACCTGCGTCTTCGCGTGCTGTGCAATCCCATGCTTAGTTATAAACATATTGTTCTCATCATCATCTGGCTCCAAGCGAAGCATCCTCATCTTGCCGCCAACATACTGGGGGACGAAGGCGATGGCCCCCTTCGCCTTCACGTGGGCAATAATGGGGGCAGTGTTGATCTCGCTGTCCGTGCTCATGAAGAGAGAAATGCGGTTCGCGGATTTGTACCAGGGGTGGTTTATAATCTGGGGATTTGAGGATAAGTATTAGTGAATTTTGGTTTATTAAGCTATGGGTTAAAAGATTCTTCTAACGAATTACCAATTCCACAAAGACAATTAAACAATGTCGTTATTTGTCAATTGTCAAAGATCTGAGGGTAAAATGGTGTGAGGTGTGACGTTTGACAAAAGAATACCGGTCAAACTCAAACTTGCTGCGGGATTGTTCTCAAGTGTTGCCAAAAGGGCTTCAGAAGCAACAAAAGTGGGTACCTATTAGTTAGGAAAATATTTCCAGCTGCGCATAGCGGGGGAGTTTAATTGATGATTCCTCACTCAAAAAAAATAGTTAGTCGTTTGATCTGTACATTATAAATGTCAGTGCATAAATATGGCCGCGAGATATCTACTGCATCCAAAGGACAACCAACAGAACCACATCTAACTTGCCGAAACGAAGATGCGATGTCGTAGGTATGTTCCACGTATGTGCGGCGTCACAAGAGGCTATCAAATTCGTAATACCTCACATTTATTTATTTATTGTAAATAGTATTTTACCTTATTGAATACGATTTCAGACTGCCGCTTCTTTTCTTCGGTGGACAGCTTCGCGATCCTCTCCGCTACCTCATCCCTCAGCTGTGACTTCGCTGGATTTGGGGTTTGTTTTGCCATTGTTCTGCTCTGCAAAATTGTAATACACTTTTAAGATAAGTAGGTATACAGAAACAAATGCGAAAGAAGAATAAGCACTCCTTAGACACAAAAATATTTATTTTGTCACAAAATTGTAACAACCGGTAAAAGTTGATAAAGTTAAATTGAAATTAGGCCAATTAGATTACCTTCTCCAGTTAAACTAGTACAAAAAACTCTACAGCAATTATTATACAGCAAAATATATAATTGAAACGAAAAATATACCCAGATACGCAAAAAAATCATGACCCTGTCTTTTCTCCGTGTCGTGTGGCGGATTAAAATACGTTTCGCGAGTTGGTACGGCACAACAGTACTAGCCGATATGCCTACCGATAACATACGAAACTGTACGCAAGTATCGAAAACTAAACATCAATAGATATCAGTTTTATTTTCAAACAAAGGATTAGTTACTGAAATAGCAACAATCTGTAACATTACCGTGAAAATTATATTTACATGGACGTTGTAAGTTGCTACTTAAACATTTTATAATTATGGATTGACTGCCTCGTTGGTCTAGTAGTCGCAAGGCGCGACTGCTGTGCACGGGGTCTCGGGTTCGATTCCCGGGTCGGGCCGAAATCGCTTTGTGGGATTGGAGAAAATTTCAAAAAGCAGCCCGGAGTCTGGAAGCTGGTGATTGATTCACTCGTGCATCGGAGAGCACGTAAATGTCGGTCCTGCGCCTGACCTCTCTCCGGTCGTGTCGGATTGCCGTCCCATCGGACTATGAGAGTAAGGGAATAGAGAGTGCACCTGTATCTGCGTGAATGCTTGTGCACTATAACATGTCCTGCGCAGCTGGCTGGTCTCCATAAAAGAGAACGGCCGCCGTAGCCGACAATCGGCCTGGATGCCATCATCATTTCCAACAATTATGGATTATAAACAGTAGTATAACTAACCTACTTAATAAATATTTTAGTTGATCATCAAATCAATCAAAAACGATAAATACCAAGTTTTGATTTACAGCAATAAGATATTTTGGAGTTCTCAATATTATTTATTGGGCAACTTTGTAATTGGGGACTTAATGGGCGCAGGTTTTAATTGAGCATAAATCTTTCAATGATGATGATGAATGCATTTATATTGAAATATGGTCCAATTATTTGGGTCTTTAGGTCAAATCAGAAATTATGATGAGAATTGGGTGAAGCGCCAATAAATTCGTAATTGACTCGGTTTATTTATCGTATAGGCAGATACTGTAATTATTAGGCCATCGAAAACTCGATGCTCCGAAACAGGCTTTTACACAGACATGGTTTGATTTTTGTGAACTTGAAAAAAAGCTGGCATTAAAAAGCCTAATTGATTTACGGCGGATTGCTATAACTGGTCTATCTATTGATTTGACTACTAAAAAATTAATTTTAACATTAGCCCATTCAAATAATGTCAATTCCTTTCTACATATTTATGTTCACTTCATAAAGAAAATCTACGTTTTGAAAAAGTATTTAATTTTCAAATTTAAAAGCATTAATTAACTTAGTATCTTTACGCACCTAATTATCCTATTTACAAACTATGTATTTATATCTTCACTTTAGCAGCTACAAGATAAGTTTCCTTGTTGATTAAAACAACACAGACATTTAAGAACGAACAAAAAATATTTTGACACAAATAGGTCATTCAACGATATAATGTCGTTAAATGACCAACAAATAAATGAATGGTCAACAAAACATACGCTAATATTAATACACAAATTGTCTACGTCACTGTTTTCGTCTTATTGAGCAATTGCAATCGAAATAAATATTTATTAATATTACAACAGGTCAAAAGCCAACAGATTAGGGGAATCGTCAGTCAATTTATCAGAAAGATTGAGGTTTTGTGTGAATTTTGTTATTGACTTAAATTTGCTTACGCTTAACTTTCATTTTATAGAATTAAATAGAAACCTTCAATAATAAATAAAAAAGTAACAAAAGATTCTTCAATTATTTTAAAATAAAAACGTAGGATGAAGAAGCATAATTTTAACTTACCAAAAAGACGATAGACACGCTAGGAAAGCGAAACAGACTGATAACGAACATTACCTAATGATAATAAATAGCATGAGACGCGCATGAGACTGAAATTCCGAGTCACGGAGGCCGGATAACCCTGGCTAACCATAACAGCGACATGTGGTTATACATGTAACGCCATCTAGTGGTTGGCCGCTGAACTAAGTAGAGATGTGTCTCGGTAATACGTCTAAAAGTGGCGTATATGTCAGTCACAATTTTCTCAGACGAGAGCTTCATGGTCGTGTGAGTAGATGTCACTGTTTTATAAATTGTAATTTTCTTCAACTTTCCTAAATTGAATAAGTAACAACTTTACCATTAAGGTTTTTCAGGTAGGTATCTGCCGGATTGTTCACAAGAGTTAGCGCGGCCTTGGCACACAAATATGTACGTCGAGAAGGAACAACGCGGGTTTTAGTCCATAAAAGATTGACACTCCCTCCAGCTGCACCCACAGCGGGAGCAGTAATTTAATGAACTAAAACTACTTTAATTAAATGGGCTTTCCAGCACTTAACACCTTATTAACCAAAAATACAGTTTTGAAGATCTTATCCCGACCTGATGACCTAATCTCAAGCGATAATCTTAGATAAGTGGTTAAAGCTGTAATTAAAACATGATAATCCCTGATAACAGTTAGACAGACACCCAGACAAGAAAACCAGACTGTGGAGACCTTGAGATTTAACTTTGATATAGATTAATCAGATAAAGATATGCCTGCATATCATCTGATTGATTACAATACTAATAACAGCAGTAAGAGCAGATAATGTTTTTGATATTCTATGCAGATAAAATTCTAGAGGTAGTTGATACTATTATTACTTTCGCATTTTCAGGAGTTAGATAAGCATTTCCACAAAATATAAATGTATAAGGGAATGACTGTGTTTCGGATGGCACGTTAAACTGTAGGTCCCGGCAGTCATTGAACATCCTTGGTATCGTTACGGGTAGTCAGAAGCCAGTCTAACGAAGGGGCATTGGGTTGTCCGGGTAACTGGGTTGAGGAGGTCAGATAGTCGCTCCGTATAAAACACTGGTACTCAGCTGAGTCTGGTTAGTCTGGAAGCCGACCCCAACATAGTTGAGAAAAAGGCTCGGGAGATGAAATGTACAAGGGAATGAAGCATACACTACCTATATAGATTGGTATAATTTACCATAATTAATTTAATTTCCTTAACTTTTGAATCATGATAATACATATCAATATATAGACGCCAGCACATTAGGATACAACAATCTGTCACATTTCCTTAATGGATTTTCAACCTTATCGCTGAAGTATAAAGTTCAAAGCTGATTGAGAAGAAAGCTTGATTTCCTTTTCTAACAAAAAAAAAATAATCCATAAAGTGCAAGCAGTGGGCGACCTCTCAAAGGATGACATACTCGTACATTATATGTAGTGTCTCTAAACATACAATTTGTTACGACAACATAAAGTACTGACATTAGCCATCGATAGATCCGTCATGTTGCTAGCTGACATCTCCATTACGTTATCATGGTGTTTCAATGGCATGTCCTCAAATGGGGACAGCAGATAACAAGTTTCATATCAGGATTTGCATTACTAGCGGTTCTGGAAGTTTCCATGGGTTTTATTAAATGGCGCGTAGATAGGCGTCTTTTGATCTTTGCCAAAGTAGGTAAGGTTTGTTAAGTCGAATGCATATCACGAAGAAGTAAATAGGCTATAAAAAAACTACAAGAACTTCGTCTTTTCACGAAGATAATTGTGATGGTGGAAATCTTCTTGAAGCCATGGGAAATGATTTAATGACTCTCCCGCTATGGGTGCAGCTGAGAGTATCAGACTCTTCCTGACTTAGACCCATCTTTGTTCCTTCTAGAGGTCTTTGTGTGTCGAGGCCGCGGAACTCTTGCGAACAATCCGGATCCACAACAGGCCTCGGCCATACAATCCCTCTCTAATTTTGCACACTGCTCTTTAAGGAGTGCGTGGAATAGAACGCGCCGGCGCGCCGACACGTGTTCCAAGTAGTACTTAGTTTGGGTAATGTGGCACATTTTCCAATAGAAGATAAATACTCAAACTTACCAACAATTCCTGTAGACAAATATTTGTCAGGAAAGCTCACAGCAAAGATAAATCTACTACACAAACCATGCATACAAAGTATTATCAAATTAATACAGAAGAACATAGAATTTCCTTTAAAAAATTTGAGCTAAAGTAATCGGTTTAATTTATGAAGTTTCTTAAGACCTTAAACAGTGTTAAAGCCACATCTAGTTATGTAATAAGATAAGTAAGGTCCTTTGAGAAAGCTAATAAGTAATTAATAAGCAAAATGTGTCGGATACTGTAACTAGAGATCATTGTAAATTAATTTTGCAACGGAAGCGTGAGAGAGCCTCAGACCGATCTTGTTTAGGTAAATATTCTTGCGTTTTAACGTTATCAATGGGAACTTGAATCTGGTGCTATGCAGATTTGAATGACGTAGCACTTTTGGCAAATGAGTGTGAGATCAGTGTTTTACATGAAGCGACTGTCTATCTGACCTAATCAACCCAGTTACTTGGGAAATCCAATAAGCCTTGACTACAGTCTCAGATTTAAACTTTCTGGGTTCTGACTACCAGTAAAAAAAGCAGAAATACATTTTTGTAATATTTGACGTCAAAAAGTGCTGTTTTACAGCCAAGTTTGAATAAATGATTTTGAGTTTGAGTTTAACAACTGCCAAAGATTTACGAATAACAACCGAGACCCACTAATTTAACTTAATGAAAGATGGTCATCTATCCACGGATCGACCGAGCCAGGCGTTGCTTTACCTTATGATCTGTCGATCGTGCGGCTGTTACGTAGCCTAGACACGAGCTTTTCTTTGTTCTAAAACACATTGTAAGTGGTGAAAGGTGAGCGTTTTGGGGGCTGTCTTTTGTAATTTTTGATGTTCAAAACGGCTTTTGCAGTCAAGTTTGACTAAATGATTTTGAGTTTGAGTCTAGTTATAGAAGAAAAAAATGTACCACTAAGTATAGTATTTTTACCCTCATTAGTGACTAAGAATGTGCTAAGCCTGAGTAAACTAGTTCGTGTTTGTTTGTGGACTTGGTCTCCTAACAAGAGAAACAGCTTCGCAATGCCACTGACGTCTTTTATATTCCGGATGTTTACAAATAGCTTATTATAATTAACGTGTTTTCTTTATTTCTCTAATTTTTTTAGTTACAATTCGGAGCACTCGGTTTAAAGATACAACGAACTTTTCAGGGATTTGGAGGTTTTTTAACGAAGTAAGTAGTCAACTTCCCGATTGCGTTCAAACCATGTTCAAACGAAAGTAGGTACCCATTTTTGACAGTTCAATAAAAGTACCTATTGAATTTGAATAGTTGTCATCATTCGTGTTCTAAGCACTACACAAAGCGAGCTTATTACATAATTCGCTTGTAATGTGCTGATATAACGGTAATATCTCATCGCATCTCCTTTAGATGCAAATTAGTTTACTCTCCGCCGTGTAAAGACTGTGTTTATGTACATAAGCAAGTATGTACTATGTTAAACGAGTACATAAGACCACGGCGAAGGCCTGAAGAAATTCTTTGAATATTTCGCTTGTATTATGTTTCAGCATTTGTGACGTCGTTTTCGTGTGGATATCCTTTCATTTTTTTAATCTAAATTAATCTCTTAGCTACTTTACAATATTACTGAAAGATTCAACTGAGAGACTTCTCTTAGTGTACATTCAAAACCTTTTTGATATAAAACAGACTCTTCAAAGATGGGGTGAAAAAGTTTAAGCTAACAGTTTATCGCCAAAGTTTTTAAAATTTGTGCCTTAATTTTATTTTACTTGAAGTAAAATTCCGCGATGTAAATTATAAACGCAAAAAGTACTCTCTATTAAAGAAAAACTACCTAAAGTGTATTTTTACACAACTTACGGTATTTTTTTAAATTTGTAATGTCAGTAATGTTTCGATCATCATCAGCCTTTTTATAGTCCCACTGTTGGGCACAGGCACATTCAGACAGAGAAGAATATATTGAGCGTTGATCATCTCAATGTCTGGATATTTCATCTATTTCAATGTTTGCCGCAGTCTGTAACATGTAACAATGAAAAAGAAACAAATGACTATTGAAAAAAAAAACAACTAAAAAATGGGAAAAAATAAATTTAAAAAAGAGAGCAAGAAAATATTATTGCCGCAGTTAATTATTTTAATGAAACTTAGTTTTACCCATCATAGTTACATAATGAAAATTAGAAAATCTCCTGCGGCATGCTACGTAAGGTATATTTAAAGATAACCAGGCTAATATCTGCACCACCTGTTTTAGTAATTTTCTTATCTTATCTCAGCTAATCAGTCTTGCAGGAAATACCTACCTTGTTTACAAAGTGGACACTTGATGAATTACATGTAAGGAGAAATTACATATATTAAACTGATTATTATCTGCTATTATTTTATGATAATAGATAATTTTGCGTGGCTTTCATTCTAAAGGAATAACTTCACCCTTCTTTATTATTCGCTAAACGAGATGGGGAGAGTAGTAGGTATGCACTGTAGGCTATCCGCGGCGCCTGCTGGGACTGCGGCTTGTTCGCAAGTATACCGTGGCTCTGGCACACAAAGACATCCATAAAGAACATAGTGGGTTTTAGCCAGTAAGAGTCTGACACAACCCTGGCTGGTTTCTCCAGCTGTACACTCAGTGGGAGGGGTCATTTGATGATAGCCCTAGGAAAAAAGGCTTTCCGCGGCCTTAAATGTTTGTGATCACTATTTTTTCAGATAATCCATACATCTTTTTTTTTTCAAATTCAAGAGCAGCTTTTTTTAGCTATGCATTCCAATTTATTTTAAAATAACCGTATTAAAATCCTAGTGTATGCCCTTGTAGGTGTGCCTTTGTATCTTTATCGTAAATTATAAAATTGCCTAAATTCTCGTAGTAGCAAGCAGCTTCCTCTTATTTACGTGGAAATCTTTATGAATTCTTGAAGTTTGTGTTTAGACCACCTAGATACGTCACGCCTGGTTTTTGAATAAGGCAGAAACACTTTCATATAATAGAAATCGATTGTGTTAACTTTATCCAGAGCTTTTCTCTCAAGAATATGGAAAAAAAATCGTGAACGAACTCAATCCTGGGAATCGAAATCGGGGCGTCATACTCAGTAACGATTACACAGCTTACTAAAGGACAGTCTAATGTAATTTTTAAGTAGGACATTCGAAAATGTAAAATTTTCCTAATTAACTTTGAACCATATATTTCAGGAATAAAGTATAAAATATCTATTAAGGACATTTTACAGATTGCAGTAGCTTGTACTGATACATAACATGACAGTACATTAATAGTCTTTTATCATTAGTTCAGTAGCTTGGCCAAGTTTCCTTTCTCTCAGCAAGTTTTTCAAAACTTCTTTCTTCAAAAGTTTCGCTTACCCAAATGTTTCGGGACTTCATAGACACCAACAGTGTCGTAACTAGAATTTCGTGCACCCGGTGCGAGATGCAAGATTAGACAACTTGCGCCCCCACTTCTTGTTAGTTTGAGCAGTCAAAAAGTGGTTAATTACAAAAAAGGTAGAATAAGAATATTTATATGTGAAACATAGGTGAAAAATTACATATATAGAGATTGTTACAAGTGCGCTAGGTTTTGCCGTGAAGGCGTAGAAATATTGCAATCAATCTTAAAAAAAAGAACATCTACATGCAATAGACTATAACTATAATAAACTTTTATAAGAACTATTGAAAATAAAAACTTTCTATAAAAAAGAACACAATAAAGAAAAAGTCTTAACTATCTCAAAAACAGTCTTAAAATTTTACTTATAGCATTATAATATAACTAATTTTAGGTTTACCAACCACTATCATTCAGAAAATCTTCTAACCTAAGTCAGTTGAAATAAAGAAGGCGCGACAAAAGCGACCACCAATTCTGTTCTGTTCTGTTCTGTCAAAAAGTAATTCTAAAAGTAAATCGAGATGAAGCGAGCTGAGCAAATGTCGAAAATTTTCAGCAATTGTGCTTGTACTATACTATTCACTCAATAGAAGGTTATGTCTAAGTGTTATTTGCATTTTTTCTGAGCCTCTGATAAAAAAGATGTACTAGGTAAAAAAGATAAAGACAAAAAGCCGTTTATTCGAGTGATCAGTCGTTTTTGAAGGTCATCAATTTTACAAAAGACAGCCCCCAAAAACGGCCGCCCTTCATCACTTCCTCTGTGTTATTGCTGGGAAGAAGACTGTCGGTACCGCCCCAGTTTCGGGACTGCAGACTAACGTTCATTTTTCGTTAAAAATATCTTCTTATGGAAAGTTTATGGTTATAGCCGGGTGGAGACAGTAGACAGTTAACCATCTGACCCAATAACTGTCGTTAAAATAGATAGCCGTTGAACTCTCGAGAACACGCATATTGATTATCCTTAATTGATAGTTAAATTGCGTAGGCGCCGCTTATTTATGTCTTAGGATTGAGGATTTGTTCAATGTTCTTGATCAGCTATTGGTTCGCTGTTTGATGGAAATTATTTTAAGTCCGTAGCCAAGACTCAAAATTATGATGTAGGTACAGACGCCAGCATATGAAGCTACTACAGTCTGTCAAATTTCCTTATCATATTTTCAACTTTATCGCTGAAGCATATGGTTCAATATTGATTGGGTAAACTTGTCGATTTTGGGTAGCTTGATGTGCTGGCTTCTATACGTATATGTATACGAAATTAGCTGCCAAGACAGGGTTACAGGCCCGCCCACTGCAGACTAAACTAAGTATTGTCACAGTATTGTTCTGTTGTGTAACCTACATGAATGCTGACTCCGTTTTGTTGTTTTTGCGTGAAAGTAAGCTATAAGTGCGATAGATAAGAATCTAGGTAAGGTAGCCGCAAAGCAATGGATGTGGGTTGCTGAAGATCGTGCAAGGTGGCGAGCCTTGGAGAGGCCTTTGTTCTGCAGAGGAAATCTTTCGGCTGAAACGACGATGGGTGTGGATCTATGCGACGGCAGCGGTTGCTGTGATGCCGTCGGTTCTTTCTGGAGCCCCTTGAGTACCAGGGCCACGGTAATTTTTTCGAATGGTCCCGTAGATTCGCAGCAAAATATCGTAATCATCGCTCATAGTAGAAAAGTACAGAATATTTTTTCAAGTGTCACTAGCTGACCTTTCTCCTGTAAATAACAGACACAACAAAAAAAAAAATGAATTCGGTCCAGCCGTTCACGCGTGATGGCATGACCAAGGGAAATAGGGATTCATTTTTATATACGTACCTGTATAGTAGATTTATTTTGTCACGGTAGAATTAGTGATCTGTTTAAAAATAGCCTGGGAATGTTTGTATAATTATTTTGCCCGTGGTTCCCTCGTTCTTTATTTGATCTTAAAAGGCTAATGATATTCGCAATATTCCATGGCAATTATTGAATGTGTAATGCTATATGTCCCGAGTCTAAAGTCCACAGCTTGACACCGGAGACTACGCGACCAGTCCCTATAAATAGACCAAGGAAAACTATTTTAATATCTTTACAAACATAACATAATTAGCTGTCTTTGAGGTTAATACGGCCTCTTTTAGCCAGTATATAAAATATTCTGTATTTTTATTGTGCTTACTAAACATTACACGTAGTCTTTATAAATAAATCCTATGTCGCGTTTGTCTGTCTGTGAGATTGCGGTAAACTCAAAATTTACTGCACAGTTTTTCATGCGAATTTTGAAATAGAGTGTTTTACGAGGAGGTGATTAAGGAAATACTCTATGTGTAAAGGTGAGATGACCACCTATATACTAATTAATGACTTAGTCTGGGTGTTTCTATGTAGAATATGTATGTATTTACAAAAGAAAAGTATATAAGTATGTTTATCAGTTGTCTAGTACCCATAGTACAAGCTCTGCTTAGTTTGGGGCTAGAAGACGTTGTGTGAATGTGTGAGGAATATTATATTATACATATTATTATAATGACCCTCAACGTTCCCTTGATTTAAAATTAATTCTTTGAACTGCACTGGAGTAATTCCTGAAGGTATCCGTTGTTCTCCTAACATGGAGTGATCCTGTCTCTTTAACGTCTAATGGTTGTACGCAGCTGCATTGCAGGGCAGCTTATATGACCTCTCGGTACATTTTACTGCAAGATTTAATATAATTGAGAAATTACAAAATTCTTATAAGATTATATATCGCCTTATGATATAGAGAGAAAAAACAAACCTATATATTTTTTTTCACTAAATTTATTGTTATGTGGATGACACTAATTATCTGGTCAACTTTTTGAATCAGGCTTTGTTTTAAAAGAATTTCCCATTCTAAAAACACAGAGTCGCACAGTGTGCGCGCCGTGGGAAGTAATCAAACAAAATAGTAAGTGCTGCAGCAAAAGTTGTTCATTTTAATGTAGACGTTTATTCTCTCCCGGTTACTCCAAAGGTTTCAGGGTGGATTGCATAATTCGTTTGGAAACTTAAAGCAGAAACACTTCTGTGTTCCGAACAAAAGTTTGCTAACAATGGATCATTAGTACCACTGCCCGTGTTAGTTCAACGGCCAGTTTAAGGGCCAGATAACAAAAACGTCATGTCTAACGCTTAGTTCTGTCCCCGCGCTCAATCGGAAACATAATCTGCCTCAAGTCCACGTCACACGGGCTAAGTGTGATGACGTCACAATGTTTGCACTCTTGCAGTTTAAACATCAGTTCAAGTTCAATGATTTGTGTGTAGTTTTTTATAGGTGTGGCTGCATTTGGTCTTCATGTGTGCGTGGCCTGTGCGCCAGGGGGCGCTGCGGCGCGCCAGCTGTGAGCTGTGTTCACGCCGCTCCCGCCGCAGTCGCGGTCCGTCAACGGGCGAACTACCACGTGGTCACTCCACGTCCTATAAATCAAAAACTTTCTTACGTCAAATCAATGGATATAACCTAACACGCGCGTTTAGGATATTAAGAATAAAATGTAATTTATTTGTGTTGCGTCGGGATGGCCTTTTAATCACTAATTGATGTGTGCAACAGTGACGTGCTGTGCTGTGCCAATGATGTGAATATTTTTTCTGTGTTGTGTTGTATAAAAAAAGGAGTTATGAGTATCCAAAAGTGTTTGCTGGATAATTCCAGCAGGATGATCAAGGCGATGTCGACTGCTAAGTCAGGCACCAGCGAAGTGAAGATGGTATGTTGCACTTAGCACTAGTTTGCCATGATATGCGACCTTGTATTGAAAAGAAAGCCTTTGTTTTTAGGTTATTATTCAGCAAAACATTAGCAGCGAGTGAAGTTTTGTTCGCATTATCGGGGTTTGTGTAGCGACAGTGACAGTTTTAATTGTTTTGTGCCAATTGAACGGTTCAAGTTAATTAGTGTTGGTAACAATATCGATAAAGTGTTGTGGCGTGTTTGTATGTATGTATAATTACGTCACAACGTAATACGTCCCCGCGGCGGATGCAATATGGCATTATTGTAAAATAAAACATTACATAAATTACAGTCGCATGGAAAATTCATTGTTAACTATCTAAACTGAGCTCGTGGAATTATTTCCTTATTGATGTGGTCTTTAGCGGACTGACACCTGCCTTATGACAAAATATCTAGTCGTTAATCATTTACCAGATAGTGTTTATGTAAAATACACATATTTACTTATCTATGGGTAAATAGGTGGCTGTATAGTTGACCGCAACGAGCTAAATGCTGGTTTTATAACAACTGTTTTTGTTAGCGCGCACTGTGGTTCACACAATTGTATTTCAGACAAAAAAAGTTATCAATATATCGACTTTAGTCTATTTTTAAAACCGGTGTGCCAGTATTATTTCTACTTCTTAATTCAAATAGTTTCGTACCCAACTATAGATAACAATGAAATACCAATGAATAAAAGTCATTTGTTTTCTTCCAAAAAGTGATATTTTGGGATGTCGAAATTTGTCTTAACATTTCGATTAAGTAAGGTTTCTTTTTATGTGCATGGAAATGGTTTGACGTCAAAATCCTGTAATTAGAATACTTATAAATTGCAGAATACTTTCTGCAATTTATAAGTTTTCGAAAAGATCTAAACAGGAAATTGACTATTAGTCAAGTTAAGTAATTGGGATGTGGACTAGGTCAAAAAATAAAATACTTTATCATATTCATTTTGTAAAGCATCTTAAAATAATGTCAGTTTAATTTATCGTTTTGAACCGAAAATTGATTTCATTTTGTTATTAACAATATAATCGAAATAAGTATACGGTTTGATGTGAAAAATCTGTGACGTCATAGGTACCGTTTTCATACAATTTGCATAGAGAGTAATCGTTTTTGACAGTTCTATAAAAGTATTGAATTTGACTAGTTGTCCAACTACCGTATTTCTTCATATCTACCAATATGACGGTAATTATACTGAGACATAGGTACAGTTAACTGAAGTATGTGTAACGAGACCTATCAGTCTATCAAAACAATACATAAATCGGTTAGTTAATGGGTTGAACCTATTATAGATCAGTCATCTCAGTCATTGATCTTCTCCGTTAAGATAACGGTATCTAATTAAATAGTTATTTACCTACTTATGTTAGTTACGCACTAAATAGCTGCTTTCTAGCACAAACTGCAAATTTATATCAAGTGAACGCTTTTCCCATGAAGATAGGCATAAACGTTAGTGCGTAATTGGGTAGTAGACTGGGTCAAAAATTTAATTCTTTATGATATTAATTGGGTAAATCATCTGAAAATAATGTCGCTTTCATTTATGGTTATGAAGGAAAAAATGTTTGATATTTTTATTGATATTATAAGCAAAATAAATGTGCAGCTTGATGTGTAAAAATCTGTGACGTCATAGTTCTTGTTTACATACGAGTTGCATTTATTTATTTATTTATTTATTTATTTATTTATTTATTTATTATGTTAAAACGGTTTACACCAATTATATTAACATAGAATTAGACAGCAAAATAAAAGAACATAATATAAAAGAAAACACGAGAAACTTAATATCAAAAAAATAAAAATTAGAAAACAAAACAATACAATTTAAATTACACGTTACATATTAAACAATTCGTTCGCAGAGGCTGAGACAAAAACACATTATTATTTTATACTCATCAGCGAATAGATCACAGTTCGGTTGAGCTCCCATGAGGTCGTTGAGCATAGCTAAAACCCGGGGAACTGGGGATGAGGCGCGGGCCACTGTGCGACTTGTAGGTGCGGCTAGTAGACGGTGTTTTCGCCCTCGGAGGTAGTTATTAGGGACGTAGAGACGAATCAGCTCATTGTGTAGATCAGGGGCATCTGTTATCCCTCTACATATTTTAAGCATGATGCTCAGTTGGTCATAGGCTCTTCTAGTTTGCAACATATTAAATCCTAGATGTCCAACAAGAAATTTGGTTGGATATAAGTATGGATAATATCCATACCGAAATTTATAAAGGAACCGCAAAAATGCCTTTTGGACCTTCTCAAGTAAAAGTACATATTTGGCCTCATGCGGGTTCCAAACACAGGAGCTCGCCTCTAACTTGCTTCTGACAAGCGTACTGTATAAGAGCCGCACGACATGTGCGTTTTGAAAATCTCGTGCGTTTCTTAGCACGAACCCCAGTCGCCTGAACGAGTCTTTAGCAACGGAAGACATATGGTCGTGGAATGTCAGCTTCCGGTCAAACACGACACCCAAGTCTTTCACGGTGGTCGATCTTATTATAACAGTGCCATTTATTTTATATTTAAAGTCTATTGGGTGTCGCATGCGACCGAAAGTCATGACATAGCATTTATTGGGATTAAATGTCATCTTATTTGTAACTCCCCATTCATATATAGCATCTATATCTCTCTGAATGGCTTCACAATCTGATATAGTGCTGACACTGGCGTAAAGTTTGAGGTCATCTGCATAGAGGAGACATTTAGTATGTTTGAGAACAGAAGGCAGGTCATTTATCATAAGGAGAAATAATAACGGTCCGAGAATTGAGCCCTGACTTACGCCAGAACGAGTATGATAAGCACACGAATCATACATCCCCAACCGAACAAATTGCTGGCGATCACGGAGGTAGTCAGCCAGTAACCGAAGCAAGTTAGGGGAAAAGCCTATGTTGCTTAGCTTTAAAAGCAAGATATCGTTATTAACCCGGTCAAAGGCTTTTTGGAAGTCGAAATACAACACATCTACCTGTTTTCTCTCGTCTAACTGCACAGAGATGAATTCAGTTAGAGTTAGTAGGTTTGTCTCCACTGATCTCTTGCGTCTAAATCCATGTTGAGCATTACTGAGATATTTTTCTACTTGAGAGTAAATTAACTTGTGAAGGACATTTTCAAATATTTTAGCTGGTGAAGATAATATAGCAACGGGCCGATATTCTTCTACAGATAGTTTGTTAGAAGTTTTAGGTATAGGTGTTACACGAGAAACTTTCCACTGTAGAGGATATAGTCCGCTATTTAAAGACAAGTTGAATATGTGACACAAAGGAAAAGCGAATGAGTGTTTCAAATACTTGAGAAGCTGGGCTGGTATACAATCTGGGCCAATAGAACTACTTGTCTTCAATTTATTTATTCCATTTATAACATCCTCCGAGGTAATGTGGAAAATATTGACATAGTTGCTGTTGTGATTAACATCAAAACTATTCACACTATCAGCATTCAACTGAAGTACATCTGTCAGAAATACACTTGCAAAAAACTTTGCAAAAGCCTCAGCTGCAGCTGCACCTGTGAAACTTTCACCACGGTAGTTGACCTGGGGTTCGAACCCACCCTTAGACCGTAAGCTACTGATGTGCCGCCAGAATTCACGTGGATTGAGTTTAATATTATTTTCTACACGTCTAATGTATGAACGGTATGCATCCGCGACCCTACTTTTTAAGGAATTTCTTAAATTAGAGTAAGTTTTATAGTCATCGTCACATTTAGAGCGCTTCCAGATTGTATGCAATGTCATTTTATGTTTGATGTCATTAATGATATCAGGTGTAAACCATACAGGGTACCTTCTACTGGTGGTCTTTGAGCGACGTTTTTTAGGCATACAGTTGTTAAAGATGTCGTAAATTATATTATAAAAGACATTTACAGCATCAGAGACATTAGTAGCCTGCAATACACGGTCCCAAGAAATTTCAGAGAATAACAGATAGAGTTGGTCGTAGTCGCATTTGTTGAAATTCCAGTCTTTCGCGGGATTTATGTTACTTGGTTCAATTACTTCTGAACAATAAGCTGATTCTATTCTTACCTCTATTTCCAGCGGAGGGTGGTATGCGTCAGGTTGAACAATACCATCAGTACTAGAAACGCGTACCCCATGAGAGCCTTCCCGAACTAGTACTACATCCAACATTCCACCATGCCGATTTAAAATAACATTTTTTTCTACCAGTGAACAGAATGATAAAAAGTAGCTGTAGTAGTTAGTGACACTTATTGAAGCACTTTTTAAATTGAGATCACCCATTATAACTACAAAGCCTTTAAAATTGTTCAAGAAACTTTCTGTTTTACAAAACCAACGCATATATTCCGCGTCACTGGCGCTGGGTTTAATGTACACAATACACACAAGAAATGAACGACCTTGCCAGGTGAAGGATGCCCACAGATCCTCGCCGCAGTCGGTTTCGTACTCCATTCTCCTGCGTAATACAAGAGGATTTCGTGCTGCTAGTAAAACTCCACCACATGGCGAATTTCTATCTCGACGTATGACATTCCAGTCACCTGTTTCCAGTTCTGAGTCCCCTACCGAAGAATCAAGAAATGTTTCAGTAACAGCAACCAGGTTGTGTTCAAATAAGGCAAGGTTGTTACGCCATATAGGAAGCTTAGTTTTTAAGCCGCGGACATTCTGGTAGAGGACACTAATAGTTTGAACATTTTTAGATTTGCTGTGAAGCTGTAGATTGACGAAAGGGCAGTGGCTGACCCGATGAAATGTTAGCTGTATCGTTATGCTTATTATTAGGGACACGTTTTCTGTAGTTAATCCACGGTTTTATTTTTGCATTTACTGGCCAGACATCAGCAGAATAAAGTATGTCGTAGAACTCAGCGGTAATACCAATTTTGTATGACTTATAGTCTCCACGAGTGGTAAGTTCATCTACTGAAAAGTTGGCTGCAGGACACAGGTGAGTAATATATTGCTGCACTTCATCAACACAGGACGCCATGTTCCACAGATGCAGGTATTTTCGGATTTCCACAGCTTTTAAGTTGATCCTACCTGGATCAGCAGTTCCGCATAGAGGGGAGGGACGCTGCCTGCTGTTGCGTTTTTTCACAACAGTCCACTCTCCATCACTATTATCGTTTACTGCACCGGATGATGGTCCCTGGCTAACAACGACAATTTCTGAACCGTCCGATGTTTGTTTGTTAGATACTACATGATCAACTCTAGGTATATCAGGTTGGGGATTTAGATGAGATTCCTGGTCATTGTCTACCTTTTTAGCTTGTCGTTTCGGCTGCGGCTTTTTTTTTGGCTGTTGGACAGTTGCCTCGGTGACATTGGATAGGGATGCGGGGTTATCTTGCATTCGGGAGATATCATTGAATTGCGCACCATATTTTTCATGTTTCTCAAGCCTTTTATTCAACTGTTCAACTTGAAAAGCGTAATTTGCTAATTTCTCTTCATGACTACTTATCAATGATAACGTCTTAGTGAGTAGCTCTTTCAGGACAGACATTTCGGAGCGCAGAGCATGCATATCAGAAGCCAATTCAGTATCACTGTCAACTGAGTAATTGGTTCTCATGGTGGTATTCGTTGCAGCTTTATTTCTTATCGTTACATTTGGGTCTTGTTTTGGACCGACCGGGGTGAGAGAGTTATCTCCACCTTTTTTAATAGCACAACAGCACTCAGGGCACATCCACGAATCAATGTCCTTGTTCAAAAGGTTTTTTTTACCCGTACAAATGGGGTGATATAATTTTCCACAATTCTCACGTGTGCATCGGAAACCTCTCTCGACATTATCAATGTTATTATGACAAGCAGAGCAACTCATTTTTGCAAAAGCGTGTTTTATAGCGGAGGGAAAATAAGCATATAAAATTAAACCGTTTTTGACAGTTCAATAAAAGTCATGAATTTGACTAGTCAACTACCTTATTATACACTTTATGAAGTCTTTCCTGCCATGGCAAAAATCTTATTTCGATTATAGCTAGAATCTAGATACATCTCTGCCTCGTTAATTAAATTCGTAGTGTCTATATTGTGCTAGTTACCAGTGCAATTATTAAATTTTAATTAATAAATCAGCAATTATCTTTAGCTCTGGCAGGATTTTGACTTACAAGTGGCCTGCCTCATTAAGGCCGTCATCCAGATATCGATTAATTTCTTGAAGGCCTATCAAAAATGTTTCATTTTAAAAATAGCTTTTAATCATTGAAGCGGCGCCAACATTTTCTATCCTTACTCTAGGTATGATGGCAAATTATCTTATAGGTAGATAGAACAATGACTATGAATGTCTGTGGACAGAAATAGTTGCAAGTCAATCAATTAATCAGTTAGCCTTTTGTCCTGAACATATTACGGTTAAGTTGGAATAACTTTGATGTTTCATAAAATGTGTTTTAGTTCAGTGTAACTCTTGGCAATGTCTGCTCAAACGTCGTTCAGTGATCTCTATCTCTAGTGTCTCTCCTTCAGTTGGAGTTCGAAGTCATTTACAATTTATCATGTCATTATATTCCTTATCTTCCTTTTTTTCTAATTTTGCCTTCTCCGGTATACTTTTTAGTATATAAACTATACTGTTCTTGTCAATTTTCTTAGTAACACAGTAAATGACTTGTCTAATACTGAAGTAATTAATTTAATAAAATACAAATTGTGAACTATGTACTTTCGAATTTGGAAGCTAGTTCAAAGGAGTGTTTGTAGTTTGTCAGTCCAATTTTCTCGTGTTATGAAATAAACACTGAAAAGTTAACGGGTGAATGAGATCTAGTAATTTAAATATTTATAGGTATTAACAAAATGAAGAGGTACTGCGTTTCAGTCAAAGGCTTGCACTATTGAATATCCTTTAATATGAGACGAAGAATCTCACTAAACTACCCAGTAAAGCGCCATGGAAGCACAATGCCAATTAACACTGGCTCCAACATCGTCCCTAATGAATCACAACAACGGAATATGAGGAAAAATAGTTCATAATGTTCCTATCTTTATGTTTCAGCAATTACATGTTAGATACAACAACACAATCGGTATGTATGTCCATGATACTGGGTCATTTTGTCCACGTTGTGCGGTATTTCACGTCTTTGTCACACGAATTAAATTAATATTTCGGTTACAACAGTTATATCGGATTGGTGCATTGAATTCAGTCAGTCTTTCAGGGCATTAGACACGCTGAAAATAAAAAAAAATGAGTCATTACGATGGTTTAATCATTGCCTTGTTAGGTTTTAATTAATGTTTTTGCGAGAAGAGGCATAAGCCGCCAAAAATTTTTGCTTGGATATAATGCGGAGAAATAAGGATCATGTTGTGAGCAAGGTTTTGAGCCTGAACTTGGATGGATACAGAGGACGAGGACGAACAAAGAAGCGATGGATGGATAGTTGATATGATCAGAAAGAATGTTTCTTGTGAGATAATGAGATGACGGCAGATAGAAATGTGTGGAAGAAGAAAACATGCTGAACCGACCCTAAATAAAATTTGAGATTTGGGAAAGGGCACGAAGATGATGGTATAAATGTAAAGACTAAGGGCCAGTTTCACAGGTTGCTGATAAGTGCCAGATAACCTGGCCCTAAGTATTTTTCTCATTACTGATATGAAATACATAGAGGGAAAAAATCCATAACTTAACCACCTGACCTAATTCCGTTTTTATTTATTATTACAGAGATACTACGACCTATTCATTCGAGAAATTATTACTAGGCTGAAAAGGTTTTTCTTAGTAAGTAGGTTTCCGATATTAAATTCTGAATAGGTACTTATCAACCTTACCCCTTATCATGACAAGAATATAACTCATTACAGCTAAAACTCTTACTTATTACGTATAAGTAAGAGTTTTAGCTGTAATGATTTGAATCTATACTAGTATTATGAAGCTGTAGAGTTTGTTTGTTTGTTTGAACGCGCTAATGTCAGGAACTACTGGTTCGATTTGAAAAATTCTTTCAGTGTTAGATAGCCCATTTATCGAGGAAGGCTATAGGCTATATACCATCACGCTAAGACACACGGGAGCGGAGCAGTAACCAAAGATGCGGGTGAAACCGCTGGGGACAGCTATTATAATATAATATGATCCCGATATTTAATTACAGTCAAAATATTATTATACTGTATTTTTGTAAGACATTACTAGTCAACCTAGATTTATTTTTATGGCTGAAAAAATATAGATGGAGGAACATTTAAGTTTTATGTACTTTTTTACTATTTCATGTACATTTTATGTGTCACTGTGTAAAATATTATGTGATTAATATTTTACCACACTACTTCAGTAGGTATATAATCCTAATACTATTATAAAGGCGAAAGTTTGTAAGTATGGATGTATGGATGGATGGATGTATGGATGTATGGATGTTTGTTACTCTTTCACGTAAAAACTACTGAATGGATTTGAATGAAACTTTACCACAATAAAGCTTATACATCAGAATAACATATAGGCTACTTTTTATCCGGATATGGAAAGTACTTCCCTCAGAAAGCGGGTGAAACCGCTGGCGGAAGCTAGTATGTAGATAAAACTTCAGAATAAATGCAATTTTTGATTCATCTGGAGTTTTATTTAGAAATTTTCAGCCGATATTTTTTTTCTGATACGTGATTGACGTAACCGCCAATAAGGTACAAAGTATAATAGTGTTTCTGGTATGTATGTCCATGACACATATGTATATTTATACATGTGTATATCATGTTTGAAATTCTATAAAACAGTTCACTATGTATTCACCTCAAGAATTGTAATCGCAAATTCAAACTACAGAAACTGACTCTGATGAAATAACCAATCAATAGCCCAAGATCGCCAATAGAAACAAAATGTATTATAGAGAAATACCTAGAACCAGTTCATTTACGACTTTTGTAGATTTTTTTGACGTGATTGTCTAAATTGTACTGAGATAAAGAGTGCCTACGAATAGACACGTCGATTTATATCTAGGTATATAATCTTTTCACAAATAAGCGTGGGCAGTGGACATGTTTTGAGTTCTAAATAATCTTGCCTTCTTTCGTATTTTATGACCTAACTTTATAAAATTGTACTCGGATAAAAGCCACAAATTAAACATCTGCCTAGTCTTTTCCCAACCTGTGTTGGGGTCGGCTTCCACTAGTATATTGTATACTCTTTGGGCTCCCAGTCTTAACCGGATGCAACTAAGTATCAGTGTTTTACGTGGAGCGACTGCCTGTCTTACATCCACAAATCAGTTACCTGGGCAACCTTATACCCCTTGGTAAGACTGGGTGTCGGACAGTCTTCTTTCTGGCTATCCGTAACGACTGCCAAAGATGTACAAATGACAGCCGGGACCCACCAATTTAACGTGCCTTCTAAAACACGGAGGAACTCGTCATGACAAGATGGTCATCCATCCACGGACCGACTGCGCCAAGTATTGCTTAATCTTATGATAGATGGACCCGTGCGGTTTTTACATTGCCACGAGCTCCTCGTAAGAGCCACAAATGAAACAAATTGGACAAAATGTGTATAGCAACAATTTTCCCACGATTTCAGAATATCATGTACTTAAATATATTGATACCTACGACATTTTTGTTGGTGTATTCTCTATCTTGAAATATGATCGGCACGTGAAATGAGAAACTTCGTGTGATGCGTACCTTATTGCTTTGGAAATTAAATGTTACTTGTTCTGCAGAATTTTATTTAGGTTAGTTTACACAAGATTTTAGCAAAGTAAATTAAACTTTTATTCTCGAACATTCTGTCATTGAACATCCTTGGCAGTCGTTACGGGTAGTCAGAAGCCAGTAAGTCTGACGCCAGTCTAACCAAGGGGTATTGGGTTGTCCAGGTAACTGGGTTGGGGAGGTCAGATAGGCAGTCGCTCCTTGTAAAACACTGGTATTCAGCCGAAACCGGTTAGACTGGAAACCGACCCCAACATAGTTGGGAAAAGGCTCGGGAGATGATTCTCAAACATTCTCTGTGTGAAGTCTGATTTTTGTTTGTAAAAATGAGAAAAAAATATACTTACATATTTTGTCCGGAGATAACGCGAAATTCGACCACGGGGCGCCCGCCCCTAGCTAATGTAGCGTGCCTAGATTTGTCGAGGGATTAATAATTTGTGGACGAAAACATTGAGGTCACATAATTTATTGATTATATAGAAGCTAAAAGTTGATTATACTTAAGTCTACAACAAGACTGAAAATTTTCAACTGAAAATCTAAAAATGACAACTTATAAATCTTGAACTACCAGTTATTTCATCTTTTAGTAAAATACTACAAGATTAAGAAATGAAAAAAATAATTTCCATCTGAAATACTATTCTTAAGCCTCCATATTTTGGCAAATTAACAAAAAAGTAAAAGCGCCTGTATAAACGCCAATAGCAAAGCGCAAGAACGTGTAAGCTATTAAGATCACCTTTTATAAGCATTATCATTATCAAATCAAACCTTAACGTGAACATTGCAGAAGGACAAATAGAATTTTAATAAGTTTTAACTGTAGGTATTGTATACAATATCTATTGTTTACTTCATTATTAAGCTATAAGGGCGACCTTTTATAAAATGAGTTTTTTAATAAAGCGTTTGCATCAGACGCGGAAAGGCTCTTTTAACATAAGATTTCTACATTTTTCATTCTACCTTTATAAAACTCTATCGATATCAAATAAAGATAGTAAGAATATAGAAGTATGACTTTTTTATTTAAATAACAAAACATTATTTTATATTTAAATAACTAAACTTTCTTCAATAACTATACAGTAACAAATTCGGGTAGGTTGACCTGCTGGCGTCTGTACTAGTAAAGAAAAGGTCAGGGAAGTATATTTTTTTTTAAAGCTTCATATAACTATTAGTCTATCGCTAGTCCAAAACAACATGGAATTATGGTTCTAGGGAAGTGGATGGAAGAGTTCCAGCAGTGGGTTTCCATGGACTTAGTACTTATATAATATCTCAACTTTGCCTAACTTAGCGCTTATAACATACCTGTGTAGGTATAGGTACGCGGGTAAACTTTTATCAACACAGAAACAATTCATCTTACTTTTAAAAACGTCTTTGTTCGTTCCAAAGGAGGTTTTATTTGTAGTTGTGACGACAGATCGCAGTGACGAGGGTTCACGCTTGACGCTTTTTTAGAACTAGCTTTTGAATCATGATGAAAGGTAACTAGCCTTTTGAAGTAAATATGAAGTTATTTCAATTTCCGTTATGTATTTACTGAACTGAAATAAAAGAACTGTAAAGATCCCGATTTCTATAAATGTTTCAGTTTGAAGTAAATTTTTATTTTATTAAGTGTTTTTCATATATAAATATTAATTATATAAGTATAAGGACCAGTCAGTCACACAGGTGTACGGATAGCCACTCTCTACCAGATAAATTAAAAAAATGGAACAGAATTTGTTTGAAATTATCTGCCAGATAAACTATCTGGAACTTATCAGCAACCTGTGAAACTGGCCCTTAGATTTAAAACTGCTGAAATAAGTTTTGGAGCGTTTCTAGGAAGATAATTTCGCACGTCATGTTTTGATACGATTTCAATGTAAGGCATCAATATACAATTTTAGCTACAATACCTAGCGGTTTCTCGCGGTTTTTCCCGCATCTTCTTCTCGTACCCGGATAAAACACCTAGCCTATGGTGACCGGGGCTAGCGTAGCTTCCCAACAGTGAAAGATTTTTTGTAATCGGTCCAGTAGTTTCGGAGCCTGAGTAAAAAAAACAAATATTTCCTCTTTTTAATATTAGTAGAGTTGAATGCAATTTTGATATGTAATTAACCTGAGATTTATTTACCTTACATTTACTTACCTGTAGCTTAACAGAGGAATTATTGAAATATTTTACTTAGTTATTTTATCTATACACGATTTTCGGAGTAGTGTAACGCGTATATTTCTTAGCTAAGGTCGTAGCAGAATTGACATCTCTTGAAATGAATAAATATCCACTATCTCATATGATAACCTTCCTTATACTCAAGGGGTGTTATTCAGCTCCTCAGCTGAGCATAAATCGGAATACTGACTGCGCCTGTAATCAAGTATATTAATTAATTATTCACGCGGGCCCTGCACGACATCACTACTTTAGTGGAAACGTACGATTCAATAATGCGCACCGTGCCGTTCGGATATACATATTTAACTTTGTTTGCGTTGTGTCTAAAACTGTCAAAACTGTCGTATGTATGCATTAGGTAAGAACATGATGAAATAGTCAGAAAAAAATTGTGTGTTTTGAAGAATTATCAGTCAGTCGTTCATTGTTGATGAACCATTCTGACTTCTTCAATAAAAATGTTATTTTTTTTATAGCTATTGTCTTAAATCGGAAAGCTCCTTGAAGGCAACACAAAGATGGGTCTGTGGACGGTGAGTTTCGGGTGGCTCACCGTCCGTACGTCTAAAGACGACAGGCCCGTGTCGGCGGCGCGTTCTGTTTCACGTGCTCCTCGAAGAGATGTCAGCAACACAGGAGGGGCCCCTCTTAGGACCAAGATCTGCCTGGGAAGCCATCAGAAGGAACATAGTGGGTTTTAGTGAGTAAGAGTCTAATCCCTCCAGCTGCACTCTCAGCGGAAGGGGTCATTGGAGGACTTACCACAGAAAAAAAGGCATTACATAGACAATATACATATAGTTAAAAAAGCAAGAAAAAAATACATACTAAATAAACCTATACCATGTTCAAAGAACGCCATACTTTCCTGTAAAATATTTACCTGCACATCAAACAGAAGCTTAAAACATTAATAACATCCCGTGGTGTAACGCGGGAAATCAAGTCGACGGCTATAATTAAATTAAATATGAATAATTAACGCTAGTCGCGCACGACCGCGCCTCTAGCGAGGTGTAGTGCTGTGTAAACATACGGACGGTGATACAAACAGGACGGACGGCATAGCAAACGTTCGTCATTCGCAGAAAATAAATTGAGGACATAGAACCACAGATTCGCTCCTGTAATTTGCCCTTCTGATGTAATTTATTTTGCTTAGTTTGGAGCTAGATGACGTTGTCTGAATGTGTGAAGAATATTATATTAGTAGTCAGAAGCCAGTAAGTCTGACGCCAGTCTAACCAAGGGGTATTGGGTTGCCTGGGTAACTGGGTTGAGGAGGTCAGATAGGCAGTCGCTCCTTGTAAAACACTGGTACTCAGCCGAATCCGGTTAGACTGGAAGTCGACCCCAACATAGTTGGGAAAAAGCTCGGGAGATGATGAGGTGTGTCCATCCAATTCCAGATGTGTACAAATGTCCATTTGTGCAATTAGTTACGGATTAATATCATCCATAATACCTTCGGAACGACCGCCATCTTGCTTCGTCAACCCAATTAGTGCGATACTGTGTACGACATACCTTTGAGTTATTCCGATTTTCCTTTTTATTAACTGAAATTCGGAATTGATTTATTAGAATTAATCATAGCTTAGGTAAAAGAGCACTTAAAAATATGATTTAATTAATCATTCGTACAATGCAACTTCTCTAAGCCATACATAGTTTTTAAGTATATGAACACCAATGACTGATTAAAGGTGAAGGAAAGTCTTGAGGAAACCCGGACTTTGAAGTCTGAAATCTCCGGTCCGTATTGAGCAAGCGTGGTGATTAACGCTGTTTCCTTCTCTGTTTGTGGGGAGTCCTGTGTCCAGCAGTAGCAGGACGATAAAAAGCCGATCATGAAGAGAGAGACCATTCAGCAATATAAAATTGAGGATTTTCATATGAACAACGGCTTGATTCGTTGTTCTCCCTGTAAAAGAAAATAAGTTTCCTTCGTAGCTGATACCTTTATGTAATAAGAGTGTATATAGTGGGGATTTCTACACTGCAATATTTTGCTATTTTGATAAATAGCTTTCACCCGTGGTGACTACTCCGTGCAGTCGGATAGCAAGAAGCCTACTTATAGCTTTCCTTAATAAATAGACTTTCTAACACCGAAATACTTTTTTAAATCGGTACAATAGTTTCTAAAATTAGCGTGTTCAAGCAAACAAAGAAAATCTTCAGTTTTACAATGTTAGTTATAATGTTAGTATATGTAAATACTAAAGTCGCAGTCAACGCCATTAGCGAATAAACTAACACAAATACACAACATGTCCAAACGGCTAAAGTTTCTCACAGCTACAAGACAAATGAGCTACATCTTTATACACAAACATTAAACGCTTGTACTAATAACACTATAATTTACAAAAACGTACAAAAATAATGGATTTTCCAGACAATAAACAGATATTTTACAATCTGTCAAATTTACTTAATAGATTTTCAACTTTATCGCTGAAGCATATGGTTCAAATTTGATTGGGGAAGTTTGTCAGTTTCGGTTAGCTTGATGTGCTGGCGTTTGTACCACTGGCAGTATATTATTGGTTTGGCAGCTAGATCACTGAGACCGCATAAACCGCGAATGTTTTACGTACAAATGATTAACGGGTTTCTAAAAAAAGAAAGATTTGTGCTTTTGAAAATCGAACGTTGATTTTTTTGTCCGTTACGTAGGTAGGTACACTTATGTTTGTTTGTATTTAGTTGTTGAGAAAAGATAGGATAAAAATACAGGCACGCGTGGTCAAATTGAAAACCTTGCCAATTTTGGAAAGTCGGTTAAAATAATGCCTACCTATCTATACAAATATTGTATGTTAAGGTGAAGAGATTGTTTTTTGCTTGAACGCGTTAATCTCAAAAACGGCTGTACTGATTTTAAAAATCTTTCAGTTGTAGACAGTCTATTTATTATCGAGGCTGTAGGCTACGTTATCCAGGTGCGCGAAGTAGTTTAAGAAGCTATTCATAGATATTCATTAGCTTCTGTTCAATTACTATGAACTACAAAATAAAAATTATGTTTTGACAGCTATGTGTACAATATATGCCTTTATTTTTTCACTAAAATCTGTGCTCAGTATTTCAAAATGATTCAATAAAAAATGGAATGTAATATTTGGAATATAAATGAATTCATATCGCAGCTACATTCTACTGAATAAAATATATACGTTGCTACAGATATATCGTAAAATAATTGCATACTTATTTTGAATTTCAGCCTGTTAATTTGTCCCCGAAACAAAAGAACAATGACATCTAATTTAGAGCTACCTAATATAATTTGTTTTTCATTAAAAACGCAGCTGGCAGGCTGTCCAATTCCAAATTTGAAATTAAAATGTCCAGACATGTAAATTGGACGTGAATTTAGGACCTAATGTGGGATTCAGGCTGAACGCATTACAAAGAGATAGGTAATTAAAAGTTCATCACAAAAAATGCTAGCGAATTGTTAAAGGATGACTTGATAAGTTGGCTAATCAATATGGCGTCATCGATAAAGTCTAGCCTTTACCCAAATATGTTGACGTTTTTACGAGATGTTAGAGTTTTACATGTAGCGACATCTGACATCTGACATTCCCAACCCAGTGACCTGGGCAAACCAATACCCCGTGGTAAAACTGATTGTCAGATTTGAGGTATTTTTAATCGGTAGATACAGGGTGTAAGGGACAGCCCTCCGCAGGCTGATAGGTTGCATTATTTGTACGTAGCACTTAATTTTAAAAAATAATACCAGCAATAATAAAAAAAAACACCAGCAATGGATATTGAAATAATCGTAACGATCGGCGCGTGAAATCAGCTGTTCAATTTTTGGAAGGTTTTCAAACAAATCAGTTTTATTGGATTTCCGTAACGTTACTGAAACAATTTCATGAACCAGTCTACCATACGTATACTGAACTCACTCCATTAGTCTGTAGAGAGTATTATTGAAGATTTAGACACGTTTAGAACTAGATCATGCGACAAGGGCAAGTACAGGCGGTGTGCGCACGCGCCGCTATCGCTTTGTTTACACTTCGCGGATGCGTTTCATAAACATTCGCTCGGGTGGTCTAGGGCTTTGGAGATAACAGAAGTAATAGATGGGTATCAGCTGTACATATGATTAATATTTGAAATTTGACCCAGAAAAGCTTGACTATTGTTAAGGTAAATACAATAACCGCTCAAAGGTTATATATATACTTATTTCTACTACTACTATAATATAATTATAAATGCAAAAGCAACTCTGTCTGTCTGTGTATCTGTATGTCTGTCTGTCACTCTTTCACGCCAAAACAACTGAACCGATTGAAATAAAATTTGGTAGACATATACTCTAGACTCTGAGCAAGGACATATGGTACTTTTAATCCGGGCGTGTGAAGTAATTCCTTCAGGGCTGAGAAGAAGACGGTTTATTTGTTGTTTATTGCTGTGTATTGTTAATAAATGCTTTATTTCTATTTTTTTCTTCAGGGCGTGAATAGTGGGCTGAAAAAGGTCGGCCTGGCAGTGCTGTCGCTGTCAGTAGCCATCAGTGAGAAAAATAAAGTCAGTATGGTTTGCGTGTGACCATATTTTATCATCTCGAACATTTCATGGTTTGAATGATGTTTCAGTAACAGCTTCATAATATAAAAATTTTCATTGATTTTGCAGAACTTACACGTTTTAAGCATGACTTTTGCGTTTTAGAGGTCAGTTTGAAGCGTGTTTGCATCAAATATTTTAGATTTTTAGAATTGATAAATCAAATTTACATTACATTAACCATAATAACATGAGAAACTAACTAGAATGTTGGGACATTCTACCATAGAACTACCGCAGCAGTATACAAAAACCTCCACATGGATTTGGACAGAAAAAGTCTAATACTGCTTACTGCTCCATCCACAGTGGTATTTAATGATTATCCATCAATATTATATATGTATAATAATATAATAATGGCATCCAGACCATTTGCAGTCACAGATCTTGCCAGGAGATCAGGCAGCTGCGTAGAAAATATAATCATTTTCGCAGACACAGGTGCTCAATAAAGAATACCGGTTCTTTTGACAAACAGGAGATAAAAAATAAGGGTTGGATATTCAATACCCATAATGCACAAATCAGTTCAAATATACATGAATATCACTACTTAAACCTAGATAAAAATGGAAAAACCTTTACTGCTAGAAAAGGTGTTTGCAATCTATTTTCATCAATCACAAGTAAAAATTCAAAGACCCCTGAATTTTCTTGAAGAGCAACGTTTACAAATCAGGTTGAACCGCAAAGGTACAGTCGTGCTCAGGGCTTTCTCGGAGATCTGATCCCAAGATTAGGTTGCGACAAAAGAGTCTGGTCAATATAACATTATGTGATTTGGATTTTCTGCGAATAAAAAAGGTTTGCGTGATATTTGGATGTGGGTGTTTTAACAAGATATACATAATATTATGTGGTACAGTTGTGGCCAGAATTATTTACGCATTCAAAAGTGAAGCTTGATAGTCCGATCAATTTTGGTTGCCATGGTAATCGGTGAGTGTGTAGCTGTTTAGATTTTATAGTCCATTGTAGCGTCAATTTTGCTCCTATATTTTTTTTACTGATTTAGAATCACTTTCAAATTATTTATAGTCTAATGATCAATTATACATACATTATACATAGTCAAGATTTCAATTTAAATCTTCAAAAACTTAGGCGGTGCTTTCTGATATGTTTTTATTGCTTTAAATTTCACAGTTTTGATTAGAAGGTTTCCAAAACGCTCTTGCACGCAAATGTATTCAAAATTAATATAGGGCATATCACACACGACAAATTCATTCCACCTTAGTGACGTCCGTGTTGTATCGATAAAATGAGTGGAGTTGCGCACGAGTTGATCGCGTCGTCATCAAAGTTAACACGTACGTGATAAAACGCCACTACCATACTCGTATAGGAATTAAATTAAATTGTCATTTGTTGGCTGACAGCTTGTTAGCGATTTCCAATGTCATTTGCTAGTTGGGTTTTTGTTTCAGTAGGACGAATGTATGAATACCTACAGGTTAGGTCAGTAATAAATAATTTTGCAACAAAACTTTTATCCTATGCAAAAAAATAGTAGTCTGTTAGTAAACAGACTACTTTTGGGCTTTTAACTGCCTGGTTGGTCTAGTAATACTTAGCATGGCACGATTGCTATTCACGGGGTCTTGGGTTGGATTCCCTGGTCGGGCCAAAATCGCTTTGTGGGTTTTAACAGACTTTTATAAGCAGCCCGGAGTTTGGGAGTTGGTGATTGAGACATGCATCGGAGAGCACGTAAATGTCGGTGCTGTACCTGATTTCTCTCCGGTCGTGTCGGATTGTCGTCCCATCGGACAATGGAAGTGAGGGAATAGAGAGTGTACCTGTGTCTGCGCGATGCTTATGCACTATAATATGTCCTGATCTCCTTATAGAGAACGATCACCGGCGATCGGTCTGGACGCCATTGTTATTACTTTTAAGGGAGGCTTTCTAGAATAGATGCTTCTGAATATTTTATCTTCTTACTGAGCTCAAGAAGGCACCACTTCTGAATAGTATACTTAGTTTATCCACCACTGTGTGGATATTTGAAGCTTGTATTAAAAATATGATGATATCGCATATTGTGCATGTAATATTTAAAGTCCTGTAGATTTTTAAAGCTTTGCCATTTTAGGGATGGGGTTGGGACGTTCCTAACTGCGTAGATCAGGAATGCTCCGTTGTCTATCTCTGCTATCCATTCTTCAAAAATGTTGGGGCTAGGATGTTTGAAAATACCGTCAATATTTGCAATATTTGCGTCAATGTTTTTTCCTCACGCGTAAATATTGCTTCCTCAAGATAATACAAAGTACATACATCGCTCACTTTGGATAGTTTATACAGGACGGTATAATATTGTGAACGATCACTCCACATGTGGCGTGTCAGTGATAAACTGCATATAAATAGCTCGAGAAATGCACTCTGTTAGCTCTAGAGGGTAATGAGAAATGTGGAATTATTAAATAGTTTTGATTAACTAGTTGAAGACGCGGTGTTACTTGGTAATTTTCAGTTTTGTGTCGGGACCTGGAAGTTCATGGCGCGTTAGCGTGATGTTACTTAAAAACTTTTAAAAACAAATGGTCAGTGTCTGAGTATATTACCTGTGGTTTAAAGTCTTCTATCTATAGTTTTAGGGGAAAATCAATATATCTATACTACGAGTAATATTATAAAGCTGAAGACTGTGTTTGCTTGAATGCGGTAATCTCAGAATCTACTGGTCCGATCTGAAAAATTCCCTCAGTGTTAGACAGCCCACTTGTTGTGGAAGGCCATAGGCTTAACCCGGGTGTACGGATTAAATTCCAAGGGACGCGGGTATAAGTATGTAATAAAATATTTATATAATACTAGCTGCCCGCCCCGGCTTCGCACGGGTGCAATGCTGATAGTAAAATTATACATATAAACCTTACTCTTGAATCACTCTATCTATTAAAAAAAACCGCATCAAAATCCGTTGCGTAGATTCAAAGATTTAAGCATACAAAGGGACATAGGGACAGAGAAAGCGACTTTGTTTTATACTATGTAGTGATTTATACTTAAACTTTAAAAAAGGTGGAAGAATTAATCCCTGTATTGGTACGAAATAAATCTAAATAAAAATGAAAACTTGAAGCCATACAAATGTTAGTATGAAGTTTCCCGGCAGTGTAGTATGTACTTCTCCCGACTTGCGATAAGGAAGTCAATGGGAGCTGTAGTGCGCCAAGTTGTTGCCAAGTTGGTAATCCTCAGGAGAATGTCACACGCATCGATGGCGGTGCGGCCACGAGGACAGCGGGGAAATTATTTATTTTAGAGTATTTTTTGTTTACTCTTATTTAAATTCCAAAATTGAATGGCGTAAATTTTTTTTTTTTTTATAAAAAAAAATTATTTAGAGTAAGAGCTATTGCATGAAAGACTTATTTACAGTATTATAGGTAATGTTGTTCATATTCATATTCATATTATTTATTGCATTCCACAATGTATAAAGTAGGTGTTACAGTTAGGCTTAGAGCTAGGTACAATTGTGGACCCTGTAGGGCACAGCAAAATAAAATAAAACTTACAACTAAAATAATAATTATTAAATCTATGGAAATAATTATATAAAAAAATTAACAATTGACCATAACATTATTAAACATTTGCATTTGTTTATGTTTGGTATAGGAACAAGAGTGCGACTAGACGTTAAGTTGTCTTAAAAAATGCAGATAAATTGCTGTAAATTTTCACTGTTTATTTCAAAATACTATTTGTAACGTTGGGCCAACTCCTTACTGGATATGGACGCGGTATGATAAAAGTTTCCTTTTATAAAAAGTTTCTAAGATAACTCCAAAAACTAATCAGTTCACATTGTATTTTGTACATATATTCCAAAACATCAAAAACTACAATGTTTAACAGATCAATAAAATTAATTGTGCCATCACAGAAGCATAGAAACAAACACAAAACATGCAAATTATCTGTTCAATGAGAATTACAGTTTGTTTTATTTAGCATTTTATTCGCCTTTCTTCGTTACACACTTTATGTGCTGAAGCGATGCCAACTAGTGATCATAAAGCGCTACAAATGCTTGTTTATGCGATGCTGTCTTTCGTTGTCTATTGGCGAGGAGTAAAACAACGGTATAATTGAGTATATTAATTCTGTTAAAGATGCCAACTGAAATATAAATATGCTTCTATTGGTGTAACAAAACGCATTGAGCATAGTGATTTTTTGTTGCTAGTAATTAGTTATTGTATATTATTGTTGAAGTCATAATCTAATAAGTTTTCTATTAGAATAGAAATGTATTTTATGCTCTTTCTTGCAAAACTTTTTTTTCTTAATTTTAAATATCGTATTGGATCCATAATTCAGAGCAACCATGCAATGCGATAAATGGGCTATCTAACACTGAAAGAATTTTTCAAATCGGAACCATACGTCCTCAGGCACGGTGGAGTGATGACTTGCGCAAGACGGCTGGCAGGAGCTGGATGCGAGAAGCCGAAAATCGATCTCAGTGGCGTGCACTTGGAGAGGCCTATGTCCAGCAGTGGACTGCGATAGGCTGATGATGATGATGATGACTTCCTGAGATTATCGTGTTCAACCAAACAAACCAACTCTTCTGCTTTATAATAAGTATTAGTCTAGATAACCCTCAGTTTCTGTGGCCCCATCGCTCCACTTAGCAACAGCGTCAGCTTACACGATGAGAGCGTTAGACGCACAGGTAGACACAGGACTCCTTTGTATAAACTTCAAGCGATTATTGTGTAATCTGTCCTCACGCGCGTTCGGATTCGCGCCAACCGTGTGATCGGTAGCACGTGGAACGAACCGAGATTTATTTTGAAATTTAAAAAGGGGTTCTTTTTTTGAATTGCTTTGTTTTTTTGAAAGGGTTTTGGTAGCAAGGAGGTTGTAAATAAGGAGATTTGTAGTAAGCCTTGAATTAGCAATTATAAATTAATATGCAGTTTGCAATAAAAAATGGTTCATTCCGTGAAAATAAATTGCCGCATAGGTTACGATGAACGCCTCCAAAAGCAAGATAGTTATTTACTGCAGTAAAAACTTTTATTTATTACGCGAACTTATGTTTAAGTAACCTTTGAAGTTAATTGCATTTTTTCATATTTCCTTTTCTTATTCTATCGTTCTCATTATATGAATTGTAGTATATGACTTGTCTCGTAATAAGCTTTAAAAATGTGCTAATGGCAGTGTTTTGGGTATTTCGTGGGAATCCTCCTTTGTTGTTCCCTCTTCACAAAGTGGTCGTGGTTGACGATGATTCATTTTCATTGGCTATTTTGAGGCTCTCGCGATGCGTCAGCTCCTGTCAAGGTTTACAGCGTCTTGAGAACTCGACTCTCATGGTGTCCAGACAGCTGCGCAGAACATATGCATTATAGTGCTCAAGCATTTGCGCAGATACTCACTCTCATAGTCCGATGGGACAGCAATCCGACACGACCGGAGAGAGATCAAGCACGAAATTTACGTGCTCTCCTATGCACGGGTGTATCAATGACCAACTTCCAGACTCCAGGCTAATTTATGAAAGTCTCCTAAAACCCACAGAACGATATCGGCCCGACCCAGGCATCGAACCCGAGACCATAGCACAGCATTCGCTCTATGCGACTACTAGACTAACGAGGCAGTTGAACTCTTTATAACTCTGACATAACAATTTTACATAAACTTTTCATTAAACACGTGTCAAACTTTTGTCTAACTTTTTTACAGTAAGGTACCTACTAAGAATTTTCCATTACGTTGCTAGATCTCCTAGCGTCTTGCTAAGCTGCCAAATATAGAAGATCGCTTCAACCAAGACTAGATAGATAAAAATATGAAATAAGCGGAAAATTTGAACTTATTCAGGTTGAATGCCAAATCGTTTCGGCACATCAGTGGCTGGCCATAAATCTCAATAGGCTTAAGAAACGAAATCGCGGAATGAGTTTTTTTTTATCCGTTTATTTGGTGTATTGATCTGAATTTTTTATATAAATGGCCTGATGGATTTATTATACGACATCTTGTTGATTGGTTTTCGTAGAATAATTGTCATTGCTATCAGCCTTTTTATTGTCCCCCTGCTGGGCATAAGCCTATTCTGATACAAGATGAGATATTTTCCAGCACATGTACTCAGGCTTTGGTGTACTTACTTAAGTAAGTACTTAAAAGTAAACATAACTTATTACAAAAAAATATAATTTGTTACTTGCCTGGTTTAGAATCAAGCCTACGTACTAATACTTGAGAGGCTGGTGCTTTTACCACTAGGCCACCAAGCCTATAGCCGTAAAATAATATTAAAAAAATGATATCATTTATGTTTATGGCGAGAAAGGGTCAACTATAATATTACACTGAAAATTATATTTTATAATTCTTGCGAAATAGAAGTACATATAAAGTAGAATGGCTGTAGATGTTTATAATTACTTATCAAAATTGAAATGCAGGCGTAGTTACGTACCTACGCATTGCAGATGCATTGCTTTCCATCATAACACTCGATCAAATAATCGATTAACGATTGGCACCATCGATGACAGGCGTACTGGCCGAATGTAAAGGTCTCGGAGCTAATTGAAAAAAGTACTTGTGTAAAAACAAACTATAATAGTGCAGAGCAGAATCCTTATTAATATTTTTTTTTTAAATTGGAAAAGGAGTTTGATTGTTTGTTGAGCTTTTAAGCAATAACTGCCGAACCAATTTGGTTGAACTGGGCTATACAGGTATGCGCAACGATAAAGTTGAAAATCTATTAAGGAAATTTGACAGATTGTGGTAGCTAGATTTGCTGGCGTCTGGACCTACATACGTCCAGCTGAGAGCTGACATAGATTAATAACACGCTCAAGCACTTTGAAGTCATTAATTAAATCAATACCTCTCACCAATTAGTTATTGACATTTTAATAAAGTTCTGCAAAACTGTGATAGATCAATTAAGTTTATAAGTCGATCCAATGACCCTAGGGTAAAGGTCGTCAGTCTGCGATAACTGGTTCTTTCTGATCTTTGACCTGACTTTAGATATCAGTAGTAATAAAACTGTGGACCTTATAACCTAATGACATCATTTAAATAAAAAATAGTAATAATACTTTCTTTTTTTTGTAAAAAAAAACCGTCTTCAAAATGTGGAAAAAATAAACTTTTGAGATGGCTCTAGAAATGGCTGTCAGCAGATTTTTGCTGTGTTTATTTTTATCCCGGTAGAATACCTGTCATTATGATGATAAATATTCAAATGATAGTCATTGAGATGGTTGAAATATTTTTTTATAGTAACAGATTAGCCAGTTTCACAATGTCCGAATAGCCACTATTTGCCAAATAAATTAAAAAATGGAACAGAATACAAATTAAATTAAATAAATGGACTGGAACATATTCGTAGGTGGTGAAGCAGGCCCTCGTAATAATTTTCTAATTTGACCTTTTTTGTTTGCGTGTTACTTTATTGTAAGGACTATAGTTTCAAATCAAGTTTTATGATAATAATTGAAAAAAAAAAACAAAATCGTTTCATAAAAGAGAAAATAACTGCGAACATTCCGAAAACAAAAAAAAAATACAAGAAGACAAAATGGATATCTGTATTTATCCGGTCCATTTGAGAACCTCCTTCTAATTGGAATACCTCAATTTAATATGTTTTTTTTTATGTTATATGTCTTTGTATATTCTTTAAAGAGATGTAGCGTGACGTAAGTTGCTATCCCCCACCAATATCAGTGATGTACCTGTCTACGCGTCGACGCCTACCTGCGTCTACATGTAGTAGCTCTGATTACACAAAATTGTTTGATTGTGGTACCCTTATTTACACGCTCTTGATAAGTTAAGTCGACTGCCGCACGAAGTGTACTTGAAGCCGTGTGCTGTTGCTATATTGTTTTATTTTTGGATAATTTACTATTTTTTATAAATTATTTTTGATAATATTTTTTAATATTTTATTGCTTCATATACCTAATTTAGTATAGTTACATTTTTAGTTGTATAGTTGTTAATATAACAAAAGATATCAAATTAATTAAACATTTCATTACTTGTGTAGTTTGTATGTCTAGTTAGCTATCCAAATATGACTGAAAAGTTATTTAAATTTTATGTAATTTTTTCACAATGGACAATTAAACTAATCTAAGTCGATTGTAACATCTTATCCCCGAATTGATACTAGTTCTTACGACTGAGTCCAATTATGTCCATCAAAGAGTTCAAAATCCCGGTAAAAAACGCGTGAAACTTCTTATCTCTGTAAGACAAAAGATAAAAATAATGCCGACTGGTATTTGTCTCTGTTTTTATAGTAGCAGCAATATCCTTTGCCCAGTTATAGTTGCCACTGTAATAAATAAAACGCCATTTCTATAAGTAGTAGGTAGGTACTTTCAACTAAATATCTAATGTCCATCCGCCTTATTAATAAACACAGAGTAAGGCGAGAATAACGTTCCGGTTAGGTATACGTCAAGAGTAATCAAATTCAGTATTAATAAACATGGAGGAAGAAAGTAGTAAGCTATTCTAACTCTACTCTCGGAATAAAAGTTATTCCTTCGCACTACCTAGTTTAAGGAGTGAGTAAGCAGAGAATAAATATATATTTTGACAGATTTTGACTTTTGACGGCTTTCATAACCTGAAAACCTCAGTGAGGTTACTGCTTTGCACGCGTTAATGCTTTGTTGAATGTGTTGTTTGTTAGGTTTGCGTAACGATTGATATTGATTATTTTATTGAGGATTTGAGGGTCATCATCTCCCGAGCCTTTTCCCAACTATGTTGGGGTCGGCTTCCAGTAATTTTGGATTTGAGGGTAATAGATGATATTACTGAGTTTGAAAACCTCATGCCATTAATGAGGAGCATAAAGCATTATAAAATAGGTACGAAGAGATTATTACCTATTCTGCTGTCATAGTAATTGATATGATGAACAGACAAGATTTTATGAAGACGGTGATGATGAAGTTCCATTAAGATTGGTTAAGCGGTTCCTACAGAGGCGATGCTGTCCGTGCAGCATTTTTCAATAAGAAATTTTAAAGAATTTTAGTTGGAACCCTATTTCTGTACAGACAGAAATTTCCTTAATAGATTTTCAACTTTATAGCTAGTAGTTTGATATGCTGGCGTCTGTACATAAATAAAAGACATTTAAGTTAAAAAAAGTTTTATTTGTAGAATCAGGAGTGCCGAGCGGGATATCGTCAGGGTCTGGAGTCCCCATTTTTTTGGTATAGCCAAGTCAGATTTAAGAAAATAACAGTAATCTATCAGGATTGTCCTGAATAATTGCTGGAATAATAAAAGTAATCAGAGAACGGCAAATAAATAAATTATCACGCAACATGCGTAGTCATTTCAAAATCAACATGAGCATTCACTTTTCTTCTTCATCCCTGTTAATGGAACGATTGCGCTTTTGGCTCAGTTTTCACTGTATCAAGTTTAGGTTTTCGGATTAAGATTATTATCTTCGGACACACATAATTATTCTAAAAAACTTTTTGTTTACAAAACGGCACAAAGGAAAATTCAATGATTATGTCAATTTGATAGACAACTTCACGAGACGTTTAAGTGTCATTCTTTGTTTTTTAGGGTTCCGTAAAACGAAACCCTATTGTTTTCGCTCCTCTGTCCGTCCGTCTGTCACCAGGCTGTATCTCATGAACCGTGATAGTTAGAGAGTTGAAATTTTCACAGATGATGTATTTCTGTTGCCGCTATAACAACAAATACAAGAATAAAATAAATATTTTGGGTGGCTCCAATACAACATTCGTGATTTTTTTGTTCATTTTTGCTCGATATCGATAACGGCAACAGGTAGATGCTTGAAATATTCACAGAATATGGAATGTAGTACTTAATTCAAAAATAAGTAAATGCATTAACCCCTCGACTGTCTAAAGAACACCATGTATACATAAGAAAAAAAAAGAAAAATCTCCACTTGTCCTATGAATAATGAAAAATAAATATATATAAAAAACTTAAGTATTTAGGTAATTTTCATTTGAAAATGTGAATATTTTCAAATTAAATTGGGAAATGTCATATCTCATTTGTTTTTTATTACTTAAAACATTTGAAGGGTTAAAATTAAATTAATATTTGAGGGGGGCTCCCATTAAACAGACATGATTTTTTGTCCGTTTTATAAATAATGGACGGAACCCTTCGTGCGCGAGTCCGACTCGCAGTTGGCCGATTTTTCTGAGGTTTATTTGAGGATTTATTCATAAGCTCAGTTTTTTTACTTTTAAATTGACTGGGTTGCCATAGCATTCACACTACTCTCGGTGTAAGGAATGTATTGTTACTACAAGACTCCTCCATGTTTATTAATATGCTTACTTAATACTCCGTTACACTGATAGTTACTACTCCAAGTGCAACATCAGATGAGCTTTGGAATAGAGGATTTTTATTAATAAGACGGCATATGTGTATTTTCAGCAAAGTTTAAAAGCTCGTTTGACAATAGTAGAACTGTTGTTGTTTATTTGAATTGACAAATAAGACCCTTCGCCGAAAATCTCAATCTAAATTGTTTTTAGCCCCCATTCATTTTTATTTGGACATAATGGAATCAAATCATTTCGAAGCAAAAAAAAGAAAAATGTTTTCAATTTTTTTTTCATTTAGAACGGAGATTGGAAGGCGATTTATATTTCGAGAAAAAAATATTTATTTACTAAACGATCGCTCGATGTATTAAACCTTTTGGATTATGTACTGCGTTGGGAGATTGGATTTTAAAATATTACGATATAAAAATATCAGAAATTGAATTTCGCGCTATATAGTTTAACGAATTACTGAAAATCCAATCGCTGTGATACAATCTGTCAAATCTCCTTAATAGATTTTCAACTTTATCACTGAAGCATATGGTTCAAAGCTGATTGGGGAATTTTTTACATGTTTGACATTTCTGTAGCGCTGACGTCTGTACTATATTCTACGTAGAACCATCAGTTCAGACTTACGTGTACAATATTAACTATGAAAGCGATGTGAATAGGTGTACCTGCAAGATTAATGATCCAAAATCACTTAGAAGCATACGTGCTTTACTTAGCCAGGTGTAATGATGAGGTGGTTTTCTAGATGTACTTACATTAATATTGAAAATGAATTATAGAGGAGATCTTAAGGATTTCAACATACAAGCAATCTGGATTATTATAAAAAAATATATCAAATTTATTTAATGTTAATATCGAGGAAGATATGTCGTTTCGTTTTAGGTACGCAAGTATAGTGCAGTCACCAGCACATCAAGCTACCCAAAACTGTATAATTTTTCCAATTGGCTTTGAACCATAATTTCATGCTTCAACGATAAAGTTGAAAATCTATTAAGAAAATTTAGAAGATTGTAGGTAGCTTGATGTGCTGGCTCCGTACATACAGAAAATGTCAATCGCTTTAGGCATACTCCTACGTTCAAAAAAATATTCTTCTTAAATTAAACAAAAAATATAATATCATTTAAGAAACCATCATGTTTCTTTGAGATTTAGATACACGCCTTCGGCTTCCGTCGACTGTTATTACTTTTGCGAAAAAATCTCATTCGCAACACTCAACACTCGTGTGTATTTCTTTCTCCTTTCTGTTTGAGATTTTCTTGTATGAATCATGTACTACGTCATGTAATGTGTTGAACATGAAAGGCTGTATTGTATTGTACCTTTTAACGACTGAATGGGGTTACAAAGCTTCGTCACTCTAGGTTTAGTCAAATTGTGTGGAAAGTAGCAATTAATGATATCGTTTTTTTTGGTAAATTTCGGTTTTTAAGTAGCTATTTGTTTTGTCAATGTTGCTCAGGTACCGCCGCTAGCGCATCAAGCTTCTACAATCTGTCTAATTTCCGTAATAGATCAACTTTATCATTGAAGCATATGGTTCAAAATTGTTTGGGAAAATTTTATAGTTTCGGGTAACTAAATGTGCTGGCGTCTGTACAAGAATATGTCTTATAAAATGAAATATAAATGCAAAATTATTAACGTACCTAATTTATTAAAAGCTACAACCAACCGTTTCAAGCTGCTAACTTGTAAATAAAGCGAATTAATTTGCCTTTCCCCTGCGATAATAATCGAGGTAAAAGAAAACATTATTATAGCAACACAAGACATAAAAGCTTCGAATTAATTTAACTAGGAGCACGATAAAAAAACATTAGCTACTTGTTTGTGGCAACAATAAGGGAGGCTAATGGACTTGAATAGAAAAACGTGTGGAAAGTAATCTATACTAATATTATAAAGCTGAAGAGTTTGTTTGTTTGAACGCGCTAATCTCCGAAACTACTGGTTCGATTTGAAAAATTATTTCAGTGTTAGATAGCCCATTTATCGAGCAAGGCTATAGGCTATATACCATCACGCTAAGACACACGGGAGCGGAGCAGTAACCAAAGATGCGGGTAAAACCGCTGGGGACAGCTAGTACTGAACATTATACAAGTCTTTGAGCGAATGGATGTTTAATTTACACCGAACAAAGGACTTCCCTAAATGAAATAACCTTTCCTACGTATCAATGGAATGACGAAACGAAATTCCCATTTCGACCCTAAATTACCAATTTTATAGTAACCTCGGAAAAGTCAAGAAAGGTCAACACTATTGTCAACAGGACCTAATTCATATGATGTCCCAACTTTTGGGGTGATGTGACCTTTCCTTAAGGCACTTTCCTACCCTGCAGGGTCAGCTTTTTGAGCCTATTTTCATGTAATATCTTAGGGTATGTGCAAACGTCCCTAAACGGTGTCATGTTTAGTTTACGAGAGCGTTGCGCCATGATGTAGAGGAGCTAAGTATTTCTGTCCCTGGAGATATAAGCGAAAAAAGGGTCATATTAGTGTGAGCTGCTAAAAAGGTATCCTTAAGATGGAGACCAAGGAACAAGTAGGAATAAGATGTCACCTCTAATTTAAAGACTACCTGAAATTGTGACATTAACCAAAATACGTGAGAGACTCAATTTCTTAATGAGTTATTAATAATTTATTCAATCAAGTAATACGACTCAGATGTGTAAAATAAAATATAAATATAAAAAACAGTTTTTCTTTCAAAAACTAAGTTATTGTGCTATAGGGCCCGCAGAAATTTGGCAGCAACGCTTTATTACTAGGCAGTCCAATCGACTGGAGATCATTTTTAGGATACTGTTAGTGCTATATGAAATGAGCAGGAAACTTATGAAAATATATAGAGATTTTATTCGCAAGTGGATTAATATATAAGCTCTGAGCTTAATTTACTTCAATCACATTTGATCTATGAAGAGCTATATTCGCTGTGTAAGTAGTCTTTATCAAGTACATTAGACCTTCTCATCCTGAGTGTGTTTTGATCTCTGACCCATTGTATCCGCCAGCCCTTTGAGAGTTGACCTTTGGCCACTTTCTAAGTAATTACACGATTAGGACCTTTTAGTTCCTATATAACTAGGTTCCGCCTGCGGTTTTACCCGCATCCTCACGGGAATTACTCCACGCACTTAGATAAAAAATACGCTTTCCTTGATAAGTGGGCTATCTAACACTGGAAGATTTTTGAGATGATGATGAGATGATTCGTGAGATGAGCGCATTCAAGAAAAAAAAGAATCTCGTCATCTTTATAATATTAATATAGTTTCTTTTTTGTTGCTTGAGAGACTGTATAGAGGGATAAATTAAGCAGCAAAAAGCAACGAGTTCCACTGTCAACAAATGACATACAGCCTTCATAGTAGTTTTAGTTTTATTAAGAATTCTTTGACCGTTTTCCATAATAAAACAGTCAATTATGCAAATTTTCTTTTCCATTTATAAACATAATCGATGATCAATGAATTGGCTGCAGATAATAATTCAATTTATTATTACGTGCAATCTTGACAAGATCGCAAGCGCGGCACAGTTATCTTTAACGTAAACAATTAAAATGGTCCCCTTAACAAGGTTACGTCGTGCCGTCACCAAGAAGGATGCGTTTATTTAAACTGTAGTTAGTGTGATTCGGTACGCCTGAGCATTCCTACTATTTGAATTGTTCTAAATTCAAATCATTTAAAAGTGTTCTTTGAAACGTTTTAAATATTCTTGTTTGTGGTTTTGTTATGTGCGTTTAGTGAGTGTTTTTGTGCAGAAAGTTTTCACAATTCTTCATCTTCGATATTTATTAGTCTTCTTTACAGTACAGACGCCAGCACATCGAGCTACCCGAAAGTGTCAAATTTTCCCAATCAACTTTGAACCGTATTCTTCAGGGATAAAGTTCAAAATCTATTAAGGTTTAATAGATTGTAGAAGCTTGATGTGCTGGTGTCTTATACCTTTTGTAGATTAACATAAACCCCTTTTTAATATTCGTTTGAAGTGGCATCGTCCATTTGCAATTCAATACAAATTAATGGCTAGAGTAGCTACCAGCTAATTGCTTGAGGCTTTTCTGTTAATGGCGGATACATTGTATAGATTCGTTTATTATTTTTGTAGTTATAGCAGAAACATTGTATCTTTTGATTTAATCGTGTAGTCCAATTTCTTGGCAACATTTACGTGTACAGATATACCGTTATTAATTTGTTTATGGTACATTATACGGGATAGAATTGTAACATCTTTGGAACATGTTTTTGTGCCTTTCCGATAAATAGCTTGATTATGTAACATTATACTAGGTCTTACAAGACAATAGGTTACTACTCTATACCTATTCAACGTATGCCACAGATTAATTTATTAGAAGCAGTTGTCTAACACTTTTGCTGTCAAATTTCGTTTATTTTTGCGCTATTTTATTAGAGAACTACTTTAATTAAAACAGTAGTAGGTTTTCAATAGCTTAGGGATTAGTTACTTGGGATGATGATAATCTATTAAAGGCAACCACTTTGTATGTATGAATATACAGAGTTAAACTGTGCTAGTGGGAACAGTCCACGTATATTAGAGTGAGAGATGTTAAGATGACGTCATTGGGGATCCCTACCGAGGCTCCTGTCCACACGATACTGTTCACGTCTGCGTATACGCAGAAACCTGTTAAAGCTGTGCCGAAAAAGGTAAGACGAGGATAATATTTTAGTGAGTTAATATTATGTTATAGTTCGTCGAAAATCTCTTGGAGATGAGCATTTTGTAAAATAATATTATTTGTGCATTGAACTAAATTTTCGGTTATAGTAATTAAAAAAGTATTTGAAATAATTGTTAATGATAGGGTCAGGTAATTTTTCAACAATTTCTATTAAGTTTCCCCAACATGGTTGGGAAAAGGCTCGGGAGATGACGAGGGTCAATATGAGACTACTAAAGAGATGAATGAAAGAAAACTGCATCCTACGGAGATGAGAATGTTAAGAGAAGGTAAAGTAAAATAAAGAAAGCTTAAAGTAAGTAGAACAAAATGCTTTGCTGTGTACCAAAAGCCCTCCAATTTTTTTCAATGAATTTGACTTGCTTACTCTCACACAACTTAGGTGAATCTAACGATACCTCCTGAAATAAAATACAACAAGCCATTTAAGCGCTAGAGCGTGTCAAAAAAGTACACATAGGTTTTACAACCGCAAAGAAAAAAAAAACTTCTCTTGGCGCAGTCGGCTAAAAGGCTTTATTATTAACCTTTGTTGTTTATCCGTCACCAAAGCGACGGGTTGCCACAAAAATAGTTAACATTATAAAAATAAAGTGCCGGCTAACTATTTAGTTGACTATTTATGTAGCCATGATCAGATAGTGATGAATAATGGATCGTTAATCGTTAAAAACCCATTGTTTCTATATGCGTCAACCTACATTTTTATTATAAATAGAAAAATATACGTGACCAAATAAATCGAAACGTAATTTGGTTAGTTTTGTTTTCATTGAAATGGATCATTATCACTCGTTTTGACAACTGTTTAAAAACCGAACAACACTTAATACGAACGATAGGACCAATTTTTTACCATATGGCGCGTAAATAGTCTATGGGTAAACGAATATTTAGGTCACGCAACCCTAAAAATTGACGTCAACGTCAACGTCGCGCCAAGGAATTAAAAAAGTTATTATTCAGAGTCCGGTGTGTGACGAAGATTTATCGTTGTTATGTTATTTATTTTGATTCAATTAGATAATGAGGTTAATTTAAAAATAAATATTTTACGTGTGACGTAAATGTGTATTGGTTAGCTTTGTTTATTGAGTCTTTCTTGTGACGTTATTAGTTGTGTAACTGACTGTTTTTAGTCTGTGGTTGTGACTATTTTGTTTTGAGTGGAATTTTTATATTTAATAAATAATAGACAAGCATCTCACTGTTATGGATATTTATTTAATTATATTTAGAGCTATTTGTATAATTTACAGTTTCTGCAAAAATACTTTTAACAAAACGGGTCAAGAAATCCACAATTCCACAAAGTTTTAAACAAAAGAAGAATTTAATCTAACGAACAACTAACCGATTGCAGCCGAATACCGAACTATTTAATTTGTGGCGGACGACTGCAGTTTGGAACGTCTATTTCATTACTTACTCTGTGGTCAGAAAGGATTTTGTATCTTGTACAAGAAGTACGATTTCTTTAAGAAATTCCTACAAGTAACGCTCTGCGTTCCTTGTTATTTTGTGTTGTAAAATCGCAGACATTTTGAATATTCCGTCGGAACATCGCAATGTTATGATATTACTCACAGTACCTACTATACATTTTACAAAATTGCGGTATCTTGGTCGGTTGTTTTTAGGGTTCAGTAGCCAAACAACAAGAAACGGAGCTCTTATAGATTCTTCATGTCTGTCCGTCTGTCTAACCGAAGCATGTCACAGCGTTTTTTATAAGCTTTTCACATAAAAATTTAATGTTATCTACCCAAACATTAGAACAAAATGAAAGTTATGAATACCTAGTATAACAAATACCTACACTTTCCTCAGAAATTACTATATCTATTAGTGAGAACCGCATTAAATTCGTTTTAGCAATTTATAAATACGAGGTCGAGCTTGTGTCTAAGTGCTAGCTTAAGCTATGCTTGATGCAGTTGGTACGCGGATGGGTGACCGATATGTTAACGACTTTCTCTGTGTTTCGGAAGATACGCTAATTTTCCCATCTCTGTTATTTGAAGTCTCACCAGCGGGCCTCGGATTACCCGTGTAGCTGGGTTAAAGAGGTCAGATGGGAAGTGCATCTGGGGAGACTGGAAGCCAATCCCGACAAAACTTGCGAAAAAGCTTAGCAAATTAGGAGTTTAGTATATTTTCAAGGTCAAATAGTATAATATTATTAGTGTTTTAGTGTGCCAAGTGCTCATGTTACACATATATCCCCTGGAGAGTAGCGTGTTTATGAAGTACCTCAAGGGTCACATTAGTTTTATGCAATCAGAAACCCATTATATATGTACATATGTATGTAAAAGTAATTAAAAAACATTTCTGTGTTAGATAGTCTATTTATCAGGAAAGGATATAAGCTACTTTTAACCCGGTGCGCAGAAGAATTCCCACGGGACGCGTGTGGAATTATATTTCCTGATTGGAAAATATTAATGGATATATTTTATGTACCCATTGTTCCTGTCTTCAAGTTTATAGGTCTACATTATACAGTACAGAGTAAAACTATAATAACGTGTCCATGACCTTTCAAGCATGATTTTAAAAGATTTTATTGCTGAAGCAAATAAAATATATTTATTCCCAACACTTGGGTTGAAACCATGGCTTTTTTATGGCGTTTTTACGACGTAGTTGAATGGATCGTCTAAACTTTCCTATGGTTTTCAAGTGCTCTGTCGTTTGTACTTGTAGGCTATGTTTAGACTGCTATTGAATGTTGCGACAGTGTAGGGTATAGGTTTATAGGTTCGGACGCCAGCACATCAAGCTACTACAATCTGTAAAAAAATCTTAATAGATTTTTCAACTTTATCGCTGCAGCGTATGGTTCGAAGTTGATTGGGAAAATTTGTGTTTTCGGGTAGCTTGATGTTCTGGCTTGTGTACTAATTTTATGAACCACTTAATGTATATTTCTAAATCTATATTTGGTTAGAGAATTTATTTATTTGTTTTGTCTACTAGATTTGGGAAATTTTCCAGCACTAGATAGCCAATTTTATTGAGCAAATCTATAAGACCACTTTTTAGATGCGCGAAGTAGTTTCTACGGGACGTGGTTGAAGCCGATGGCATAAACTGTTTAAGCAGTCAAATTAAAATCACATCAACTTAAAACTCATATCTCAGATCAAAATTGACTTACTCGTAAGTATTCGTATTACAGAAATACACCTTAACTTGTCTCATGACATCAAAAAGTAATTTATGCAAAATTCCCACAAGCGATTATCAACCGTGCTCACAAAGCAAGAGTCTTTCAATTTGCTTGACAAGGAAAAGGACTTACGCCGTTATTGATTTAGAAGTTTATGTTTGAGGTAATTTCGTGCAATTTGCATTGATCAACTGGTGTAGGGATACGAGTATGCCTAGATAAAATTATTTACTAGGAAATATTTTCCAACTAGCAATGATCTCCTACATCAGAACAACATATAGGCTACTTTTTATTCAGGTGCAGGAAGTTGTTTCCTTTAGTTAAACGGGTGAAATAGCTGTCGGAGCTACCTACAGACGCCAGCATATCAAGGTACTACAGTTTGTTAATTTCCTTAATACATTTTCAATTTATTCGCTGAAGCCCATACGCTTCAAACCTAATTGGGAAAATTTGTCAGTTTCGGGTAGCTTGATGTGCATCTGTACATTAATAGTTAATCATCACCGCTAGTTATATGAGGATATATCTGGTATAAATAAAATCGTGACACAATGTTCGTTGCCACACTCCTCCGAAACGGCTCGACCGATTCTTATGATTTTTAACCGACTTCCAAAAAAAGGAGGAGGTTCTCAATTCGGCCGGTATGTTTTTTTTTAATTTTTTTTTATGTATGTACACCGATTACTCCGAGATTTCTAGTCCGATTTGTGTAATTCTTTTTTTGTTCGATGCAGTATACTTGCCAAAATTTCATCCAATTTGGTTCAGTACTTTTTATTTTATGAGCATTTGTTTGATTTATGTGGTTGATGTGTATGTGGATGATGTTATAAAGGGCCGGTTAATGAGAATTTCCCACAAACTTGAGTTATGATAGCTATTATAGAAGGTATGGAGTGTATAAATGGATGACGAAACAGATTTTGGACCTGATACTAAAAAGATAAAAAAAAAATTTTTTACAAAAAAATAAAACCGACTTCTGAAAAAAAAAAAATATACTTACTATCTATCTTTCAAATCCCAAAGGCTGATTTTTATTTCGCCCAACGATTAAGCATTGCTATTCAACGTGGCAATGCTGCCAGCTTGTTGAGTACACTACTGGGTGGCAGCGATGAGGATGTGTTTTTTGACTATCTTTATTAGTAAGAAGTTGTTTATGTAAATATCAATTAAAGTTAGACTTATAAAATATGTATGTAAATATCTTTCAAATCCGTAAGTGATGCGTGTCCAAAAATAAAGCGCAGAACAACGTTTGCCGGGTCAGCTAGACTTATATATGTACATATACCTACGTAATATAATCACCAAAAGTAGTGCTAGCATTGGCAATATTTACATCAGTGAAATGTTTATCCGAAATTCGGCAGTGAATGAAATAACATCGCTTGTAATTTTGTATCGAGCTGCAATTCATAACTATGCGTAGCCATTGATTAATTGAAAACATACGGGATGTATTTTTGGCTGGCACGGTCACTTTATAGTGATATTTTTTTTATCAATTTATAGTTTTAAGCGACTTCCAATAAAGGAGAAGATTGTCATATACATACGTTTATATTTTAGTAATTGACTAATCGTGTATTAAAAATATATTGTTTGGGAATATTATTAAAAACTATTAGGGCCTATGTTGTTGGGGAGTTTGTTGCCACTGTGAGTGGTTGAATGTGGCAATAATTTTGCTGCCCTGAAGATAGTTACTAGTGACAAAGAACTAGGCAGAGGCCAGTAAAATAATGACCATCAGCATTTTTTTTTGTGGTTGGAAGTCAACGAATGACCGCTTACGCTGTGGGTGTAGTTGGAGGGAGTTTCAGACTTTTACTGACTAAGATCCACTTTTGTTCCTTCTGGAGCTCTTTGTATGCCATAGCAGCGGTGACTCTTGAAAACCATCCCAATAGAGCATTATATTTTACATAATAATTTTTAAGAAACCAGTCACTAACTTCATAATAATGAAACCCTGTTGTTCGAATTAAATATACCTACATTTGAATTTGTAACGTAAACGGTCTTCCGATCGAAGTCATAACATAACTTCTTCACTGCTGCAATTATAACGACAACTGCAACGATTTATTCCATTCTAATACCAAAAACTAATACCACTGGTATTTGATTCAACTCTTATTTTTTTTCTATTCCGAACGGATACCACTTTTTAAATAATTTAATTTAATGTACGAACGAATACCAACAACTTGAATTTGGTACAGTCAGCGCAGTCAAACCTAATCAAAGTAAATTTGTTTTTCAATATTTTTATGTAATCGTAATATAATGCTTAAAACTTTCCAAATTCACTTCACTCCAATATTTTTACAAAGGTTAGCATAGGTAAGAGTAGTTTTAGTGAATCATCTTGCTATTTTTTTACCTGTGAGAAAGGGTGAGTTTGCTCTATTGTTCCAAAATTCGAAACAACCAATCAGAGTCAAGTGTGACTGGAATGTTGTGCTTTGACTCATAAATTCCTCATAAATACATAAATTCCAAAAAAAAAACATAAATACAGTGGTTGTTACTCAATATAAATCAAACGCACCCCCCGCAAAACGATGTGCACAGACAACTATTATGAAAAATTCGTGGATCACATATTATGTACGTCTGACCAACTCCTCAAAAACAAAATCTCCGTAGGTCACTGCTTAGAAAAATTAAGAGTTTAGCTACTAATTGTTGAAATATAAGAAATTATTTACACGTCATTTAGCTGATTATACTAATAGTTGATTTTCTGTGATATTTTATAATTGTTAGATTTAAAGTGAATTTTTCATATTAGATATTATTGCAAAAAAAAAATGCTGATTCATTGCTATGTAGGTGATGAATGACTGATTAGATTATACAAAAAGTTGGATTTTCTGTGATATTTTACAATTGTTAGATAAAAAGTGATTTATTTTTGTTAAAAATTTACCTGACATAGTTGTTATGAGATAGGTAGACGTGAATAATTACGTACCTATCTAATAATAACTATGTCAGATAAATTTCAATATAAATTAAGAGTTAATTTTTTGAGATATTTTGTAATTTTTAGATTGTAAGTAAATTCTTCCTGTTTGATGTTTTTGCAAAAAAAAAAATATTATACAGGTATAGAGAGGAACTAAAATTATATTAAAGTTGATTATTTAAGTGATATTTTATCATTGAACAGGACGTTTGCTAACAAAATTTGATTTTTTTGGAGTTATCTGTTTTTTTTTCAATTAAAGGTCTTATATTTACATACAAAGCATTTTTACTGACTGTACCTTATATCTTTGAACTTGTTTTGGTATTAGTTTAAACAATGGTATCGGTTCGGAATAGAAAAAAAATATGAGTTGAAACAAATACCAGTGGTATTAGTTTTTGGTATTAGAATGGAATAAATCACTGCAACTAATGCAGGGCAATTAGCTTGCAAATACATCATATCGATATTTATATTGAACGCCTTCAAAGGGCCGTTGCTATGGCAATCTTTTACAAACAAACTTGTAATAATAAGAAGGTGCTATGGACAAGATAGGTATTAAATAGGGCAAGCTTGGCTGCTTTGGATTTCTGATAAATCTACCTAGATTTTTCCAAACCATGTTGGCGCAAGCGTGTGTTTTACTTAGAGCGACTGCTTATCTAATCTTCTTAGCCCAGTTTCTCGAGTAATGTGATACTCCTTCGTAAGTTTGGTTGTCACTTTCTGTCTTCTGACTATCCGTAAAGACTGCCAATGATAACAGTCGGAACTTGGCGATTTGACATGCCTTCCGAAACATGGAGGAACTAGTTATATAACCAAATAGTCACCCATCCACGGACCGGCTTTCCTTAACATTACGATCGATTGACAATTTTAATCAACGACAATCAATCGAGGCAAACCTAGCTACGAGCGATTACGATACTACGATTTGGATATATGAATACAAACTTAATTTGTCTCTCAAACAAAAGTTTATGTAAAACATATGAACAGGCATAGGAGCAAATAACATCTATGTTTACACATTATTACAGATTGACAAAATTCCGTTGATTTAATTAACAATCACGCAGCGTTTCCGTCCCGAATTTGACCCTGTATGTTTCTTTACGACCGGATTGCCAAATAGCGTTAAAGCTACGGGAACAGGTACATAAAGTGTCGAGTAATTTACATTATACTTTGAATATATTATTGAACTATGCCAGTAAGGAAGTGTGCCGTGATCTAAGCAATATTTCACCTTGATATGCGGAAGTCCCTTTACGGGAGGAAACGTGTATATTTATAACGTGTCGCTAGTGATAAAATACCTACTTGTTTCTTGCACTAAATCACCCAATAATTACTATATATTACAACTAGAATATTCAATATAATTATTGACGACCAGATGGCATGGTGGTTAGTGAACATGGTCGCGGGTTCGATTCCCGCATAAGTCAAACATTTGGGTGCATAAACATGGGTGTCTGACTTGTTCTGGGTGTTTCTATGTATAATATGTGTGTATTTACAAAAGAAAAGTATATAAGGTTTTCCAGTTGTCTAGTAGGCATAGTACCAGCTCTGCTTAGTTTGGGACTCGATGACGTTGTGTGAATATGTGAGGAATATGTAAGGTCCTGTCCAGAAAAGGCGAATTCGTTTTACTATTCATTGCTGCATTTGTCATGCTTAGTAAAACAACGACGCATCGTAAAGAAGCAATGTACTCTTATACGCGTCCAATTCACGAACTTCTGGACAGGACCTTAGACAGTCAAGTAAATAGCACATTTTTATGTATATCATAATTTTTGTATAAACAAGTCGCTGCGTCATCGTGCAATATTTTCTCCCGTATGTAAGCACGAATGTTTATTTTTAATAATGACGTAAAAAAGCAATATTGTAGTGTCTTCTATAAACCGACGCAATCAAAAATGAAATAAATTTCAGTTGTGATAGTTTAAAAGCATTTAAAATAATGTTTTATCAAGGTTGAAATACCTACACATATAACATACATAATACATGTTGGAGAAAAAAGCTATTCAGAACTTCGATAATATTGCGAAAAATAATGTAAGGGACGCTAGATCCAGTCCGCTATCGGCCGAAATTAATGACCTATCTATCCGTTGTTTTGCTTACTAGAGATAGGAATTTTACACAAATTATATGGGGCCAATGTTTTTGTAATTAAATTCAGTCTCTAGTAAGCAAAACAATGGATAGATAGGTTTTTAATTTGGGTCGTATGTCGTAAGTTTCAGTCTTTCCTGAGATTATCACGTTCAAGCAAAGAAACATATTAACAAACTCTTCAGCCAGGCCCCTCTTTCCCACTGGGCACTATGGGCACGTGCCCAGGGCCCCGCGTTCGAATGGGGCCCCCTAGTTCCTTTTTCCCTTGAACCTGGCACATTCACAATTTCATTCAATAGTCTTTTTTTAATTTCGAACACGGAATTTAAAGAAAAAAAAGACAAATTGGAGCCTGTTTGATGATATCAAACAAACGAATACTAATAAAACTTGCTAAATAGTGTTTTTTTATGATCCTAATGTGCCCAGGGCCTCAAATAGTTTAAAGACGGCCCTGTCTTCAGCTCCATAATATCAGTAGATATATTGACTGCAGGCATACTCGACGAGAGGATTGCTTCTATGCCTACTTCTGTGGTATATCTATTTTAAACATTTGATCAGGCTACCTTTTAACGTAAAAATTTTATGTGGCGCCTATTTCAATGGAGATGTAGGGCACGGAACGTAAACTTGTAGTGTGTACAGGTTTTATTGCGCGGGTTATTTTGGTTTTCATGACTTTTTAGTAATTTTATAGAGTATGTAGTGTGGTGAGTGCTTCGTTGGTCTAGTAGTTGCGTAGCGCGACTGCTGGGTACTGGGTCTCAGGTTCGATTACCCGGAATAGCTGAAAGTTCAGGCGTTTATAGGATATTGGTTCATAATCACTTTGTACAGACACCAGCACATCAAGCTACTACAATCTGTCAATTTCCCTCAATAAATTTTCAACTTTATGGCTGAAGCATAGGGTGGTTATTTGATTTGGAAAATTTGTCAGTTTCGGGTAGCTTGATGTGCTGGCATCTGTACATTTACCTTCATTACAAATGTGTAAGTAATTGGTATTCATCTATTCTTAATTAAGCTTCCGTGTCGAGTTGGGGAAGGGGATCTTCATGTAATGACAACGCTGTGTCGCATAATTCCAGTTGACAAGACCTCTTTAGTCTACTTTGTTAATATAAATGCAGGAGAGAAGCCTGTTACTTCTTTCCTATTGAAACGTGTGATCTAATTTCGTCGGCCGTTTTGAATGGCACAGAGCATAAGTTACGAGCGGGGAACGGTAAACGTTTAAACTCCTTCATTGATTTCGCTTACTTACTCAATATATTTTTCTGTAAATTTCGTAGCTACGTTTCTTTAAGCAATTTCGATAATAATAATGCAAAAATATATTATTTATTTATTCTCCTCCCTTGGGTAGTCAGAAGCCAGTAAGTCTGAAGCCAGTCTCACCAAGGGGGTAGGTATTGGGTTGCCCGGGTAGTTACCCGGATTGAGAAGGTCAGATAGGCAGTCGTTCCTTGTAAAACACTGGTACTCAGTTGAATCCGGCTAGACTAGAAGCCGACCCCAACATAGTTGGGAAAAGGCTCGGGAGATGATGACTTTATTTGCTTCCCTATTTTTAAAGATGGGTGCGCTTCGAGGAATACCTCGGCTAAGCAAGTCTCTTATGATTTCGGTCTCTAATACTTACCATTTTATAAATTCTTAGGGCCTCACTACAAAAATGTTAGACAGACTTTAGACACATGTTTAAAATAATTTGTATAAACTTTAAAAAAACGTGTGTCAACTGTGTGTCTAACTTTTTTATAGTAAAGCCCAAGTTTCATACACATTTTAAGGGGCTTTTACTAGGGGAAGGTAAAAGTAGCGTCATAATTTTAGCGTGCCTAACTATGTTCGTGTTCTACATACCCATTATCTTTTAGGCTACCTCACATAATTGAATTTTCAGAAGTGTGTGTCTCTAGAGGCTGTTTTGGCTGAAAAGCTTTGAAAACTTTAATCGCTTGTAAAGTAATAATGTGTTGCATTTTACAAATATACCAGTTTAACAAAGGGGTATTGGGTTGCGCGGGTAACTGGGTTGGGGAGGTCAGATAGGCAGTCGCTCACTGGTTCTCAGCTAGTAGTTCCGTGTAGTAGTTCCTATGAAATGTGGGTGAAACCGCTGGCGGAAGCTTAAACCGCTGGCGGAAACATATTATATTTGCTATCACAAATTTCCAAAAATGATTAACATTAAGACAGTACAGGCGCCAGCACATCAAGCTTGTAGTAGCTTCAAATTTCCTTAATAAATGTTCAACTTTATCGCTGAAGTATATGGTTCAAAGTTGATTGGGAAAATTTGACAGTTTCTCATCGCTTGATGTGCTGGCGTCTGCACCTAGTACTCGTAAAACTAAAATTATATTCTAAGAGAATTTATATATAAAGGTCGTGACAGCTAATCTCAAATTTATGGAGGCAAAGATAGTGAAAAGAACTCGCCTTAGAATAATTTATTACTGCTAAATAAGACGTATTGCTGATACCTGTCTTTTAGTATGAAAAGGTCAAATTAATAAAGCTACGTGGAATATATTGAAGGATTAATATTGGTACTGAAAGAAATATTGTTAAATTAGTTTCTTATGTACAGACGATAGCACATCAAGCTACTGCAATCTGACAAATTTCCTTAATATATTTTCAACTTTACCGCTGAAGCATATGGTTCAAAGTTGATTGGGGAAATTTGACAGTTTCGAGTAGCTTGATGTTCTGGCGTCTGTAAAAGAGAGAAACCTCCTGGTCTTTTCTTAATTCCTGTTTGTTTTATTCTTAGTACTTTTTTTATTTACTGAAGTTCCCCATATACTTGGTATTTTTAAAGTAGATATTACATAACGTTTATAAAATCAATAGTTTATCTAGGTAACTATTTTGTTTTCGTAAAACGGAATCTAAAATCCAAAAATCGCTGTGATCTCATAACTTGGCCTGCATACATATTTGAATACATACTCAAGTACAAGGTTGGCTCTATTTTAAGGAGATATTGGTACAGTCGCGTTCATATTTTTATTACCATAAAATTGAATGGCTTGCCAAATCGCGGTGGTTGTTTTTAGAAGTAAGATAATATTGAAAAGATATTTTTTTCTGATTTAGTACTTTTCTGTTTATGTTATTGGAAACTAGTATTAGTGTTTAGTATTGATTTACCATGCTTATTTTAATCATCAACATATTTTTTAAGGATGTAAAATAATGTTGAAATTATGTTTCTTGTTTTCATTGAAATCCTATTTATTACGTGTACAAATATATTTATTTGTATAGGTTTCGAAGTAGAATTAAGATTGTTATACTATGTCTCGTAAATACGGCGGAGAATAAATTCGCTTACCAAAAATATCCGTAGCGCACTGTACCTTGAACAAAAGTAAATATTTAAGAAGTTTGCTCACCTTTTTACGGATTCAACGGGAATTTCACACGGAATTTTAAAATAGGTTAAAATCCCCCATTTTAGTGCGTGCGCGCCGCTTGTGTCGGCAGGTGTGTTACCATAAAGAAAATTTTGAATAAAACGATGTTGCAATTGTGAGAAAATGTAATGATTTATTATTTGAATTTGTGTGTTGTATTGTTTTCCAAAATGTTGCAATATGTGTTGGACCCTATTTTAATGCAACCTGTGAATATTAGCCATGTGTATGTCAAGGTAAGATTGTTAAAAAAAATCATATTATAGAATATTAGTTCTTTATATCAATTTCGTGGATGCAGGTCGCTTCCAACCGGTATATGTGGAGATCTAAAGGGGAGGCTTATGTTCAGCAGTGGACGTCCTATGGCTGAGATGATGATGATGATGATCAATTTTGTTAAAACGTTAAAGCTTGATGTTATCGACGTTCATCATAATTTTACTAAACACGTTTTAAATTAAACTTTTAAACTACAAAATATTCCTAATTCGAAAAAGTATTCCATAAAAATACACACAATTACAACAAATTACAAGGAAAATCAATAATCGTTAAGCTTACCTTAAAAGCTTTAGGAAAAAATAAATGATCTTATTTCTGTTCTCCGACAGTAGGCCTGATTTTCCGGCATTGGAAAATAACAGCATTTTTCTCAATTTTCCCATTATCCTTGTTAGGTATCGATATTTTGTTTTTAATTGGGAAATCTGTTTGTTAGTTAGTTAAGCTGATATTTACAACAACGGCCTATTTATTATTAGGTGGAACCTTGTTTATCAATGTTGGACGAAATACTTTTTTTTTAGATGATAATTGATCACCATAATTCGTCTTTATGTAATATGTAGTAGGTAGTAGTAATTCTTGGCTTTCTCGTCGAGTGAGCTATGGGTTTAAGTACCTAATAAGCTGTGTAAGACATTTCTAAAATCTGAAGAATTTTAACAAGACTGCTACTAGGTAGCAGGTGAGGATGCCGGCTTAACGTTCTACCATCAGTATAAATATGTAATGGTAAATATTCAATGGGGATGTATCAGTTTTTCTCAAAGAGAAAGCAGTAATATATTATCGGAGGGGCCCCGTAGGGCCGAGGTCTGCTGGGGCTGCGGGTTCGTCGCAAGAGTAACCGTGGCTGTGGCACACAGAGACCTCGAGAATATAGTGGATTTAAGTTAGTAAAGTCTGACACTCCCTCCGGCTGCACCATTAGCAGATTTGGTCATTTTATGATTTCCCACGAGAAATTAAAATTATTTTTAATGCATAATCAAATCGTCAATGAGACAAAAAACTGTTCACAAATCCACGGCCCAAACGCGGTTACCGCAGCTCTCAGTTTGATATACCTACACATTCTAGTATATAGACAGGGGTCGTAAACATGGTTTACATAGAATAGAGACCGATGCTTATTCAAAGCAATACATCATTGAAGCTGTTTACTTTTATATGATTTATTGTATACTTCGGTTTTGGTTGCCGTTTACCGGACCGATTCGTTACATACGTCAGAAATTTATTTATCTTATATATTAGGTAGGTATAATAAAATAATAAGATGCATTCCATAGTTACTTAAAAATTGACCCTGATAGCATGAACTCTGAAGAATTTGAAATTTGTTTTTATTTGTAAAAAATTGTCTAGGAAACACTACCTCCAGCTGCTACCTCAGCGCGAGGGGTCATTTTATTCCTTCGAAAATAAAAAACCTCTTTACAAATAAAAGTATCCGACTCTACAAAACACTTAAAAATAAAGTAAAAAAATTGACATGGTTATGAAAGTCTGTGGCAAATTAAATAACAGCCTCGAGACACCGACTTCTAGACGCATGAGAAAAGTTTTATTTTCCTTTTAAGTCGGTGTAACTGTAACATCATCATCATCGTCTTGTCCTTATGCCAATTTTTTTTCGGGTCAGAGCAGCATGTTTTCTTCTTCCACATTCTCTCACAAGTAACATTATTACTAGCCACATCGACTTTCAAACTATCCATTCATCGTTCGCTACGTTCATGCTCAAAATCTTGTTCACAACATGATCCTCATTCATTTGCATCATAGCATATTATCCGGATTCCACATTTAATTTTTCGGCTACCGGAGCCACTTCCAAACTTCCTCTTATATAATCATTCCTCCTGTTTTTACAGTAACATTACACTGAAATAACTAGCCAATTTGTTTCTGTCGAAACTTCAAAATAACTGTTTACGATCAATCTGTACACATTTCGATTCAAGGAAATTGCGTCACAAAATGGAACTTGGAGTAACAGAGTTGTTTTTCTTTGTGAGTAGTTGTAGACAGAGCAAACGGTCAGTGTAAACTTGCCAGCTAGTACAGTAAAAGAAGGGTGTAGTTGATGCCACAAAAGTGATACATAGAAAGAAAGAAAATGCTTTTAATTGCGTAATTGAAGACGTATACATAACATACACAGCATAACAATAGAAAAAAAATATTATCAAGCATGATACTATTCCCTACCTAGCATGCGTCTCTCTCTTCTTCAACCTTTAGTCACCCAATGCTGAGTGTAGGTTTCTTTCAAATCTTTCCACTTCTGGCGGTTTTGTGTTATGGCTATCCAGTGTCTTCCGGCCACTTTAACAAGATCGTCTGTCCACCTAGTCGGTTGTCTCCCTACATTCCTCTTTCCCGCTCGTGGTCTCCACTCCAATACTTTCCTGCCCCATCTCCCATCCAGCCTACGGCATATAACCCGCCCACTTCCATTTTCTTTTTGCTGTCACCCATGCGTCACAACCACGCAATACGGCCGTATAAGCACACGCTCAGCATGATGATGCTATCTTACGCCAGACAAAGTCCCAGCGCTGATTTTCCGCGGTAGCCGAAGTTCTCGTGACTTTTGCGACAAGAAATCGGGAGTTGGAAGTGACGGCGGAGTTTTTAGTGGATGCAAATTCCACCATAGACGGGTATTTATGGCGGAATTTGCTACTGGAAACGAGGAGATAAAAAAGGGTAGCTAGGATCATAATGTATAGTAATAGTTAATGTTAGCAAAGTCTGTTATTGTAAAATTGTGTTAAAATAGCCTCTTAATCTATTTTTGATTTTCATAGATTTGTTGAACTATGAAAATTCACCCTTCATTCAAGTCAAATTGCCGTTTTACACAAGGGCCAAAACTAAAAACCTTGCCTTTAAAAATAATCTGCACAATACTTTCTGATAATTTCATTCACAAAAAATTTGAATGGGTTGCATACTTCTATACACTTAGAAAGGTGTTCATAATTAAATGGTTTCCACGTTCCTATAAAGAGTTTCCGCCTGTTGTGACGTCTACAAATCCTTACCTTCACTAAGTCATCGTCAGCAAAAGGCTGCAGCCGGAGATTGGGTGCAGGGCGCTAATGCCGCACGCGTGAGCGAGGAGCATCCGAGTCATTTACTCGTAGCGTTAGCATAAACAGTTGTTCTTCATTATTTTTAATTTGCTATTTTGGGAGTACCATTTTCCGCAACCGGGTAAAAAGTAGCCTCTGTGAAATTCTGACAGCCAAAAAGACAGACTTTCAGATTTATAATATTATTAAACTGAAAAGCGCGAAAAAACAATTATGTATGTACCTATACATAACTTGCTCAAGGTTTGAAACCAGAACGCTAAGTTTTTCGCTGAAGCGTATGGTTCAAACTAGACTGGGTAAAATTGTAAGTTTCAGGTAGCTTGATATTCTGGCGTCTGTACTACTCTACTTTCGCCCACTGAAAAGCGTAAAGCTACCTAGCAATCTATATTCAGCCTCCTTTCTGCAAACGTAACCATCGTCCAAACTTTCCGTAGCAAATAGGGCGTGAAGGTTCGGGTCGTGTTGAAAGCGAAGACAACAAGACAATCCATTTAACTGGAATTTACCCAATAAAACAAACAAGACATACCTACTTCTAAGAAAACATTCACCTTAACGATCATAAATAGAATGGGGCATTCGATTAATATATTCTCGATTGTTTGAAGACGAGTATCCGATTATGTATCGATCCCTGGGTACGCTTGCTGAGCCAGAAAACTAGTTTCGTATTTCGAGAACAATGGTTGTCTCAAGTGTCATCTTATTCGATGTTGTAATCAGAATGGCGAATGTTTTGTGGTTTAGACAAAGGCTTGGAACATACAATTTATTGGAACTAAAAAGGAAAAAATGGTTATAATAATGAGTTTTTGCATACGGCATCCTTTTTTATTATGGCTGCAAGCACCATGATAATGACATTGGGATTCAAAACAAAAAACAAAACATATAATTTATATTACTTCTTTTGAATAAAAAATATCTGATCATATTTTAGCTGGATTACAACTTCCCCACATTTTGGTGTCCTCTAAAAACAGCTTCAGTTCTGCGGTTGCTATCGCTACAGCTCAGATACCCTCTCGCTTCTTTAGTCTCTAGAACTACAACTAGTCTAAGTAACGGCTTTCCTTCATGAAAACATCGAAATGAGACATTGAAAAGACTTGGAAAGTCTGGAAAAGCCGAGAAGATATAAGCTATTAGCTTCAAAATTAGTTCGAAGTGAAGTGTATGGCTTCGATTCTCGTAGTGGCTTAGATTCTCGGGTTTGGTTTTCATCATGGGTTTTGAGTTGTAACTTTTTTTAAGCAGGAGTTAAGAAGTTTTTTGTGGTACATTGGAGAATACATAACTGTCGGTCCTCCGCCTGAAATCTTTTCGGTCCTGTCACACTGCCGTCCCGTCGTGCTATAGGATTTTGGGAATAAGGAGAGCACCTGCGTCAGCGCAAATGTTTGTGCTCGATAATATGTTCCACGTAGGTAGCTGATCTTCGCTGAGAGCACCTGTTGTGGCCCACGACCAATCTGAACGCTAATTGATTATTTAATTATTGAGGATAACAATTAATGTGGGATTTTTTAAATTGATGTACAGGCGCCAACACTAAAATCTATGAAATTTCCTCAATAGATTTTAAATTTTATCGCTGAAGCATATGGTTCAAAGTTGATTAGGAAAATTTGTCAGTTTCGGGTAGCTTGATGTGCTGGCGTCTGTAAAATAATTGCTTTCTATGTCATTACTTCAACGTTGTAACGTACCGTATAGCTTTGTAAAAACTGCTTTCTTTTAAACACAATATTATTGTGATTCGTTTTCCAGTTAAAGCACTGTATTAAATAGTTAGTGAGTCACAATCGCACCAGGTTTCAACGAAATAGTATGTAATGAGCAAACATACAAACTGATTCTGATTTATTACTATTTATATCAGGAGCGTAAAGCGTTAGAAGTAGGTCAAACAGGATATTTGTGGTTCAAGTATGTACTTTGAAGTACTGTAGTTAGGAGTAGGTACAGACGCCAGCATATCAAGCTTCTACAATCAGTCAAATTTCCTTAATAGATTTTTTACTTCATTGCTCAAGCATGAGCAGGTCAGCGTCCGATTGGGGAAATTTGTCAGTTTCAGGAAGCTTAATGTGCTGGCGTTGTACTTTGAAATTAACATATTGGCCGTTGGCGCAAGCTGAGGGTCCCGGGTTCGATTCGATCAAGCAACACACAGATCAATACAAAGTATTGAACTTGACTAGTTGTCAACTTAACTACTGTATAAAATGCACCATTCTAGACCGTAACATTTAACAGAAGATTTTAACTTAACGAGCTAATTAAAATCTACGATGAGTCAAGACAAGTAATTGCAAGCTTACATACCTTTGTAACAACGACGTAGAATGTTCTAGGTTCTAGATGTGAGTGAAAATTGCATTTTACCCTCGCTGAGTGCAATCCTACCTGTATAACATATATACATATATATGCTGCGGAATGCAAATGCATATTTAACTCTTGGACTGACGTCATCTTTATGTTGCGTTTTATTTTACATTTTATGGTTTATTTTAATTAGGATATTACCATGTTTTGTGTAGATAAAAAGCGTATAATCACTAGCAACAACGTGTTTTTTTTTCACGTGGAAAATCATCCCCCTGAAGATGCAGCTGGAGGAAGTCTCAGACTCTTACTGACTAAAACCCACTATGTTGCTTTGTGAGGTCCCCGACTGCCAGGGCTACGGTTATTCTTACGAACAATCCGCAACCCAGGGAGACTTTCGCCCCTCCGATGTTACTGACTTCTCTTCGAGGAGCGCGTGGAACAGAAGTCGTCCTTAGACGAGCAATAATATGTAAAGACTTAACAAAAGACAATCAAATCCAAAAGAGCTTTTCTGTATGCTTTTGTATTGATTAACGTTCAACGTTTTCACTAGGTTAGTATTTTAGGAACCTCACTATTACAAAAAAAAGTCTCAGCTCATAGTATAAACTATTAATTTACCAAAAAATCGCTTTCAAACTTTGTTAAGTGAATACATTTTATATTGCACATGACTGTATGTACATTCAAGTTATTTGATCTGAAGAATCTGCTTGTTTGCGCTAATCTTAGGAACAATTGGACCGATTCAGTGTTAGTTTGTCCTTTTATCGAGAATAGTCGTACTCTACTTTTTGTCCGAGTGAGGAATAACTCCCACTAAAGCCCTGGCGGAAACAAGTATCGATTCTTACGACACAAAAATCTTGATTGAATGATCACAAACAATCGAAAGAGTTAATCGAAATTCAAATATAGATAGCATTATCCATTTGCAGACATCCAATAAGAATGTTGATTTGATCTCGGCTGCCAAAGCAAATATGATGGAAATAGAGGGTTTATCGGCCGCCATTATCGTAATAAGTGGTACAATAATAGGGCAATAAAGGGGATAACAGACTGTTACTTGCGTTCTCGACTAGAACATTAGCAACGGCTTTTGATAGCGAACTGATTGATGGACGCTTCTCGGAATTTTGGATGAATTTGTTCGTTGGTTCAATGTCTAAATGGAAAACTTGACGCGTTTCTGTGTTTGGGAGTTTTCTACTTTGAAATCATTCAAATAAGTCCATTTCATACCGTTTTGAAAGTAAAATGATGTCTATTGTGAGAAGTAATTTGTTACTATACTTTCAAATATCATGTGTTTTACCGATCCCTCTTGTTATACCTACCTATTTGTTTAATTTTAACTTTCTCTATTTCGTACCGCCGCCTAACAATCAATTCTTCTATTTTAGTTTTGTTATTTTTCAGGCATTTCTCTTTTCTTTTTAAATACTACTTTAGTAGTTCAATTATTATTAAAAAAATAATAATTAGCGAAATCGATTTAATTTAATTCATAACAAGGATAGACTAACTTGCAATATACCTATTTATTGTTTCCAGGACCTTATAATATCAAAATAGTCTCTAAAGAAATCTTTGAACAATATTTATGTTTCTTCCTGTATTACGAACCATACTAATGACAGTAGTTCTGACCTGTCTTTAAATTTATTTCAAAAGAGGATTCTCTTTGCCCCGACCCGGATTCGGGTCCCAGGGGACCCGTTGCTAAAGTTTTAACCGGAGTTAAATCTTCCACTGTGGAGTTGTTTGTTTAAATTTTGTAGATATGCTACTACGTTAACTCGTACCGAAGTTTTGTGCAAGTTGGATTGCGAAGAATGTCATTATATTTTTATTTGAGAAGCCTTTTGCATCGTGTTCTTGCGAATGCGGTATATGGGTATTATAACTATGTGTTGATGGTTATGCAATGCAAGTAGTGCAAAAGTTTTATTCGGTTTTTCCGCGTATATGTTCTATCTCTTGACATTTAGACATAAATGCGTTAATTTATAGAAACAACTTCCAATACGCCAATTTCACTTACGTCAGGGCGGAACTATTCCACGCGGATAAAATGAGCTTATAGCGCTTCTCAATAAGGGACCTAATACTGAAATATCTTTTTATTTTCTACCCGTTAGTTAGTTCCTAATATTAGTGCGCTAAAACAAACGAACTCTTCAACTTTATAATAATACATTTTATATAAGTATACTTTTTTTCGTGGGATATCATCAAATGACCCCTCCCGCAGTGGGTACCTACAGCTGTAGGGACTATCAGACTGTTACTCACTAAACCCCACTATGTTCCCTCTAGAGGTCCTAGTGTCAGGGCCGCGGTAACTCTTGCGAACAACCCGCAGCCCCTGCAGAGAATAGGTATACCTACCTAGATAGTGAAGGGTCGGCGTTTTGGGGGCTGTCTTTTGTAATTTTTGAAGTTCAAAAGAGCTGTTTTGCAGCCAAGTTTGAATAAATGATTTTTAGTTTCGAGTTTTATCTAATGGGACAGTTTCTATTAACACACCAGTTTCTACAGCTAAGAGCAAAAACAACAAAAACATGTACGATCCTTTCCTTGTCCAATACAGTGAAAGTACAGGTAAAAACAAAAGCTTAATTCAAAGCCGGCTTTCGTCAGTGCAGTAAATTGAACAGTTTCTGTTAGCGAGTGTACTGGTTAGAGTCGAACAAACTGTTTCCTAATCGGATTGCAGCGAATGAAAATTGCATTCCAAATCCTGTGCTAGGTTGAGATTCTGCGTAATGAAATGAATTGCTTTTCCCACTTTTCTTGGAATTTAATGTATCAAAGGGAAGGAGATTTTCGTTTGTTAGTTTCGTGTTATTGCAATCTTTTATGCTGATTCATCTGGCTAGCCTTTTCCCTACTACAAATAAAAATAATTTATTTCAGGCATTGTGCCCATAATGGTGTGAGTAAAGAATAACAATAATATATTAACATCAATTGAAATGAATTTACAATCAAAATTTAAATCAAATTAAAATCAAAATGGTGGTGACTATAATGGTGGGGTCGGCTTCCAGTATATTTATTTATTTAGTATGTTATAAGTTAACAGATAGTACAAAGCACTTATAAACATCAAAAAATACGAAAGGCCTTATCTAGAATGAATTTAAATTTATTGTATAAGTGTACCAATCCATCGGCAAATAGGTCTAATTCATTGTGCTGAGCAAGTATGTCCCCAATATTGCGGAGTGAACGGTTGGTGTTAGTGTTAGTCTTACCGCATGCATCTGAGTACCAGTGTTTTACATGGAGCGAATGCCTATCTGATATCGTCAACTCAAATTCGTTTTTCCAAATTAGGCTGATAAATCAGCACTTTTGGAACGTCAAAAACAAATACCCAGTTACCTAGTCAACCTAGTTACCTAGGCCACGCGATACCCCTTGGTAAGTGTCCTTTGAATATATAAGATATATAAATGCAGTACAGAAGCATAATTACATGCAATGTACAACAAAATAAGGTCAGTATTGTCATTGTAAATTATAAACAAGTCGCGGTGGCCTAGTGGTTAAAGAGCCAACCTCTAAAGCATGAGGGCGTGGGTTCGATTCCAGGTCGGCCAGTACCAATGCACCTTTTCTAGGTTTGTATGTACTTTCTAAGTATATCTTGGACACCAATGACTGTGTTTCGGATAGCACGTTAAACTGTAGGTCCCGGCTGTCATTGAACATCCTTGTCAGTCGTTACGGGTAGTCAGAAGCCAGTAAGTCTGACGCCAGTCTAACCAAGGGGTATTGGGTTGCCCGGATAACTGGGTTGAGGAGGTCAAATAGGCAGTCGTTCCTTGTAAAACACTGGTACTCAGCTGAATCCGGTTAGACTGGAAGCCGACCCCAACATAGTTGGGATAAGGCTCGGGAGATGATGATTGTCATTGTAAATAATGTCTCCAAAACCATACTACGAAATATACTCTCCTGTCAGTAAAAAAAATCATTTTTTTATCCTTTATAGTGTGAGTCAGTTCTCCCATTTAGAACACTTTTAGAAAGCATTGATTTTACACAAAGAGACACAGTTGCATAATTACTAGAAGACAGGGTCTATTCGTTGTACAGAACTCCCAATCAACTTTGAACCATACGCTTCAGTGATAAAGTTGAAAATCTAATACGGAAATTAGATTAACTGTAGTAGCTTGATGTGCTGGCGTCTGTACAAGAACTGAACAATGAAGATAGATTATATATATAATAAATAACAGGATGCTATTGTTATACACGGTAGTTTACTTAGTATGCACGTGGAGACAAGATGGGCCCTGAAATCGGTAACAATGGTTTTATCTAGTTCATCTTATATGAGATGGAGAATTCTTGGTTTTTAGTGGTTTGTTCGCTGAACACAATATTAAATTGAACATATTATACATATTTATCTAATTGCTCATAAGTATCGCAACGAAAAGAGACGCGATGTGAAGAAGACGCCAGAACATCAAGCTACAACAATCTGTCAAATTTCCTTAGAAGATTCAGCTTTAGCGCTGAAGCATATGGTTCAAAGTCGATTGGGAAAATTTGACAGTTTCGGGTAGCTTGATGTGCTGTTTTCTGTACTTAGTCGCACGGTTAATACATCTCTGATTTTATTATTTATAAATATTATATAGGAAAGCTATAAAGAATAAGTAATGTAAAAATTAACTAGTTGTAGTTTATTATAAAAGAATTTTAAGGTCTTAAGTTCTTTGAAAAATAAAGGCGCCTGTCGTAATTTCCGGATCAAACATTAGTCTCCAGCGATTCATTGCTCTGATATTTTTCCCAGTGAAAATAAAAGTCACAAACTGCTCTCGGTTCTCTTACTCTCTTGATTACGACATAATATCTAGAATATAGATCCTATAAAATCTAGCCTACCTTTATTTTCACTTCACTTTCACCGTTCCCCAAAATTCAGGTAAAACTCGATAAGAACTCTTAAAACGTTATCCATTGTTCTTTAACTATAAAACATCTCATTTCAAAGTAACATAAAAAAACCGGTGTTTCGGATGGCACGTTAAACTGTAGGTCCCGTAGGAACCTCTCAAGTATGAGGGCGTGGGTTCGATTCCAGGTCGGGCAAGTACCAATGCAACTTTTCTAAGTTTGTATGTACTTTCTAAGTATATCTTGGACACCAATTACTGTTTCGGATGGCACGTTAAACTGTAGGTCATTGAACATCATTGACTGTCATTGAACATCCTTGGCAGTCGTTACGGGTAGTCAGAGGTCAGCCAGTAAGTCTGACGCCAGTCTAACCAAGGGGTGTTGGGTTGCCCGGGTAACTGGGTTAAGGAGGCCAGATAGGCAGTCGCTCCTTGTAAAACACTGGTAATCAGCTGAATCCGGTTAGACTGGAAGCCGACCCCAACATAGTTGGGAAAAGGCTCGGGAGATGATTTCAAAGTAACATAAAACACGCAACGGACATCTATCATATTTACGAGAAGTTAAGTCGTAATGTTATCGAATTGTCCATTTCGGTGGTAAGGGATAAGCTGTATCAGCGGTACTCAACATTTTGTCTTTCAAGTCTGAACTGAATTAGTGAACATTTTAGAAAGTGGGAATAATTATTGATGTTCTACTACTGACTAGGCACAGAGAAAGTATTTAATATGCTAATAGCTGGTTTTTGTAATAGACTTTAATCTGACAATACGAGAAATGTTTTTAACGTACAACGTCTTTACTACACTAAAACTATTTTTTTAATTTAAAAGCAGTTTTCATATTAGTATTCTCATAATATTTGACGACCCCGCAATGGTAACCACGCCGGACTGCCGAGTTGAGGGTCCCGGGTTCGTTTCCCGGTACTTTCAGTCAATATATTTTGTGTAATGAGCATGATTGCTGGCTGTGGTCTTAACTTACTGTGTATATAAAGGTGTCCCGATATGTATTATAAAATATGCCTTTTAATTGCGCCATCAACTTATGTTTGACTTCCACTGACGTATAGAGTAACATACCCCTAGGTAAGTGATAAACTAGTCGCCACGATACGATCTGACCGCGGTAGTAAATCAACCAAGTTGGTGCACCACTCCTGGCTAGCGCTGGCCGATTCAATTTCCTGAGGTTTTGTATCGAGAATGTATGTTTGAGCTAGAATATTTTTGGTGGATCCCAAAAACATCTGTATTTTTTGGAGACTACAATTGGGTAGTTGACACGGTCAAAAATAAAATCCTTTATCACATTCGTTTGGTAAAGCATATCAAAATAATGTTATATTTGAAAAAAAAAAATTGACACACACAGCTTACTTTTATACATATACGATAGACCTTTAAAAAACACTTTTTTATTTTCTTTCTTTCTTTCAGATTGATGTGAAAAATCTGTGACGTCATAGTTTGTGTTTTCATACAAATTGCAAAGCAAATTAGTTAATATAATCTAACTAAAAGTATTGAAATTTTCCTCTAGACCACTGCCCTATAAATTATTGTAAACGATTGAAACTTTATATTACTTTGCTTTCAGCTCACTTGGAACTCTGTCTCTGTCAACACCAAAACGATAGACAGAGACAGAACCAACAGAAATTATTTAATAATAACAAACAGGCACAAGCAGGCATTCTAACAATCCAATAAAAAAAAATATTTTCTTCTACTCGGAACACTTGTCTGAAGAAAAAAATCAATTTGTACAACATGATAAAACTTAGATTCACAGATTGTCTAAACTACCCCGTTTTGCCCCAAGGACTTGTATTTCAGTCTAGACTCGAAATAAGACCGTCACCAACCATTACCTCGCACTTCGCCTCGCTAAAACAAAGCAATTTACTTTTAAAGGGACGAAGAACGCGTGTAAGCTAAGTGAAAAGGCTTTATACTTAGGTAAACTGACTTTTGTACTTTTATAAAGGCCCTTTTTATGAACACGATGAAGAAAAGAAAAAACATCTGTTTAAAACTATATTAATACGTCAATTCAAGTTTTAATAATTGGAATGTGGACTAGGTCAAAAATAACATACTGTATCATATTCATTTTATAAAGCATCTTAAAATAATGTCAGTTTAATTTATCGTTTTGAATCGGAAATTGTTTTAATTTTTTCATTAATAAAATAATTGAAATAAGTATACGGCTCGATGTGAACATTCGTGACGTCATAGGTTCCGTTTTCATACAAATTGCATGGAGAGTAACCGTTTTTAACAGTTCTACAAAGTGATGAATTTGACTTTGAACCGTATGCTTCAGTCATAAAGTTGAAAATCATATTAAGGAAATTTGACAGATTGTACTATCTTGTTGTGCTGTCTATACGTCAATTGACGTGTTTAACTCTAACTATTGCCGAATTATGTTTTGTATTCAGACTTTTTTTAATACGTGTCGAACATTTGTGTAAGTTTTATTTTTTTTGTAATAATAACACTGTTATTAAGATGTGTTTTTGATTACTTATCTTAGGGATTGCTCCTCTTCTCTCCATAGTATAGATGCTTGAAATTTAGTCTTTGTTAAGTTTCTACATAATGTTTTTTTCTTAATAACTTATAATTTTCTGTTTTTCTTTTTCAGGTAAGTTACGAGAGTACATTTTGCATCGCCTAATTAAGTGAATTCCACATTTATGGATTCTTCGTAAGTAGCAACATTTTGTGAATTCAATATCATAAAAGATTGTCTTAATCTATTATCTTATTTTACGTTATAATTTCATGAATAAAATAAAATGAGATGACCTTTTCTGACTGTTTATATTTTAATAAAAATTGCTTAATATAGTAGTAGTAGAAATTTTAATATAAGCTTCAATAAAAATTAAGATTTTTATCATTCAAACATTTTTTCTGAGATAGAGGGAAAGTAATCATAATATTTATGTACAGTAAAACATATTCCTCTGATTAGTTTATATAAAAAGATTTAATTACATTTTGCAACATAAAGCTGATTTTTTGTTGTTGTTAATTTTGTCTCCGCTTGTACCAAATACAGAAGTATTTACAAATGTGTTACTTCATATCGTAAAGATAGTGTAATCATGTACAACTCAATAGATAACAGGGATCTTTGGATTTTATTAATAAAATATTGTTATGCTATCTGTCCACCGTGGTTCTATACATCCGCATAAAAGCCTATCTCTGTACTAAGCTTTATCAAAATCAATCAAAAACCGAACCATCGTAGTTTTAGCATGACAGACAGATTTCCACATTTCCACAATATTAATAAGGATCCATTTAAATACGAAAAGGACCATGTACACAGGGCTACTCATCAAGCTATATAAAACTAGTTTGTCTTGGATTCGCAAGATATATATGGTCTTTCAGTGCACCGGAGAGCACGTAAGTGTCGTTCCTACGCCTGATCTTTCTCCGGTCGTGTCGGATTGCCGTCCCATCGGACTATGAGAGTGAGGGAATAGAGAGTGCACTCGTATCTGCGCGAATGCTTGTGCACTATAATATGTCCTGCGCAGCTGGCTGATCTCCATAAAATGAGAACGGCCGCCGTAGCCGACAATCGGCATGGATGCCATCATCATATTTTCTTTCTACTAATTGAACGGTCAGCTTATACTAGTTTTGTTTAGCTTGATGTGTAGCCATGTGCCTAGTTTTGACGCTGAAATAACTCAACATTTATCGTTACTTAATAACATTTTAATTTGTTTAACAATAAAATAACGAAATTGGTAAAATAATCAATTAACATTAATAAGTCATTATCACGCAAACGCATTTTATTTTATATCTATTTTAATACGTATTTTTAATTATCATCACATAAAATGCATCTAAAGTCTTATAAAAATAGTCTCAATAAAATACTGTAAATAATATGGCTTTCATATTACAACTACTTATATGTATAAATTGTTATTGCATTTTTGGGACCTTCACTTGCACTCAATTGGACATTTCAAGACCATTGTGCATATATTCATTTTCTCTAATTGTTGTAGAAATGCACTAAAATAATACCTTACGTTCATATTTTATTAAATTATTGATACTGTACAAACACCAGCATCAAGCTAACACAAATTGTCTCAACAGATTTTCAACTTTATTGCTAAAGCTATATTTGTATAAAGTTCAAAATTGATTGGGAAAATTTTTCAGTTTCGGGTAGCTTGATGTGCTGGCGTCTGTATACATTAATATCGATGCCACCTGAATTGATTCTTGTATAATATGTAAATTCGATTTGAAATACTGAGGACTATATAAATATCGCTACATTATAACGTCTATTACGTATTCTCAATAAAATAACTAGTACCTTAAAAAAATTAAAAACAAAAACATTTGTAACCAACATTGGCCGCCATTCCACAAATATTTAAAACAAAAGAACTAGTAACTGACACAGAATAACTGAAAGTAAACAACTAATATGAACACTAGAAGAACTAGGTAGGGTAGGAGCTATATAATACTTAGCGTACAGGTTGTCCCAAAATGACATTCTCTGCACGTGAGGGTTGAACCTGGGCTCTTCAACGTAGATAAAGCCATTATTAATAGTTGGCGCCCCATTGCCACCATAGAAGAGGTAGTTGGTGATGTTTGGCCTAACTGGGGGCCAATCATTGCCTTTGGTAACAGGGATGGCATTATTTGTATTATTGACAACATTAGTTCCATTGGAAATAGAGGTTCCGTTAGTCATTGCCGCAGTAGACGTTCCATTGATCCTGGCAACGTTGGCGGTTGTGTTGGTACTGGTGGAATTGACAGTTGCAGTCGCGTTGACCATGTTGTCGTTGACGATACTGGCCGCACTGGCAGTCGTGTTGTTCCTGGAAAACGAAGGAAGATTATTGTAGAAATTGCATATTATGTAATGAGTCACAAGGTTCCTTAGGTTCCAAAATTACTTTAAGGGTTTTTTTAGCCGAAAGATCAATACACAGGTCGTTCTTACCAGTTATAAGCGAAGTCCACGAAGCGTTTGACGATCGATTTGCTGACAGCCTCATCAACGTCACGGAGATCAGACCCAAATAGGAAGTTGAGGAAGGCTCCGTGTTTTGCTCCACTCAAGGGAATTTGATTGTGCACCCAGTGAGAGTTCAGGGTTCCCAAATAACTGAACTCCAGCAATCTGACCTCACTTTTAGAGGTTAAAGCCCTTTCCTTAGCTGCTTTGATTACTGAGACGAGTACAAGAGTGTCTCCTTCGTAATCTAGAAAGTCTTCAATAGTTTCCATGCTGATCGCCTTGCTAGCAAAGTAGTGATCACGGATGGCCGCCGCTACAGCAGTTTTATTTTTACCGAAATCCATGTCGACTTGTAGGAAATTGGTGAAGTTTGTTTGCATGTAGTTCAACCAGTTCCCATAGTCAGCTTGTGCTGCTCTCATTGTTCCTTCCCTGTTTGTGTATCCGTATATGACAGGGATTTGAGGGTATTTTCCAGATCTCAGAATGTGGATAGGAGCATCGGTGAGGACTGTGAAGTTAGGATTTATTTTGGGATCCTCAATACATGGTGCGAATTGTGGCGAGTTGTTGAAATATTTAAAATCATCTAAGGCTGTATGTAAAAGGTTAATATCGGTTTTGATTAGATGTTTTCCTAAGTCTTCTCTTGTCTTGCCTCCGTAACCAAGCTTATCTCCCACGAGTTGGGCGGCCTGAACAGGGTTGTAAGATACTGCCCATGGAGACAGACTTGAACCACTCAAAATAATAGCCTTATGCACTAGATTCTCACTTTGTGGTGAAAGCGTTATCAAGTCCACCATCGCTGCTCCAGATGCGTGACCCATTAGAATAACGTTCTTAGGATCCCCTCCAAAGTTGAGAATATTGTCCTTGACCCATTTCAGTCCTTGAATGATGTCTTTCAAACCAGCGTTACCTGGGGCTTCTTGGACGCCTAAGCATAGGAATCCGAAAATCGATAGTCTAAAGTTCATAGACACAAAAACAACATTCTTTTCGACTAATGTTCGGTATGAGAATATTTCAGTGTTCGTGTTGGTGTACTCCTCTGCATTGATCCACACGATGACTGGTTTCGGATTTGTTACATTGTTAGTGAACACGTTAAGTGTGAGGCAGTTCTCGGAACCAACGAGACCCCGGGCCGTTGGCTGTGCGCAGATCACGGTGTTTTCGGTAGCGGGGAATATTCCTGGATACCACGAAGGTAGAACGGGTGCCTGGAAAATATAACAATCAAAATAAGATATCGCTAAGGCGTGACCGCCATTTCACTGATAGTGGGCGCAAACAAATCTGTTACAGCATCGATAACAAACGTCTGTGCCTTCTTTAGACTTTTATCGATTTATTTGTATTTTAGTTCGGGATCGCATTCATGAAAATTTTGCGACGCTTTTTTAATTGCTTGCTCGTTTTTTCTTAGAAATATCTGTATAAGTAAACTGCGGGATCGATTTTCACACACAACGTCTTTGTGAGTTCTACTTAAAGGTGCCTTGTCGTCTGCCACGAATGTTTCTGAGTATTTAAGATTTTTTTTAAAGTTTACGTGGGAAACATGTGGTCTTTCGTGGAGAAGGGAATACAGTGGTAGAAAACAGTGATCAAGTAAGATTGGATAATATTGATGATAATATAGATAACACGAACAGAGTATGCGTTGGTTCGGTAGAAAAATCATCATGACCGTTGTTTTATATTTCTGATCTATTAGAATATGTTGAATAAGAATTTTACAAGAAGATTAAATGAATGGATAAATTCCTTACCTAGATTAGCTATTCGAATCATCACAGTTTACTTTGAATAATGTTCATGCTATGTCAACATTCTCTCGGTCTGATAGTGACTCATTTTTTTACTTATACTTATCGAGTTTATATAAAATGTATACACATTGCAGATACCATTTTATTAGTGACTAACTTTCATACGCGTCCTGTATTAGCAATTTCGCGTACCAGGAAAAAAGTAGACGATAGCCTTCCTTGATAAATGGGTTGTCTAACACTGAAATATTATTTTTGATCGTTCCTGAGATTAGCACTTTCAAGGAAACAAACAAACTCGTCAGCATTATAATTAGTATTTAGATTTTGTATTCAATGACATATTTTGAGTATTTTTATATTAATGAATTTTTTTTTCACCCTGTCAATAAAATTTTGTTTGCCTTTGCTGAGGTCGTCAAATACGTACTAAGTACCAGGTAAGCATGAAATAAAGGAGCCATTCAAGTATGCAAGGCTTCTTCCAATAATGATGATCATTACAAATTAATTTTTTAAAGGTTTTTTCTACTCTTATCAGTTCCAAATCTACCGTAATTACCTCTTAATTGATAGATTAACACAATTATAAATCAATTATACTAGGAGTTTAATTGAAATTTTTGACTGATAAACAAATACCTCATTGGTTGCACTAATAGTTATTTTATCAATACGAATAAGAAAACTAATGGTTGTCAGATAACTTTGCCTTTAAGTTAGGTGTGTGTCTGCCCGCCTTGTTGGTCTAGTAGTCGTTATAGCACCTCTGCTCTGCACGGGATCTCTGGCTCGATTCCCGGGTCGGGCTGATATTGCTTTGTAGGACTTAAGAAACTTTCACAAAGCAACCCGGAGTTTGGAAGTTGCTGATTGATACAAGCGTAGATTGGTGTCCTACATTAGAGAGTATGTAAATGTCGGTCCTGTGCCGAATCTCTCTCCGATCGGCTTGCGGTCCCATCGGACTATGAGAGTGAGGGAATAGAGAGTGCACCTGTATCAGCGCAAATTCTTGTGCTCTATAATGTGTCTTGTGCAGCTGGCTATCTCCTTAGAGAGAACATCCTGCATAGCCGACGATCGACGACATATATTTTTAGAAATCGCATTAGTTATATTATGACTAACTTCCTATTTGACAAAAGATTATTCTAATGCAGGTATTATTAGATTCTCAATGTACGTTTCCTTGAAAGCCTCGTGACAAGTTATGATTACATTACAAATGACAATATCTTCATTATGACAAGTTTACGGTATCTAAAATTAGCTAATTACTGCAATATTTAGAACTGCTTAAGCCTAAAAACGCGACGGACTAAAAAGTTTCACAAATGGATTTTCAAAATTGGAATTGCTTAAACATGGATAAGAACGACCACTAGAAGACTCATAGACTAGAACTTCAACATAAAGGATCTCGCCTTTAGGCTGGTGTCACACTATGCGAGAGACCCGTGCGGCCTGTCTGTGCGCAGGACGCGAGTGGCGTTTTACGGACTCTACTCCTAGCTGGTCGCGTGCGCACCGTTGAACGATGTTCTAGCGCCTAACTTGTGCACCCGTACGGGTATCCCTTATAGCTGTGAAGCTAACCTTATTTTGAAGACTCAATCCCCCTGATTAAAAAAGTGGTCTCAAAAAGTCCGCCTTTAGTGCTAGCTTTAAACCATCTTCTTGAACAAAATTAAAGATCTTAGCCGTTAAATTTTAAGACTACGTTTTATAATGAGTTAATTTTATTAGTAGTGAGGAGCACCGGTGTGAAACAATTTGACGCCCACAAAAATATCATCTGGTCTACTCGCTCTAGCAAACCGTAACAAATTGCGTATGAACATTCCTAAAACGTCCGTGAAATTGCAAACTTTTTGCCAAATACAGTGGACTCCAGCCGACGCGATGCGTAAACACTCTTCATAATAATATATTGATCTCTTTTAACCTGCTTTTTCTCACCTTACCCAGTAACTCGGGTTTATCAAGAGTGTTTGCTGGTGAAATAAAAAGCCAAGCGAACAAATAGGCAATGATAAGTTTTCTGTTCTTTATAAAATACTAATTTCCGTTGAGTCCGTTTGGAAAAGCGCCAAGATGCATCATCGTCGCGGCTGGATAGGCACAAAGATAAAAAATATTATATGCTCCATTTCTATAAACAAACAAAGAACGTTTCTTTTTGCTCACGGACGGCCAACTGTTTTTTACCCGACTTGAGAAAAGGAGGAGGTTCTCAAGCCTCTGTAAGCTTTTTTTGTCTTTATTACTCGACTTCTTGAAGAGGCCTTGACCGATTTGAGACTTTCCGTCTTCATTAGAAAGACCCTGATTTTCTTTTCAATTGTCATCAGATCAGGATCTGATGGTGGAAACCTTGGGAAATCAAGTGTAACTATCGAAAATTCGAAATGCTCGAGCATCGTGTAAAAACTCGATATTGATGCGTATATCACTATAATACAGTTGGGGTTTTAAGCTGATGATAGAGACGAAAAACAATCGAGTGATCGAGTTAGATAACCAATCTAACTGTTGATTTGATTACTGGAGATAGAATTATGACATTAGCTCTATACGAATAATGTCAAATGCCTATCTTTAAACTGGCCATACATGCTATGGTCTACCGAGATATACCAGAGAGGTTATCTGTGTAGGTTTGCGCGCAATTATGGGGACGTTCCATTACCTGAGCGGTCTTCAGTTCTTTTTACGATTACATCGATGACATGAGAAATAATTGATTTTCGATTTTGTCTAGTCCATTACACGCTACGGTCTATCTGTGCCGGTACGCCTGCCCAGTAGACCTCTACGGTTGACCAATTAGTAGGCAAATCAACATATAGATAGCTTTTAGAAATCACCCTTTATCGTTTGTCGTCTGGGAAATGAAAGATATGTTCACAAAGGTTCATAATAAAAGTTTTTAAGTAAACATAATGTTAGGTAACGTGCGTCATCGCAGATCGTGATTGCACAATTTGCACAGAGGTTTACACAGATTGCATACCGAACAATAATTGCTCGCATATTAAAATCGTTATAAAGTGAAGAAGAATTATGCTTTGCTTTGATTTAAACAGAATTATATCTTAAAAACCTAAGTATCATAATATAAACTACGTGATCATTATAGCAAACACTAAATACAAAAAGAAAACATCTATTTTTAGTGAGTAGAGATCAATGTTTCGTATGAATAAGCCTCAGTTGGGTTAAATTCCATTGCCTAATGAAAAATGTATACAAAACGTTACTTCTTGGATATGTGGTAAATTGAGGGAGATTATATGGCAACAATTTTAATCAACAAAAACTATGGATCGTCTTGAAACACCCGGACAAGAGATGATATTGATAAATATCTTTACAATGCAATAACGACAATAATGTTTAAGAAATTGGAGTTTATAAGCTTACCTTAAACCGGCTTCGACCTGTCGTCCACCCAGCGTAAGGTATACCGTAGAAAGCATAATAATCTCCATCAGATGCCTTCCCGCCTTCCACGGTGCCTTCAATAGTGCTCACTTGCAAACCATGCGCGTACGCAAGTAGAAACACAAACAAAGCGTACGCAAACATGGCTATGTATACATAGAAGTTCTTTTTTCAAATCTAGAACGCGCGTGCGCCTGCGTCGGCTGCCGGTGAACGAATGAGTAACGATGCGTGTTTGTTTTCTATCTGTGCTGGCCTGACTCTATCGGCATTATCAGTGCTTGCTATTTTATCAATGAGGTCATCGCACAGATTATATAATTTACACATAAGACAGTTTAAAAATGGAATCTTATTTCAAGGATTTTGCGAATCTTTGTGTTTATTTTTTTTTGCAGTGGCCAGTGTTTGGATTTCTTATTCGAATGGTGTTTGTGGTACTACGTCACATTTTATGTATGTGTGTGTAGTAATTGAACGGTTTCTTTGAGTAGTGTTAGTGTGTGGGCGTAGAGGTGAAATTAAGGGTCACTTCGCGAGTTCGCCTCAGTAATTCGGTAGTTATTACTTTTGTTGGTAGGTATAGTTGGTCCTAGAATTGGGCGAAGCAATTTGACATTTCTGAGCAAGCCTACAGTAATATCAGATTTTTCGTGATTAATGAATCAAATTCAAGGAATTCTGCCGCCGAATATAGACTAGTTCTTGACGAAAATCATTAGAAGTACTTCAAAGCAAACATATATTTTTCTATTCTGAATATAGTTGCGTTAATTATTTTTGATGCCATAATGTGCATGATGCATATAATGTACCTCAAATAAATATGGATAGTCTTTGTTTCTTAAATTTCTGGCATCTCGTCGTATCCACCTTAGATAAAATGATAAATTAATAACTGACGTCGGGTTATCAACCAATTAACTTTTTAATACATTTTTAATATTCGCACAATTCGAAACGCATTAAGGTTCATTAGGTCCGATAAAATACCTTGGAAAACCAACAGAGATAGGTAAGTATCACGTGATGCCTGGTGATAATATTATGACGGGAACACCCTCTAAATAGTCACCTTAATGCACAAATTGAGCTGCACGATGCCCAATTCGGGTTCAAAGCAGGAGTCTCAACTGAGAGCGCTATTTTAAGTCTGAAGCGAACCGTAATGTACTATACCAAGAGGAAAACTCCTGTATATGCGTGTTTCCTCGACTTGTCAAAGGCGTTCGACCTGGTTGCATATGATAAGCTGTGGGATAAGTTGAGGGATGCGGGTGTGTCGGCTGAGTACACCTCCCTTCTCAAATACTGGTACTCTAATCAGACGAACCGGGTGAGGTGGGCAGGTACGTTGTCGGACGAGTACAGGCTGGAATGCGGAGTTAGACAAGGGGGGTTAAGCTCGCCCCTGCTGTTTAATTTATATATTGACCAACTCATTGAACGACTGAGCAGTACACATGTCGGCTGCTATATAGACGGGACGTGTGTCAATAATATCAGCTATGCAGACGATATGGTACTGCTCAGTCCATCGATGGGTGGGTTAAAAAAGTTATTGTCAACCATTGTTATTATTATTTTGTATGTCTTTTTCCGACCACGGGACTATAGAGTCCCGGATTTTTGGAAGGCTAACGTGGGGTCGAAGCCAACACGCTGAAGCCCTTTTAAGACAACTTTAATATTATGTAATGGTGACACAAAACCGACGATTATCCCTGTATACACTATGGAAATGTACCCAAGGACAACCCCCGGTTTGTGCTAAACTATTGCTAAGTATGGAAGAAAATCTACTTGGGTTATTGTGATGGGATGCTAGTGGACTAGGCAAGGGAAAACTATGGGGACTATGACCCCTGCCGATAACAATGTAATAAATACATGTAAAAATGGCAGGAGGAGACTCGCCAGCTCACTTACCGGGCCCCCAGGAACTAGTCGCTAAGTCGCAACAAGGGGGCAACGGGGACGTGAGCGGCTGAAGGGTGAGGTTGCCCCGGCCGGCTTTCTACCCAGATCACGCGCCTTAAAACCGGCATCAAGCCAGGGTCCAGCATCTCTGTGCCCACTCGCCACTTACCCGAGGCATTCACCCTCCGAGCATTGCTCTAGCGACTCCACTCTGGACGGCCAATTAAGGCAAGCCAGAGGCGGGAGACCTATCCCCCCTCAGGGTTCACTCCGGCAAGCCGGAGGTGAGGGACAGTATCCTCTCCCTGGAGCACTCGGACCCGCGGGGTCGCTACTCCCCGACATCCGCCTCAGATGCCCTGCGGGCTTATTATTATTATTAATGTCGTGGTTCCTAAAAACTTCTAGAGATAAGTAAAGGTGTTTGGTTGGTAGTGCGTGATTATCCACTAAAGCCCTTTGTGAAAAAAAATAGCCAATAATTTAAAAATGTGATTTCATGTTTCTTGCTTGATTTACGCTCAGTTGTTCTTTGGGTGAAATTAAGTTTGTACAGACGGCAGCACATCAGGCGACAACAATCTGTCAAATTTCCTTAATGGATTTTCAACCTTATCGCTGAACCGTGAAGTTCAAAGTTGATTGGGAAAAATTGACAGTTTCGGTTAGCTTGACGTGCTGGCGTCTGTATCTAGCAGCGAGACGATACAAAGGCTGATGATAATGATGAATTTGTATTTTAACTCATGTGGTTAATAAAAAAATGGTATATTAAAAAATAACGCGAAATCTTTAAATATTTTTTACTCCCAAAAGAAGCTACATAGCCAGTTGTAACAGCACATCAAGCTACTCGAAACTGACAAATTTTTCCAATCAACTTTGAACAATATGCTTTGGCGATTAAGTTGAAAATCTATTAAAGAAAGACAGATTGTAGTAGCTTGTTGTTCTGGCGTATGTACCTATGGCCTAAATAAATGTGCGTTTTACTTATATTTTCCCATTGTACTTAAAAAACTATAATAGGTGCTTTATAGCTTATTATAATTACCATTTTGGACCATTATAAACACTAATGGTAAAACTGAAATCGATTTGACCTGACCTTGACGGTGTAGCAAAACGCCTACGCGATTGCATGTAGCAATGAATTGTTGTAATTACCCCAGTAATAACCTTTAAATTGTAGGCGCTTTCGTTCTATATAAGCATTGGCAAGAATTTTCAGGACGTTTGAACAATACATAGTGAAAAGTCTAGAACTCCACCCTGATTGAAATTTAAGAGAATTTTCCTTCATTTATTATTCAAAATTACAAATCGTTTTTCCTTACTCTCTACTTTTTGACATTGACATTTCGGTCTCCCGCCTTTTTGGGGCAGTGTTGCCAAACCTTAATAACAATGACATAAGAAAATGTCATGTCGATCCTAACAATACGCGTAGGTAAAGACAGAATTCTAAAATAGAGTTAGATTTTACTGAATTCTATATCTTTCTTCACATCAACATTTTAGATTTTATTATTTTATAGTTTTCTCTTTTACATTGTCTATCAATTAAACGGTAGTGGGATGCCATAAGTATAATGCAAGTAAAGTTCAATATACCTGGGCTGCGGGCTGTTCGCAAGAGTTACCGTGGCCCTGGTACACAGGGACTTCCAGAAGGAACATTTTAGTCAGTAACAGTCCAGCTGCACTCGCACCGGGAGGAGTCATTTGATGATTTCCGACGAAAAATAGGCAAGTTCAATATTATTCAAAATTCCTTCCGCATTTTACTACATTTTTTTTGTACAGCGTTGACATGACGTACAGTCACGCGAAAAAGTTGTAACGCCTTTTTTAATGTATTATAATTTATTTGTTCACATACAAAACTTGGTATTTGTGTCTCCATATCTGTAATAGGGTTGAGGGGTGAACTACATTTGGTTAAAATTATTTTTGATAAAAATTTTCCCTTTGTTGGAATGACAGACTGAATTAGAAAAATGTTTGCGTGCCAGAATTTATGGTGGCAGAATATTTTAGGCTTATTAGTGGAATACTGGAATGTATACATATTCCATTTAAAATAACCCATTAAGAAATATAATGAGTTATTACTGAAATTCCTAAAGACCTGATATTATTGTAAATATTTGACTTATTATTCTACGTTATACTGAATTTTATTTGACAGGGAGAGAGAGTTTAAAAAGGTCGTAAGTGAAATAATCTTCCAAAATAATGAAGCATTTCCAGCAAACTCTCGAGATATTAAGAAGGAGTAGCTATACTAGCAATTACATTTTCGCTCTACTGGGCTTTGTGCCAAAGTTTGGCAAGTCGTTTGCCATCTATGCCAAAATTGCCAGATGTCTTCTGCTCCATATTTCATTGTACACCCGGGTGACTTTAAAATTTTATCAATTTTGTATGTCACTGTACTTTTTACACTTACTTAGGTACGATAAGTTTATGGAAACCTATAGAAAATAAAGAATATTATTATTTATCTCAATGATACCATATTCTTCCCTCAAAACGTCATTTCAGACATAAGCCTTTAGTGCTCACCTATACAGTAGCTGCACATAATTTAAATTTACGTCTGGACTTTAAAAGAGACTATGACCCTTGAGTTTCTTTTGTCCTTTCTTCTCATGGTAATGAGTTAGGAAATGCCGATCATATCTCGTTTTTTTTTTAAATTGTATGATGAGAATATATGTACCTATTTATAAATATATGTGTAAAGTATATCAGTTGTGTTGGCACCCATAAGACAAGCTAATCAATAGCTTAACTCGGAGCTAACCGCCCGTGTGTGAAAAGGTGTCCCGATATTATTATTATCTTTAGACAGCTTTCAATAGTCAGTAGTCGAAATATGTGTAGGTAAATCAATATTTCAAAATTATTTTATTATTCCCAAACCTATCCTACTAGTGGTACTTTATTAGCTATTACAGTACCGATATACCATTGTGTTATATTTGAAACAAAAGCCCTACAATACCGAAATGGTTCGCAACTGACCGGGCTCTACCAAATTATCGATAAATTATTACCTCGATAGTGAATACGTCGATACTGGTAGCGGTGTCGACTCTAAATCTTGCTTTGTAAATGTTCAATAATGGTTACTGGGGCTTTGGGTACTAGACGATGATTTGGTATGCCAATGAATTTTCAATTATTGCCCAGATTCGATCTTAATAATGTTTTAGTAAGGATCATCTTTGGGCAAATTGAATTCAATTATTATTCATTGAATGAGGGTTATAGCTTGTGTGGCGTGAGGTCTCTGTAGTTTCAAATACCACTGTTTGTAGCCTGGCCACAAACATATAGGTTATAAGTTTAATATTCCCTTAATTCCCTTAATATTCCCTTAATATTCCAAAAGTAATGTTAATGAATCATGATAGAAGATTTACAAATTCTAAATCTAATCACCGCAACAAAAACTTAATCTAGTACTAAGCCCTTAATACACGTAGCTGTGCGAGATAACTAGATTCTCTCCGAGCCGAAAACAAGCCCGTTGTAATGTTATCATCATTATGTACTCTAATGTGAGGGCGTCAAGGTCTAATTTAGAATAATCGGTGATTTTCTTATTTTGGGATGTTTTTACGCAGAAAATATATTTTTACTTGCGATCCTAGGTATGTTGGTATAAGCCGACCCTACTAACAATAGCATATTAGTATTCTTGTTATAATATTCTACGAGTAATTTCAGACTGTGGCTTGGTTGAACAAGGAAATTATCTTTGTGATTTAAAAAGATATGCCAGGAAAAAGACCTAGCCTATAGGTATTATAGTCCCCGGCACATATCTTGGCAAAAATCGATAAGAGAAAACAGATCATATTTCTTCGAAACAGACATGATTATAAATAAAACCTAGCAATAACCATAGATTGATGGAAAGCACATAAAGGGACCACTATTTTGTGTAACTGAACGCCCGATGCGCGAACTTATCCTCAAAAAAGTCAAAATCCTTGCCAAGTTATGCCCGGCTACTGTACAAATAAAAATTTCCGTAGAGAATATTCTAGAAGGTTTTAAGGGAAACGATGAAAACAAAACACAACTATCAGACTTATAAATTCGATTCCTAATATTTAATTACGAAAACGGGTCAGCTTTTACTAATTATTCCGTATAGAATTAATATCGCATATCTTATTAGTAATAAGCGTCGTTACTTAATTAATTAATATGCTTCACTTCATTAATGAGAAACTATAGGTAGGTAAGGTTTCGTTTAATATGTAATAGGATCTTTTTAATTAACCTTTCAATATGAAAGACATAACTCATTGACTAATATTAAAAGACCGATGTCCCAGGTGTAAAGGAATTAAAACGATACTGCTTTAGGAGCAAAAGGATATGAAAGGGATGCGAGATTTATTGACCCTTATGCCATCCTAGTCGATTTTAAGACAAGGATTTCTGCCCTAAACTGTTGGAAAATAATTATAATTGCCAACGAGACTACTTATCTAATCTCACTTTAAATTTAACCACCACATAGTCAAACCCAAGCCCCCTTATTATAAAACGTGGAGTTAAAAAGTACCGGCTTTACTAGTACTAGATTTAGACCATTAACTTTGTTCAAGAAGATGTTAAAATCTAGCACTGAAAGCGGTACTTTTTAAGGCCACTTTACAGCGGTACTTTTTAAGACACAGGGGGAAGAAGATTGTCTATTATCTATGTACTACACAAATTTGGTTATTTCTAGACTTGTAACGGTCTTCAACTTACGTAGTAGTACCAAGTAGTACGCAAACCAGTTCTAGACAGAAGACGTCAATTTTTCTAGGTTAATACGAAGGTAGGTCCTACCTGAATTACTTTCAATGGAGGTAGAAACATTACCCTTTCACTTAGTACTTTTTTACCGCCAAGCAAACTCAATTAACTTAAGCTGCCGACCGGTGTATACCCCTAGTTGGCAAGGAAATTTTAACCTTATTACTGACACGGTAAGATTCTAATTAAGAGCAGCTGCTTGCGTAAGACTTAGTGGTACAAGCGAATTTGTTCTTTATGTTAAAACACGTAAGGTTCAGAATTGATATGTGTATGTCTCTGTTTGTCTTGCGTGTATGGAAATGAGGTACGTTTTAACTTTTGAGATTGTTTGATATGAAAAGTGTTAGGGCTGGACCTGACTTGTGGGAGTATAATAGTGATATTAAACTAATAGGTACTCATATTTTCTACTCATTATTAGTAGGTATAAACTGGTTTCGAGTCCTGAGGGCATGGCAGTGCCCCAGTCAAGTCTCAAGGGAAGCGGGCACGACCGTAAGGGCCCACGGCGACTTTTTCAAGCGATGCATTCGTGATACTGTCGCGCGTAGGCAGCGATTCAGACGCGCAGCTGTGGCTAGCTGTGTGCCCTCGCCCACGGGACCAGATTCAGTCGCGATGTAAACGCGATTCTATTCGAGTATCGCGACTGCATCGCTACAAAAAGTCGCCGTGGGCGAGGGCCTTAACATTTTTCTCGAAGCGACTATTACGAAATTATTGAAAATTTTACATCTAACCATTATACCTATAATATAAATAAGTTACGGAAAAACTACAAGTTCTATTAAAAGTATGTGAAGTTGAGAAATAAAGTCACTACTTACTTCCAGCCAAGTTGAAAGTTGAATGTTGAAGGTTTCAATGAAAACTTTTATACCAATTACTTAATACATCACGTACCGCATTGAATCTGAACAAGCTGTACACTAACAGAGGCAGCAAAAGGTTTACTACGATCAGAAACAAAAATAAAAACATGGCTGTCGAAAAAAGAACAAACGATACAAGAAGTATACATATATTTGAGATCTTTGACACTTCCAAATAACTCTAGAAAACGCTCAGTTGATACTCCGGGTCTAGACGAACAAATTCATCATCGTCATCATCAGCTCTATATCGTCACATTGCTGGGACTCTTCTGACACAGAGAAGGAATGACCTTGAACTACCATGCTTGACTTCAGACTTTATATTCTAGGTTTCCTCGACATTTTTTCCTTCATCTTTAATCAGTCATTGGCGTCCAAGTCCTACATAGATTTAGAAACTACGTATAACTTAGAAAAGTTACATTGCTACTTGCCTGACCTGGAATCGAACCCGCACACTCATACTTGAGAGGCTTACTTAGAAGTACAAATTATATGACATTAAATTGCTGTAATCCAATAAAAAAAACTCAACACTCCTTTTTACGTGAAAAATCGCTTATTCATTTTAATTCAAAATACCTAAATTACATGGTAAAAAGTTCTTAAAAGTCCCGTGAAGAAGATTGGTTACGAAGCACCATTATTTTCTAATATTTTATTATAAACACACATTTTTATAGTGGCATCCTATAAGGTCTGTCCTTCACTGCAGCTACGAAGGTCGGCACGCTAGGCCTGCGGAAGTGGGCCAATTATGGACTTTTTATATCACGTACAGTGCACGATATGCTGGCAATTTATGCGAACTTGGCTTGCACATGCTATGGTATAGCTTACGGAATTTTCTACCCGGGTATAATTTTTCAGTTAGTTATGACTTGCTGTGAATATTTTGTAACATGGTACTTAGTATGGATCATCAACATCAGCCTTTTTATAAACCGACTGATGAGCACAAACCTACTCTCACACGTAGAAGGACTGAGCGTTAATCACTGCTCAATGCGGGTTGGTGAATCCAGACTTTATAGTCCAGGTTTCCTCGAGATGTTTTCCTTCACCTTCCAAGATATACATAGAAAGTACATATAGCTTCGAAAAGTTACATTGGCACTTGCCTGACCTGGAATCGAACCCGCGCACTCATACTTGAGAGGCTGGTGCTTTAACCACTAGGCCACCACGACAGTAGTATGGATATTATTTTTAAAATTAGGCAAAATATGCAGTGACCTAAGTCTAAGATAATTTCAGCCATGTTTAGATTCTGCTGTAGTCTCTTTCATTGCGAAATACAACATTATTGAAGCTTAGCAAGTAAAATGATAATTTACATGAAAGATACACACTTCGGCCGAGAGAAAGCATCCAAATAATTTAGCTTTAACATCAATCTCAAAGCGAGCAACAGTTAACTATTAATGAGGGACCCGACAGCATCGCGATTAATATTGTATCGCTTGCGGTAGCAACAGGTTCTTTTTTCATGAACAATGCCTTGGCTGGAGGCGACTGCAGTGTACAATGAAAAATAAAGATAAATTTATGTTATATTTTAGGCGAATCTACATTTTCAATTTTTTTTTTAATTTGATCAGTCTTTTTTATTGTGATGTCAAATGACCCCTCCTCTCGTAGATGCAGCTGATGAGATTGTTGGACTTTTACGAATAAAACCCACTTCTGTTCCTTCTGGGCCGCGTTTTTCACAATCTTCAGTTTATCTTATTTGAATGGGGTTAATTATGGGGTTGTTCGCAAGTGTTACCGCGGTCGTGGCAGTCAAAGACTTCCATAAGGAACAAAATGAGTTTTGAGTCTGACATTCTGTCCCACCGGCTGCACCCACAACGCGAAGGGTCATTGAATGATTTCCCACGATATACTAGAACTCTTAAACATAAGTGAAATAGCAGTGCTAATCAGGATCTTGCTGTAATTATCAGTTGATATTATTTATTTATAAATATACTATATAATTAAATTTGTTATTGTTTCAGGTAAGCTATATGTATAAAAATAAAGTTCGGTCATCATTATCTTCATCCGTAAGTAAGAACGTTCTTTATAGCACACATTTCACACATGAGGAATTCTTGCGTCCCTCTCTTCTAGCGCACGCTTCGGTACATCAGAATCAATATGGCTGCATGTTGTATCAATAAATATGGTGGACATGCATGTGCATGTGTATTTTAATTGTGGTTTTGAATTATTTTAAGGGTTTCACCTGGGTCAAGTGGAAGCTAGTCCACGTACCCAGATGAAAGCTTATAAACTTCGACATATGTAAATGGGCATTCTAACACTGAAATATTTTTTCCTGAGATTATCGCGTTCAAGCAAACAAACTCTTAAGCTTTGTCATATAAGTGGGATAGCAGATGTAAGATAATCCTTGGCAGTCGTTACGGGTAGTCAGAAGCCAGTAAGTCTGACGGCAGTCTAACCAAGGGGTATTGGGTTGCCGGGGTAACTGGGATAAGGACGTCAGATAGGCAGTCGCTCCTTGTAAAACACTGGTGCTCAGCTGAATCCGGTTAGACTGGAAGCCGACTCCAACATAGTTGGGAAAAGGCTCGGGAGATGATGAGTAGATGTAAGATAATGGAACGTTTTGGATTCTCTTTTTCACAGCTGATCTCAGCGTGTTTATGAGAAATAACAAACATTTATAGGCTACTTTAATTCAGGCTAACACACCTGAAGAATCAAGAATGGTAAAATTTACCAGAGCAAATTATTTTATTGACGCAATTATAAAATATTTTCCGAATCAAATGCAGACCCTGCTGCTATGCTTGCTCTTGTGTAAATACAATCGTCACGCCAGCAGCTTCAACAATCAGATTGCCAAAAATGTTGAAGTTTGCAAATCTTTTGGAAGCTTGGCTCTGAATGCGAATTTATTGTGACAGCAAATTGAATTTGTAGAACACTTCGAATAGCAAAATAAGTGATGTCCCTTTGTATCCTTTGTTCATGTAAATTCAGGTTTTGCAGAATGTGTTAAAAATGTTGTAAAAAAACCTTTAGATTTTTTTGTTCGCAATTTTTGGACGGATTTTGGACAATTTATAGACGCGCTGTTATATTCACACATTTTTCCTAGTCCATTTTGTAGGATATCCTAAAAACGATAATTATATACGTCTGTCTAGTTCTCCACTTAATTTACGTAGTTTCTAACTTCAAAAAAAATTTTTTTGTGGTAGTCACGTAGTGGGACTATTTTACACATGTCGGCTCGTTTTCAGGGCTGAATTTATTTTGTATGTTTTGAATAACTTGTACAAAGCAAGTCTGGAAGTTGGTGATTGATACACACAAGCCCCTTGTAGAGAACGTAAATATACATATGTCTGTCCTGCGCCTAATCTTACTCCAGTCGTGTCGGATTGCCGTACTATCGGCCTATGCGAGTGAGAGATTAGGATTAAAGAGTGCACCTGTGTCTGTGTACACAAACACTTGTTCACTATAATAATATGTGCTGCTGGCTGATCTCCTTACAGAGAGCAGCTGCCATGAACAATAATCGGTCTGAACGATATTGTTATCACTTTATAAGCCAAATGTTATGAAGATGTTACCACCTGTAATAATTCATCGCACATCTTCCAAAACATTTGACAAACGGGGCACTTCATATTCTAAGCGGGCACTGGGCAATCATCTAAGTGGGCCCTTACAGACAATTACAGGACCTTTCAGTAGATTAAACCGGCAAGACCACTGCTATTTTAAATAGGGCATACAAATTGCCAGTGATTTGCCTCAACGACTTAGAGAGTCCCTGCTCTAAGTAACTATTCTATTTGAAGATTTAGTTAAGAGACTCTCAGTATAGCTCGTGGCCTGTAAAATGGCCTATTTGAGGTGTCATTTATTTGACTGCCAAATAAGCTTGTTGAAAAATGACGCTCGCTTTTAGTGGATTTACTTTTTTGGAAGCTACGATCGGATAGAAATATTATCATTAGACTTGAATTTTCGTTTCAATTCAAATCATTTTTATTTAAGACTTTTTCAGTCCATAGTGTTAGTTCTGCAAGTATGGTTCTTGAGTGGCGACCACGATCCGTAAGACGCAGCGTAGGCAGCCCCCTCCTCACTAGGTGGACGGACGATATAGGTAGTCAAGGTCGTTGGGAAGCAATGGATGTGGGTTGCTGAAAATCGCGCTAGGTGGCGAGCCTTAGGGGAGGCCATTGTCTAGCAGTGGACATCTTTCGGCTGAAACGACGGGTGTTAGTATTACAGTAACTTAAAAACTATGTTAGTAACTCCGAAACATACGGGGGAAAAATATATATGACAATAAATGTACACTTAAGAAAATTAATTGAAAATAAATTTTATACTACTTTAGAAACGTGTTAAAATAGCAAACTTGCGTTACGTTATTGGTCCCTCATTTCGCTTCTACCTGTACTTCAACAATAACTATTTAAGGTCACCCTTTGAGTAACTGATAAAGACCTTTTTTAATTCACGGCCCAACCTTGATCCCATTGTAACGAGACTCCTTGATTTCTTAGTTTACACAATATTTGGCAATATCCAGTCACGTTAGACCCCTCTTACTACTGGTTGAGTGAACCAGGAGAGGTCTTGTTATATTGAATGTTTGTTAGAAAGAGACAGGAATATTAGTTGTGGGGTGAAGAAAGGGAGAAGTGTATCCTTGTATTTATTCGCATTGAAGAGTCATGCGTGCGCGCCGTTTATTTAAGTGTTCTTCGGAAATAAACAATAATATTGTGTGTTAAGTTGGTTCATTCCAATTATTTGTTAAAGAAATGTTTAAAATTTATATAATGATGTGTTTTTGAGTGTATAGTGTGATGTAAAAACTGGTTAAATAATGTGTTTGTATGGTCATTAAAAAGTGTTTAGTCTTGATAAGAATTTAGACAACATGTGTGCTTCGGTCCTGAAGTATATTAAGGTCAGAGTTCTTTTAAATATTTTATTTAACAGTTTATGACAGACGATTAAATGAGTAAACAGGATTTTTATTGACAGAGCAACTAACAACTCAGGAACCGATTTGGTAGTAGATCATATCTAATAATACACACTGTGACTAAGTAGTAAATACAGTCAATTAACAATGAACTAACACGTCTCGTATTTGACGATTAGAATGCGATAGAATATTCTTTGTTTTAAAGCATCTGCCTAGCCTTTTCCCAATCAATTTTGGGGTCGGCAACAATCGTCATATTTTTAATAATTACGATATCGACAACAACACTAAGGAGTACCTCGAATATAAATTACTCTTCATTGAAAAAGTAAGTAATATCAAAATAAAACAATATATATATATACATATTTGAGGGGCCCATGAACCCTTGGTCGGTTCTTACAATTTTTTTTCAGTTTCTCACAGAGCAGGTAAAAATAATAATAAAAAAATACTGTATCAAACTTTTAATGGGGACCGTAAAGAATACGGCCGAAGCACACAGTATTTCAAAAAGACGACTTATTTTGTGTTTCTGGTATCTAAAATATGTAGTAAGAAAATCACTAATTGGATATTTCTGTTACTATTTATACTATTTTTTTAAGTTAAGGAGTTGATTTTGTTTGAACGCTCTATTCTTAAGTTCCTGGGTCAGGCCGAAATAGCTTTATGGGTTTTAAGCGATTTTCATAATACTGTGATGGATACACCCGTGCATCAAAGAGCACGTAAATGTTTCTGCGCATGATCTCACTCGGGTCGAGTCGGATTGCTGTCCGATCGGACAGAAAGTAAGGGAATAGAGAGTGCACCTGTGTCTGCGTAAATGCTTGTGTCCTGCATAGTTGGCTGATCTACTTAGAGAAAACCACCTTCATGGCCGGCAATCAGCCTGGTTGGACGTAATATGTTGCTAACTATAGTAACAAAGACGTCATAAAAACACAGTGAGTTAAGGGTAGTGAGAAATGAGAAGATTACCTAAATAAATATTTACAAAATGAATTTTGTTCGCTCAAAATATCAGGCGTCTACGTTTTCCTGTTACTCAAAATGTAACCATGTTTACTTCGCGATGTATGCTGAAGCTCAAACGCTATACAGGGTGTAAAAAAATGGGAAAGCTGATAAAGGGATAAATGTTTCCTCACAATATTGGAAACCTCTAGATACTCTTTACAAAACACTGAATAAACACTTCTTAATTTTTTATTGGCATACCAAACTCATTTCATTAAAATTAAACCACCTTATTATAAAAAGTATTATCTTAAAAAAGTACCAGCATTAGTGCCAGTCATCTTGAACAAAGTTAATGGTCGAAACCTAGCTCTAAACTCGGTACTGTTTTAAACCACGTGTTATAATAAGGTTGTATGAGACTACACGGAATGGTTATACATTCGCACTTGACATCAAAACGAATGATCATAGAACATCCTTGGCAGTCGTTACGGGTAGTCAGAAGCCAGTAAGTCTGACGCCAGTCTAACCAAGGGGTATTGGGTTGCCCGAGTAACTGGGTTGAGGAGGTCAGATAGGCAGTCGCTCCTTGTAAAACACTGGTACTCAGCTGAATCCGGTTAGACTGGAAGCCGAACCCAACATAGTTGGGAAAAGGCTCGAAAGATGATGATCAAAACAAAAACAGTTTAGGCCTTGCCAGCTAACGTGACCACGCGGTCAGCCTATTGGTTGACAGCGATCCGGACCAATTTTTTACGTCTTTCATTAATTTATTTACTTTTTAATAATTTTTACGGATATATTTATAACACCCTGTATATGATCCTACCTGATATACCTCCGTACAAGACTAGGGATTGTTTCTGTAAACAGCTATCAGGTTCTATGTAAAGAGGACAAAAGGAAACAGTTCCGAACAAAATTAATTAATAAGGACTTACCTTGGGCCCGTAATCTGTTGGACTTGTGTCTTACTTGACATTTGCTTAAGCCATTGGATTTTTTGAGGGCCGCCATCTTGTTATTAATGTTGCGGAGTTTAATTATCAGATAATCTATTCTGCTGTTCACTAGAGAGTCGTTATTTTGTTTATTTTTATTGTAAACTAAAATTAGCATCAGAATTAACGATTTATAAAAGCTCCCGTTAGCAGGCTAACCCGCATCCTGTAAAATATTACCGAGATAAAATTTGGTTTGGTATGGCAAAAAAAAAATACAAACTACAAACAAATTCTTCAGCTATGTAATGTCGGATTCGAGCACGAATTCGGCAATATTTTAAACCATTCATGTATGCATGCCATCGTGTGTGGTTACGCGTCGTGGTGTCATACGTATACTTAGCCTTTTTGAAAAAAAATCAAATGGTTACTAAAGAAATACATAGTTACGATTGTCAGAACAGATAATCCGCAGGAATAAAAAATCAAATCTCTAAATCTATAGAAGAGGATTTATCCTCTTTATATTTTTATTTTTATACCAATATTTTCTTCTTTTTCGATAAGCTTTTATTTTCCTGAAGGGCTATAAAACCTTATTTTTGAAAATACATATCGACGCTTGAAAGGCAACAATTACTAAGCGACATTGAACAAACTTTACAGGAGAGCGATTTGAAGTTAAAAAAATTTGAAAAAAAATTATTAAAAATTACAATATAGACGGATTTAGATGCTGTTAACATACATATATACCTAATTTTTATAGCTATTTTTGATATTAAAATAAGCCCTGTAGCTCTCGAATAAAAAGCAGTTTACGTCGCTTAGATAAAAAAATCACTCATTTGATAAACAGGTAAAACTATCCAAGCTATCATTGAATGTTATGTACAAACAAGTAACATTATTTAAATTGCATTTGGTAAGTTTGGAGCAACATGTAAAATTATTTAAGCTATCGATAAAGATTTTTGAAATAACAGGCAAAAGTAAATAAATACAAACACTAAAAAATTTATACACAAGAATATTTATCTAAATTATCTAAAAGTTTATAAAATAAAACACGGTAAGTTATCTAAATGTAATTAATACTAAATCTCTTTCATACAAAATGTATCTTAAATAATAAAATGAATGTAAATCTTAGTTCGTAAGCGACAATATTTAAATATAAAGTACTTTTTTTTAACGTCTGGGAACATAAATGAACGTAAAATTTGTTAAATATAGGTATTTTTTATTGAAAATCAATCTATTATCACTTGTTTATTATTTGACGGTTGTTACCACTTAAACAAACACAGTAAACAAAATAACTTCTTAGGGACTATCTACTCTCCTAAACCGGGAGGCCGCCACGGAGGCGGCGTTCATCCAGGACTGGCTGTCACCTCCAGTCGACCTCCGGGATATGGACGCCCCGGCGGTCCGGTTTAGGGACTCCCTGACCAAGTTGTGCAACTCTAGCATGCCTCGGGCTCACCGTCCGCCTCCTCGACGCGCCGTTTACCGGTGGTCCGAGGAGTTGGTGGAATTGCGGGCCGCCTGTGTGGTGGCCAGACGGGCCTACACAAGAAGCCGGCGACGGCGCCTTCGTGACGCTGACAACGAGGACCGCTTCTATGCAGCCTACACGGAGGCCAAGAAGAACCTGACAGCACGAATGGGTGCAGCCCAGGATCGCGCCAGGGCGGAGATATTGGAGGGTCTGGAGACTGACCCCTTTGGGAGACCGTACAAGGCGGCACGTAACAAACTGCGCCCGAACGGTCCCCCAGATGCCGAGACCCTCGAGCCGACGTTGCTGGATGGAGTGGTCCAGTCCCTGTTTCCGCGCAGGGACAACTTCACTCCACCAGTGATGAGTGTGAATGCCCGGCGGAGTGCGGCTCCAACGACCGAGGCGGTCCCATCGGTGACGGAGGAAGAGATGGAGAAGGCAGCTTTCTGCCTCCGGGGCAAAAAAACGGCTCCAGGTCCGGACGGCGTCCCCGCAAAGGTTGTGGCCATCGCCGCCTTCCAGATGGGAGAAAGGTTTCGGGACCTCTTCAGTGCGTGTCTGACGCGTGAGTGGTTTCCGAAGCCATGGAAGGAGGGCCGATTGTGCATTCTTCGGAAGGATGGGCGGCCGGTGGACTCCCCATCGGCATACCGACCCATCGTTTTACTAGATGAGGTCGGTAAAATGTTCGAAAGGATAATCGCCGGCCGTATCAACAGGCACTTATCCACAATTGGCCCGTACCTAGCGGACGCTCAGTTTGGTTTTCGAGCTGAACGTTCGACAGTGGACGCCCTGTCCCAGCTCAAGAGCCAGGTAAGGGATGCAATGGATGTGGGGGATGGATTGTTGGCTGTGTCATTCGACATCGCCAACGCGTTCAACTCCATTACCCACTCTACCATTCTAGAGGCGCTCCGCTTCCATGGAGTGCCTCCATTTTATATTTGCGGGGTCTGCTGACGGACTACCTCAAGGACCGTACAGTCCTACTTGAGGACAAGTTGGGTCGACTCCTGCGGTACGACATCGAGACCGGTGTCCTACAGGGTTCTGTCCTAGGGCCCCTCCTGTGAAACATTGGATTCGATTGGCTCTTGCGGGGTAACCTCCCCCGTGGCACGTCCGTCATCTGCTATGCAGACGATACTCTCCTGACTGCCCGGGGGAGAAATTTTGAAGAGGCGGCCAGCTTGGCCTCGGCGAGTGGTTCGCGAGTGGTGGACCGAATCTCCCGCCTAGGGCTGACGGTGGCGCTGCACAAGACCGAAGCCGTGTTCTTCCATGGGCATCGGCAGCACCAACCGGTCGACGCCAATATCCATGTAGAGGGTGTCCGGATTGCGGTGCAGGTCCAGATGAAATATCTGGGTCTAGTGCTCGACAGTAAGTGGCGTTTCAGCGCACACTTCAGTGGGCTGTCGACGCGCTTGCTGAAGACCGCGGGCGCTCTCTCATGGCTCCTCCCTAACATCGGGAGGCCCGGCGACCAATGCCTTCGGCGTCTATACGCCGGCATACTAGAAACGCTGCTGCCATCCGCAGGCCACAAAGGGTCATTGCACAGCGGTTGGTGAGGGCATACCGCACAGTGAGTTTTACGGCGGCGTGCGCTCTGGCGGGAACACCTCCTTGGGAACTCGAGGCTTGGGTGCTCGCCAGAGTCTACGATTGGACGGCGGGGCAGAGGGCGCTGAACTGGCGCCCGGACCCATTGGAACGGGAGGAAGTGCGCGATGAGGCGAGGGAGGCCATAACTCGGCACTGGCCCGAGGACCTTGCCTCCGCAACATTCGGCCGTTGGACGCTAGACGAACGTCCTCGCTAGGCGACGCAATGTCATTCGTTTCGATATATGCCATGTGGTTGTTGCTCATACGCAACCAACATTTTGGAATTTGCATTGTACCTTAGCGACGTAAGATATATTTTGTGTACAGGAAAAAAATATCTTAACGCCCTTCTTAAATATTCAAATAAAATAGGTAAAATTATCTAACTGACATAGTTAATAACAAAAGTTATCAAGTAAAAATATCTACATTAGAACAAGTAATATGTGTCAAATAAGTAAAAGCATCTAAGCGCCAATAATATTACATATTAATATGAGTAAAATTATATAAATTGCACTTTCAAGAAATAATTGCAACAAGTTAAATACACTATAAGTACAATTCACAAATACTTTTTACGGGTAGAATCTACTAAGCGTTTACGTAAGGAAATTTTCAAACAAGTGAAAATAATTAAGTCCAAACAAGTAAAAAATTAAAAACATGAAAAATAGACTAAGTAGATGTTTTCAATATTTTAATTTTCCTAAGTCTAAAATTTCCTAAAAATCCCTTTTTTTGCGTCGGTTAGTGAGCACAAAATTCGTGATTTGGGATAAATTTCGCAATATCTAAGCGACATAAAACTCGTCGTAGAAGCACACCGATTAGACCAAACGACGCAGAAAAAAATTACGAATCCAATGGTATATATAACTCATTTTTGGAATTTCTGTCGCTTAGATATTTTTGCCTTTCAAGCGTCGATATATTAAAATACTTTTAGAAGATTTTTTTATTCCATTTATAATATTAAGAACATTGACACTGCGCCTCCCCATTATTTACTTGTTGAGTCAGAATATTTGAGATAATAATAAATGTTTTACTATTTGCTTTTGCTAAAACAATTCACCAACAAATAAATACTCGTATGAACAAACCTTTATCATAATAATATTGATTCTATTTACAAACCAATTTCACTACACCACAGACAGGGAGTACGTTCAAACAAAAGGTTCGACCACGGAGTTCGGTTATGTCCATTGTCCACAGACCACAGATAATAAATGGTTATCAGCTCCGATCACTTGCAGCTTGGCATTCTCGTTATAACTTGTTGAGCCTGATATTATTTGCAGAATGTCTAGTGTTTACGATGTTAATAATAGATTTAGTTATTGGTTCGACTCATTGGAGTTAGGTTAATAAGAAAACTTGATCAAGTCAGTGCTTATACTTGGTAAGTAATTTATGAACAAAAAGTTTTTTCACGTCTTGTGATTATGAGTCAGGAGTTATTAAGTGCCAGTTTCAAAATTTCCGAATAGCCACTATCTCATAATCATAATCTTTATTGTATAGTATTAACCGAATAAATTAAAAAATGGAACAGCTTTTTTATGAAATTATCTTCCAAATAAACTAACTGGAATTTATTCGTAGGTCGTCGTGAAACAGGCCTGAATTTATTAGATTATTGATTGGAATAATTTGTAGACAGTTATAGGCCCCATAAAAAAAAATGCTGACCATATAAGACTGTTTTTAAGAAAAAATACGGCCAAGTCGAGTCGGATTCGAGCACGAAGAAACACCCACTAATATTATAAAGACGAAAGTTTTTGAGTGTATATTTGTTACTTCTTCACGTGCAAATTGTTGCACAGATGTCTCGTTCTATCATTTTGGTAGAAAAACCCTTAAAAAAACTTATACAACACCATGTTGTACAAATATCAAAGCTATACACACAAACAATGCATTTCAGAGTGCACATTGCAATTTATCCTGCACTCCTATAAAACTTCGAACATTGTACCTACCCACTTACTTTAAAAAGTAATACCGATGAGACACGAACGTGGTGTCAGTCCCCTTCACCCCCCCCCTCTGTTGAAATATTCGCTAAACCCAGCTGTGTTCAAACATTTACCGATAACTTGTTATCACGAACGGTATACCGCTGCTGAACACCCAATTTATCATACAGAACTGCAGTAATATATCAGCCAGCATACCACACGTCATTTAGCAGTGCCAATTATAGTAAAATGTAAGTTTCCGAAAGCGAGTCGAATGCGAGTTGGGCTCCGTAAAGTTTAAATATACTTCACGTACCCAGATATAAAGTAGCCTTCAATGAATGGACTATCATCATCATCATCTCCCGAGCCTTTTCTCAACTATGTTGGGGTCGGCTTCCAGTCTAACCGGATTCAGCTGAGTACCAGTGTTTTACAAGGAACGACTGCCTATCTGACCTCCTCAACCCAGTTACCCGGGCAACCCCTTGGTTAGACTGTCGTCAGACTCTGGCTTTTGACTACCTGTCCTATACCGAAATGTTTTATTGAATTCAGTAAAAAAATCAGCTGTCATGATAAGTTGTAATAAGCTGTAAGTACTTTAGGAGGGGCCTCTTAGGGTCAGGGTCTGCCTGCGCTGCGGCTTGTTCTTAAGAGTTACCGTGGTCCTCGTGGCACACAGGGACCTCCAGAAGGAACGTAGTGGGTTTTGGTCAGTAAGACTCTGAGAGTCCCTCCAGCTGCACGCTCAGCCAGGGGATAATTTCCCACGAAACAAAGCTGTAAGTAGTTCCATAATATGAAAATGGAACCTTAAAACAAACGATTTCATTGTTCGTGAATACTCGGCCTTCCTCGGCAATTGTCGGCTTTACGAAATGATGTTTCAATTATTAATTTTGATGCATGACAACGCGGGATTTTCATATTTCGAATGGGAGAAAACCTCACGTTTGTTTTTACTGCTTGCAATGTTTTTGCATAGAAAATGTGACGATCTTGTCCAGAACAGTGACGGAATGTGTTTTGTGGACCGAGCTTTAAATGGATTGGTGTTAAATATTGCTGGATTTACGAATGGTCAGTTGACTTTATCTGAGGCACTTGCTGCCTTAAAATGAATCTTTCACAAACATGAATTTAAACATTGCAGTCCACTAGACTGATTGTGGCAACGGCAGCCGTTCTCTCTAAGGTCATCAGCTACAGCAGCACTACATTGTTATAATGCACAAGCATTCGCGCAGATTTCCTCACTCTCGTAGATCGGCGGGTCGACTGTCTTACACGATCGAAGAGAGATCAGGCGCAGGACCGACATTTACGTGCTCTCCGATGCACGGGTGTATCATCACCAACTTCCAGACTCCGGGCTGTTTTATAAAAAGTCTTCTAAAACCAATAAAGTTATTTCGGCAAGATCCGACTCTATGCGACTATTAGGGCCAGTTCCAGATAATTTATCGGGTAGATAATTTTATAGAAATTCTGTTCCATTTTTTAAATTTATCTGGTAGATACTTAGTGGCTATCAGTAACCTGTGAAACTGGTCCTTAGACCAACAAGGCAGTAATTTAACTTTTAGTAATTGTACTGTACAGCTGAAGGTTGCTTAAGGTTATGGTTTCGAAGACGTTTTGGTAAACTCAATTACATATGCTGGAAGTGACATTCTTGCACTCTCAATTTGCAATACAATACCACGGCTATCAATTACACTAGGAGATCACTCATATTGTAACAACATATATAAAAAACATGTCTGTTTATTGAATTATTTTGACACCTGCACCTAACACGCCATTAGGGTTGTCACATTCCTGCCATAATTTTCCCTCGTAATAAATTCAAGGTTGGTTATCTCCCATCGGACGGTCAGGGACTCGGGATTATGCAATTACGTGCTCCAATGGTGTATAAAAGGCGCTATTTAAATTTTACGTGGTTTTCTGGCATCCCTCATGTTTTTTTGGAGATAAATTGGTTTAATGTCCTTTGTGAGGCGTGAAGGCTTTTTGCTGTGGCGTTGTCTCGTGTTAATATAAAAAGTATACTGCCCCGTAGGTTACAAGAGCATCTGCTATGCATGTCCCGCGTTCTATTCCGGTAATTACTGCCAAAAGTATGAAAAATTGGTCACCCATCTACAGACTCAATGCGCTAAGCGAATCTTAACCGTTGGTTCGATCGACGCTTGCGGTTCGTCCTTAGCCACGAACTCCTAGAACTTGGTTATACTTAGATTGCATTATTAAACTAGTTTCCTTAAACTTTTTACTTTTTTACTTAGAGTTTTGGTTAAGTTTACTTAAATCTTAGCGTATTTAACTTGTTCATTTCATCTAGGCGATGCAAGCTTTGAAAAGTTGTTAAAACTCGCTCGTTCGATATTCGAATTTTATTATTAATATTTTTTCGATTTTCGATTCTGCAGCCTTTGTCGGTCGAAGGTTGAATTTTTTAGTATAGTGAATATTGAAACTCCTTTTTATAAAATGTGGAAGAGATTTTTAGTTTTAATTTAGCGCAAAAAAAAACACTGCTTTATTATTTATATTTATCTGAAGCAAAATATTTCATAACATAAAAGATTCAAGTTATTTAACTCGTATATAATGTGTAACTTTATTTACGCCTATGTATACATTATATTTACGCAACTGCCTCGTTGGTCTAGTAGTCGCAAGGCGCGACTGCTGTGCATGGGGTCTCGGGTTCGATTCCCGAGTCAGGCCGAAATCGCTTTGCGGGTTTTGGGAATCTTTCATAAAGCAGCCCGGAGTCTGGAAGTTGGTGATTGATTCTCCTATCGGAGAGCACGTAAATGTTGGTCCTGCGCCTGATCGGTCGTGTCGGGTTGCTGTCCCATCGGACTATGAGAATGAGGGAATAGAGAGTGCACCTGCATCTGCGCGAATGCTTGTGCACTATAATATGTCTTGCGCAGCTGGCTGATCTCCTTAAAGAGAACGGCCGCCGTAGCCTACAATCGGCCGGGACGCCATCATTCATTTACGCAAATAAAAAAACTTCTAAAAATAGCCTAAAATATATTTTGTTATTGGTCAAATGGTTTCTAAACGTAAGAGTGTTTAAATGTATGTTCCACTGATTGTTTCTAAATACATAACTACTTAATTTCTGTCCCGTAATGACGCTGATGATTTCCGACCAAAACACACGGCTGTGGAAATGTGCCGCTATATCTGGGACACACATTAAGCATCGAGTATGCACGCTTGGTGCGGATATTAAAGTAAATAGCTACAATTGGAAATGTATTGAGCGATGTTTTCATTTCCTCTTGCAAAATGTAAGCCCAATTACATATAGCTCTGTACATAATGTATTATCGTACGTTGTTTTAATGGATTTTTATTGACTGAGGATATATTTTGTTTGGATTTATGTGGTTTGAGATATTTTTTTTTATAATTCGTGTTAAGGACATAAGCATAACTCGATAGTAATTTTTTATGATATTTTATGTAGATTAAGGGCCAGTTTCATCGGTTACGGATAGCTACTTTATTCAAGATAAATTAAAAATGGAATAAAATTTGTATGAAATTATCTGCCAGATAAACTATTTGGAACTTATCCATAACCGGTGAAACTGAACCGGTGAAACGGCAGAAAGATTGTTAACTTCTAATTTTTTTATCATGTGTATACTAGCTGACCGAAATTGTTCTGGTTTTTTCTTTTTTCCTGACAATAACAAACACAACACAAAAAGTGAAATTGGTGCAGCATTTTTATGTAATATATGTAGAAGACATACTATGTATATATGTAATATTATTTTAGCATTTTTTATAAGTTCGTATACATAACACGCTTAAAATAGCAATAGGTAGACACCTAAGTGATCTTTTTTAATACCCTACACAATTTTCTTTACACTCGACAGAATCTTCGCTTTAGTTGTAAAAAGAGCTAAGTTTCTATCTAGAATATTCGAAGCAGCAGAGCTTGATTTACTCAATCTGTGTTCTAGGTTGAATTATTTCACGCTTCGGGTAAAATACTGAAGTTCCACTTGGAAGATTTTGGTAGTTACAATTTTTATATAGGGTCTAACAATACTAATGCACCGTATTTTTACAGGTCATCTAGAACATGCAAAGAATCATAATTTACCACAAAAAAGTCATGAAAACACAACATACTTTACTTACATACTTACACAGTCGCCAAATTGTACGCATAATGCCCCGGTGTCTATGAATGTGATTAAGGTAGGTAGGTAATTAAATGAGGTCCTGCCAGCATTTCTAGCTCAAAGTATTTAAAGCACATGCGTCGTAGTTTTCTTAGCAAACAGAAGCACCTTTGCCTATATTAAAAATGATTAGGTATTTCAGTCTCTCTTAACTATTTACGACTAGTAAATGCTACTTATGTATAGGTAACCCACGATATAGCTCCATATTCTACGCTCAAGACAAAATGCTTGAACCTAATACACGCATCGGAGACCAAGGTGTAATAGCGTTAGTGTTCTCTATCTTAATATTCAATATTCAAATCAAAACAATTACTATAATTGTACTAAATCATGTTACGCAAACAGACAGACGTACATGAATTAATTATGGACATGTACAGATCTAGTCGTGAGATATCGCTGTGAGTTATTTAATCTGTGTTGTTTGATTATGTCTGTCTATTGTGGAGGACGATGGATAATATCTAAGGTATACCTATCATTCTGCCTGGGCTGCGGGTTGTTCGTAAGAGATACCGTGGCCCTGGCACACAGGGACCTCCAGAAGGAACGTAGTGGGTTTTACTCAGTATGGGTCTGAAGCTCCCTTCAGCCGCGGCTTCGGCGGCAGAGGTCATTTGATGATTTCCTACGAAAAAAAAAGGAAGTTATACCTATCATCCAGACCGATTGCGGGCCATGGCGGCTGTTTTCTAGGATGGCTAATCCCAGCGGAGCAAGATATCAGTATTTTTGGGGTCACAAGCGCATTTTCTGTTCCCTCGTTCTTCTAGCCCAATGGGTCGGCAAACTGACACGACCATGAAGAGATCAGTCGCAGGACCGATTTAGTGAAACTTTCTTGAAACTCACAAAGCAATTTCGTGCCGACCCGAGAATCGAACCCGAGACCTCGTGCTCATCAGTCGCATCATGCGACTACTAGACGAACGAGGCAGTAATAGTGCAGACTATCTTTTAGAACATTCTTTTGGTGTATATTACGATGCTCTAAGGTAATTAATCTACTTACCCCCGTAATTGTTAAAAAAAAATACAGAAGGCAGATCAGTCGGAGTTCGAATACTTAAAGTACCAATATACTTAGTTTAGTTCTAACATATCGTTTATCTGCTTTAGGCAAAGAATTAAAATTGCATAAAATTAAATTGGTATTACAGAAAGAAACGAACGTTTATAAAACTTGGATCCTGTGGGAAAGCTGAAGTCTAGCAGCACTAGTAGGTACACAGATGTAAGGCTAAGCTCAGACGATTAATTTGGGTCAAGTGCGCCGCGTCTCAGGCCGGTTGCACACAATCCTATAGGCTTGACAAACACCTATACATCATTGTTAGTATTTCTAAATGTAAAATCATACAAACAACAAGATTTCATCATTCCTGCAGGCTTAGCATGGAAACCGTAGAATCAAGTTTTGTCTACCGGAGATTGGACGTAATGACAGAAAAGTGACAGACTGATGTAAGATTTCTTTTGTAATTTTTTGAAGTAATTTTTCTTTTCTTTGATCGATATAAGTTTAATTCAAGTGATTATATGCGAGTTGACAGGTCGCGCCATGCTCGGGCAGAAGACATGTTGACATTGACAGAAAGACCTTTGTCTTTTCTTGACAGAATAGATATAAAATCGCCATGCTAAAGCGAACTAAAATGCCGTTATCTGCCACAGCTGTTGTTTTGAATAACAAATGAAAACCGCGGCAGAAATGGGAATCGATGTGACTTTTGAATGACAACACCTATTTGAGGCTTAGAGGTACCAAAACAGATCCGTCAAAAGTTAAAAATCGACCAGATGTTGGATAACGGCAATATTTAAGTCCAGGGTTTTCAAAAATCCTTGGAGATATCTGTTGTAATAACAGCACCATAGTAGTGACACAGATGCAAGGCTAAGCTCAAGCGATTAATTTGGGTTGAGTGCGCCGCGTCTCAGGCCGGTTGCACACAATCCAATGGGCTTGACAAACACGACAGAGATCATCCACCTGAGGTTTATTGAACCGAAGATGTGCTCGTGTAAATATGCTTTGGTTTATTTCATTAGAGATTTGTGAACAAAACATATACACAGTTTTTGATTTTAGTAAGTGATTTGAGAGCTAGTTTTTTTTGTATTTAATCGCAATTTAAATGGAATCGTTGTCTTTTTCTTCTGAATTTTATCTAACTTTAATGAAAATAAATAAGTCTGCATAATTGTTGAACTTGGCTCACACCTCTGTAAATATTCGCGATGGACTTTTCACTTTGCTACGCGCTACATGCTACGCCAACGCTACGGCTACGGCGCTTGGCGTAGCGTAATCTTACGACTACGTTTGACGTCATACTGAACAGAAATGCCTCCACATTATTAAACTCATGACTAATTTTGTACGCAATGTATTATTATATTTTAATATTAATAGTATAAAGTTGATTCTGTTTGTTTGCACTAATCCTAATAACCTGTTACTATTCGCGAAGTATTGAATGTTCTAATTTAAAAGAAAAATGTATGCTTTTTTCATGAGAATGTTCGTTCGACCCAATTATAAGAAAAATATCATTAACTAGGTATATATTTTTGTACCATATGTAGAAATCAATTGAACTTAGACAACAGACTATTTCCAATCGTATGACAAATACCTTCACAGCGGAAATTCATTTCCTTAGGGAGATAGCGAGTTGTACGCGCTCCCTATGGTAGGGGCTAAAGCTAAATATTTAATTTCTAATTCTACACAAGCCCAACCTCGGCCTGTCATTAGTTAATAATTAAATTCGCGCGGTATAAGGTATATTGTTCCCACAATTCCAAGTGTTTCATTACTGAAGGTTTGTTGTTGAAAGGTTTTTCGAGAAAATGGTCATACCATTGCGATACGGTGGTACTGTATAAAGGTAAGGTAAATATAATATGAGACTATAAGGGTTACTATACTCAACAATCGCCCGTCAATCGATACTATCGATCGTTGATGCAATAGATTGGTCGACGCGATCAGTATAATGACTCTAACGATCAACATCCATTCCATTTTAACATCGATTCTGGACATCCATCGATTAGTTTATTAACACCCTAATAGAATTTTGCTATGCCCTACCTTAGGTGAAGATACCACGTGTCCGTAGTTACCGAAGAGTATCAGCATATGTCTGACACTCTCCCTAAGCAGCCCGGAGTCTGGAAGTTGGTGATTGATACACCCATGCACCGGAGAGCACGTAAATGTCGGTCCTGCGCCTGATCTCCGGTCGTGTCAGATTGCCGTTCCATTAGACTATGAGAGTGAGGGAATAGAGAGTGCACCTGTATCTGTGCGAATGTGCGTGCACTATAATATGTCCGACCGGCCGCCGTAGCCGATACTCGGTCTGGACGTCTTCATCATCAAATCTCCAGTTATCATTTCAAGTGAGACATATATTTCAGACTCTATCTACAAAACTACTAATAACAAAACAGCCGCAATTAAAATATCGTGAATTACCATAAAATACCATTAAACCTCAATTTGCCGAGCCAATCTTTTGAAACCCAATTACGAAGATAAGATTATCTGGAAAGATAGTCAAATGATTGCCCTTAATATCTTCGAATTAGTGGCGAATCAATCGGTGCTGCCATCTGTGATTGGATCGAGCCTTAGAGCATTTAAATAGCTGGAACTGCCATCAGCACAAAATTTATGGGAAAAAATATGCCAATATAGGCGGGTGGGGCGAGGCAACGGGACTAATAGTGATAGCTTTTCTTTTTGAGTTGGAAATAATAAAAAGATCCTTCCCGCTATGGGAGGAGTGTCAGAATTTGACTAACTAAAACCCACTTTTGTTCCTTCTGGAGATCTTTGTGTGCCAGGGACAAGGTAACTCTTGTGAACAATCCTACAGCCCTGAAAATAATGACACAGCGTTATGAATGGACACAAAGGAAATACAAAAAATAATAAGCATAAACTTGACGTATATACGTACATTTGGCGGTCTCCTACCTTTTCTCCAGTTTCTCCAGATGGTTAGATACTCCAAGTATTGAGCCAAGCCTGTTCCGCGTCGTCTCACGGCAATTTCACCCAGATTGACGGTTTACAGACAGCTAGGGTAGGGTTTTTAGAAAGAGGTACATTCATTTGGTTCTTAAAATAACTTCGTGGTATTATTTCTTGGTGCACAATTTGCACGGTCTTATGTTTTTAAATAAAGTATGTTAATTTTTGGCATGACTTGGAACATTTGTATAGAAATCATATCAAATGGAGTATTCGAGCTGAACTTGACTATGGTACTACTACTATTGCTTTGAGACTGACTTCAATTTGATCGTTAGTTAATGATCAATTAGTATAATAATTAATGTTATTGAAAAGAACTTTACCATACATAAGCTTGCGATGCAGATTATACCCAGACAGATGAAAGAAATACTTACTAAAAACTAAACAATTATTAAAAAAATATATATACAAGAAAAAAATCATTAAAAACGTGTATTATTTATTTAAAACTGTGACTCTGCTAATTATTTTAAGAATATATATTTTTTTGAGGTATATTATTATCGAGAATGTAGATCACGCCTCATAGACGTCAAATAAGGTAAAATTTATAAAAAAAAAAACATATTTTAATTACTCGCACCTCGTCATGTCATTCACCTGAGTGAATAACCCTCAACTGAATTACAGAAGTAAACGGTCCAACAATTAACTATAATAGGGCTCTAATCAGATCATAGGTCCCACGCCCGAGTGCTTTTAGTTTATGTGATTGAATGTACTGTAATTAATATAATCCTGTCCATGCTTTTGTCTGGAGTTCATAAATGTCTGCCGAGGTCAAGATGTTGGAAACGAAAAAAAGTGTAGAGTAGTGTTGATTTGGAAAATCCTGTTTTTATTACAGTTTTCGGTGTTTATTCGCTGTGATTTTTATGAATTTATATTTTAATTTAATTGTATTATATTTTTTCTTTTCTTTCTTAACAATTTGTACCATGTCAATTGATAAAACAGCGCACTGGCCAAGTTCTAAAATCTATGTTTACGATTAAATGAGCCTGATTATTGTTGCAAGCTAATAAAATGAATTAATATAATTATAAGAAGCTACTACGACTAAGCAGAAGCCTCTCCAAATAGAAACAAACTATCATTAAAAGGTGATGAATTTTCGTAGTGGCAGTGGAATGAAGAAAGTCCAGCACGCAATATTTTCTTGTTTACTTTTATATAAATATTCAGTGACGTCACGCCAAAAACCCGCGTACAATTTTAGGCAATTTACCTGGCTAACCGATAGTCTGAGGTAGTAACTAGAAAGCTAATCTAGGAGCAATTGGGGGCTATTTGTGTCACGCTCGTGATCCCCCCTAATGGGATACGCACGCGAAATACTATTTAACCCTAAAACGCTCCGTGTTTCGCACGGCGAAGGTAAAGTGCTGCCGTTAATATAGTAGTTTTAAATGTGATATTAAAATTAATTAGTTAATTTTAAATGGTGTTGTGTGTAATATTGTATTTGTAGCCTGTGAATATTTGCACTGGACTAAACCCATCACCCCTTTGCTATAAAATGCCTTTAGTGGCAGCTTTAATCCATCTTCTATCTATCTCTATCCTACTATTATTATAAAGGCGAAAGTTTGTAAGTATGGATGTATGGATGTTTGTTACTCTTTCACGTAAAAACTACTGAATGGATTTGAATGAAACCTTACCACAATATAGCTTATACATCAGAATAACATATAGGCTACTTTTTATCCGGGTATGGAAAGTACTTCCCTCAGAAAGCGGGTGAAACCGCTGCGGGAAGCTAGTCTAGTAATAATGCCAGTTTTGTTTAAGATCACGTTCTATAATAAAAGGGTCATTGTTTTCTAGTGTCGTTAGACATCTGTGTGTCAAGTTGATGCCCGCCTAATTTTGTGAGAGTTTTGCGAATTTTGAGAGTTGCACTCGATTTCACAAGATTTCCATCACCAAAACAATTGCAAACACAAAAGTATTTTTTGAATTGCTTGGCATTTTCGTTCTGAAAACACGTTGAGTGTCTTTGCTTAGGCTTAATGTTTGTGCTGGCAATATACAGTGAAGGTTTTTTTTTCAATAAAATAAAGATAAAGATGTAATATTTCCCACAAGGTAAAGGTAAAACCAATAACGTGGAAAACGCTTAGCAATGGTACTCCGTCCTGATTAGTGGTTCGCCGTCGAATTTCTGATTTATTGTGGTCGCGTTCAATTTGATTGATTAACATGACCAATATTTTTAGAATATTATTTTTTTACCTGTCGTGTCTGAATTTTCCTATTTATTGCAAAGAAAATGTTGTTGCTTTTGTTATGAGATGTAGGAACTCAGTAACTTTTTACCTGTATGAGGTTTCTCTTCTACCTGTATGAGGGCACTGCAGTGGTATAAGCCAAGTCCCAAGAAAAGCGGACACGGCCGTACCTCCTCGAAGCGGTTCGCGGCTGTTTCTATCGCCCTATAGCTCCGATATGGATAAAACTAGGGTTTTAGGTGTTTACTCAGTTGAAAAAAATGCCCACTGGTATTTTACAAGAACTTTAGTAAAACTTGTGTAGTCGATTTGCCTTGATTGTTACCACTTCTTCATTAGTAGGGAAGGTGAAAGGTGGGATAGTCATGGTGGGTTATTCCCTGAGTACCCCAATCCCAGGGGCCCATCCAGGATAACCCGGAATACGAATAAAGTTATGGCTATCTCGGAGCTTTCCAAAACCAATGCGTACATGCACTGCATGAATACAGTGATTCTTTAGACGACAATTTAAATGCAAAAAGATATGCTGTGTTTAATAAAAAGGTCCTATTTGGTACACAATAAACTCGTATGGAAGTCTACATAATGGCTTTGCAAATTGTTGGCAACGTTAACAAAACTCCGTATTTTCAAATGTAAATACATTTTGTATTATAAAAAAATCGCGTTATTCATACCTTGAACAAATATGAAGCTGGTATTATTTGCTACTGTTTCCGTTTAAATGTATTATTATGACCATACAACTGTGTTGCGGAAATTTGAAAAGTTTGGAAGCTTTTGTTTTTAATTTTTCTTTTGTATTTAGGTTTTTGAATGAGGTTTTATCGACTTCGGATTCAAAAAAAGTTTTTTTTTATTCGTATATTTAATTAAAGACCAATTAGGTCTGAATTCTCAAAAAAAATGAGTTCGAAAATAGACGCAATAAGCCATTAATATTTAAACAATAATAAAACAGTACCTATCTTAGGGCCCGTTTGTAAGCTTGTGTCCGCAGTTATGGCTTGCGGGTACGGAGAGATAAACTACAGATTAAGGTGCTCAGAAACTTAGGCTATTACTAGGCCGATCGCAAGAGTTACCGTGGCCCTGCCCTGGAACCTCCAGATCCTCCGGAACGTAGTAGATTTTAGTCAGTAAAAGTCTGGCACTCCCGCCAGCTGCACCCTCAGCGAGAAGAGTTAATTGATGATTTCCCACGACAAAAAAGGTGCTCAGAAACCAACTAGAAGTCAACTAGAAGTCCGAAATCTTATAGAAACTTATACCACGAAGACAGGGTGTGGCAAATTATTGTCAAAGACAAAATACTATCTAGCTTTTCTCTCCTAATTATAATAATGGAAGTCACATGTAGTTCCGTAGGTTCGTCAAATAATATTAACTAAACACGCGATTTTACGTGAAACTTTTGTATATTTTACATGAAATTTGGGCGTATATTTCTTTTTATTTATTTAATTAGGTAGGAAGTAGGGCGTTGTGGTGAGAGTAGTTTAAAATTAGGGATGTGATGGTTTAAATAATTATTATGTATTGGCTTAAACCTGAATTCAGCTGAATCCGGTTAGACTCGAAGCCGACCCCAACATAGTTGGGGAAAGGCTCGGGAGATGATGGAGATGCATTGACTTAAACCAAAAAAATATGGTAAGACCCGCCGCTGATTGCAATTTTTTGTCACCGTGACTTATTGTTACTGTCACCTGCTGTCACCCACCATGCGCTCACTGAATCTGTTCTTGGATAACAAATTTCGTTCATTTTTGTAATGGAATTCAACGAGGTTGCCGTGATTTGTGCTCTTGAAATACGTAGAAGAAAAATGAAACGGAAAAAAAGCTACTGGGTGCATTGTATATACACGGAAAGTTAAAGGAAAATTCACCGGCCGACTGACAAAAAGTCACCAGTCTCTGGTGTTGCCTGCCGCTGCAACTATTTGTCACCGTATTATCACGTCACCATAATGAGCGCACTCAATACAGTTTTCATTGCACTCGACTTAGTGACAAAAAATTGCAATTAGCGGCAGGCCTAAACGATATTGCGAGACTTGGCGTTTTATACGTAGACTAATACAAAATTGAAGCTTCATTTAAATGAACAAGTTTGATAGGCAGCATAGTACGAAAAATAAATTCTCTATAAAATAATAATTCAGTTACGTTTTACGGATTTTATATGCATATGCTGGCATGCTGCAGTAAATACGGCTAACGGCACCCCATAAACTTACGCCAGTCATAAAAATAACCCTGTTAACAGATTAAATAACTTTATTCGAAATAATCTTTTTAAACCTGTCACATAAAAAATGGTACATAAAATTCTATGCCTTATTAAAAAAATATTAACAAATAATCTTCCATTTTCGAATAATCTGACGTTTAAAGGCAAAGGCTTTTTCGCAGTGTTTATCCATGAAATAGCCTCAGTGGACCTCTTAGCTTCTTTATTGGTTTCCACACTGGTATATTTTTTCATATAAATTGCTTGCGGCTATTTAAAAATATTTTTTTGGAGCGCAGGGTAGAGGCAGTTGCATTTTATTATGGTATTTTCCAGTTAGCCGTGATTTTCCTCCTTATTACTTCGCTTATATTTTCGTTAATTAAGAGTAGGTAGATATTTGATCTACGTACATTGACAAAATTAAATAAATTTTCTATAACCTTAAAGAAAGAAAGACAATTTTTGTAGCTTTCATAAATTTAGTATTATTTAAGTACGTTCTAATATTATGTGTAACTTTCTGATATTATTTTAAAGCTACGTGAAATATGTGGCTACCAATAAAAAGGTCGTAAGCGCTTACTATCGCTTTCAGCACGCATTTGTACCTGATTTCATACTTTATTTAAAATATAAATAATTTCCTGAGTAAATACGACTTAAAACACGCAATCCTATTAAAATGAAACACAATGCTATAAATCTCGAGCACTCATTACACTCGTAAAGTCTTAATTCTGTTATTAATTATTTTTAAATAAAGTTCCTCAATTAATTATTATACTTATTACAATAGAGTAGGGTTTACTTTCCCTCGCGATGGACGAAGGCAAGAAATATCGAACGTTTTAAAATTGAGTTCGAAATGTCAAAAGTTCAAAGATTGTTAGAAAGTTTTTGGTAATGGAAGCCTATTAAAATTGGCGGGAAAGGTTTATTAAGCTGTATTTGTTTACAGGTTAGGTTGGGTGTTGCCAGTTAGGAAATTGGAATTGGATAATGATGTTTTATATTGGAATTTAATATTTTTACTATGCATTTATTGTTAAAATATAATCAATACTTAACATGATAATACACAACAAACGAGCAATAAATAAAGCCAAACAATAATAATACTACTTAATATCTTATAAGTAAGCATTAAATAAATAACTTTACTAAAAAAAATAGAGAGAAATAAAGAAAATAAAAATACTTTTAGTAGAAACGGTTATACATGGTAGCGATTCCGTGGAAACTTATATTCCATTATTAAAGTATAGAGAGATATAATAAGGACAAACAAACAAAGATAAAGCAAACAAAATTATAGGAGACAGTAACAATGAGATTTACAGCTGTTAATTAAATAAAATGTCGGAAGATCTAGAATTATTATTATTATCATCTTAATTTTAGAATCACGAGTCATAAACTTTCAGCTTATTGCGACGGTAATTCTAACTCTATAGTTCTGGCAATATTTTACAAATTGAAAATCGAATCGCAGAAATTTCTAAAAACACAGTCATCGTTCTTGGCAATGAATGAATCGATTTTGGAGCCCAACGTTCTCAAAATAAAAAAAAGATTTGTAATTTTTTTTAACTGTCGCAAAAAGCTAAATTATATGTATATTGTTCCAAATTTAAAATTTTACGACCATGATTCAACCTCTTTTTCATACATCTTTGTATAAAGTCTATCAGGGTCGTATTTGTCGATCGCTTGCTTCCAGTATTCAGGTTCATACTTGATGAGGTGTTTCATCACCTTCTTGATCCCTTTGCGTTGACGGGGGGTACATTTGGAACACCCCGTCTTAAGGCCGTCGGAGATATAATCTGTGAGAAAAATAATGATAAAGTTTAGCTAGAACTGTCTTTGAAAAAGGAGCAAAATTGATGGGGCTCATGGTTGGTCACTTAATGAAAGGTTCACAAAGGTTCACCCAGTGCATAGTGATCCCTTTCGTCGCGTGGAGAGCCTGTCTGCCTGTTTGTAGCATACCGTTAAATAAAAATATGGTCTAACAAAAACAGTGCACCATATTTTTGCAGGTCATCTAGTACATACTAAGGATCAAGTTTAAAACAAAAAAGTTAATGACCTACGGGTCAATGACCGAGCGCGTTCATAGAGACCTCAGACCGGGCGTTATGCGTAAGAACACAATTAAAAATTTAGCGAAAGTGATGATGAATTTAATAAAAAATTATATTGTTGTCATGACTTTTTTTTAGTAAACATGATCTCTATCATGTACTACCTGTAAAAATATGGAGCATTATTTTTGTTAGACATAAGTCATATACATAAGGCTGCTTCATCGATGGCTAGATCATGTCCTGTGCCATACAACTAATTATACCTTTCTTAGGAGCCCTTATCATAAAATATGAATGATTTTAGGAAATGGACCTATTATACTCACATTTAAGATCCTTCCCCTCAGCAGTGCAGGGTCCTTTGTCGAGGGCACACTTCATGTACCCATTGAGCAGTCTCTTGTTACCCAGCACCTCATCCAAGTTCATGTTGTCATACTTGCTGGGGTACTCCTCAGCGTGCACGTAGGCCAAGGAAATGGCTACAGCTACGAGAATGAACTTCATCCTGGAATAAATGGAGAAAGACACTTTATTAGGTTTCGTGGGTACTTTTTGTGGGTTTAATTTGAATGATATCTCACTACTAAATATAGTTATTGTTCTTCTGCAAGAACTCATTCGCTAGCCTTTTAGCGATGTTGGGGTCGGCTTCCAGTCTTTTTGGAGGCAGCTGAGTGCCAGTGTTTTGGAGGCAGCTGAGTGCCAGTGTTTTACAGGCAGCGACTGCCTATCTGATCTTCTCAATCCAGTAACCTCAGCAACCCGATACTCCTTGGTAAGACTGGTTTCTGGCAACTACCTACACGTAATGACGGCCAAAGATGTTCAAGTACGTACAGAACAGACAGCCGATAACCACCAATTTAACGTGCTATCCAAAACGAAGAAATTCAACATGACTAGATGACCAAGTAAGTGTTGGTTGTTACTACCTGTGAGGCTGCTCCTACACTCAAGAACTACTTAAAGCAAGGATTTTCATGCTGTTTTCACCAACATCAGGATTGTTTCCTGAGTATAATACAATAGATAAGTTTGTTTATTACACTATTGTCTGTAGCTAGTATTTCTACTAATGCATAAGCTATTCTCATAAAGTTTGATTATGACATTCTTGCAACTGATGTCTCATTACCAACACCTGTTAGCTCTAAGACTGAAATGCAATTTGAGATTTCTAGCAAAATTATGTCCCAGTCTAGACAAGATGATGATACCTTTAGAACTAAACAGCTGGTTTTTACACCCTTTATATAAGATACTTTGTTTCTTATAGAATATTTTGTCTAAGTTTGCAAGACTTTATTGCCACATAGCTTTATTTGCTAGTTACCCCCGTCCCGAATGAAAGACTTCCCGTACTTGGGTATGTTAAATTAATAAGTTGCATCAAAATCCGTTCAATGGTTTTTGCGCTATAGATTTACTATGTTGTATGTTAGTAAATATATTACATTATCATCTTCTGTCTTTATTATTTGTCCCACTGCAGAACACAGGCCTTTTTATACAGAGAAAAAATGGTCACTAATCACCACGCTTGCTCAAGGCGGATTGGCGATGTCAGACATTTTAAGGCCATGTTTCCGTAAGACGTTTTCCTTAGCATTGATACTGTTAATTATATATTTATTATTTGGTATTCCAGATACTCTTAACAAGGACATATAATTTAGCAAAGTTACATTAGTACTTGCCTGACCTGGCATCAAACCCGTACTTAAGAAGCGAATGCTTTAAACACTAGGCCACTACGACTTCTATTCATCTATTTGATACCAAAACACAATACTAATAGTGGGATTTCTTCTTCTAATATCTTTTTAATTTATTTCCAGGTAAGTTTCAAGCGTGTAGCGTTGTGCGAAATAAGGTAAGTATGCAACGTGAAGAAATTCCCGGGGACGCAGGAGAAAAAAATCCTATTTATAGTAGATATGTATAAAGAAAATACATAATTCACTCACTTGAAAAACACTTAACTTTTCCAACTACACTGATATCACTTCATTCCAATAAACAAAAGAGAACTGTGTTCTATGAATCGTTGGTCATGAATTTATAGTCGTAATTTATCCTTATCCATCTCCTTGTACTGTTAATGTAATCATAATGATCACCAATCACTTTAATTGTTAGCTAATTATAATGCTGTCGTCACTAATTTGTATTACAGAATTACATTGCTATAATTTTGCTTTAAATTTCTCCTAATAATAAAGTAGTTTAGTTAATTATTTAGAAGAAATTCATAAATTCTTAGTTTCGATTTGTGATTCGTCTATATTCTAGAGGCTTCTATTTCATCCGCCTAGCCTTTTCCCAGGCTGTGTTGGGGTCGGCTTCCAGTCTTAACCGGATGCAGCGGAGTACTAATGTTTTATGTGGAGCGACTGCCTATCTGACCTCCACAACTCAGTTACCTATGCAACCAGATACCCCTTGGTAAGACTGGTTGTTAGACTTTCTGACTACCCGAAACGACTGCCAAAGAAGTACAAATGACAGCCGGGACCAACCAATTCAACGTGCCTTCCGAAACATGGCAAGATCAAGACAAGATGGTCACCCATCCACGGACCGACCTCGCCAAGCTTAACCATATAGACGATCGACCCTTGCGACTATTACTTAGCCACGAGCTCATCTCTAGAAGCTTCTATTCATGTTTTGTAACGTCACGACGCGTCTTAAAGGACCAATATCTGAACTAAAGTGACTCACACTTCTTGGTTCTTGGAGCCAATAAAAATATACAATTTAGCTATTTTTCTTAGTATAACCTAAGCACGACATACAAAATAACCTGATTAAGTGTTTTATGAGGTAAAAAGTGACCTGAGCAAATTATGATTTAATAGAACTACCTTCTATAACAATATTGCATGCAACCTTCACTTGACCTTGGAACAGCGGATTATATTACCATTACAATGGTTAATTACCATTTAACAATGATTTACCTTTTATTGTACTTATGAGTCAGTTTTTTTTTATTTTTTTTTCTTGTAATGATGATGAGATATTGCATTATTTACGCTAAGTGCATTATAGCATCGGGTTTTATTGAAATATAGGTTAATTCTGTACAAATAAGTAGGTACAGAGGCCTCAAACTCAACCTACTCGAAATTTTCCAATTTTCTCAATCAACTTTGAACCATATGCTTCAGTGATAAAGTTGAAAATCTATTAAGGTTTGACTATTGGCATCTGTACAATATACCAAGTTCCAAACAAACCACTAAAAACCGCTGAACAGATATGTGTGTAATTTCAATCGGATCGGCGGATTGTTTAAATAATACATCGAAGCATTAATTTCTTTTCAACTCGAATGTTGAATACAACATAAAAAAAAAAATTTTGAACCCAATTCAAGATCCCCATATATCAATCTTACAACATGTAGAAAGCAAAGCTCAGGCAATCTACTTTTGATAGCCATAACACCGTCCATTCCAGTGAACAAGCCAACAAAATGTTTACCCTTCACTGCAAGTCTAAATACAAACAAATATCTTTATTTATTCTCTCTACTTTACACCGTGCTCAGTAAATACGAACTAGAGGAAGACGGGGTGACTGCTCACACCGGGGGGCGAACACCCCGAATAAATTCCAAACTATATTTTAATAATGTATACTCAGAGCCACCCCTGCTGCGATGTGTCATTTGTTTCAACTGAAGTAGGTAGCTTAAAATTCCGTTTAAAAGTGTAGCCTGTGGAACATTTTCGCAAATAAAGTGTTGCGTTTGTTTTATCGTCATTTCAGTCAGCAGAGTTTTAATACACTGCCAAAGTATCTCATTTAAGGGTTCCAGTTATTTCGAAGAGAAGTCTGCAACATTGGAGAGGTAGCTCTGTAGGGCCGATTGACCTACCTACCTGATTGGGCTGGGGTCTGTTCGCAAGAGTTACCGTGGCCCTGGCATATAAAGACCAATAGAAGGAATATGTAGGTTTCAGTCAGTAAGAGTCAGACATTCCCTCCAGCAGGCTTAGCATGGCGATTCTATATCTATTCTGTCAAGAAAAGACAAAGCTTTTTCCTGTCAAAGTCAACATGTCTTCTGCCCAAGCATGGCGCGACCTGTCTACTCGCATATAATCACTTGTAAACTTATGTCGATAGAAGAAAAGAAAAATTTCTTCAAAAAATGTCAAAGGAAATCTTACGTCAATCTGTCACTTTTCTGTCATTAAGTCCATTCTCCGGTAAACAAAACTTGTTTCTACGGTTGCCATGCTAAGCCTGCTGCTTGCAGTTCGGGGTTGCGACGATTTCACACGAAAGAAAGTATTCCAATTATGGCTGCTTACTTTAATATATGTATATAGCTGTACAAATCGAATTACCGTAGCATCAAAACTGAAAAACAAATGCCTCGCGTAAACCAACCCACAAACTCCCTTCATCCTTTGTAATGAGTACATGTAAACATCATACAATTAAAAAACAAAACAATTAAGCTATCAGGCTGCCACGCCGCGTAGTGCCAAAGTAAAAGTTATGATTGATGTGGCTTTAAAAAGCTCGAAGTTGATGCGTGGTAGCGACAACCCCTTAATTATAAGTTGCAACATAATTAGCGAGACCTACCCTTTATCTCGCCTCGCAAGTCTGTTTCTAATTTAGGAAAGCCGCAGAATAATTACTGCGGCCATTCTGGGAAATGCGGCTTTACAGTTCCTTAGTGAAATTGGAGCTGCAAAGTTAGTGTGGGCTACAGTATTAAGTTATAAATATGAGTTATTTTAAGAGTGTGTGTTTCCTATAACCTAAGAAAAGAGGTGCTGTGAAACATTGTAACACAGTGGCTAGTAAACTAATGGTTTTGAAACGAGTACCGTCCAATATAAATTTTGGATAAGAACCTACAGAGAATAGTTGGCATTCGTCGCAAAAATATGATCAATTTTGTGATAAACTTTTGACGCTAGCACATTAAGCTACTACAATCTATCAAATTTCCTCTATAAATTTTCAACTTTATCGCTGAAGCGGTCAGAATTTGACAACAGATTTTCACCACTAAGAATAAATAAAAACTTATACTGTGAAAGCGTTGCTCTTCTATGTCTTCCGAACACTAGAAATAGCACGGACAGGCAACAAATCCGAACCCGACCGAAACAATGCCATTACAAAGACCAACTACAAATGTTTGCAATAAAAATGGCGGCAATAAAATTGTTGGCGCAAGTAAAGTTGGCGACCAACAGATGTGCGCGAAGTTTGTGCAAACAGTTTGGCTAGCTTTGTTTCATATTTATGGGCTAGGTATTTCATGCTTAGCGTAATGGCGTCATATTTTATTGGTGATACAATACTCTTAAACGTCACTGTACTTATAAGTATGCCTCGTATGTCTAGCAGTCGCACGTCTTGGGTTCTCTCAATCTCTCACTATGACTATTACAAGAATATGGGCTAGACAACTAAGTTTCATTTAAAATATTATTTTTTAAACCATATTTGCTTTAAAGAAGCGTATTTAGTTTAAAATTCATAAGCCAATAATTCTTGTTTTTAGTTGCGATTGATTAATTTCCATAACAAAATTCGATTTTTGAAACAAAAAGCTCCAATAAACGGGAAAAAAATATTTCATGTTTTTTCTGACTCGCGACTGACAGCCCTCTACAGCTGTTTTATGGCGCAAATATGCGCCAAACCGAGGGCATACGCGCATCAAGACCCTCTCGTGTGAAAGCGCTCTAAGTACTTTGAAATACAATCTTCGTACCCTTAAATTACGCCATTGGTGCCACCCACACAGTATCATAAAGTTGGTTAACAGATGCCAGCACATCAAGCTATTACAACCTGTCAAATTTCTTTAATAGATTTTCATCTTTATCGCTGAAGCATATGGTTCAAAGTTGATAGGAAAAAATTGAAAGTTTCGGGTAGCTTTATTTGCTGTCGTCTGTACCTTTTCAAACTATTTGGAAAGTTAATTAAACATTATGAAAAGGTCAAGTGTCTGAAATACTTTGTTAATTGACACCTCTTTAATTATTCTGATCTGTTTGTAATTTCATATTTTGCTACTAGTAAAAACGGTGTCTGACATTTTAATCCGTTTAAAATGTATCCAAAAATGTTTCTTTCTACGTATACTTGTATACTTTACCCTTTCATAGTAAGAATATCATATAATATTCCTTATACATTTAGGTACACAACGTCATCTAGTCCCAAACTAAGCAGAGCTGGTACTGTGAGTACCTACTAGGCAACTGATAAACGTACGGCGTTTTGGGGGTTGTCTTTTGTAATTTTTGACGTTCAAAAAGTGCTGTTTTGCAGCCAAGTTTGAATAAATGATTTTGAGTAGATATTTGTAACCCAAGAAAACAAAAGTGCTTAGATTAAAACCCTTTCATCTTTCTTTTGTTTTCAAAACCTTGAGAAGGTTTTCAGCCGGTCTAAATAATTCAGACAGGTTAAATCGTTCATGAACATGTCCTATACCCGGGTTGTAATTTACTAAGGAGACCTGTTGCGGAACTTGTTTTTCAAGAATTCGCTAGGGAAAGGTGAAAGGGAGGCGTTTTTTGGAAGCTGTTTTCTTTTCTCATGTTTCAAAATGAGGGTCCTGCAAGACATACTAAGTCTAGGTAAGATTCAAAGCTTTTCAAAATAATTTTACCTTGTAGAACAGATGCCAGCACATCAAGTTACTAAGACGCCAGGTCTGTGCATGCTATACAGCTTGTAGAAAATATTTCTGATCAACTTCATTAATGGGTGCGTATGTTTTTGTTTGCTCCGCGAAGGGCTTGACTGATTCAATTTCGTCGTAATTTTGCTCTGACGGTCGACGAACTGCGAAGCTTTATTCAATTTGACGTCCTTGAGTATGTGCAAGCGTTGTGTACTTGGAAAAGACAAATATTATAGACCAGATTAAGAAGGTGATAAATTTTACAAGCATTTAAATGTAATACTCGACCCCGTTTTCGCAATGGTAATCACAACGGACTGCCAAGCTCACGGTTCGATTCCCGGTGCTTGCTTGTTGGCTGTCGTCCCACTGCTGGGCACAGGCCCGGAGAAGCCCAGAGAAGGAATGAGCTTTAATCATAGAGTACATTTGTTATACGTAACAATTTAACAATTCCAATTACTTTCCAGCTTCAAAAAAATACCATATTGTATTTTTCGATCACCAAATAAAGAAAAAAATCTGCCAAATCATACGCATGAATGAGCTGCGCTTGTTTTTAATGGTTCCTTGCCTTTGAAGATTTACGAAATAAAAATCCGTGTGTTTTTTTACCCTATGAATTGACTATCCAATTCCATTTTGTTTTTCTTGTCTTTGTCATTCTCAGCTTATAGATTGTTCTGTACTTCTGTTACTATATCTTTTTACTCCTTCCATGCGGGTACATCGAAGTATATTTCAGGCTTTTGTATACTCAATACAAGCATAGCCACAGATTACTGAATAGTTACTACGGCATAGCTGACTGCCTCGTTGGTCTAGTGGTCGCAAGGCGCGACTGCTGTGCACGGGGTCTCGGGTTCGATTCCCGGGTCGGGCCGAAATCGCTTTGTGGGTTTTCTGAAACTTTCATAAAAGCAGCCTGGAGTCTGGAAGTTGGTGATTGATTCACCCGTGCATCGGAGAGCACGTAAATGTTCGGTCCTGCGCCTGATCTCTCTCCGGTCGTGTCGGATTGCCGTCCCATCGGACTATGAGAGTGAGGGAATAGAGAGTGCACCTGTATCTGCGCGAATGCTTGTGCACTATAATATGTCCTGCGCAGCTGGCTGATCTCCATAAAAGAGAACGGCCGCCGTAGCCGACAATCGGCCTGGATGCCATCACAAGCATAGAATTCCATATCCAATCTTTGAAGAAAAAATTGACAGATTATATCCTTATCACCGTCAAGAAGATTGAAAAAGTTTTAATGATCCAAGTTCTTTCCAAACCATTAAAATAAACTAGCTCCTTAGATTTTTATCTACGGCCAATACTAATTTACGGCCAATTGCATTGTCTAGACTCCAGACGACGAAAAACTTTTTCAAAATTGGTGTCCGAAGTTTTTTTAATGCATTGCATCTTTGGATCAAGTTTTGGTCTCTCTTTTCTTGAACTTTTGCGAACGGCCAAAGTTTAAAATTGTTTTAAATTAATGACCTAGGGTTAAGAAACCCGATTTTAGAATTTTAAGCCATACGGAGTAAGACATCTGCTCAAAATAATATGACTTTGAGTAAGTCTGAAATGTGGACAGGCTCGTTCGTCATAATTTATAAGTTGAAGACATAAAATGTGTCAAGCACAAGCTACGGTGATGAATGGCGTAAAATACGTGTTTTCTTCATAAGCTGACAGGTTTCTCTCAAGTACCTACTGATTGATTTCGAATTGGAAGAAAAATTATAATCTTATTAAAATATAATCACTTGGAATTAATTAATGTTTTTTTTACTTGCTGACCCGGCGAAGTTCATACTGCCTAACAGTAACGATTCTCTTTTTATATATTATTCCGGTATGCAGGACGCCGCGCTGGGTCAGTTAGTAAGATAAAAAAATGGAGAACTAATTACGATCCGTTGGTATGGGAGTATCAAATACCTACATACATTTTTAGATTTTTCAAGAAAAGCTCATACTTCAAGAAATATTCTAAAAATAGAACCTCCTTTCGAGATTTGCTCTTGGCAACACATTGTCAGGTTCATTTTTATAATAAGCTATTATGAGGAAATTGTATGAGTTTGTCTTGACTTATCATTGCTTGCTTGCATTAAATATGAGAAAATTTACAAATTGCATTTCTTTTGAAAACAAACTATCGCTTACCTACTACCGATCCAATAAGTGTTTGCAAGCGATACCAAGTTTAATAAATATTGAAAACGCTTCGCAATCTTCCTTCCTTGGATTGAAACTTAGCGTTCAACTCTGGACTTATTTTAATACATTCCTCTTGATTGCAATTTTAAATTGCATTATGATCTATCAGCGAAGCTTTTAAATTTTTCGAACACTAAATTTAGAACACTTTGAATATGTAGTTCTTATTTATTGTTGTCATTTTTATGCCAAATTTAATATTAACGGCCAGATTCACAGGTTGCTGATAAGTTCCAGATACTTTATCTGGTAGATAGTGGCTATCCGTAACCTGTGAAACTCGCCCTTAGTGTTTTGTTTTTTTTTTTCAATCAAAGCTTGATGATGCACTCAAAAGTTTAGAACAAAGGAATATTGTACCATAACAAGATGGTAGCCGACGCCCGAAGCGTTACTACGTAAGCAAGAACCCTATTCTTTGGCAAGGGTCGTTTGTATCTGGATTTTGAGCGCACACTCCATTTGCTGCCCAGTCGCAAAGATTTTTCTCCTTGAGAGAATTTTCAGGTAAACTCAAGTGATTTGTGAGGCTGATGCAGGAAACAACTAAAGGTTCTTTTTTATATTGTTTTGTTGTGTTTAAGACAGGTTTGAAGAGGTTTTTGTGTGGGTATAAAGTACTCTAAGAAATGTTTGAAAGAAAATAGTTTTTGCGAAATTTATTTTTCTTTTATGTCTTGCGACAAAATGTGATTGTATTTAAAATAAAGTCCTTCTATCATTTTAATATTTCAGTGAATATGTGCGATTACCAACCTATTTTTCTGTTTCATAAAAATCATTTTTCCAACAGTACAGGCCTCAATGTACAACCACCGTGAACAAGCTTAGGGATCTAATTTTGGCCCTCATCAAAGCATAACTCGAGTTTGGCCACACCTTGGCGTATATTTCAACCCTTGGGAGCAGCCTTTTAAAACTAAACAAAACACGAACACAACGTAACACTTTTTAACAACATCCATTGCTGGTATAGCAAACAAGACAGTAGAATTAGTATGTACAAAACAAGCAATGGATTATAAAATTGGAATAAAGTCGTTGTTTTCATGCGTAAGGTAGATGTCACAATTAACAGGCTTGTTTAAAATGGGCGCTCATTTGATTCAATATTCAGTGATGTAATTATAACAAAATTGAGACTGCGTGACTTGTGAGCGCGTCGGTTGTTTTTGTCGTAAATTACGGAATTCGTGTGTTAAATGTGCGGTAGTTTTGTGGGCCTTTGGTTTAAGCGCCATCTTGTTTTTGTTAGTAAGTTTTACCCTTAACTCAATGGGTCGATGGGTACATTTAGATCGTGGGATCAGTATTTTTTCAGGTCTGGGGTTTATATTTTTGATATCCTACTACTATTATAAAGGTGAAAGTTTGTAAGTATGGATGTATGGATGTATGGATGTATGGATGTTTGTTACTCTTTCACGTAAAAACTACTGAATGGATTTGAATGAAACTTTACCACAATATAGCTTATACATCAGAATAACATATGGGCTACTTTTTATCCGGGTATGGAAAGTACTTTCCTCAGAAAGCGGGTGAAACCGCTGGTGGAAGCTAGTATCTTTATAATTTTAGAAATGGACTCAAAATCATTTATTTAAACTTAGCTGCAAAACGGCACTTTATGAACATCAAAAATTACAAAAGATAGCCCCCAAAACGCCCAACCTTCACCATTTCCCATGTGATCAAATCTCACTGTTCCCTTTGTTATAAAACGTGATTTTAAAAAGTATCGGCTTTAGTACTAGATTTAGACCATAGACATTGTTCAAGAATATGTTTTAAATGTAGCATCAATGCCGGTACTTTTTTAATACCACGTTTTTAATAATGTGTCTAGAACCATATACTTAATGTCTTAAACAATTCACTTTTAACACGTTTAGTTGAAACTAATGACCATATCAAATAAAAGTTATTATATTATATTACAACTTAGTGAAAGGTCAAAGAACTACATCAGAATGTAAAGTTGTATTCTAAAAGGTTAAGGTACGGCGCCACCTGTTACTCCAACATCGTTGAGACTTGCGGCTTAGCGTTGTGACTTGGACTGACAACCACTTACTACGTTTCATCTTGTTTCATCATTTTTTTAATCATGTGTAGAAATTTAATAAATGATTACTTAAAAGCTTACACATACCACATCATACTAATATTATACGTGACTGTGTGAGTCCTGAGAATACTATTTAGTCTGTACCTATGCATTATGATGCATACAAAGTACTAAATATTAACTTATTCAAGAAAAAACTCAAAAAATATTTATGTAAAAGAGCTTATTATAAGATAGATGATTTCTTAAAAGATAATATCTCAAATTGAAACGTTAACTTCTATTCCCACATATTTTGTTATTTGTTTAGATTTAAGTAGTACCTGAATGTAGATTTTAATAAATGTATATTTGGACGCCTGATATGGCAAAACATATTGAAACTGTAATTATATCACCTTATATAACATAATTATGTTTTTTAACAAATAAACTTATCTTTATTAAATTTTTACTGTGATATTAAAAACGTATGAACCCAGATGGCATCCATGAACATGGTTGTTTGACTTAGCTTGGGTGTTCCTATTTATTTATATTAATCACGTTTATCTATTGTCTAGTAGTCAGTACCCATGACTGCCCCGTTGGTCTAGTGGTCGCAAGGCGCGACTGCTGTGCACGGGGTCTCGGGTTCGAATACCGGGTCGGGCCGAAATCGCTTTGTGGGTTTTAAGGAACTTTCACAAAGCAGCATGGAGTCTGGAAGTTGGTGATTGATTCACCCGTGCATCGGAGAGCACGTAAATGTCGGTCCTGCGCCTGATCTCTCTCCGGTCGTGTCGGATTGCCGTCCCATCGGATTATGAGAGTGAGGGAATAGAGAGTGCACCTGTGTCTGCGCGAATGCTTGTGCACTATAATATGTCCTGCGCCGCTGGCTGATCTCCATAAATGAGAACAGCCGCCGTAGCCGACAATCGGCCTGGATGCCATCAGTCAGTACCCATAGTACAAGCTGTTTAGGGACTAGATGACGTTGTGTGAGGAATACTATATGTTACATTAATATTATATATTATACCAGCGGTTTCACCCGCTTTCTGAGGGAAGTACTTTCCATACCCGGATAAAAAGTAGCCTATATGTTATTCTGATGTATAAGCTATATTGTGGTAAAGTTTCATTCAAATCCATTCAGTAGTTTTTACGTGAAAGAGTAACAAACATCCATACATCCATCCATCCATACATCCATACTTACAAACTTTCGCCTTTATAATATTAGTAGGATTAGTAAAATTCGAGAGGAATACAGTCGAAGAGCTAGTTTCATTATTCAGTCCCTACATTGACAACCCAGATAAAAATTCATTGTCATAAAAAAGCCAATCTTTTATTCTAAACAGAGTTGTCTGTATTTTGGTTGCGACATAAACTTGGAATCCATGAATACAAAGTCTGGAGGACATCAATCGTGTATTTTAAACTAAAGTAGGGTACTTTTGGAACGATGTATTGGCTGGGAGGTTTTTTTATGGCGTGTTTTTGGGGGACATAGAGCGCCGCAGTATTTTTTATTTTTGCGGTAGTATATTCTTAAATAGTAACCTTTTTTCTTATTTATAAGGTTCTAAAAGAGTAAAAAGTATTAAAACATCTTTACAGATGCCAGCACATCAAGCTACTCTATCTACAATCTGTCAAATTCTCTCAATATATAACTTTATCATTGAAGCATATGGTTCGAAGCTAATTGGCAAAATTTGACAGTTTCGGTAGTTTGATGTGCTGGCGTCTGTATAATCTTTGATAAAAACATTATTTCTAACAAACGTCGAAAAAGTGCAAAGTTTCGAGCCAAGTCTTGTTCTCACTTTATTAAGCTTTTTTTTCAGTTAAAGTTTGTTCAGAAGTTTTTGATAGCGCGGCGTTTATGTCACGCTGTCTTGTTATTTGATGTTTTTCGTAGAATTTTGGACCTTCTCATGAAAAACAATTGAAGTATTTTTTTGGCGATTAGTAAACTATGTATAAGCTGATGTGGGTAATAAAAATACTTTTTTGTCTTTAGCTATCATTCTCAGTCAGTCTACCTTTACTTTCTTCATTAGCCTTTTTATCATCCTGCTGCTGGGCACAGACCCCTATCGTACTGAGAAGGATTGAGCAGTAAAAACGTAGTTAACGTTTGCCCAATTGGAGAATTCAGAGTTGGAGATTTCAGATTTCCTCAAGATATGTATTTACCTTTTATCAGTCATTGGTGTTCGAGATATACTTAGAAAGTACAATAACTCACAAAAGTTGCATTGGTACTTGACTGATCTGGAATCGAGCCCGCACACTCATATTTGTGAGGTAGAGGTGTTTACCGGAGATTGGACATAATGACACATTGACGTAAGATTTCTTTTGAATTTTTTTTAAGACATTGTTCTTTTCTTCGATCGACATAAAGTTTACAAGTGATTATATGCGAGTTGACAGGTCGCGCCATGCTCGGACAGAAGACATGTTGATAGTGACAGAAAGAGCTTTGTCTTTTCTTGACAGAATAGATATAAAATCGCCATGCCAAGCCTGCAGTAGGCCACCAGGACTTTAATTACCAATAATAAAGTTGACGGTAAATTAAATGAGCGGTATACATGGCTGTTCTGCGGTAGCAATGTAACTAGCAAAGCCTAGGAACCGCACCTGCATGCCTCTAATGCGTAAAGATATATGTGTGCTAGATGCGGCAGAATAAAGGTCGAAACACACGTACGTACTGCTCGATAAACAATTGAGCATGTTTTGGCCGAGCGTGACTATGTATATAAAATTCCTCGAAAATGCCAGCATTTTTTATAAGACATTCATGCTACACATGAGCTAACTTGGTCGAAGATCGAAGTTTACCGAGCAAGTATCGTGTGTACCTATCATAACAACGATTACGGCACGGTGCAAGAGAACGCTTCCATGCCATCCATATGCTACGATTCTAAAAAAGTGTTCTTTTTTTGTTTTTAATGTAAATGTGTTTTGCAATTTACTAAGAGCCTGGGTGAACAAGGCTCTTAGTAAATTCCTTCCACGTAAGTATACAGAGTGTTCCTCGATGTATGGATCAGATGGAACAGGAGCATGGACAGGGTCATTTGCCAAATTATTGGACGTAAAAAATATAAAAAAACCTGAAAAAGAAACTGTCTAGGATGTAACGCGATTTACCCAAAAAAGCTTAAATTTACCGTCTCAGAAAGAGAGCCGCATCTAGAATTTTCTGGAACTCCAGTATGACCTAGTTCCCATGGCCTGGCGGGACATTTGTCAGGCTAATGCAAATGCCAGTACCGGGATGAGGCGACTTAATAAAATATTAATGGACGACCACGCATTAGGTGGCATGACGATGGTGTTCTCGTCTTAAGATGTGAAAGACTTTATGGCGAACAATGAGAAATGTGGGGGGAGGGGGAGGGGTGAGTCAGCGGTTTTGTCGTCTTGTGTCTTGAGGGAAATTTAGGATGAGCTTAGCTAATAATTGCTAAGTTTGTGCTGGTGTTTGAGGGCTTTAAAGTTTAATTAAAATATTGTTTATTTGTTCATTTAATACTAGACACTAAATAATTATTAACAATATAATGATTAGTAACAGTATAATTAATCATTAATGTATTCTTAAATTCTATCATGTCCCAAAAACAGGTGTTATGATTCAAACTAAATCTTATTCCACTTTTTACACTATGCTGCATCACGATTGATGTTCCCCACATATTTGTTTTCAAAGACTGGCTTCATATAAAAAATAGTTCAGTTTTTGAGCCAACTTTATGCGAAGTTGGACCATTTAATTTTGAGAATTAGAGACTGGATTCCAATTCGTTATCCACCAATCACATAACATCGATACCAATTTTATTAGGTCTAGAATGTTTGATGTTTCCTTGTTTCAAATCGGAATTCAAATAAAAGAAATTAATTAAAGAAAAAAAAACAAAAGAGGAGCAATCTTAAATCTTATATTTTTTTTTTTATCGGCCTTTACTGTATTTATAATTGAAATAACATCATTTGTGCTTCTTTGTGCCCGTTTGTGTAGATGCAGCTGGAGGGAGCTTCCGACTTTTAATGTCTAAAACCCACTTCTGTTCCTTCTGGAAGTCTTTGTGTGCCAGGGCCGCGGAAACTCTTGCGAACAACCCGCAGCCCCACCAGTCCCCGGCCCTACGGAGACATCGTTTGTGCTGGACCCAACGAGCAAGCTGGGTTATTCCCATTTATTATTTCAGTATTAGTTCAAGAGCCAGACACCCGCTGTTGCACACAAGTTCATTATCTTGTATAATCAGACATCTACGTAGAAACATTTTTACCTCTAAATTAAAGTTTAAACCCGCATAATTTTATGTGTGAAAGATTTGCGTACTACTCGTACTAAATTAGTTTGGTTTGCATGCAAATAAATTTTAATTAGAACATGAACATGAATGAGGGACCTGGGAATTGAAGTGAAACATAAATTACTTAGGCACTAGCTCGCTATGATGTTAATTATTTTACGTGATTAATATGCTGTATGCACGGATTTCATAAAAGCGACTTTTCTAAAAACTATTTTTGCTTAGGATATAATTGTAGAGTACTATAAAAAAATTGGACAAGACTTAGGGCCACTTTCACAAGTTACGGATAGCTACTATCTACCAGATAAATACAAAAATGGAACAGAATTTGTATGAAATTATCTACCAGATAAATTATGTGGAACTTATGAGCAAGGTGAAACTGGCCTTATAATTATTTCCATCAATTATCTAATTTTAATGTTCTATCTTCCCTAATCCGTACTACAAATGCGTAAGTAACTCTGTTTGTCTGTCACGCTTTCACGCCAGAACTACTGAACCGATTTAAATAAAATTTGGTATACATATTGTATAAAGTCTGAATAAGGACTTAGGCTACTTTTTATCCGGGTGCGAGAATTATTTCTCTCGGGCGCAGCCGGGTGAAACCACGGGGAACAGCTAGTAAATAATAAAGTACTTTTTCACCATATTCCACAGAAGTTCCATGACTAAGTTCTATAGGCTTCATCATCACAGCCTTTTAGCGTCCCACTGCTGGGCACAGGCCTCCTCTCCCACGGAGAAGGATTGAGCGTTAATCACCACGCTTGCTCAATTCGGGTTGGTGATTTCAGACTTTAGTTAGTCTAGGTTTCCTCGAGATGTCCCACGGAGAAGGATTCTCAAACGAATCTATGGGCTTATCAAACGAATAAAAATTATATTTTTCTCCCAACCACCCGATGAGGGAGATGATGCGTCGCTACGTTATTCGGACAAAATTAATGACCCTTTATTGTGAGACAAATCTTTATTATTCAACCTGTTGGATTCTGTGTATTCTTTATTCTTTTTCGCGAGAGCAGACAAATGGTTTCTAAGGGTTGAGTTATGAAAATTGGTGTTGGTAAAAATGGGGTCTACTTTTGGACGATGTTAGTTATAATGATGATAAAACCCGTGAATTAGGGTTGATTATGACATTTTTGCCACAAATAATTTGCTATGGACGATGTGGACGCGAAAATAAGAAAAGTTAATTTTTTTGAGATTATAACACAGAGCTTGTCATAAAGTAGCAGTAGAGGTCGCGGGTTCGATTTCCGCAACACAAGTGAAACATATAATTTTGTATGTATGAACATGGTGTTTGACTTAGTCTGGTAATTATGCATGTATTTACAAAATAAACGTGTATAAGTATGTTTATCAGCTGTTTAGTACCCATAGTACAAGCTTTGCTTAGTTTGGGACTAGATGACGTTGTGTGAGGAATAGTATATTATTATAAAAAAAACTACAATTCAACAAAAAAAAATTCGAAATCATTTACAAGAAAAAAATAAAAACTCTGAGCTCTCATTTTTCCTGTACCACGATCTGTAAACGCATAACTATGTCCGAACACAAAACGCTTGTGGGCGCACACGTAAAAGCATTTTGTGTTCGCGTGAATATTTCATGTTCACATCAAACAGGCAGCTTACCATCGCTCGTTGTTTATTCACGTAGCCTGGTCATTAGGTCTCGTACCTACCGTTGTGTAACACAAATATTCGCAGCTCTTTAAATTTTTAATTTTATTAAGCCACTTTGTAGGTACCGAGTGGAAATTGGCCTGTTTGATTCACAAATAAGGGAGGTTTTATGCATTGACTAGTACACGTGTCGCTCTATCACCTAATTATACGTATTTGAGATTTGCTTCGCCTGCGAAAGAAATTAAACTGGGCAAAAATACTGGGAATCAATTGGAATAGAAGAAATATTTCCTTATTATTTTATTTAATACTAATGGCCTTTTGACCTACAATTACTCGTATTCTAATATTATAAAACTGTGTGATTAATTTGAGAAAAAATATTTCGGTGATAGATAGCCTATTTACTAAGGAAGACTAAGGGCTATACTTTTTATCCATATGTCCGGAGCTTTTCCCACGGGGCGCGGGTGGGCCCACTATAGGAAGCTAGTTTAGGAATATAAAAGAATCAGCAATGTTAATTATTACACACTTATAACCATATTTAAAACAATTCATATGAACAAAGATCCCTTTTAACTGTTCCCAAAAAGCGAGGTAATACAAAAAACAATAGAAAATTACAATGAAAATCAAGATTATAATATAATTGTTAATTAAAAAAGGGTTTTCTGCAAATAAAAGGTAAAAGTTGGACAAAGCGTTATCGGGTCTGGATGCAATGAATTGAAGAGATGAATGGAGTCGTGAAACGGGACCATAAAGCTACCTACCCACTGGCTCGTAACACCCGTAACGTGTGAAATACTGCCGCGTTCTACTCTAGAATTAATTGCGATAGTTACATTATAGATACAGAGTTGTTCTAGGAACTTTGTCTGTCTGTGTGAGCGTTATTAGTCCGTTGATAGCACTGGAATTCACGTACGAGAAGTAATATCTTCATACAAGTTTAGTTATATCTTTTGTATTAATATTAAGTACGGCTTAAAATTATGGTCCTTAGAAGTCGTAAAATCAGACCCTTCTAGCTTCCTTCGTTGTTAAAACTATGGTATTGCGTTAGTCAACTATATGGAAGGTAAAAATATTGAAATATTTTGAATATATTATTGTTTTGCAATATTAGCTAATACCAGTTCGAAATGTCCATTTTTTTTAGATACTTTTGGTGTGTTTATACCTTCAAGTGTTAGCCTCACGGGTCGCGACCTTCGTACACTATTGATAAAATATTAAATCTCCCGTTGTACCTGAAACTTTTTTACGGTTACCTGTAGCATATTACGACAGCCAAAATATCTTTATATTTTCAAACCAACTTTTAAGGCTTAGTTAAAGTATTCTTTCGGGGCTGTGTGAAGAGTTACCGCTGCCCTGGCACACAAATGGAAAGAAAGAAGAAACAAAAATGGATTTTTGTCAGTAAAGGTCTGACACTCCCTCTAGCACACACACACAGTGGGAGGGGTCATTGGAAATAGGAGGGGCCCCTTAGGGCCAGGGTCTGCCTGGGCTGCGGGTTGTTCGCCAGAGTTACCGTGGCCCTGGCACACAGGGACCTCCAGAAGGAACATAATGGGTGTTAGTCAGTAAGAAACTGACACTTCCTCCAGCTGCACCTTCAGCGGGTGGGGTCATTTGATGATTTCCCAAGAAAAGAAAGAGATCATTTGAAAAAAATCCACAAAATAAAAGTTCTAGTGAGAGCATTCAAAGTAACAAACATTATTTTGTCATGGCTTATATGTACAAGTCATGTTGTCATACTATCCAAAGTTCAAAAAATATCATAATAACTAAACTAAAAAAAAATGTCACGTCGCTCTAGTATAATATTATGTATTTAAGACGAAACCTCAGAAAACGTACGACGCTTATTTATCTGACTAAAGTAAACCATGATAAGAAAATTGAAAATTTCCAACAGGTATAACAAACTCTTAATAATTAATCTTCGAACAATAGCACGGACGATGCAACTTGCCTACGTCAGTCTTTGTTCGATGCATGACGCTGATTGATGCAGGCTAACGACTGACGAACCGGCCGGCGGGGATATCAAATATCAAAGCCAAATTGTTCTTTGCTAACTGTACCTGCATGAATAGAGAGGTCAGGAACTATGATAATTTCTGCTGAATTGATCCAGTAGGTGGGTGGATGATGTTTCTTGAAAGATTCTTGGGGATCTAGTAGAAAATGAATACTTACTTGAAATGTAAGTCCAGTAAGTTTAACCAGAAGCGCTTTCGCCCGCGTCCCGAGGAAATTAGTCAGCGCACCCGATAAGCGTTCAAGCAAACAAACAATCTGTTCAGCTTTATAAAATCAGCAAAAATTTAAATACGTGCAGCCACCAGCATATCAGCCTACTTCAATCTGTCAAATTTCTTTAAAAGATTTTCAAATGTATCCCTGAAGCATATGGTTCGAAATTGATTGGGAAAATTTGACAGTTTTGGGTAGCTTGATGTGCTGGCACCTGTATATCATCTATAAGTTTTATTATATCCTTATCCTTATCATGGGCCTTGTAGCCAGGTTAGATAAGTAATAAAAACATTTCCAAAATATACCTAATTGAAAAAAAAATTAAGTCTCCAAAGATATTTCTGGAAAAATATTGAAGATAAATAAACGTAAGTACCTACAGTAGACTGAATCTAGAAGCTGAAAAATTGTTAATGACAACTTCTCAAGTAAAAGAGTGTTTCTGAAAGCTTTCAATTTAGATTGGTAATAATTTCTCGTCGATAAACTACGAAAAATATTAGATAACGTAGTACGGAGTCGTGGGCGGACCATATAAAATGGTCTACCACATTTTTTACGCTAGATAGCACAACCTTTGTGTGGCAATATACAGGACTCTTAATACCTACGTGAAATAAAAATATAGGTTTTATGAATGTAATCTTGTGTGGTCATGTCATTGTTGTATCTAATTATATTGTCTTTGCTCTACGAAAAAGGTGACATTACGTCACCTTTAGGGATTATAAAGCTAAAGAGTTTGTTTGCTTGAACGCGCTAATCTCAAGAACTATTCGACCGATTTGAAAAATTCTTTCAGCGATAGGTAGCCTACTTATTTAGGAAGGCTATAGACTACTTTTCATAGTGAAGTAGTTCCCACGGGACACACGCGAAATCGCTATTACTCTAAAACGTCACTCTAGGGATCCAGCAGAATACCAGCGTCAGGTATTCTACCACACCTGCTGAGCTGGACTCCCATTCGGTGCAAACTTAAGACATACCGCACCGCGTCTTTATAATGTATTTTTTTTTTGCATTATTAATAATCTTTGTATCTTTCATTTTCTTTCTCACTTTGTCAATAACTGTGTATCTTTTTTTGTACGGAATAAATGTGTTATCTATCTATGAGTAAAAACCGAAGGACCTTTGGTGGGTTCTCTTAGTCTATTAGGTGTCTTCATAAAATTGCTTTTAAAGAAAATTATATTCCACCGATCTATCATGGCTTAGTGCAAGGTGCAGTGTAAAGCGCTTTGTGTTTCAATTTTAAAGCGAATAAAGCTCTGGCAACACTTCTTATCGGAAAAGCCGCCACTAAGATTTTAAGCTCTTAGTCTTTGTTTGTGTAGTCTTTCAATTCAGCACAGGTGAACACCAGTGTATGATTTTGTACGCTGGGATTTTTTTACTGAAACCTATGTATGTTATTTCTAGGTTAATTAAAGGTTTATTTTTTTTATAAAAAGCTTAGCCTATCACTTGAGTAATAGTTTCCTTATTTATGATTTTTTCTTGTTATGTATTTCGGAATTAGTGGCTCCCGGCTGTCATTTGTACATCTTTGGCATTCGTTACGGGACTTTCTATCTTATGACGTATGCAACGTCATAAGATAGAAAGTCTGATATCCAGCAGGCTTAGCATGGCAACCGTAGAAACAAGTTTTGTCTACTGGAGAATGGACGTAATGACAGAAAAGTGACAGATTGACGTAAGATTTCTTTTGACATTTTTTGAAGAAATGTTTCTTTTCTTGCATCCACATTCTACAAGTGCTTATATGCGAGTGTAGGTCGCGCCATGCTCGGGCAGAAGACATGTTGACATTGACAGAAAGAGCTTTGTCTTTTCTTGATAGAATGGATATAATATAATCGCCATGCTAAGCCTGCAGGTACGGGAAGAAATTCCTCACTGACTCGGGAAAAACCGCGAGAATTTCCTAGTTTGTAACAAACAATAAAAATTCCACACGGGCGTAGCTACCTTTTCACTTACATCCTAGAAGTCACGACCCGAAGACAATAGAATTGTTCGAAAGTCTTAAACTTGTTAGTAGTCTCTCAGCCTTCTGACCCCCTCATATAAATTAGTATGGCAACTGTCGGTACATAACAATAGGCCTCCATTTCGTAGATTAACAACAAAGCTTAACTTTACAAATAAATCATTTAGACCGGCTAACATAAAGTCCTAAATGAATGGAAAAATATGATAGCAGTTGTCCGGAAAAACTGCTACAATTTTTGGCAGTATTTTTAGAGATAGTTTTATGTTACAATTCTAGTGAAAAATAAATGTTATTATTTTTATGCTGGACTATAGAGTTGCGTACCTACTTTGCTTTTTTATACTGCGTGCCAAAAATTGCTTTAAATAGTTATGTATAGTTATCGACCAACATGAAAAATATAGTAAGGTACAATTTTTAATAAAAATAAAATCCTATGAGTATGGACAATTTGTATTTACTATAGCGTACTATTTATTTATATATATAATATTTACAACTTTTTTACAAACACCTACTTATTTACATCATTAGGTACTATAGCTATTTTAAAAGGTGAATGTTTAAAACGCACAAAGGGATTTCGTCATACTTAACCAACCAACAATATCGGCTAAATATAATATCGTGACATGAAATAACTGTCGCAATAAGTCCTAAGATTACCGTCAACTTCACCTCTATAAATCATATTCAAACCCTATCATTTATAACATACCATCCCCAGTAATACGTCTACAAATACCTTCAAATCTCAGCCCTATAAGCCGCCTAACTTGTCCCAAACAAGTCAGAATTCACTGAAAGCCGATACGTCACCGGGTTCCGACAGAAACCTTCTAACACCACCACCAAACTGTTGCTTTAAGTCGGGGTGGCTCCACCCACTAACTCAACCCTGTATACATTACCATACGAAACTTCGCTGTACGATTTTTGCATACCGGTCAAAAGAAATGTGAATTATGAAGTTTTCAGAATAAAACTGGATTATTTATTAACGTTATCAGGCAGTATACAAGTTCTATTATGATGTTGATTAAATTTTTTAATTTTTATTCTTTTTTTGGAAAAAGGAGGATTTTCTATTTAATGCCCTTAATTGGTTTAACTGTCCGCGTCAATCTTTCTGGACTGGCCTCAGTAAGTTTAATTGGATTCTGAATTTTCAGTTCGTAGTATTTTAAAATTTCATTCAGTGTTAAAATTGTTCCTCGGAGTAATGTGAAAAAGCGGCAGCTTAACGGTTTATCAATTAATGTCGAATATATGAAATCTAGACTATGTTATGCCAGGGCAAAAGAAAATAGAAAATATCCAATCCGACCTGTGTCACTCGTTCTGTGAAATGAACTAGGTCCTTATACCTGCTCATACGTCATGCTACACACGTCACAACAATTATAATGGTTTTATGACAGTATAAGGGCTGTGTTTTAGGCGTATAGTTTTTTCAAAGTTTTTTTTTTATAATTAATTATTTACATTCTATTTAAAAAAATTTAATTAAATATTTTAAATAAAAAAGTTACGTTTGTATTTGTAGCTTTTACAATACATATAAAAAGAATAGAGACACAAACATGTTACATTCTCAGTTTTGAAATCACCGCAAATTCAAAACTGCGAATGTTACACCGAAGGTCCATCAAAATGTCGGCCATAGCTTATGACGTGAAGTTATGATCCCAATAAATTCCAATTAAAAGCTTTTGAAAGCGTCAATAAAATGTTATAAAAAGAATTTTATTTCTGTTTATTTGTAACTCGTTTGCGTTCGTGTAAAAGGTTTGTTCAATCAATGTTACAGACTGCGTATGAATGGGTATATTGGGTGTGTTTCAAATGGACGACACGCTGTATAGTGAGTACTAGTGAGTAGGAGGTTATGTGACCTAAACCGACCGAAAAAAGGAAAATATTGACACACTTTCCACCTGTTTTATAGAACAAAGAACATGCCTTAGGACAAAAATAATGCTCTATAATATCAAAACCTGAATAAGACAATAATGAGCCAAATAATTTCCAAAAAGGCGTATAATTTTAGATTGAAATAAGTCATATTTTGACCCAAACGAGGCATTCAAGAGATTGCGTGGGAGTGCCGCTGACTCCGAGCAAAGGGTGACGGATAGCGGTACGCGAGATAAACCCCTCTGAAATAAAGGAATGAGGGTTTTAGTAGCTGACAAAGGAGTTTTTATTCTGCGCGATATATTTGTGCGATTTTTTTTGTTTTGGTTTGAATTTCGAAATTTAGTAATTATAGGCTTGCGTGCTTAATCAATGGTAATAAGTAGTTACTAGCCGCTTAAAAAATAGCTGCTACTGCTACTATAGTACTCAATTTAGAATTTCTCGCTGGTATACCTGCGCAGTTGACTAATTTTGAATAAGCGGGAATTGACAACTTTTTTTTGTACCAATCATAAAACACTAAGTGCGCGTGCCTGAAGTGTCTGCTGTTAGACTGTGATCGGGCTCCGTACAGGCCGCACGCCTGCATATAAAATGTTTAGTATCATCAGCTCACTGCGTAAATTACTACTCTATTAGACTCAGTGTACTTCTTAAAGTGGTAGCGGTCATAAACCTTTATAATCACACCATACTTAGCCTGTCAAAAATTTACGTGTATTTTGTAATTATAAAAAAAAAAGTTTCTTTGGGAAAGTTGTTTGTAATCATAAGTACAATCACGTGTTTAAATATCGGTCACTAATTACCAGTCACCCTATATATTGTCTATTTGACTAAAAAATAAGGGCCGCGAGCGATACATAACATGGACAAATTTTAAATAATAATTTATTTTGCAAGGTTCTTTATTTAAAATCAGCGACCCAATTAAACTGGACATTGAAAAATAAATGGGTTATTATTCATTAAAACAGACAATCTACTATAGCGTGAACCCAGTGGGACAAACGCTGACTAATTTATATGTATCCCAACATTGAATATAAAATTGAAATGCTCGCACTTTGTTCAGATATTCCGGAAAGATAATTAAGGTTTTTGCCATTCAGTAAGGACCAATTCAATTTGTTTGACCGAATTGTTGGTATTGAATCCTTTTGGTTTAATGTCGAGCAACAATGAGAGAGGCACTATTAAGTAACCGTGCCAATCTGTTGTCAAGTTAGCTGGCAATTTATAAATACTTCATTCACTAAGCTGAAAAATATGTTTTTAAACATAAAAAATACCTTCCTATTTATTCTTCCAGACGCTCCTAGAAGAATTTAAAACTTTAGTTGCAAGTACTTACGACCTTTCATAGTATTTTCTATTGTAAAGTTGGTCCCACGAACTTCACTACTGCGATTTAAGTGCAAACAAAAACTCGAATCAGCGCCATCTATGTTTGGGAAACATTAAACTTTCAATAAGCCCACCTGTACAACCTACTTTACAATTGAGGGGGTTTAGGATTGTTTTAACTGAATAAACAGTAGGATTATGGCAAAACAAAGTGGGATGGCGGTTGCATTATGCTGGGCTCAAGAACACTAGCGGTTGATCCCCTTTGAAAGATAAGATGGTAGTACCTTTGTTGCTAATTAAAGCCGTATTAGTTGGAGCAGCGTATTAATTACTATTTGAGTTTGACTTGTCAAAGGCATGCCTCGCAATGGGAATGTGTTTGCTGGGGAAATAGGGGTATCGACTTAAATTATTAGATTCTAGAAAGGAAGAAAACATAAGGAAGATTAAAATTTCCCAAAAAAAGTAATAATAACGCTTGAAAAAAAGGGGTATCTTTAGTAATTTTTAGGTCGTAAAATCTTTATGATAAGGAATGTTAAGAAAAAAAATGCAAAAACCCCGGTTTTTCTGACCGTGAGTTCTTATATATTCTTTATATAATATCTCATTTGCATATCCAAGTACCCACATTTTTGCTTATAAACGTGTCGTGGGAGGCTTTGCGTCCCGACAGGTTTCCGGATCCGCTTCCTCATTTCCGGCATTTCCGTGACGAAGCGGTTAATTTTCCAACTTACCCCTAGGGTGTAGGCAGAGTCGTTGACTACAAATATTGTTACCTTAATTACTTTAGTTGTATCAGTTTAATTCGGTAATTTCAACATGTATATGGGTTTTATTTATGTAATTCGTTATCAGTGTTAAGGCCCATTTAGACGAGGAGAGTTTCTCGTCTCGAAAGTCGTCTCGAAGGAATATAAAACATTTCCTTCGTCTAAACATTCACTCTTCTCGCCCGTTGACATGGGCCACAAGCAGCGTGTCATTTCGCTAAATTCGTATATGTCATATACGAATCTCGCTGGCGAAATTTTAGTTCTTGCCTGAATGTAAACATTTTGTTACGATTATGTTATGGCGGTTATTGCTTGCGATAGTCGCGGAGACATTCTCGTACCGAAACGTGCGAGAAACTCTCTCTGTCTAAATTGGCCTTTATGTTGTGTAGTGTCGTTAAAACTGGTTTGAATATTTATACATATGTATACGTATATACACCATAATACATAAAATTTATAAATAATCTAATTGCACATTTTTGCTGAAGTAAAGATAAGAAACGGTCAATAATATAAAAAAGAAACTCTTCTAAATAATTCGTTTTAAAATGTATGTATAAGATTCTAAGGAAAAGCTACGCAACCTATCTACATTATTTTTTCTAATAATATAAAGCTATAGTTTGTTTGTTTGCTTCAACGTGCTAACCTCAGGAACTACTCGACCGACTTGAAAGAATATTCCAGAGTTATTTAGCCCGTTAACACTATATGCAGATATCATTATGCGCAGTCTATTATATAGTTCCATCAGGACGCGAGTGAAAATGCAGCCCAAAGCAAAGTACTTTATAAAAAACAAAACTGTTTTATGTGACTTTGAGTGATAGTTAAACTCGGAATCAAAATTCAATGCGTTGAAACTTTATGACATTTTGAAAGCTCATATTTCTAAGCTTTTATGAATTTCAATGGAGAAATATGATGCAGTTAAAACAATGAAAATAAACTGTTCCAATTTCAATATAATTCTACTTGAGTTTGCTTGAAGTACTTGGGGGATTTTAATACTGAAGTTAAAATATAACTGACTAATAAGTATTGGTTTCCCATATACTCGTAAAGAAGAAAGAAGTAAAATTTCCTTGCGCTTCTAGTAGTAGAACAGCGCGACTTCTTTGCACGGGGTCTGATTCGAGTCCCGGGTTGGGGCGAAATCGCTTTGTGGGTTTTAAAGACTTTCGTAAAAGCAGCCTGGAGTCTAGAAGTTGGTGATTGGTACACCCCTGTATCGGAGATCACATAAATGTTGGTCCTGCGCCGGATCTCTCTTCGATCGTGTCAGATTGCCGTCCCATTGGACTATGAAAGTGAGGTAATAGGGAGTGCACCTGTATCTGCGCAAATGCTTGTGCACTGTTATATATGTCGTGCGCAGCTGGATAATCTCCTTAGAGAGAACGTCCGCCGCCGTGGCCGGCAATCGTTCTGGCTAGGGGGGAAACCTTTTTGCACCCTTTGGCCAGGATCTACACTAATCCCGATACATAATTTATAAGTTGCTATATCTCTGAATAGAATTTTGTATAGGAAGGGAAATAATCATTAATTATATTTGTTTTAAAAATGTTTCTGTTTCGTAGAATATTCTCAGAAATCTTAACTTATAAATGCGTGTTTGTTTATTATGCTGAACTGATTAAATATGAAATTTGCAACGATAGGGGGTAGACTTTTTATTCGGGTTGTATGTTTTGTTACACAAAAAGTACTAAATGCATCAGAGTCAAATATAGGCTTCTTTTAATCCAGATGTGGGATGTTGTTCCTTCAGAACACAGGTGGAACCGCGGGGAACCGCTATTAAGTACATAATGAAACCATTATAGAATTACCTGCCGTCAAAATAGAGATAAAGTCACAAAGATAATCCAAAGCTGTCAAAATATTTGCCCGATCGGACCCTTTATTATCTGACATTATATATAGAGGTCAGTTTGGACCTCCGGGAATAAAGGTGTATAGATATATTCGCAAAATGACCCTTAACTAAGACACACAACATAATTTGGGGGTTTATGTAACGGGCGATGGAGGCTGACAGTTTGATGACAGGCTTAGATGTGAAGCAATTTAGGCTTTTGTGTATTTTGATGCGCGCAATACGGTTAGTTTATTATAAACAATTTAATAGATTGTTTTTAATAGAGCGATACGATATTCTACCTTGAGTGTATATATATATATGTAGGTTGAGTAATAGCTGCGCACGTTGCAAACTTTTAGTCGATAATTTGTTCGGGTTCATATTTTTTTTACAATTTCAACGACATTTTAATATTTATTCATATTTTAAAAATATTATGGAGATGAACAATAGTGCCCACATTAAACCAATCAGTAATCCAAACGGTTGCAGGCCCACACAAGGTTTGATAGAAGATTATCTTCAGAATAAACTGTCAGCCAACCACCAGGCCAAATATCGGCCGAACGATTTAGTACCCATGTAGTGTGCGGGGCTCTTAATATTAATTATGAAATGTAACGCCTTATGTTTCCACAGAAAGCACTGGTTTAAAATACATACTAAGAAGTATTATAATAATGTATCAAACATTATACATAGTTTAGTTAGAAAAAATGTAAAAATCAAATATTAATAATGAAAATACAGAATTTGGTACGTGTTTTCATAAGAGCCATCGAGCGAAATAAAAAAAAAACTTTTTGGTACCTTTAACAGTACTTCGTAATTAAAGAAACTTACCTAATAACGATAAATTGGTTCGATTTGTAATAACGAGTGCACGTGCAAACCCAGCTCGAGTTTTGTAATCGAGAGACACGTTTGTATCAACTTAATCGAAAATTAAGATCGTTATTCCTGGCAGCGGACAATGGTTTTTCTCCGACTATAGGCTTATAAGTTGATAGGGAAAATTTGTCAGTTTTGGGTAGCTTGATGTACTGGCATCTATACATACAGTACATGTAGATTTAACCATTTAAAACAAAAAAAAATACAAAAAGATTAAAAAAAAAACAGTCGGATTGAGAACTTCTTCCTTTTTTGGAAGTTGTTTATAAATGACTTTCAAACAATGAAACAGCCACACCTTTATCAGTCTTTCACAACAAGCAGTGGTTCTAAAACTTTTAAAAGCCTGTAGGCCATACAAGTTTTCTTGACACTTTCAGTACAAACTTAGTACCTTTCAATCTCTTGGAACTGTTGAGAGGTAATTTAACTAAACGCCTCAACTTTGCACTGAGGTTATAAAATGATGTTTGGACTCTTTAAAAGTTTGTCTTTCAAAATCTTTTGAAGTTTTATTGTTGTGTTTATTACTTTTGCAAGTGTAATTCCGTAGTACCTAACCATGTGCCATAACATAGTTATATATATTGGTACTTACCTTTTATTTCAACATACTCGATTTTACCTTAATATTAAGAAAAGTTCTTAAGCTACAAGATTAAATCTTACTACCAATTTTCAGTCGGCAGACTATATCTATATCATAAGGGCCTGTTTCACCACCTACAAATAAGTTCCAGTTAGTTCATTTGGTAAATAATTTCATACAAATTCTGTTCCATTTTTGAATTTATTGTGATTATTTAGACATTGTGAAACTGGCCCTTAGTTTATTACAGGTATTATGTAGGTATCTACATTAAATGTTGCCAAACCAGTTTTATCCAGTATCTTATCAGACAATGCTCATAAAATCCGAATTCTTCAGGCCACATTATTACCCTAACAACCCCCCAGAAGTCATAATACTTTGAGAAGCAGGCTTCATAATATAAATTTACGATCGGCTACCCCGGGGGTGTTATATACGGCAATTCATTGCGCGCGGCAGTGGGCATCACAGCTTCGTGCCAATAGTCTTTATATGTCCCGTAGTGACGTCACAGTACATACATATGTATGTGTGTCTGTGTGGATAGGTGCTTACAGCCTTTTGTGGAAAACTACGAAACAAAAAGCGAATTCCTCAGCTAGTCTATTGTTTGGCCGGCATTCTGGATTTCTTGGTAATCGGAATGATGGAGGATTTTTGGAGTTGCAAATCAAAGTCCTGCTAGTTGGAGAATATTGCAAAGGCATTTTTAAACTCTTTGCAAAAGGGCTGTTAAGGGGACTTGGCAATGCCAAAGAGAATTGTTTTCTACAGCAATTTTCGAAATGGTTTTAAAAGCATTTGTTTGATGTGGAAAACTTGAATTTTGCCTTCAGTGGTTGCAATAATATAGATATCAGTCTCCGTGGATGAAGCCATGTTTATAGGAAACATAAAAAAAATATATTAAATTAGCTACTGCCAGCGGTTTCACCCGCGTCCCGTAGGAACAACTTCTCGCAACCGGATAAAATTATGCCTATTGCCTTCCTTGATAAATGGACTATCTAACACTCATAGAATTTTTCAAATCGGACCAGTAGTCCCTGAGAATAGCGCGTTCAACCAAACAAACAAACTCTTCTGCTTTATAATATTACTAGCTGTTGCTCGCGACGTCGTCCGCGTGGGCATAAGTATTAAACATTCACCCCCCTTCCCCCGTAGTGATAGCGTTATAATATGTCGCCTATGTTGACCCGACCTCTCAGTTATATTCATGCAATTTGAAGCAAATCCATGCAGTACTTTTTGAGATTATCCCGGACATACATACAGACAAACAGACGAAAATTCTAAAAACTAAATTTTTGGCTTCGTATCGATTTAAGATCACGCCCCAATTATTCTTTTAAAAAAATATATTCAATGTACAGTTTTGACTATTCTACAATTTTATTATATGTATAGATTTTAGATACGTACATACATAAAAGTACTTATCAGAATCCTATTTCAAAGCTATCGTTCCAACACGCCACTCAAAAGTAATCGAACGAACCTAATCCAACCAATTGTGAAGTATGACGGTTTGTCAACAATCCACAGTCCACAGGGGATGTAAAAGCGAGGCCATTCAAACGGAATACGGGATACAAAGGGTACAGGGTGCTCCATGTGTCAATTGGTGTCGGTTAATAAAGTACTGACGTAACAAGCTTTGAAATATAACAATGGTGAAACAATTGAATGTTTACAAGCACGTTCGTGTTTTTTTTTTTGAGTGGTAAATCATCAAATATACCTATATGCCGCTATGGGTGCAGCTGGAGGGAATGTCAGACTATTGCTAATTAAAATCCACTTAAGTTCCATCTGGAGGTTTTTATCTTGTGAAAAATACACACACAGCCCCGGCAGGCCTTAACTACAAGTTTGGGGTTACATGTTTGAAGAACAACAATAAATAAGATGATTATTTCGCACATTAAACTCTATAGTTTTCGCATGTAACAACAAAGCTTTTAACCTATCCAAAAAAAAAACCGTTAATTCTTTATTCATTTATTAAGCTTCTGAGTATAACAGTAGAGCTTATGTATGTTTTATTTTGTCTTAGACGCACACAGTCGCCAATTATGTACTGGTTAACCAGCGTTCACAAAATAACAAATGTTATTGTATAGTTGCTATATACATACATATAATAAAATCGTAGATCCTATAATCTCAAAAAGTACTGCATGGATTTGCTTCAAATTTGGCATGAATACAACTAAGAATTCGAGTCAACATATAGGCTGCATATTCTCACGCTATCACGTACTGGGAGGGGGGGAGGGGTGAATTTTTTATCACTTAATGCAACAGCTATTATTTAAATTAATAAATAATCAGAAAATGTGCAACGGTCTTTACCTAAAAGCTCTCCAGTTTCCCACGCATTCATACTTAGCATAGCTTTAAGCAGAGCTTTCAAACTTCCAACACTAGCCGCATTCTGCCGTTTTCAAAGCATTAGAAACTAAGTTCTATGCGGTTGCGGTGTCCACAATAGATTCCGGCTCTCGGACAGGAATACCGCCGGAATTTCGCACCCCTGGGGATTGCACCTCGGCAATTTTAACTTAATGACGCCGAATTTCCGGTCTTCGGCAGTTTTCTTAGATCATTTAACCGCCCGGAACCGCTAAGCTGAAATCTAGTAAGCAAATAAGTTTAGCTGATTTTTTTGCGGGGGACGATACGCTACGCAACAAATAGTGATGGCTCACTGTGCATTTTTGTTAACATTTTTATGCATGCACACGACAAAATTGTCAAACTTGACGCACACAATAAATCCTTACTTGTACTATAAATGCGAAAGTAACTCTGTCTGTCTGTCACGCTTTCATGCCAAAACTACTGAACGGATTGAAATAAAATTTGGTAGACACATAGTCTATAGTCTAACTAAGGACATAGACTACTTTTTATTCGGGTGCTGAAAGTATCTCCCTGAGGCGACACGGGTGGAACCGTAAGGAGGTATGAGCAGCGTTCTCGAACCTTTAGCAGAGGAGAAGGCACGGGAAAAAACACAATAAATACGCATTCATTTTGTCATTTTGTGGCAATTGCGCCTCCAGTTAGTTAAATGCTCTAAGGCAGTTATTGAGGCACTCATATTAATTAGTGAGATCCGAATATTCGGCGTTGCTAGTGCAGTGTGAGCGGCTGACTAGCAGAGAAATGAAAGCTCAATCAATCCTGCATCAAAGTTAGTTCTTGAGTTGGCAGAATATAACAGTGATGTTATTCCTACCTAAGCCGTTATGCCGCCTAAGATGTTATTGCTTATGGTGTAAATTACTATACATAAATGAAATTAATGACAGAAAGCTCTTAATCTTTGAAGCCACAGTCACGTATAGATGACAAACCAAAAAGAGCTCAAGCTACGGATAAGAATACACGACAGACTATTAAAGTTAAAAATTAATAGTCAGATATTAAATGATATTATTCCGAACTCAATTCTATATTTTAGGTATGTATGGATAAATTCTTGGCGCTTAGACTTTCTTTTTTGTGATAGTCAAAAGGTTAAAACTAAAATATATTTTTTATGTAATCTCTTGAACTCTAAAGTCTATTTTGCTTGAGTATTTCCCAAAAAAAAAATAATGTTAATCAATAGCTACCTCAGCGTGGTGAGGATTAGTCCCTTATTTTACTTCAGCCAGTGGGATGAGAACTGCGGACGTGACTCCACGAATATATGTGATGTGATCCTCGTCTTTCTGTCCCCAATCCTATTAAATTGGGGTCAATGTAGTTTTAGGAAAATGTGATACAATTTGAAAACGAGACTTTTCCATTCTTAATTAATAGCATTGTAGGTTTTCTATAAATGTATTCTGTGTGGTATTCTGAAATAATACTGAATCAGTATTCCATTGAATAAAAAATATGTTTAAGTAAACTTACATATTGCATAGTCTCCAAGTCTTACGGAAAATTGTTATTTAAACTTCATCATCATCTACCGAGTCTTTTCCCAACTATGTTGGGGTCAGCTTCCAGTCTAACCGGATTCAGCTGAGTACCAGTGTTTTACAAGGAGCGACTGCCTATCTGATCTCCTCAACCCAGTTACCCGGGCATTGGTACTTGCCTGACCTGGAATCGAACCCACGCCTTCACGCACGCATGAGAGGTTGGCTTCTTAACCACTAGGCCACCACGACTTTATATAAACTTCTTTTCTGTAATATACAAAAATGTTGTTTTATAGGAAAACACAAATAAAACATCGAGTTTAATAACGTACAAAACCCGTATCGAGCAAATGTCAGCAAATACAAACAAAATTTTCATAAGTGTAACTCAATATTTCCACCTCAATATTTGAATTGCTTCATTCGGTTATGTGGCGTCCCTATTTCTGTTGGTTCATCAATAAAATATGAGAGGATACCCTCAAGCTAACGTCACCGATGTTATGCTCGGCACATCTTTGGCAGTTTTCAGGTCATTTACGATTTATGAGCGATGGACAGAGAATATTTTTAAAGGAATAATATATTTTATGATAACTTGTTTGAATTTCAATCTGTATGCTTTTTGAGATGCTTTTGTAATGAGATAATGAGGTGTAAGAAACAGCGCTTTCAAACAAGGGTATTTTTCGCTTATTTTTTTCCGCGTGATGAAATATCTGTCGCTCTTTTTCACGTGTGATCGCTTGAACCGGTAGTAGTCTGCCTATTCTTTTGGGGCAGGTTGTTCGCAAGAGTTACCGCGGTCTCGACACACAAAGTTCACCAGAAGGAACATAGTGGGTTTTATTCAGTAAGAGTTTTACACTCCCTCTAGCTGACAGCGGGAGATATCATTTGATGATATCCTACGATTATAAAACCAGTAGTTGTCAATTGTTTGCTTGAAATTCAGGTAGCTAAGGGCCACTTGCACAATGTCCGAAACGCCACTAGATAAATTAAAAAATGGAACAGAATTTGTATGAAAATATCTGGAACTTATTCGTAGGTGGTGAAACAGGCCCGTAGCGTTAAATCCTCTTTTTACACATTCTGAAATTCGTCATACTACAAGCTCTCACTTAAAATAAACAGGTTAATCTTACGTAATCACTTTTCCCTCACAATCGCTAAACCAACTTTTGTCTTCGGAACGAACTCCAAGCAAATAAAGAACGTCTGTGCATAAGTATAAAGTTTACATTTGATTGTGAAGTTTAAGCAAAGTATGCGAACTCGGTTATAAAGGACGTATGTATGACTACGTTACAGTTGAATATTTACTGAGCTGATTGAAGTACGGATTTAGTTGACACTCCAATGTTTGTTGGAGGTAATTAGTTTCCTAGATAAAACTAGGGTAAATAATTATCAGGGGATGTGAAAATTTACCGGGAAATAATGAAGTAGTACTTCAGAAAGTTGGATAGACAAAAATTTCATGTTGGAATTTTGAATAACTGTAAAACAATGCATCTATTCGAACTGAACTTATTCTCTAATGATTGCTTAGAATGCTTAGAAATGCCATGGTATGATAGCATATCTGTAATTATTGAACATGCAGGTTCAGTGATTTGCTGGGGAGTTTGTTACGCCACTTCTTCCCACTTCTTTCTTTGGGGGCTGTATTTTGTTTTCGTTGGAAATGTGTTGATTTATCAGCATAATTTGAATAAATGGGTTTTAGTTCTAAAATAACAATGTTAAATATAACGTTTTATATTTCACGACATGTATTCGTATTATGTTTTATTTAATGAGATGTTAGGTAGTACAAAGCCAGTATGCATCCTCCCATTTTCCTCTCAAAGGAAGCGGAATGCGTGTCGATAAAACCAACTCCTTTGAGATTCCTTACACCTGTCTAGCACTATTTTCTTCTCAAAGGAAACGATTTAAGTGGTAAAAAAGATTATTTTATTAACATTGTTCTTTTAAAAATTCTTAGATACGCCTGACAGCGTTGCATCGATCTACAGGGAAGAGGTTGGGTTGCCAACAATTTACTTCCCTTCCTTTACTGGTATGCTTATAAAAAATATGCTTAATGAATGAGTATGTAGGCTGTCTTGTGTCGTTGGTTTAGGAAGTTCCCTTGGGATGCGGGTGAAACGATGCGAATAGCTAATTGTTATTTAATTAATATTTGATGACAATTGTCCCGCAAAGGTTCACACGTTTACCGAAAAAGAATTATACTTAGGGCCTTACTGCAAAAAAGTTAGTCAGCAGACGTTTGACACGTGTTTAATGTACGTACGTAACGCGTCATAATTGTATGCAAAATTATTTTAAACACATTTTTGTTATTGTCAAACGTCTGACTAACTTATTTGTAGTAAAGCCCGTAGTGTTTACAATTTTCTAAAATCCCCACGATTTTCTCTGATTCCTAGTAAATAGTAGTATTTACTCTGAAAAAAGAGTCAGTATCTCCGGAAACGTTTACTTTTTATTTTCTGTCCACAATTCTCTTTTGCATAAATTGAGGTGCAATCTCGATTCTCCACCGAAACTTTACCGCAACTTCGGTTTATGTAAATGTAGACATTTGAGATAAGCACTGCACTTCCTGGCTAAATTCTATATGTGCATTATATGTCCTTTGTTGAGCTGAAAATCATATATTCTGAGTTGAATTTGGATAATATAGTCGTAGTCTCCATAGTTTTTTTTTATTCCTTTCATGGTAAAGGAATAAATAAAGGTTTAGCAGAAATCGTTAAAGAGTTACTCGCTGACGAAGGGTTCCGTACCATAAAATCAATTCTTTTGCTATTACCCAAGCAATGACAGATGCTAGGAATACAAGAGAGAATTAGTATGAATGTGGTACATACAATGATAAGGTCCCGCCGAGCCCCATGGGTGGGGAAAGAAAAAATGACAGAACCATAAAATAGAACTTGCGGCAATACAGATTAACACTTCTTACCTACTCATCATCTCAGCCGTCCACTGCTGAACATAGGGCTCCCCTTTAGACACATACCGGTTAGATGTGACCTGCATCCAGCGTCTTCCGGCGACATTTTTAAGGTCGTCTGTCCATCTTATCTACTGAATCGGCCAAAATCGGTGAAGATGAGCAGCCATCTTAAAATCGGTATATTAAATTAATTATTAAAATTAAAATAATAAAATTATTAAAATAATTATCGATTCAATTTCGTTAGGTTACATCACTATTACGATCGTTTAGAACTGTCAGGGATATCATGTCTTCGTGAAAGAAGTATTATAAGGATCTGAAGATCTTATAATTTTGTTATAATCAGTGCTCATGCCTTGTGAATATCGTATCAAAAGAAAATAGATTTTCCCTTTGAGTTAGGTACTATCCTTTATCGAGGAAGCGAATCTGTGAAATGAAAGTGGTTGAATGAAAACCGGAGTGGTTCGATAGCTTTCCTGCTTACATTTAAATTTACAACAATGTCCGGGTTTGTTCGCGAGATATCGTCGGTTATAGCGAAGTGGTTGTAACTTATTCCTTTGGCAGTATTGAAGTTGTGCTAGTTCAGAATCAGAGTGTCCATAAATTATTGTTAATAATGTACTGCAGCAGTGTGGGTTTATTTTATTCGAATGTATCCACATCCGCACTCCTTCTTTTAATCGATCATACGAAGTGTTGTTGCAGCTAGACAAAATAAATTTCCTTCCGATGGTACGATGGGTCTTCCAGTACAGCCAGATTCAGCTGAGTACCTGTATTTTATATGGAGCCACTGCCTATGTGACTTCATCAACCCAGTTTCCTAGGTATACCCATGCCCCTTTTTAAGTTTGGTTGTCAGACTTTCTGTTTACCGACAAACCAGAACGACTGCCAAAGATGTACAAATGACAGCCGGAAACACGGAGAAACTAGTAATGACATAGTCACATCTTCACTTCATTGACCAACCCCGCCAGGCGTTGCTTAACCTTATGATAGACCAACTCGTGCGGCTGTTACTTAGCCACGAGCTTCTCCTAAGTTCTTTTCACGTTGAGTATATGGTAAAAGTTCACTTATCTATGTCCACTAACCATAGAAGTGCCATATAGGTAAAATATACAGCCAAGTAGATTCCAAAATAAATACTTTCAATATGTAAAAAAAACAAATGAAGACACATTTTTCTACGTCCGTTTGAAGCGAAGCAGTCAACGAAATAAGCTAAAGAATTGTATTCTAACACCCTGATATCCAACGACACAGAACCGTTCGCAAATCAGTACAATTTAAACTGATGAGTACGACAATCTTCGAATCAATTGCGCAGTTCAAAGGCTTGCAAATTGCTATCTAAAAGCTTATTGTAGAGGCAATATTTAAAATTTACTTAGTATCGCCAGTTGTCAAAGGCAAACAGGCAGATGGCATGTTGCCAGGGCGCAGACTGAGTAATGGCGCGAAATAAATTGCCTGGATCGCGTTTTATTTTATTGAAGTAGCTTGTAAAGGTGGTTGAAGAGGATCCTGAGGGGCTGCGGAAGGAGACTCTTAATGCACATCAAATAAGAATGAAATTGAAACACAAAAATTAAAAACAAAACATTCACTCCAGAACCTTGTAAATCGAAGAACACTTCGTTTCGCGAAATTGATTTTATCCGACATCAAGAAAAGGAGATTCTCAATTTTGTTGTGACTTTTATTAAGTTCTACTATTCCAGTAAGTTCGGCGAGAAAGAAGTATTTTGAAATAGTTCCCCTTAATTTCCGAACTATCCGTAGTTCATGCCATTGCATTCATATTGCAATCGATACTAGAGTTCTCTATCTAATCATCTGATAGGAGATACTCAAAGTTAATGAAGAGTAAATTTTAATCAAGTTTTTCTATAATCACTTTTAAAAGAATAAGAAAACTTATATGTCTTCGTTAGTAATCTGTTACTTTAAGGTGGAAGCAACGACGAGGTGCGGAAAATTTATTTAAAAAAATATTTGAAATTTCATCTAAGTATTCATATTTCAATAAACATTTTGAATTGAAAAAAGATACAAAACAACAGTATAAACAAGTACAGGTATTATTACTGCGAAAGATAAGATCACGCCTCATAATATTTGATGTTAACTTAAGTAAAATATCAAAAAATCATTTTATATTTTAATTTCCCGCTTCAGGCGTCGCATCAATCTTAACAGATATAAATTGCATTAATTTGTTGTAGATACTCGTATCTCTGACTAACGGTGTTGGAAAAAATCGTTAACGAAACCTGGAAGTCTTTTTTTCGTGGTAAATTATCAAATGACCATTCCTGCTGAAGGTACATCTGGAGGGAGTGTCAGACTCTTACCGACTAATACCCACTATGTTCCTTCTGGAGGTCCCTGTGTGCCAGGGCCATGATAACTCTTACGCACAAACCCGCAGCCCAGCCAGACTTTGGCCCTCCTGTGTTGCTGTCATATCTTCGAGGAAAACCTGGAAGTCTAAAACCGAATTAAGCAAGCGATGATTAAGAGGGCTTTCACACTGCGCATATATGTTGTAGAAAGTGCTCTAGGCTTGTATCCTACAGTAGGACAATAAAAAGGTTAGACCAGACTCCTATCTTTACTACTCTAGCTTTTATTACCATTAGGATACATAAACATTTTGTTTGTTACTCGGAAAATTATTTTCACTCTCTTGGCACACATTACATAAAGAAACAGTTGAAGTGTCGTATAAACAAGCCGCCCTAAGATAACGCCACATACACAAACGTGTCATTTCATAAATTCCGTTCACTAAATCTCAGGGGTGTCGTAAAGAGTTCTCCAGTTTATCATTCTTTTACGTCGAGTTAATATTCAGTAATATGCTCCAAGACTACGGAATAGGGCTGTCAAAATTGTAATAAAACGATTTTTTCTTTTTTTTTCGAATTACCTACTCGTTTTTCTTTTAGGGTTTTTGAAAGCGCTTGGTAAATAGTTTTGGGCAGGGAAATCTTTAATCTATTTTAGACTTCTTTTTTTGGTGTGAAATCATCAAATGAAAGTCATTTACTGAATAAAACCCACTTTTGTTTCATCTTGATGTGCTAGGGCTGCGGTAACGCTTGCCAAAAGTCCCTCAGTCTCGGTAGGCCTCGGCCCTAAGGGGCCCCGAGAAATTTTGTTGACTGCTCTTCGACACGGACCTGTCTTCATTACACGTACGGACTTCGAGCCACCCAAAACCAACCCTTGACCTATTTTGATCCTGAGAGCAGGTTTTTTCCGTCCAATCGATCGAGTGTAAATAATTGGGATGCAGTCTAGGTCATAAATAAAATACTTTATTGTTTAATTTATCGTTTTGAATCGAAAACTGTTTTTATTTTTTTATTGATAATTTAATCGAAATAAGTACACGGCTTGATGCGAAAAATCTGTGACGTCATATGTGGTGTTTTCATACAAATTGCATAGAGAGTAACCGTTTTTGACAGTTCTAAAAAAGTATTGAATTTGACTAGTTGTCCGCATCCCTTTTTACTTAGAATTCCCGCGTGCTAATCATCAGCCGTTTGTTTAGCTTCGAGTTAATCTAATTGCTGTAATATGCGCATTTTCATACATCTTCACACTGAATAAAAGCAGTATCAAACTATCAGCCGACCAAGAGCTTGCACTCTGTGGACGGTGAAAATATGATTTCTTCTGATACTCTTTTACTTTAACTTAAGAGCCTGGCTCTTGTCCTTCTTTGTCTGCCTGTCGTATGCCAACTCTTGAACTTCCTTTTACGTCCCAACTTTCACCTTCTCTTTAACTTGACTGATGTAGCTATATCTCGGCTGACCTCTTCCCCTCTCTTTAGTTCCTTCTCTTACGTACTCACTACAAAAGACTTAATAGCTACCGTCACAAATAAACACAATATCAGCCAACCCGTGCTTATTATCTCTCTCCAATTAATATCGACTTGTAGCCTTATTAAGCCATCAATCTTGTCATCAATAACGGTTCAGCAAGTGATTATACGAAAGCAACCGGTTGGATAGGCGCGTCATTTGTCATGGGGTTCAAATTACCCCGGGCTGGCGTGATTCATCGTGCCCCGATCATTCATGAAGGCTCATAACATGAAAGTGAGAAAGGCTACTGATATTAATCTCTAGATTGTATGTCAAAAGTTATTTTTGTTACTTTTTGATTGAACTGAATTGGGAATTTGATTATGGTGATTTGTTAGCATGAGGTTTTTACAGTTAGGTACTTCATTGTATTGTACAATAAAATATATTCAACTGAGTTTCCAGCTGTTATATCTTCTTACCAAATAGTCATAAGTCACCATCATCTCCCGAGCCTTTTCCCAACTATGTTGGGGTCGTCTTCCAGTCTAACCGGATTCAGCTGAGTACCACTGTTTTACAAGGAGCGACTGCCTATCTGACCTCCTCAACCCAGTTACCCGGGCAACCCAATACCCCTTGGATAGACTGGCGTCAGACTTACTGGCTTCTGACTACCCGTAACGACTGCCAAGGATGTTCAATGACAGCCGGGACCTACAGTTTAACGTGCCATCCGAAACACAGTCATTGGTGTCCAAGATATACTTAGAAAGTACATACAAACTTAGAAAAGTTGCATTGGTACTTGCCCGACCTGGAATCGAACCCATGCCCTCATACTTGAGAGGTTGGCTCTTTAACCGCTAGGCCACCACGACTATATTATACCAAATAGCCATAAGTAATTAATTAAATTAATACCTTCCAGAATTTCACGTTTTGATCAATCACGGTGGGTTGTTTTACGAATTACGAAATAAGGGTAATTATTATTCCTAGTGTTTTATTCTTTTCCGTAAGCAATGCGTTGATTTTCAAATGTAGCAACAAAAACATGGCAACAATTCAAAACGTGAGACGTGCTTCTTTTGTAATGGACTCGTTATCAACTTGTTTTAATAAAATTTGATCTTAATGGCGAACATAATAGCCCATTATCAGTTGGTCCGGGAAACTCCTGGGATTGGGTAATTTCAAAGATTACTTTCGCAATCTTTCGCGCCCACGCTGTTGGTGACCACACGATAACATTTTAAATTACATACAAAAGCAGGAATTGAGTACGTAAAAACAAATTTAATATATGTATATCTGCGTTAAGGCTTTTTATTGCGATTAAATATGATTGTTGACAGACAAAAATTGTTGTTAAATTTCAGCGATAAAAATCTATTAAGGAAATTTTAAAGATTGTAGAGTAGCTTGATGTAATAGCGCCTGTCCCTAATTCATGATGGCTGCAACAATAACTTTGTCAATAAAATAACAATAATATTGTCTATTTTAGATATTTTGTACGATTTAATACAAACAATTAGAACACCAAAAACATGATACATATTTCAAGTAGCAAAATCTATTTATAATTTCTGAAAATCCTTAAAATGATAATTTACTTTTGGTTACCGAAACTGTATTTGTCCCAAATATATCCTGCATCGCATGTGGAACCTATTGCTACAATTCGTAGATGTAAAGTATTCATTGCTTTACATATTGGCTCCGTGAAATAGGGTCTGTTTTATAGGCGAGCAATGTGTTGTGTTTTTTATTGTCTTGATAATACTTTCGCGTTTTGTGTGAGCGTGTGTGAGTGAGTTTAGTTCGATATGTTAAGCACCGATTCGTTTCAGTTGCTTTTTTTTCGTGGGAAATCATCAAATGACACCTTAGCCTGTGGGTGCAGTCGGAGAGAGTGTCAGACTTCCTCAGTTTCAGACGAGTTCAGACGAGTTCCTCTGTGCTTCGGAAAGCACGTTAAATTAGTGGTCAGATCTCAGCGGTCATTTGAACATCTTTGGCATTCGTTACGGCAAGTCAGAAGCCAGAAAGTGTAACAACCGGTCTTACCAAGGGGTATCGGGTTGCCCGGCAGCATCCAATTAGACTGGAAGTCGACCCCAACATAGTTTGGAAAAGGCTAGACAGATAAAAGTCTAGTAAACATTTGAAATATACATATATATATATAAATATTTTTATTAGCCTGTGTTGTCCCACTGCTGGGCAAAGGCATCCCCACTTTGTTTCCATACATCCCGATCTTGAGCGCATGCCCACCAATCACGGTGATAGGCGTCAAGGTCATCCCGCATCTCTTCCGGGGCCTACCACGTTTGCGGTGGCCGTCTTGGGGTATCCACTGAGCGACGATATTGGCCCACCTCGCTGGATGCATTCTGCTAGCGTGTCCAGCCCAGTCCCATTTTAATTTATTATAAGTGGAATAAAAACAAAATCATCAATATTTCTAAACCAGTAATTTTCAAATACAACTCATATCGATACTCCTCACTTTACTCAAATCAACCGTTTGTTCCAGAAAACAACCCGCAGCTGGATAGAAAGCACGTTTCAGAAGCGAGAGTGCAAATACTTCGTGCCCAGCGCCAAAGATGAGCACGTGTGAGTATATCTAACAAACAAACAAACAAACAAACAATACTATTTGATAAGATCATCCGAGATTGATTTGGGCTTCGGGATTTAATTGTTTCTACGTGTTTGTGCTAGACTATAGATAAGTACAAGTTGGATATATAGTTTAACTATGAATATGGTACATGTAGGGTCGCGAAAGGAGAAAATTATAGTTTTTTAATAGTGTCTTGTTTTAGTACTATAAATTAAAATTTTGTTATTTAATTAAATGATTTCATCGTCAAGTGACTTGTCTCTTCAATCTTTCAATACTTCAAGGCTAATCACTTAAACTTTATCTATACGAATGAAGGTTTTCCTTTCCTTTTTTACTTTCCAACTGCTGGGCACAGGCCACTTCGGATACAGAGAAGGAATGATTGGCGAATTCAGATCATAAAGTTCCGATTTCCTCAAGACTTCTTCCTTCACCTTTACTCAGTGATTGGTGTCCAAGATATACTTAAAAGATAACATAAGAAAGTTACATTTGATACCTGTCTGATCTGGAATGAAACCCGCACACTCGCACTTGAGAGACTGTTTTAGCCACAAGGCCACCATGATGATTCATATCATCAATAAAGATGATACAAATAACAATACAGATATAATGAAAGCCATATAAAGTCGAATAAATTCAGTAAAGGCGATCGGCCGAATCCAAATAGTCTTTATTTCACAATTCCCTTAGCGCCAAACCAACGCAAAATCATTTATAATTTGATTGCTTACCAACACAATCACACACAACGGCGGGTTTCCCTTGAGACCTAATATGTAACACATAGTACACAATGTATAGATGCCAGCACATCAAGCTACCTACGAAACTGATAATTTTTTCCAATCAACTTTGACCCATACGCTTCAGGGATAAAATTGGACAATAGAAAATTAATTGTGTCTCGTGCATATGTGCGCTCCGGCATACAACGGGTTAAAGGAAATTTCACAGATTGTAGTAGCTTGATGTGCTGGCACCTGTATACAAATGTGTACTACACAGAGTACAGACGCCAGCACATCAAGCTACCCGAAACTGACAAATTTTCCCAATCAACATTAAACAATATGCTTCAGCGATAAAGTTGTAAATCTATTAAAGATTGACAGATTGTAGCTTGATGTGCTGGCGCCTGTACCTACAGACAGCTACACATCAAGCTATACGAAACCAGTTTGTCTTGGATTCGCTTTACATGATCTTTCTACAAATTGAAAGGTCAGCTTATGCTGGTTTTGTATAACTTGATGTGTGGCCGTGTGTACACATGTGTACTACACAGAGTACATAAAACACACATGTGTACAATTTCATTTCTCATATCAAGAACCAGGTCGTTTCCTCACATTTCTAGTGTTCTTTAAACAAGAGAGAATTAAATTCAAACCCTAATGTATTTCGAACGACTTGTGCGCGAAGTAAAGTTGGCAGCGAGGGAAGGGTTACGATTGGCTGGCCAAGGAAATATGCCAACGGTTATGAATATTACACTCGATGTTAAAGCTAGGGTTAAGCAGAGTTTGTAAGCTTTATTGGTGTTTTTTGACGGTGCTCTGTAGACATGACGCATAAAGAAAGTTATAAGTATATCTTTAGGTTTAGCTTAAGTTATAGCGCTCGTATTTTCCCTTAAAGACATTGAAATTTCGTCAATTTTAGGCACTAATTTCGTGACGTCACAAGGTCCCACTTCGGTTATATATTAGTATTTTGTTTATGTTTTATAAAACAAAAATTACGAGGGCCATATTATGTTTTGCTATTTTAAAAGATTTTGACTGTCATTGAACATCCTTGGCAGTCGTTACGGGTTAGTCAGAAGCCAGTAAGTCTGACGCCAGTCTAACCAAGGGGTATTGGGTTGTACTGGTGGTCGCGAGAGCTGACGCTCCTTCGGCAGGCATGCGTCGAGGCGCGACACCGGTACACCAGGCATCGCAGGCTCCGCATCCGCCCTTCGGGTGCGACAGTCAGGGAAGCGGAGCTGTACGAGGGATACAGAGCGGCGAAGATCGCCCTCCACGAGGCCATTCTCCGGGCCAAAGACGCGGCCAATGCGGAGATGCTGGGGACTCTGGACAGAGATCCGTGGGGTCGCCCATACAAAATGGTGCGAGGAAAACTTCGCACCTGGGCACCCCCGCTGACACAGAGTCTCCGGCCCCAGCTAGTGGAGGAAGTGGTGAGCGCTCTGTTCCCTGCGCGCGGGGAACATTCCCCGCCGCCTATGGCTCCGCAGCTTGCGATGCCAGATGTGGACCACGAGACCGACGATGACGTCCCCGAAGTGACCGGGGTGGACCTGAGAGCGGCGGTAGCCAGGCTGAAAGCCAAAAATACCGCCCCAGGGCCCGACGGCCTGCCTGGAAAGGCCTGGGTCCTGGCCTTAGAGGCTCTCGGGCCTCGACTGAAGGGGCTCCTAAGCGCATGCTTGGAGAGGGGCCAGTTCCCACTTCGTTGGAAGACGGGGAAACTGGTCCTCATTCGGAAGCCAGGGCGCCCTGCGGACTCTCCGTCCGCATACCGGCCCATCGTGCTGCTCGACGAGGTGGGCAAGCTCTTCGAGAGAGTAATTGCAAACCGCCTTGTCGAGCACCTTGTGGGGACGGGGCCGGACCTTGCGGAACACCAGTTTGGTTTCCGCAGGGGGCGCTCAACGGTGGAAGCCATCATGCGCGTGAGGGCCCTCACGACGGGGGATGCGGTGTCCCGAGGTAGGGTCGTCTTGGCGGTGTCTCTTGACATCGCCAATGCCTTCAACACCCTGCCTTGGAGTTGCATAGGGGAAGCACTCCGGTATCACCGGGTGCCAACCTACCTCCGTCGAGTAGTCGGGGCCTATTTATCGGACAGGTCCGTAATTTACCCCGGTCACAATGGGGCATGGAACCGGCGAGACATGTCGTGCGGTGTTCCACAGGGATCGGTTCTGGGGCCGCTCCTGTGGAACATCGGCTACGACTGGGTGCTGCGCACAGACCTCCCTGACGGCGTCAGCATAGTGTGCTACGCCGATGACACACTGGTGCTGGCGCAGGGGGGGTCGCATCAGGCGGCGGCCGAAATAATGACGCGCGGGGTTGCGATGGTGATCGAGAGGATCCGGCAACTGGGACTCGAGGTGGCCTTGCACAAGTCCGAGGTCATGTGCTTTCATGGGCCTCGGAATAAGCCACCTTCGGGCTCCCAGGTATTGGTGGGAGGGGTTCACATCGGTGTCGAGTCGACGATGAAGTACCTGGGACTCGTCCTCGACAGCCGGTGGAACTTCGTCGAGCACTTTCGACGTTTGGGCCCTAAACTGGAGAGGGCGGGGGCTGCATTCAAGCGGCTCTTGCCCAATCTGGGGGGCCCAAATGCCTCCTGCCGGAGACTCTACGCGGGAGTGGTGCGGTCCATGGCCCTCTACGGGGCGCCGGTGTGGGCGCGCTCAATGCGCTTGCGAGCCGTCCACCACCTCAACGTCCCACAGAGGGTCATAGCCCAGAGGCTAGTGCGGGGGTACCGCACTATCTCCCGCGAGGCAGCGGGTCTCCTTGCCGGACTGCCACCGTGGGATCTGGAGGCGAGGGTCCTCTCGCGCCTGTACGACTGGCGCGAGGAGGCACTGCGTCGGGGGGAGTTCCCGTTACCGCGGCAAGTCGCTGCGCAGCGGGCAGTCCTCCGGCGCGATCTCATGGTGGAGTGGCGAGATCGCCTCACGCAACCCCGTGCAGGGCACGCCACAATAGTGGCCATAGTGCCCCTCTTCGAGGAGTGGATTGGGAGGAGTCATGGCACCCTCTCTTACCGCCTGACGCAGGTCCTCACCGGACATGGGTGTTTCGGGAGGTACCTGCATCGTATCGGGCGGGAGGAGACGCCTGGGTGTCACCACTGCGCGGACCAGCCAGAGGACACGGTGGAGCACACGGTGGAAGTGTGTTCTGCCTGGGCGGAGCACCGCCGTGTCCTCACAGCGGCAATTGGCGGCGGCGACCTCTCGCGTCCGGCCCTGATCCAGGCCATGGTCCGGAGCGAGGGAGAATGGGATGCCGTCGCCTCCTTCTGTGAAGCAGTTATGCTAGCAAAGGAGGCGGCGGAGCGGCTAAGAGACCGCACCGCTCATCCCAGCCGTCGCGGCAGGGCTGGTACCGGTCGACACCACGGGCGCCGGGTGTCAAGGGATGACTCCCGACCACCGTAGGCGCGGGCTTGTGGGCGGTGAGTGTGGGTAGCTCATCGTCCGTACGTCTAGGGACGACAGGCCCGTGTCGGCGGCGCGTTCTGTTCCACGCGCTCCTCGAAGAGATGTCAGCAACATGGGAGGGGCCCCTTTAGGGCCAGGGTCTGCTTGGGCTGCGGGTTGTTCGTGAGAGATACCGCGGCCCTGGCACACAGGGACCCCCAGAAGGAACATAGTGGGTTTTAGTCAGTAAAAGTCTGACACTCCCTCCAGCTGCACCCTCAGCGGGAGGGGTCATTTGATGATTTCCCACGAAAAAAAAAAAAAAAAAAGGGGTATTGGGTTGCCCAGGTAACTGGGTTGAGGAGGTCAGATAGGCAGTCGCTCCTTGTAAAACACTGGTACCCAGCCGAATCCGGTTAGACTGGAAGCCGACCCCAACATAGTTGGGAAAAGGCTCGGCAGATGATATTTTAAAAGATTTATTAAAGGAGTTATTAAAACTGCCCAGGCATATGATATTATAAAGAAGCTATAAAAGATAGCTATGATTATCACATTTTTACTACACTTTTATATTATTTCTTCATCTATCACTTCATAATTGTGTACAGACGCCAGCACATCAAGCTACTACAACCTGTCAAAGTTTTTTAATAGACTTTCAACTTATCGCTGAAGGTAAAAGTTAAAAGTTGATTGGGCAAATTTGACAGTTTCGGGTACCTTGATGTGCTGGCGACTGTACATAAAACAGCTATGTGGCTTTTCACACTTCGTTCCCACCCAAACTGTTAAGTAAATAAATAATATATAATGTAGGATTCACATTGATTTTACATTTATCAGAAGACTTTAACAGCGAAAATTCTTCATAACGCTTCAGTAAACACCTTTTGTCTCGTAAATACGAGTATTAATTAAAACATATTCAGACATGTCGCTAAAAGTTTGCTACAGCCAATCAGCAGACAATGAAGTAAATAATCTGTTTAATTAAAACTCGAGCATTCGTTTAATTTATAAGAAACAAAGTTGTGAATGATGTTGATTATTGCGGAGTTTATTAGGATTTGGGATTTTGAACTTTATACTTTGGTCATATCGTTCAATTTTGAAAACATTACTGTTTGATGAGATGTATGGAAGCTGAATGAAGTCAGCAAATTCCAGTGGTGATTCCTAGACATGTTTAATCAATACCAGCTTAACCGTTTTGAAGATTTTAGACACAATATTTTAAACGTTAGAAACAGAAGCGGTATAGGGCCTTGTATTTTTTTTAATGTCAGCTTTGTGCGATGTTTTTTTTTGTTTGTAATTTTTGTAACAAACACTCCTAAAGAGCCATATCACACAAATTAATATCAGGAAATAGCATTTTTAAATTGCATCTAAATGTTAGAGTAAGCTATTTGCCTATGTTTGATTTTGTACAAAATTCTTAAGAAAACAAATAAACATACGCACAAGGAACATTTTCACCAACTTAACCTGCATCTTCTGATAATAAAACGCTTCGATCTTTAACAATACCTGTCCTCAACAAAGTGCATAACAAATATTAATAATTTATCACGTTGTACTGCAATGGCATTAAATGCCACCTGGCCTGGCAGCCTGGCATAAAATACTGATGGGACGTGGCACCCGGCGCCGATGCCTGCCAAAATGCTAAATCAACGCTTTGATTGCATTTATTAATTTTCAAATATTTTGATATGTTCATGCTTATACTCGTGGGTTTGTGTATGGCATAGAAGCTCCTTAAAAACATGATTTAAGAAAATTTTCATGGAAGTCAAATAGAACTGTTTAATTACTTATTACATATATTATAACCAGTTAACTTTGTTAGGATGTAAATAAACCTTTTTCCAAAAATGTCATAATATGATAATCGAGAAAAACTATTTTCTTAAGAAATAAACAAAATTAAAATGTTTAGTCTCATATCTATGTATATAATTCCATATATGCTCAGACATATACTCCCTAAATGGCAATGATAAAAAATTATCGACTTTTTTGCAACTAAGTATTAATAACAAACAAGATCTTGAGGGTACATAAAGCTAAATATCAATTCTTCTTTCTTAAGCATGAATGAATTTAAGCATAACCATTTTTTGTAATCCTAAAGCTTAAATAATCACATCCAATTCCATTAATATTCTAACTTCAAACAACGATATAGTCCGATCAATTTAGCAAATTGCATGAACTGACACAAACACTAGTATTTTAATAACATCGCAGTCATACCCAATGGGCTTTTCAATAAATTAATGGACGATTAGCTAACAAATTGTGAACGACAATATTAATATCGGTTACAGGATAAATTGGGATTATCTAAACTGTTTTCATGAGCATGAAAGTGATTCGGAGTTTATTTTAAAGGTTAATTTATTTGGGTTCTGGATTTTTGTATGTATGTAGTAAGTTGTGTATGTAGGTAAGTTTTAGTTATTGTTTTATTTTCTACTAGCTTCTGCCAGCGGTTTCCCCCGCTTCCTAAGGAAAGTACTTCCCGCACCCAGATAAAAAAGTAGCCTATATGTAATTCTGATGTATAAGCTATATTACTTCAAAGTTTCATCAAAATCCGTTCAGCCGTTTGGGCGTGAAGAGGTAACAAACATACACACACACTCACAAACTTTCGCATTTATATATTAGTGTGATGATGTGATGATGTGATGTGATGTGATATGATGTGATGTGATGATGTGATGTGATGTGATACTCTCAGTTAGATCTCCATACTTAGGCCGCACATGTTTTGACGAATTTGTATATCTGAGTGATCGTAACACTGAGTACTCATATTAAATTGCCGGTAATTGCGTGAGGACTACGTTGATAATTAGTGCAGTTACATATAGTTACATATATGTTTATGACAAAAATTTACTTACCTATAAATGTCCTGACTGCCCTTGAAGTTATCTGCAACAGGAAACTATTACTTCAGAATTCAACAAGTCTAATTTCCAAACTATAGGTATAACTAGTTTAAACTGAGCCGCGCGAGTAACTCGTTAACTTGTTACACAGTTATGCTCAATAACGTTGCAACGTAACTAACAAGTTATTTAACCGTTTCGCTCAGTTTTAAAGCTGTGAAGGAGTTTTTCATTAGAGTCAACTTTCAGACGGCAATTTGACTGCATATTGGCAAAGCTGTGAATTCGACTATAGGTACGGTTTAAGCTTGTGTTCAATTCTCGCTCGAAATGAATAAAAATTGTTTATGATTCCATTAGAAGTTGCGATTTGTTGAGATATTTTAATTTCTCTTAAAAATCCACCCCTTAAAAACTATAGAAAATGTCATCTAATTTGGTCACCCATTGGTAAAGCCTAAGGCAGACAGGGTAAGCTTTGCTTTCCTGTGTGTATGTATTAGGTACTAAAGATTAATGAATCTAGAATGCTGACCACTGTTTATCTTATAATGTAATATTTATTACATTATAACAACAGGGTTACTTACCACAGCATTTAAACAATTATTAGGTACTACTGTTAGGTGCCAAGTACTTTTGAATGTCTAGTGTATTACGTTAGGAAATATTTTATAGTTTGCCTGGGAATGTGACCACCCGTCTGATACTAGAGTTGCTATAAAATTATACATTGTACAATGCACTTCAGTATTCCACTGCCCCTATCCAAATTTCTTATTTAGGATCGGCAACATGTATTCTTCTTCCATAGGTACCTTCCGGTTTGACGTCATCGCAAAAGTCACACTCCTTGTCACCATCATCTGCCAAGCTGTATTGGGATCGGCTTCCAGTCTAACCTAATGCAGCTTAATACTTAATTCTTTATTAACATTCCATATGTTATAAAGGTGGTACATTTTAAGATAGAAACAATTTTGACCCGGTTGGGCACAGCTTAAAGAAGTTCGAGAGCTATGCAATAGCTCATTACTTAGCTTAGTACCAGTGTGCCACATGGAGCGACTGCCTATCTGATCTCCTGAACCCCGTTACCCCTTGGTAAGACTGGGCGTCAGGCTACCCGTAACGACTTCCAAAGATTTACAAATTCAAAACCACACGTAAATAACGGTATACATAGAATAGATGGCTACCTGTCTAGACCCAGTCGTAGCAATCGAACCTTTACCCTTAGTTCATCAATCAAGTATGAATGCCTGCCTAGAATTCTAAGGAAGTCGTTTGACCTTTGACTTGTAGCCATTACTTTTACAATTTAAGCGATAAAGCCGAATTCTGTTTCGTTTATCGTTAAGTAATTTTATAAGAAGAAAATTTAATTTCCTCGATAAAATGGCCAAATTTAAATTGAACGAATACATATTTGATATTATAGTAGTTTTGACTGCCTCGTTGGTCTAGTAGTCGCAAGGCGCGACTGCTGTAAACAGAGTCTCGGGATCGATTCCCGGAACGGGCCAAAATCGCTTTGTGGGTTTTGAGACACTTTCATAAAGCAGCCCGGAGTCTGGAAGTTGGTGATTGATTCACCCGTGCATCGGAGAGCACGTAAATGTCGGTCCTGCGCCTGATCTCTCTCCGGTCGTGTCGGATTGCCGTCCCATCGGACTATGAGAGTGCACCTGTATCTGCGCGAATGCTTGGTCTCCATAAAAAGAAAACGGCCGCCGTAACCGACAATCGGCATGGATGCCATCATAGCAGTTTCGGAGAGGGTTTAGCACATTTTTTTAGCCCGGTAAATTAAATAGTCCGGTCGGGGCGCGCGCCAAACCGAGGGAAACTCTAGTATTTTTATTATTAACAAATAGTAGATTCCCTACTTTTTAAACCGCTTCAGAAGTTCATTAAGTATTCTAGGTCATATTTTCAGCACGTATACAACCCGAAATATCTTCATTCAACCACATTTTGTGCCGAGGAGTCACGGAGCGGCATGTTATCTCATCAGCGATAAGTTCCGAAATGGTGCCTCGTCTTTACGATGTACCATCAACGAACTTCTACGGAGATTCACGAATATTAACGAAGTTCTCGCTTCAGGCTGGCTACAAAACATACTGTATATTTAATATTGCTCACTATGGTTTTAAATTCTAAACGAATTGCCTGTTTTATAAAAGCATCATGGAAATCGTGGTCAGTTTTAAGATATGCACCTGACATGTTCACCATAAATATGACAAGTTTGTTTGTAGCGGATCATATCTGAAATTGGAATAAGAATTCTGATTTCAATCCACGACAACTCATCCAAACAAGATTTTTTTTCCGTTTTCAAGTTATTTTTGTTCCTTGTTCAACCCATCGCAATTATATTTTGATTTTTTATGCAATATTTACCTTCCAACTTTTCCTTAATCAACCCATTTTAAAATCAATAGAAAAATAAGACGAATTCTAGGATCTACACAAAAAGTACTACTGTTTTCGTTTCTTATTTTTTTAACATGGTCGCTACACTTGTTCCATAAAAAATACGTTCACATTTGACAAGAGTATATATATCAAGAGTGTAGGTTAATGAATGACTAGAGGCTATGGAGGTGCAAACTCGCAGACGCTTCAAACCAAATAGGCCCTTAAAGACTTCAGTAATTTAAATAAATGTCACAATCCTAGATTACACAAACTTGACGCTTTTATTGTCCACCATGCGAAGTTGAAATAGAGCTTATACAGTGCCTGAAATCTTGCGTAGTCTACTATATACTATCGTAGCTTTATCCTAAAATGTGGCGACACAACGGCAGTTTTAAAATGAGAACATAAGCCTACTATATTTAGAGTTCGTTTTACAACGTACGGCCTAGTCAGGCAAAATGTCGAATTTGTTTCCATTCCATTTTCAATAGCGCCTTCAAACTAGCCGCACCGCTTTGTGAATCCATTCAAATAAAGAAAACGGCTGTTTGTGGCTAAATTTTAAGGCGCTCTATACAGTACCTACAAAGTTTTTTTTTATGAATTTGAAAGACAATCTTAATCTAGGCAATAGTAATTCCAGTCTGTAAATTTTGTAGTAACATGTACAGAATCTTAACATACTTTATGACTTACTGATTCCCCCGATTCCATCCGCGTTTTAAGGGAACTACTTCTCGTACCAGGATAAAATGTAGCCTATGGAGCTCACCAATAACGTGACTACCTATTGATGAAAGATTTTTTTTTATCCATTGAGCAGATCTAGAGAATACTTCTCTACAACGTCAAAAACTCACCAACCTTACCTTTTTATAACATAATTATATAGTAGGTGGTAGATATAGTAGGTGGAATCCAATTCGGAATTTCGTGTCATCCAGTCATGAAAATAATTTATGGCCGTGTCGCCCGAAGGGAACCGTACAACATTTCATAGAGCGTGAAACGAAAATCTTTTACATACATATACTTGTATATATGTATATTTAACAAAAGCTACATTTGAAATTGTCTTGTTAAGTACCTATTCGAGACACGTCACACTGAAATGAAAACCCATCTCTATATTTTTGATCAACTGCGCCAAAGGGGTCATTTTAGCATTTATTTTATTTTGATCCAAGGAAAGTCAACATAGCTGATAAACTACACATACACATATACATTTATTAATAAATATTATAACACCCAGATCACAGCCAACAAGCATGCTCATCACACATTAAAGTTGACCGTACTGGGAATCGAACCGGGGTAACTCGGCAGTACGGCGTTACCATTGCACCAAGCTAAGTGTTAGAGGCACTGAACTCATATTTAATACATATAGCAATGTTTAATAAACTCGTTTGAGAACGTAACGAACTCGCACAATGAGAGAGCTGAGAGCAATGAAATTAAAGACATGTTCCACGAATTAGCAACGCGCTTGTATATTACAGGGGAAGGCAATTAGAAAAATGCGCAAATATGCCGCATCGTGCCAGGAGTTTCAGTCACAGAGAATTTTCTCCAGTGAAATGGATCTTAATTAGGTAATATTAAGAGTACGATTGTTTGTTTACGATGTCACAGTTAAATGGTTAGACCAATACGGTAGATGACCACTAGTCAAATTCATTACTTTTATTGAACTGTCAAAAACGGTCACTTTGTATGCAATGGTATGCAATTGCAATTTGTATGAAAATACTAAGATTTGACGTCACAGATTTTTCACATCAAGCCGCATACTTATTTCGGTTATATTTAAAAAAAAATGTAAACAATTTTCGGTTCAAAACGATAAATGAAACTGATATTATTTTAAGATGTTTTACAAATTGAATATGATAAAGTATTTTATTTTTGACCTAGTCATCATCCCAATTGATATAACATATCACGTGGCGGCGCCTCTATCGCAGTAAACATCAGCTCCGTATAAAATAAATCTTTAATATTAGTTTTTTTGAGTGCTAGTAGTTAAAACTGTAAATAATGACTATAAAAAAGTGCAATAGTGACTATTTATAGTGTTATCAGCGATTTGTAAAAGGAACTGTTTATATTATTGACGAGTGCGAATTATCATCTAGTTCTACGTCACTAAACCTACAATATCATTAGATTATTATTAATGAGAAGTAAGGTATGGCTATGAAACTTCATGTATAGTATATGGAACTTTGTCAAAATTATAATTTTTCATCATCAATATTTTCCCAACACGACAAAAATCAGCAAACAATAGTTTGACGCGAACTTGAAGGAGAAATGTCGTCAAATAAAACAAAATGAGACACATATTTTCTTAAAATCTTTATTTACTGTTAAAATATACTGACCATTCAATAGATGTCGACGTTACATTACTCTCGGACCTAGAAATTCCTAAGGGATTTTGAGGTATCTTCTGCGGCCGCTCTGCGTCAAAAAGGTAATCATTCTTTGAATTATTTTATTAAGTTTAGTATATTCTGTCTGAATTAGTTTTCTTAACGAGTTTTTATTTCAATTAAAAGAAACTTTCTATGTCATTATAATCTAGGTAAAATATAAAAAAGGAGTTTGTTGGCCTCTTAATAGCTACACGGCTCGATCGATTATCGTAACATCTTCAAGATAAACGTGGCGCGGTTGATCATTGGATGAACATCTTGACATGACGACTAACTCCTTATTTCAGAAAGCACGCTAACTTGGTGGGTCAGGCTGTCATTCGAACATATTTGACTGTCGTTTTTGGTAGTCAAAGGCCAGAAAGTCTGATAACCAGTCTTACCAAGAAGTATCAGGTTGCCCAGGTGCTTGAGTAGCCAGCTGGGTTGAGTAGGTTAGGTAGGCTAGTTACCAGTGTAACCGGCTATATCTGGTTAATAATGGAAGCCGACCCCAACATAGCTTGGAAAAAGACTAGGCAGCTGAATCTAGGTAGGAATTAACTAGGGCGGCATTATATTTTAGACACAGATAAATAAATTACAGATTGCTCTGTTGGCGAATGTAATATCAGTAATAAGGTTGAAACTTACCTCATATTTGTAGCCTGACAGTAATTTCCATTAGTACAGAATATCAGGTCTACCCGTGTCAAAAATTTTGGCGAACCCCTAGAGATACGAGCGTTGGACCGGGAACAGAATAATTTATTACTTCAAACTCAGAAATGAAATATTGGAACTTATACGTTTATTTCTTTTGCTTTTCACGGATTTATTTTTTATTACACCATTTTATATTATAAATAATTATTCTATTTAAAGTGGAAATTAAATAATTTGGAGTAATAGGCCAATGATTTATCAGAATAAAAATACTTTGCAAATGCAATATCCTATTTTCTTTTGTGTCCAAATTATTGACTTTTGACGTTTTACGTTTTGTAGTCTAAAATCGCCACTCCGCCTTGAGCAAGCGCCGTGATGCACGCTCATTCCTTCTCGTATGAAAAGAGGCCTGTGCCCTGCAGCAGGACAAAAACAAAGGCCTGACCTGATGTCTATAATACCTTATGAACGTAAGTTCAGTAACCTTAAATATGGGATACTCAAAACAGAAGTAAATTAAAATAAATTAAAACTATTAACCCCAACAAACACAATCAGCTTTTATTCAGAGCCAATACAGAGGGTACAAAAACATATAGAAATAGATAATAGAGGGTAGTTAATGTGTTTTAAATGAGGTCGTCGCCATTCGTCCCTCCTGCTTTTAACCGAGTATTTGTCTGTTGTTCTGAGCGCTCCTTTTGAACAACCTGAATCGAACACATTGAATACATTAACAGGATTGAAGTAGGACTATTTTGAAATGGCTTTTTGTTAAGTTCGATTAATTTTGCCTTTGCATTTTGGTGTTAGTATTTTTTTTTGTAATTTTTCTGTGGCTGGACGATATTCGATACTCGTATACTGGTTTAATGTGTAAACCGAGAGACTGACTTTACGAATTAGACCAAGGTGTAGTGAATACAAGGTGTAGTGATAACAATTAAGACTTTAACAATTTAAGAGATAATATTTATATAACCAGTACATTCTAAAGAAAACAGCCACAGGAGCCACATGAAAAATGACACCAAAACTGATACGCTAACTGCGTTGAAAATCTGCAGTATTTCGACTTATAGCCAGTCAGATTCTTACTTCGGACATGTACAAGCAACGATTTGAAGCATAAATTGCTATCTCTTGACGAAAACAATAAAAATAAAAATACAAAAGCTCTTTAGTTTACCTCGAACGGGCAGTCAGACGGAGCAGAATTTGGTATACAGTTCTACCCATAATGAAGGCTATGTAAAGGTCAATGACACTCACAGCCTCCTTCCTGACCAGAGGGTTGAGCGTGTCTGCGTACGCCTGCCAGAACAGCGTCACGTGGGTGGCAGTCAGCCGGTGCCGCTGCAGCTCGCAGCTGAGGCACCAGTAGTCTTCACTTATCTGGACTATCATGCCTAGAGAGCAAAAAATCAAGTACTATGTACAGACGCCAGCACATCAAGCTACAATCTGTCAAATTTACTTAATAGATTTTCAACTTTATCGCTCAAGCATATGGTTCAAATTTGATTGGGGAACCTTGACAGTTTCGGCTAGCTAGATGTGCTGGCGTCAGTACAAACTAGTGTTACTACACTTTTAACATTTAAAATTTAAATCATTTAAATGCAAATGTTTTTCTAACTATTATGCCGATCTTTAAGACAGTGCTGAAATAAAAACCCAGAGATTATACTAGCCTACCTACATATATAAAACTTCCTATTCACTCTATTTTCAGACCACGTGTCCGCTTCAAAAAGATAAAAAATATCATTTCCTAACAGAGGTAGAGGAGGCTAGGTATTTGACTAACCTCAAAATACGTGACGCAGAACTTGGAAGCCGCGCACGTTTGACCGCATGCAATCGTTTTAATAAAGCTGGTTGTACACTTGAGCACCATTTTGCAGCATTGCACTTGCTACTAATAATATGGACGCGAAAGTTTCGATGGGTGGATGTTTGATACTCTTTCACGGTTAAATTACTAGATGGAAGTTGATGAAACTTGGCAGTAATATGGCTTATATGTCGAAATAAAATATAGGCTATTTTTTACCCATGTGCAGGAAGTGGATCCCGCAAGATGTTATAGTTTTTACTTTTCAGAGCCTTAAATTAGCATAGATATCGTCAATCAATACAATCATCATGATGTAAATAAAGTTCTCATCAATAAGCCCAAACACAAGGTAGCTGCTGTTAACCGTTGGACTTACGAACCATTTTTTTTTTTTTGACTTACTAACCCTGAACTTATAATAAGACAAAAACGACTAACGTCCACGAAGTAAAAAATTCGTAGCAATACTTCAGGACTAGTGTGTAAGACCAGCTTTAAAACTTCCACAGATTGTGCGCAATCTAGTTTATTTGGTTATCCAGTACACAGAATATTGAACACCTGATTTCGGCGAATCTCCGGTGGCGATTTTAAATTGAAACACGTGGCAATTTGATTTCTATGAAGATTTAAAAGTAGGTAGTGTTCATGACGCGTCACTACATAAACTTTTTATGAAAATGCGAAGATAATATGTAAAAGCTTTCTTTGAATGAAATAGTAATCTCCGGATAAGTTAACCTGTTTATCACAAAGTTATACGAGTTTAAATACAAATCAAAACATGCTTTTGGCACGCACTAAAAATTACAAAATAATTCTGACATTCAGTTTGATGATGATTCAAGAGAAGCGTGAGCGATAAAGATAGCGTAAAGCGATTTGTCCAAAAAGAGTAAAGTTAGATTATACATATAACCGCTCCATTATTTCTTTCTTGCTCACACTTATTCTCTTGAGTGGGTCAAATTAAAATTCCAACATTTTCTTCATACATAGACAGTTAAAAGTGAAGCTAATAAAAAGCGTGTTAATAGAAAGTCGCCAAGAATTTTCCGATAAATCCAGAGAAATCCGGATAACATCAACAGGTAGGATGATTATGTAAGAACTGGTAAGCTGATCTTTTTTTATTCCATGGACTTAAGTAGCTACATAATCAGAAAAGTTATCGCTACCCTTAATCTTGCGGCTTTTTTGCATTGGAAATTTGGAAGCAGCGATTTCAATTGTAAATTTTCTTCAAAATATTTTGCGGACGTATGGACGTAAAATTTCATCGTAAAGTTTCTATTCTATAACTGTTGGCAGTAGCCGTAAATACCTTCCAAGATTTGACAAATAACTGTGAACCATATCGGGTGATTCTATACGTGACATTATGTTGTACAGACGCCAGCACATCAAACTACTACCATCTGTCAAACCTAAATAGATTTTCATCTCTATCGCTGAAGCACATGGTTCAAACTTGATTGAACGCCTATGTACATTTTCCTTTTCTAAAGCTCCTTTAGACCGGCCCCTGGGCTGTAAGACAAAGCTGTAGATATAACGAATCTCACCAATAATACACGCCACTCTCAATTTTTCTCTCAGTTCCACGAAGAGCTCGTTTTCCACCTTGTTCACGGGATAATGCCTCTAAAACAAAAAACGTAATTAATGCCTTCAAAAAAAATCCTAAGAAAGTAGATCTTATCATATTTTTGTTATAGTAACATTTATTTTGCCAGACAATATCTATACAAAAATAATACATAGGAAAATAATTCGATCGTTTTTTACATAGAATAGTCTCTGAAACTACAGACACTATTTGAATAATTCCTTCACTGTTGAGAAGCTACGCTATCCCCGGCGAAAATTTGCAATTTTTTTGGGTACGGTAAGAAGTTCCCCACAGATGCAGGTGATGAGTAAAAAACTAATTAAGAGAATGCGACCATACGGGAGAAACAAAAAAAGGTTAAGCATCTGGGCGTCATAAATCACCTGAGTATATACTCGTTTGACCCACGTCCCGAGAGAACTGTTTCACGAAACCGCATAAAACGTAGCCTCTCATCTGTAAAAGTTTTATTACACCCAAATCTAACCATTTAATTAGAATTCATTCAGTATTTTTTACTTGAAGAAGTAGGCAACATTTATTTTGCCATGTATTATTTAAAATGACCTTATAAAACTATTTTTTTCGTGGCAAATAATCAAGTGACCTCTCCCGATGGGGGAGGTCCAGGTGCACTGGAGAAAATGTCAGACTCAGTAAGAGTCCAGAATATCAGTAGAGAACTAAAACCCACACTATGTTCCTTCTGGAGGTCCCTGTATGCCAGACCTCGGCAACCTTGTAAAACCTTGAATCAACTTCGACCCAAACACTACTTTATAACTTCGTTCGTAACAAAAGTGTATAAAATTCAAGTACTTATCCTCTCCAATCTCGCATCTCACATTACCTTACCATATCCATTCAGAGCCTAGGAAACGATCAAACAGCTAATGCAAATACTCGCACACGTAAAATGCCTGAACTTTCCATTCAAGGCGCGAACATTCTGGAAATACGGGCTTGGCACTCAAGTGGCTCTTTGTGCCACCTTGGTGTATACAACACCCCCCTTCCTCTCCACCCCCTGCCCAGTCTTGGCAAAAGTCGGCGAACTTTAAAATTTAATGTGGGACGCCCCTTGGCGACGAACAAAAGTAGACTTTTTCCGCGAGAGAATATTTTAATTAAATAGGATTTAGTAAATTACTTTTGGGTGCTATGCGCCTTCTTGTTAGCGGCCAAAGACCGAAAGTGTTCTGTTAGGATAAAACACAGAAGTTGTTTTATACATATTTAGATGTAATCTAATACTTTTAATTACTTATTTAGGAGAACATCAAGTTTTGATGGCCAGTCCTGCCTGGTTTTACAGTCACGCTGACTTATACAAAAACGCCTCCTAGAATTTAATGAACAGACGCCAGCACATCAAGCTACCCAAACTGACAAATTCCAAATCAACTTTGAACTATATGCTTCAGCGATAAAGTTGAAAATCTATTACGAAAATTTGACAGATTTTAGTAGCTTGATGTGCTGGCGTGGGTACATTTTCGGCTGACAATTCGCATGACTGTACCAGCTTGATTCTCAACTGTTTTGCAAAAGTATAGCCCGGTCTTGTCTTGTGCAATCATCTCAAAACCCCCACACATACAACTAGAAAAATGAAAAGAACACGCCGTATTACATTTCCTACTTCACATTTCCTACATTGCATATTGCAGTCGGATATCACGGAATTGCATACCGTTCGGAAACACGTACCTTATGCAGTAACATGTTGATATTAAAAGTTCCAATCATGCATAGATGTTGCAAATGAGAGTGTTACTTTTGTTAAAGAGTTATTGATTAGAATGTTGGGAGCCTGTTCAATAGATTTGTTGATCGAAATGTTGTTCGGAAAATATTGCACATTTTATTTCATTCGTAACTGTGAACTGAGATGTTATCTTCACAGGTTCAATCTTGTCTTTAATCTAGACACAGTTAAGTACTTAAACAACTGCATATGCTCATTTGTTACGACTTTTAATTCGGAACATAATTTGGGCATAATAAGTTTAGCAAAGTGTCATTTTTTTATCCCCGACGAAGTTAGTGGCTAATTGAAAATTGCCTGAACTACTTCGAGAAAATTTTTACGGCTTTGCCGGTTTTTTGTTCGACTTGGCGGAGCCACTGCCGTGCTTCTTTAAGCTTTTGTTAAAATTAGCTTATAAAATAAATGTCCGCGGTAAAGGGGCTATCAAACACTAAGACAATTTTGGAGATCGGTGTAGTTACTAGTATCTGAGATTAGCGCTTTCAACAAGCAAGCAAACAAACTTTTTATCTTTATTGTATGTCCCTGTCATATCACAATTGTTTAGTTTGAGTAATGTATAGTTGTTTTTTACTTGATTCCTGCAATACTCAATCAATAGTTCAACTTATATAGTACTAGCTATTGCCCGCGACGTCATCCGCGTGGGCATTAGGATTAAACATTCACTAACTATATGTTGACCCGACCTCTTACCGTTACATTCATACCCAATTTCAAGCAATTTCATGCAGTACTTTTTGAGATTATCCCGGACATACATACAGACAAAAAATCTAAAAACGATATTTTTGGCTTTGATATCGATTGTAGATCACGCCCAAATTATTCTTTTTTTTAAATTCAATGTACAGTTTTGACTTTTCTACGATTTTATTATATGTATAGACTAGCATGTCTCAAGACTAACTCGATACTAAATAACACTGATCACCACAAATTTAATTCAGCAAACATTCCGACTCCCCAAAAGGGGAACTCAAAGACTTTATTAATCACAATCGAATCGCCGCCAATTAGCACGCTCAAACTTCTCGAGAATATTAATTAGTATTTCTCGAATATCAAACAGCTCAAAGCTTATTATAAAATCGTTTGAATTCAATAACAAATTAATACTGTTTTGATGTCAATTTGGTTTACTGTTCCCTATTAAGGATCAATGGACATTTGAAACGTATTTACGAGTGAGTTGTTAATTTCTAAATATATATAATAAGTGACTTGTTTTCAGTAGGGATGTTTTTAAATAATCCTTTAAGCATGATTCACGCGAAAACTCTGTAAGTATAGATAGATGTTTGTTACTCTTTTTCGCTGAAACTACTGGATTGCTTTTGATGAAGCTTGGCAGTAATATAGCTTGTATAAATGAATAATATATAGGCTACTTTTTATCTGGGTGCGGGAAGTGAGTGTTTTGCGGTCTAGTACCAAAAAACTAATAATTTGCTACAGTGAAAATATGTCTGTATAAATTACTAGCGGCTGAGCCCCGGCTGCGCTTTGTCGAAAAACGCATGAAAATTTGTCCTATATATTTTTTATTCTAGCATACATTCAGAGGACTACTTATTTTTACTTTAAGAAGAAATAACTTCAGATTTCGGGTGACATATGGTATGTTTGTATGAACTAATTTAACAAAGAAACAGTAACACCACGCTCAAGCTTTAACTGACACAGTATTTCACCCTTTACGACTTTGTTTACTCCCCAACTAAGAATATTTGGTACACAAAACCTCACTTTCACAAATAAGACCAAAAGTACCATTTTCGCTGATCTCGTCCAATCAAAGCAAAGAGCTACATTTAACCGAACAAATACTTTTCATTTTGATTCTTACACTCTTAAGCCTAATTGATACTCCAGACATCTCCAATTTAATTTTAACTCTCTCCTCTTTTACTTAAGGTGCAGTTTTCTTTGATTTGTTTCGTTTGTGCAGCTCCGTTTCATTGTTGACTCTGTAGGGTCTAGTCAATTAGTGCACGATTGGATGCAGCATCAGAAGATTTCACTCTTACTTCTGAAGTAAGATTTGGTACCTATATCAACTGTAGGTATTTTAAAAAAGTCGTGGTGGCCTAGTGGTTAAAGAGCCAACCTCTCAAGTATGAGGGCGTGGGTTCGAATCCAGGTCGGGCAAGTACCAATGCAACTTTTCTAAGTTTGTATGTACTTTCTAAGTATATCTTGGACACCAATGACTGTGTTTCGGATGGCACGTTAAACTGTAGGTCCCGGCTGTCATTGAACATCCTTGGCAGTCGTTACGGGTAGTCAGAAGCCAGTAAGTCTGACGCCAGTCTAACCAAGGGGTATTGGGTTGCCCGGGTAACTGGGTTGAGGAGGTCAGATAGGCAGTCGCTCCTAGTAAAACACTGGTACTCAGCCGAATCCGGTTAGACTGGAAGCCGACCCCAACATAGTTGGGAAAAGGCTCGGGAGATGATGATCAACTGTAGGTATTTTAGATGCTGAGTAAATGTTTGTGTGATATGGATTAACTTCATTTGCTGTTTAAGTTTAACTTATAGATACTCGTAGAGGAGCTCGTCGCTAAGGAATAGCCGCACGGATCGATCGATCATAAGGTTAAGCAACGCTTGGCGCGGTCGGTCCGTATATGGGTGACCATCTTGTTATGACGAGTTCCTCCGTGTTTCGGAAGGCGCACTGAGTTGGTGGGTCCCGGCTGTCATTTGCACACCTTTGGCAGTCGTTACGGGTAGTCAGAAGCCAGAAAGTCTGACAACCAGTCTTACCAAGGGGTATTGGGTTGCCCAGGTTAACTGGGTTAAGGAGGTCAGACAGGCAGTCGCTCTACGTAAAACACTGGTACTCAGCTGCATGCAGTTAAGACTAGAAGCCGACTCCAACATAGCTTGAGAAAAGGCGAGGCAGATGAGTTTACCTTGTAGATACCATATTTAAAACTAAACTCCATGTTTTCCTGTCACTCTTTATGGGTAACCGATATAGGTGCAATCCATTAAAACAATATCTTGAAACCGAAAGACCTATGATAAGCCACGTGGAATTGTTGGAGACATAAATAATCTTACCCTTATGAATTCAAAGAGGAGAAAAGTCGGAACTTCTTGCTTCCACAAGGTCAGGTTCCTCAGACCTTCATATATCATCTCTGGTGATATCTGAAATTTAAAACATAATGCTTTTCAGCACCTTAAATGTATCGTCATCGGAAAGCCAATACTAAAGCGCCATTTTGGCCAAAATAGGTTTTCCACATATTTCTAGGTACATTCTGGTAGACCTGATTGATTTATAATGACATTAAGAACCCGGTACTTTGTACAGACGCCAGCACATCAAGCTACTACAATCTGATCTGATCTACAATTTTCAACTTTATCGTCGAAGCACATGGTTCAAATTAGATTGGAAAAGTTTGCCAGGTTTGGAGCTCATCGGTAGCTTGATGTGGCGTCGGTACCTCCAACGGTACTGTCTAAAAGACAACACCGAAACCAGCGCCATCTACTCAGTCCAATTACATTTTCAAACCAGCCAGAAACCCATCAAAATATACAAGCAAAATTTTAACCAAATCAGTCCAGCAGTTTAGATAGTGTTAGGAGACTAACAAACAGATTTTTTGAGTATCTGGACTACGTCTTACGAATACAGAAAACATTATGGTGAACTAGCAATGGTTATCGCTGATTGCTTTTACATCATCATCATCATCAACCTTTTTATCATCCCACTGCTGGGTACAGGCCTCTTCTCAAACGGAGAAGGATTGAGCGTTAATAAAAATGATTAATTTTACAATAGAAGAAATATCTCTAAATGAACACTTACTTCAACATAAGCTCTTTTTGGCATGTTGACATGGTCTTGAGGTGAGGAGTTGGTTTTCACAAACAGCGGTGAGAGCATCTCACTGCGAGAGCCGATCTGTGTCAGTTTGCATCCCTTAGATATTGCTGTGAATATTATTAAGAGTTTAATTTCTAGAGCTGTATTTGTTCAGCTATGGACCATGATCACCATCAGATTATACAAAAGAAAGATAATTAATCTTTCTTTCTCAAATATGTTAGACTAAAGTTGTAGGTACTAAGCTACCTGCTTTGCCTGTAACTTAAGTTGTATAGACACCAGCACATCAAGCTACTACGATCTGTCAAATTACATTAATAGATTTTCAACTTTATCGCATGGTTCAAAGTTGATAAAAATAGGAAAATTTTACAGTTTCGGGTAGCCTGATGTGCTGGCGTCTGTAATTCAGATCAATAAAGTATTTGCTCAGATAATTCTCAAGCTGAGTTCTCAAGGACTTTTAACACTGCCATTTAAATCGAATCTGTTCAGTTGTTTATCTGTGAAAACGTTACAAACAAAGCGAAGTGCAGCGCACTCTGTTACGTTTGCATAAAAAGTTCAAGACCTTAAATCGTGTGTACAAACAACTGCAGTTTTCAGACAATTTACGTGGAAATTCGCACATGTTATTATGTGCAGAACAGCAGTATAAGTTGTCTGGTTTCACTGTACAGACTCCAGCACATCAAGCTACCCGAAACTGTGCAAATTTTTCCAATCAACTTTAAACTATACGCTTCAGTGATAAATTTAAAAAACTACATAAGGAAATTTGACAAATTGTAGTAGCTTCATGTGCTGGCGACTGTACAGTGAACATATCTGTAGCCATAACAGAAAATCGTTCAACAGCGCCACAAGTCTGTCGCTGAACAATTACTTTTGTACAAACAAACAGTTAACATTGTCTTCTCGGCCAAAATACCCCCTGACGTAGTTTAGACCAGCTGTAAATTTCAAACCAACGCCAGAGTCTAAACACGGAGAACAAAGGAAAATAAAACCTGATGCAAATAGGCTTTCGTCCAGACAAAATGTTTTGACAGGCGGTCAAAGATATTTGGATGGGAAATACGGATGTCGCGCCTTCGGCGATGTATCTCGAATTCAATTTCGGTGTATACTTACGTAAGCTCGAAAAGCGTGAAGGATATTCTAGGATAAACTTTCAAACCGACCGTTTTATTTGAAAAGGGATTCTTCATATAATGTAACTGTGAGAAATGGATCGTGTGACCCATCTTTCTCTGTCAGGTCATCAATGGCTGAACCAACCATATCTTTGAAAAGTCTTCATAAGCTTTCAGCTAAGTTTGAAACTTATTTGAAAAATTGCTTTATTTTTCTGAACTGACTTTACATCTTTTTATTAGTTAACTGGTTAAGTCATTCAGCTGCTGTGGTTCTAATTAAGGTAGACGTTTAAGATAATATACCTAAATCAATTTTGTTCCAACTATGTAGTTTGTCAATACTTCCCTATCTATTTATATCAATTTTGAAACGAGCGCGTTTAGATAAGGCTGACAGTTACTGTGCTCCGTACAAGCCATCACTTCTTACATCCTAACCTGCCTGGCGGCCAAAAATTTCCGGTTTGTTCTCCACATGGTTTTCCTTCAAACTCTTCTTTTTAGGAGTTTTATTGCAGGGTCTGTGTCTCCTTTCCTTATGTCTTCTCATTTTTTTTTCATATCTGACGACAAACCGCTTCGCTCTAACTCGGGAGTTTAAATCAAACAAAGTATACAAATAAATGGGTTTATTACAAAGAAAATTATAAATCCACTTTTACATTTCAAAACACAAGGGTGTCTACCTTCTGCGGCAGCAGCGGTGTCCGCAGTGTATGCAGCCGGGAGTTCTTGACCCACTCCGAGAAGACAACCTGGTGAATATCGTTGAAACTGACAGCTCGCGGTCTTTATCTTTTGTTGGACGTGGCTTCCTTCTCAGCGGAGCTCTTCTTACTTGACGCCTTGTAAATGATCTTCGTCTCTTTTCGACTCTTCCACCATTTCTCCTACCTCGCTTTTTTCTCTCAGGCGCTTTGGTTTTAAGGGTTGGTTTTGGTATTTCTGGTCTGGCATCCGTCATGTCTATCCGACTCCTCACGGAGTACGTAGCAGACACAGAGGTATCACTGTTTGATGCACGGTCGTCATGTCCCCTATCGTCATATAAGTCGTTTCCAGAATTTGTTCTTTGACTCTCTTTCTTACTTGTGGAAGGCTGGTTCTCTTCCTTCGTGTTATCATCTTCCATTGCCAATTTCTTCCAAAAATAACTGATAATTTTGTACTTTATTTATATTATAAAAAATCACATAGAAAATGTTAAAAATGTTCACCTGTCAAAAGAACACCTCAATATTCTCACTTGTTTTAAATTTGTTCTTTTTGAAATGTGCCAGAACTAAGATTGTTTTATAATGAGAAAGAGTTTGTTCGTCTTCGTTAGGGCCGCCACAAACAGCCTTAATGGTTTTCTGCATTCAGTTTCTTAATTAAGAATCTTTATTAAGAAAACTCGTAATTATGTACAAATTAGCTATTCACAGACTCTAAAATAAATTCTTAATTCAGAAACGGATTCCAAAAAGCCATTCCGGCGGTATGAGGCCGGCCTTACACGACTGTTCCCCTTTAGCATGCGGCTAGGCTAGAGTAACAGCGATGAGTGTATAGTCCGTTTTTTAATTCGAAAATAGTTGAACATAGAATTTTGAGTATCGCTACAGAAATGTATTATTAATTTCGTTGCAAGTGATGAAACTCTGGAGATGTTAACCGAAAAGCTGAAAAATGTCCCGTAACAGTTATTGCAATACGAGATTTTTCAAAGGATTTATCAGTCGAAACTTGGTGTTATCACTGTAGTCATAAATCTGGCCACAATATTTAGGCTAGAGTTTTTTTTATTTATTTAAATGTTTCAACAGAATTGCGATTTCATTAAAGGGCAAATAAATATTTTGTGCAACCACACACACCGCATTGCGCTATAGTGAGTTGAAGTGAGTTAGTTTGCGGACACAACAGAATTATCGTACATTTTAAAATGATAGCGGCAATTAAATGAAAGTCACTTTATTATTTATTAAAAATGTTATACGATAGATAGACGTTATCAAGCACAGCACTAAAGATCGATACTTTAATGTCCTTGTTTGACTCTGAATAGCATTCAATTATTTTGATTAATTTCTAGCTGAGATCAGTAATTTTGCCCGTCGTCGACGTCGTTTCAGCCGAAAGACGTCCACTGCTGGACAAAGGCAATACGCATCCATTGCTTCCCGGCAACCTTGACTAGATCGTCCGTCCACCTAGTGGGGGGCCTGCCCACGCTGCGTCTTCCGGGTCGAGGTCGCCACTCTAGAACTTTACTGCCCCATCGGCCATCTGTTCTGCGAAATTTGCCCATTTTTTAATTATTTTGGGACAGAATAGGATAGTACATTATTTTTCTGATTGGTATCACATGAACTCGCAAGCTGCACCTGTCCCAATATTTCATGAATATGTTTTAGAAACATAAAATGCTTTAAGAGAAAATGATCACAATATTAACAATTCCTCTATTTCCAGATGCTGGTGTGGACTTAGCAAGACAGCGCATGGATCCAACACGCAGACCGCCAATCCTGGAGAAGCATGGGTACCAGCCAAGCATACACAATCAGCTCCAACAGACGCCTACGGAACTGTAGAGTTCCAGGGCGGACCGCACCCCACCAAAGCCCAGGTAAATTGATGTTTTTGTACCTTAGAAGTGGGGCTAACATACACATACGAAATAGCCAGCGGCTTACAGGGGTTCGATATCTCACGAGAACTACCTATTTCGCGCACCTGGGTAAAGAGCAGCTTTCCGCGATAAGCGATATTTCTAAACCTAAATTTCTAAAGCAACTTAACTACAACTACATCAGTATAAAGTCTCCAAAAAGTCCGATAAGTTAATGGGAAAATAATTATATTAAGAATCGATAAGCACCTTAATAAGCACGTGTCTGATTTTGAGAAGCAATGTCAACTTTCATCTGGCATAGAGGTTTGTGTCAATCTGTCTTTGAATTTGAAGGAATTGATTATGTTTTGCTCTTTTTTATCTATGTTAATATTTACTGTCAGTCAAAATGACGGCGTCATGTTGTCAACGTCATGTTGTTGACACGACACCACCCATGAGTCATCACTACACTTAATTGCGAGTCTGGCATAAATTGCCGTAGTCTTCGGCAGATTGCCATTAAAAAAAAAAAAAAAAAAAAAACACAAAATCATTTAAGACGTCACGTACCGCGTATTTGTCGCATCCAACACTGCGCAGCATATCTCCAGTTCGATTCTCGTCCCGGAACGGGAACAGTTAGAATTGTATCTGTTTGTTTGTAAACACAATTACTGACATTCATTGTTTTTCACGGTACAAAATATACTACTGGAATTATGTCAGGATAATAAAAGAAGGCCGACCTTTGCATAACTCTTTTACGTAATATTTTTGCACTTTTATAATTATTATTTTATGCAGTTGGGTAACAAATGCTTTGTTTAGTAAATATGCACATAATGTCGCCCGCGCTACGTAGGAACTACACGCGAATAAAAGTCTATCTCCGTCTTCAGGGTATTTCCATGCCAAACATCTAAATTGATTCAGCCGTTAATGTGTAGGCGTAACAAACAAAATTTCCCATTTATAAGGGTATTCTGATTATTTCTTTCTCCTCGCAGTACGTCCGACTCTCCCACGACACAAGACCTGAACTAATCGTCCAGCTGCTGACCAGAGAATGGGCCCTCGACCGTCCGAAGCTACTCATCACTATCCAGGGTGGCAAGGCCAACTTCGACCTGCAACCGAAGCTTAAGAAGGTGCTACGGAAAGGACTGCTGAAGGCTGCGAAGACCACTGGAGCGTGGATATTTACTGGAGGCACTAATACTGGTAAATATACTTTTCATTAAATAAAAAATAACATTTCAAGACAAGAGGCTTTGACACCTAAAAACTTGCCTGTTTTTAACCGACTACCAAATAAAGGAGGAGGTTCTTAATTCGACCATCCAAATAAATACAGCTGCAACTTCTTGGAACCAACTTCTAGAGAGATGTTCTTAAAGTCGGCTTTTCAGTGTTTTAGAAGTCGGTTTTTTTTAAGCACACACAAACAAATATATTTTTTTTCTTCTTTATAATATTAGTGAAGATTATTGGGCCTGTTTACGTATTATAAGTAGCGCTGCAAAAGCAGGCTCTATTACCTAAACCTCTCATTTTTATGCAAAAAGTTAAATAAATACGACAAAACGACTTTGCGATGACATAATTACCTATTAGGGGCTCGGAACTGCTATTTGTGTACATTATTATCTTGCGTCCAATGTTCTAAAACATAAAAATATGATACTGGCCGGTTTATGCGGATTATTTACGGGTTTTACGTTCAAAATCGTTCTAGAAAAAAAATTGTAAGGGCTTTGTTTGGAGCGCAGCATTTTTAGCGATCTCCTCACGTGTATTTTTATCGTCCCTTTTTTTAACGTTTTTATCGGTAAGTTCACGGATGCGTGCGATCGTCTTCTTCAAGTTTTACAACATAATGGTCACACTTAACGCGCGTTAGAAGTGCTTTATGTACGAGTATATGAATCACCTAGCACATCAAGCTACTAAAATCTGTCGAATTTCTTTAATAGATTTTCAACTTTATCGCTGAAGCATATGGTTCAAAGTTGATTGGGAAAATTTAAAGAGTCTTAGTGTACGAAAAGTGTGAAACGGTGTTCCAATATTAGTATACTTTATATTATTGGCTTAAGGATCTTGGACTATTTCTTCGACAGACAGATGCCAGCACATCAGGATACTCGAAACTTACAAATTTTCACAATCAACTTTAAACTTTATGATTCAGCGATAAGGTTTAAAATCCATTAAGGAAACTTGACAGATTGTTGAAGCCTGATATGCTGGTGGCGTCTGTACTTTGAACTGAATTAACGTAACATTGTTCAAGCACATTTACAATAGCGTAGACGTTCCTTCACCCTCAAAAGTGTAATTAGCTCTTAGTGCAGTGTACCTGTTGTGTTAGCGCCGTAGTTTAATTTCATTAGCTTCGAGCACTAATGATGTCACACGTCTACATGGGCTTGCACTTTAACACCTCGAGTGAAACATGCTCCTAGTTGCTGCTTAGGTTAAGCTACCCACGAAACTGACAAATTTTCCCAATCAAATTTGAACCATATGCTTCAAGGATAGACTTGAAAATCTATTAAGGAAATTTGACAGATTGTAGTAGCTTGATGTGCTGGCATCTGTACCCAAACTGACCTAATATTTGTTGAGATTACACGTACATATTCCGATGTAAGCTTTTGCGCTTGGGATAGGTAAAAATACTGCTCCTGATTCATATTCAATTTCATCATAAAATGAGACACAAGTATTTTTAAAGGCATTCCTTTAAAATAGCAATTTTACTTAACATTTTAATTGGCTCCCAAGATAACTAGGCATGGATGATATGGTAAACAGCCTATATCACAATCCCGGATCCAGGAACCTACAAAAAAATTATTTCAACTTGTTCAGCTGATTAACCGTAAATAACTTTTCATGTGTTATTATATAATTCATCAGACCCTTGTATCTTCTTCTTCGGGTGGCCCTCCAGTAATGGAGCTTAACCATCAGCTCAGCGATCTTTTTCGTACCTTATGACAAACGACACGACGAGTCCCATACATAGCAAGCTCCAGTATCACATTGTCTTCCCACCATTCAAATAGACACCTTGATTTATAGGCAACAAAGTCCTATTTAGCATGCAAATATTTGAAGGCAGTCTCAATGTCCTAACTGAATTACCGTGTCTATAGAGACCAGTTTATTGGACATGCACGTGTGCAGATAAATTGCAATGCAGTGTAGCTGTTGCACCAACAGATCTATTATATGTACTGATAGATTGAGCTATAGGGATTGACTGAGCTGTGAAAAATCTTAAATGTGTTTGGGTTCTAATCTTATCTCTGGAGATTAAACTAGGTATCATATAGTCGCAAGTATTATTGCTTAGCTTATTATATCTTTAAAAAGAGAGCCCTAAGCCGACATACACCTAGGTATACTCTGCGGGTCCGCTGTACTGCAGCGCATGCGACCGAGCATTTAGATCCAAACTCGGTCTAGCCAGTCATATCAGGGCCCACGCTAGGAGATGAATTGCCATAGGTCGCCATTATCAAAACCGATAAGGAGGACTATAATATACAAATGGAAAATAAGATATATTTTTTAAATAATGAATTCGTAACATAAAATCCTTCATTAAAATAATACTAAGAGGAACAAAGCAATTTAATTTGCCTTGTCAAACTCAACAGATGCAATTGTATTCGCCTGGAACTCTGCTCAGTTGCAGACCTGTTTTAAATGCAAGGCATTGTATGTATTGAACGAAAACTGGGTTACGCTAATCTAATTACTTCAAGAGGTCCAGGATGTCTAGTGAACAGATATTAAATTTTATTAAAGTAAACGTAAATAATGTCTTAATGTGTCTTAGATTTTTTTTATTTGTTACGGTTTTAGCTTATAAAATGTTGTTAAAAAGCTCATTAATTTATGCAAAATACGCCTCTATAAGCTCTAAGGAAATGCCAAACTAGTTGCTTATCTTTTCAAACATGAAATATACGTAGAACTACTAAGAAACCCATTTGTAAATTTATACAAATCGTCAATTTTCAAGAATAACAGTATTCTTTTTATATTTACGATTTTGGTATAAAATCGATGTATAAACATCGATTTTATACCCTGCATACACAGTAACTTACCTTCTTTGTAGTATTAAGAAATACTAAATACTTAACCCTTCCTCCGCTAGGTGTAACCCGTCAAGTGGGAGACGCGTTACAACTGGAGCGGTCGCAGCGCGCCGGCAGGGTAGTCAGCATCGGCATAGCACCATGGGGCATAGTAGAAGGTGCCAACGAGCTCATCGGCAGGGGGAGAGATGTGCCGTACCATGCAATAGCTTCACCAAGGTAAGTTATCTATATACTAGCAGTTCCTCACGGTTTCGTCCGCGTCCCCGGAGAACTTCTTCTCGTACCCGGATAAAACATAGCCTATGTTCACCGGGGATAGTGTAGCTTTCAAGCAGTGAAAGAGTTTGTCGAATCGGTCACGTTAAACTTAGGTCCCGGCTGTCATTGAACATCCTTGGTAGTTGTTACGGGTAGTCAGAAGCCAGTAAGTCTGACGCCAGTCTAACCAAGGCGTATTGGGTTGCCCGGGTAACTGGGTTGAGGAGGTCAGATAGGCAGTCGCTCCTAGTAAAACACTGGTACTCAGCTAAATTCGGTTAGACTGGAAGTCGACCCGAACATAGTTGGGAAAAGGCTCGGGAGATGATTAAGTTTTTCAGCTAGCCCATATTAATTGCTCTGAAGTGTAAGCAAGAAACAAACAAAGTGTTTGGTATTACGAGTACAAACATGGTAGAACCCACGGGGCACGATAGCGCTCCACCGCTCTGTTTACATAGGTCTTACAACTGTTAGAACTAAGTCTTGTAGACATTAGCTTTTAGCCTGATAGTAGATCCTAACATTTGGTGTAATAAGGAAATTCAATGGATTCCTAACTTGTTTGAAAGTTACATGAAAAACAATCTGAAGCAAAGATTATTATGATCATCATCTCAGCCTTAGGACATCCACTGCTGAACATAGGCCCCACATACCGGTCCACATATACCGGTTTTAAACCGGTAAAAAATGTTTTAAGACTTTCATAGTTTCGTTAGAGATAACAAATCTTCGACGCCATAGTTTGTGTTTTCATACAAACTACATACAAAGTAACCGTTTTTGACAGTTCGTTTTAGTTGTCACGTACCGTATTCATGACAACTTCATAACTATTATTTATATTTTTATTATATTTTCTCTTCAAATCAAATTGAGTGAAACCCATGAGTCATCACTACACTTAATTGCGAGTCTGGAATAAATTGCCGAAGTCTTCGGCAGATTGGCATTAAAAAAAAAAAAAACTATTATTTAGATGCTCAACTGAAATTGAATCAAAAAGACTAAGCCTATTATTTACCTATCATTTTATTTTCTGTGTATTGACGTATATTGACCAAACTTTATTTATTCGAACCAATTATTTTTCGTCGTCCAATCATGTACAAAATTGCTTACTGTCAACTCAATAACTTACTTTATTTTTCTTATTAAATTGAAGTTTCGGTGTACCTGTTGGGAATAATATAAGACCATTCCAGATATGTCAATAAAAATCTTATTTATTATACTATGCCCTGTCTCTTGACGACAAATGAGCGGCCACTACATTATTATTTCTGCCTCGTTGGTGTAGTAGTCGTTAGCGTGACTGCTGTGCACGAGGTCTCCGGTTCGAATCCCATGTCAGCCCGTAATCGCTTTGTGGATTTTAAGAGACGTTCGTTAAGCAGCCTGAGTCTGGAAGTTGGTGATTGATATACCCGTTCACCAGAAAGCACGTTTGTCGGTTTTGCGTTTGATCTCGTGTCGGATCGCCCGCGTGCGTGTCCCCTCAGACGTACCTGTATATGCGCAAATGCTTGTGCACTATAATAATTATGTCCTGCGAAGCTCGTTGATCTCCTTAGAGAGAACGGCCACTGTGGCCGGTAAGCAGTCCGGAGATCTTATTATTAATTTCTACTAAAAATGCGCAAAACTTGCTTGTTAATAGATACCAAATTCGTGTCACGTAAGCAATTTTTGCAAATAAAACTTCTACATACGTATAGCTGAGAATTTGATAAGGTCCCAAGTTGTACACGTCTCCTCTTTATATTGTCACTGTTCATATTTAGGGTGCCGGACGATGTTTATTCGTAGAGGGGTTGAGAGGGATGCGGAATGCGAATGGATTCGTTATTTTATTTTTCTAAGTAGGACAGGTGAAACTAAGAAATGGGCTGGAACGTGTTACTACCAGTGGCTGATGTAGGTCTATATATGATGGATCTTCAGTAATTTGTTAGTCTAACAACTTAACGATAAATACAGAAACGTAGGGTTCTTGGTATCTTGCATAACAAGCAGTGGTGATAGTGGGTCTTCCAAATTTACCCATTTCAAAAGTTATCATAAAATCAAAGCAGTTTAATTATAGAATTTATTTATTATACCTAATTATACAAGATCTTTTCAATTCAATTACTTTCCATTTGGTAGACGTTGAACCCCAAACATACGATTCGGATGAAAATCTAGTGATGCTTAACATTCAAAGGAAAATACTCTTTCTGTCATAATCACACCAATGTCCAACCACCACAATGATACGATTTACATTTTAAATGGGTCCGGTGTTGTGATGAACGTAGAATTCGTCAGTCCATTTGTCTGTGCCTGGTATAGCACATCATTGATCAGTTTCTCAGCCAGAATCCGCATGTTCCCAGGTAAATTGCGTAGTTTGGCAGCTACGTTCACACCTGTCGGATAACAAAAATGATCTTTAAAAGCAATGAAAGAGAGGCTTCAAGGACGTTGAATGTCGATATTCATTCATATCATTGAAAATTGGAAATGTGCAGATAAAGTAAAGGCTAGTCGTTGTTGAGCTAATAATTATATGGATAAAATTAAGGCTAGATATTGATGAGGATGAAGATTAAGGGACCTTGTTTTGGTGGGAAATCATCAAATGACCCTTCCCGCTGTAGATCGTGGAGGGAGTATCAGACTCTTACTGACTAAAACCCACTAATTTCCTTCTGGAGGTCCCCGTGTGTCAGGGCCACGGTAACTCTTGCGAACAACCCGCAACCCTGACAGAATAGTAAGGTCCTTGAAATGACCTCGAAAACGTACCTATAGCATCGTACTCATCATCGACTTCGGTACAATGTCTCTTGTTCTTATCGTCTTCTAAGAACCGCTTGGAATGACAAGCGCTCTCAGGTACCTCCACAATGTTACTTGAGATACTGAACACTGGTGACGAGTAAGTGTCTGCCGAGGTGTCGAACCTTCCATCATCTTCTGGAACATCGTCTTCCTCTTCTTCGGGTTCCGAATCCTGGGACAAACAACTTTACAATAAAATTTGAGATTTTGGGTAATAATTTTACGTTCTTCCTAGAAAGACCTTGCTTATCTCAAGAAGTTAAAATAGATATGAATCGGATGATTATCAGAGAGTGAAAATAAAATTGCTATGTAGACTTTTGTTGCGACTGCTCATTTTTAGTATAAAGGATTTTCTAAGGAATACCCTTCGCCTTCTCAAACATGGAATTAGTTCTAGATAACAAAGAAATTAACTTACAAAGGATCGATTTAAGTTAATCCGCTCGACATCGCGAGAACATCGTCTACTTAGTTCTGGAGACGATGAAATTAGGTCAGAGTTGACGTGACTAGCAGGATTCGAGAGGATTTCGATCAGATAACGTCTTTTTAAAGCAAAGGCCACACTATCAACGATGCTACGTTTAGGTTCGCTTATGCGATATCTTTTCACACTTGACTTCGAATAGGATTAATAAGATTACATATTTGTCATTGATCCTACATTTCACATTTTGACCTCAGATGTAAACCTAACTTGATTAGATCTAGATTGTATATTAGATTGGTAATTAGTGACCGATGTTTAAACACGTGATTGTACTCATGATTACGAACAATTTTCCCCAAGATTTTTTTTTGTTAACAGCTGATAGGGCGAAGGCGCGCGCGAAATTTGAACTTTGCACGCGCGCCAGTAATTTTGCTATAATGATAAAAAAAAAGTTTCTTTGGGAAAGTTGTTTGTAAACATGAGTACAATCACGTGTTTAAATATCGGTCACTAATTACCAGTCACCCAATATATTGCTTTCGTAAGCTCTTTCAATTGGCTAATTTTGTGAAGCTAGCTACATTTCGCTCCTATCTCAGTGTGACACAAGACTTTGTGCTCAAGATTCTTCGTTAGAATCTAACTGTAATGAGTTTTAATAAAATGATAATGAGGTTTTTTGTAGTCTTATAATTGCTTTAGATAAGCTCATAAGCTTCTTTGTAAGACCTAGACCAGAGGAGGGCTTCTTTTGTTTCAAAGAACGAAGAATAATATTCGTATTATTCTTTATAGTCTTCATCTTTTGCTATTATTTGATTTGTTTGAATGAATTTAAATTTTATACAATAACATCCACCTAAACTAACTCATCAGTCTAGATTTTTGTTGACATGGCTTTTTGATTGTTTTAGATTATTATTTAAGATCCCCGAGGCTCCTAGATTTTTCTCTGAATAATTTCTTGAGTACTTGCTATACACATAAATATTAATATTTGAATGCACAAAGCTAGATTTCATAGCAGTGTATGGGATCGAATATGTCAGGACAGGTTATAGGTAGTTAGCTCACATGTTTGTTCGCCGCGGGCTATACCAGCGAATGCGACCGATATAACAATTATATCATAACCAATTCGACAAATTGTATGCAAATGTTGCATACATTTAGCGGTATAAACAGTCGGTTGATTTGCGCAGAATAATTTAATTAGCGTTTGTTGGTATCAGTTGCTTTGACGTGTTTTAGTTAAGTAAGTTCGCCATTTGCCTTTCGAAAAGGTATACTCGTAATATCAGTATCTATAATTAAAAATACCAATTGTGGTAAGGGTGCTTGTACACGGTGCATGTAGCTTGCGCATGTTGAGGCACTTGCGCGGGTTATATGTATCGTAAACATATCGTTTAAAAACATGTGCGGGTCTAGTGACTCGAGCATGTACCAAAGCGAGCCACCCGCGCAACTAATCCGCGTGCCCTGCGACGCGCACGAGTCACTCGCGCATGTCACTTGAGCAGGTTCAACTCATAAAGCTACTTGCTCCAGTTATATGCACCATGTCTAAATACAAGCGAGTAACTCGAACAAATAGCTTGCGCATATTACTCACGCGTGTAACCCGCATCTTTACTTGCTCCAGCTACATGCACCGTGCACAAGCACCCTAAGGGTAGTTAAAGGTGGGGTTTCATCATATATTTCGCCTCGATAACATAAGTTAACTGACGTTGAACTCCTCTTATTAATCGTAATCTAATATTTAGAACAATTTTGTCCAAAAAGAACATCTAAATAAAACCATATATAATGATAACCATAGTATGTAAGTAGTGCAAATATCACAAGAGCGCAGCAAAGTGTGTCGCGACTCGCGCTGGGCGATTCAAACAAGTCATTTAGCCCGAGATTGCCCGACGCATTCAAAAAGACATATTTGTATGCGTCAGATACCCCGTTCTGCAGTTCACGGGAGATTGGAAAAGGTATTTTTACATACAGCCCTGTTTCTTGTTAACTTGACTCCGAAAAAGATAAAACAAACAGAGGTTCCATTCATTTTGTCGAGTTTTCAAAATATGTGAACAGAAATGCAGATACATTGAAAAGATTTTTTACGTCTTTTATGTAGTGGAGTATCATGTACAGGTATATAAATGCTTGTATTGATAAATTGACAATGGACATTTTCCTCAAGGAAATGTAGGTACAAGAAAATAATATATCTCCATAATAGTAGCCTACTCTTCAAGAAACAATGCTATATCAGAAAGATACAGTCCAGCATAGACATTACCGTCCTTTAAACACGGTAATAAGATAAAAAAAATCCTACAAAAGGAACCATTATTCACGGCGGGATTGCTCCCTGGTACATTCAAAGTGAAACATTTATTTACGTCACCAACGTTACCGGCGGTTCAGAGGTATTTTTATTCAAGACTGCACCTGAAATGCTTTTCTATGAAATCTTATTCGAGACTTGACTGAGACGAATGATTGTAATCATTCAGATGACGATGATATTAATCTGTATGACGACGATAATATTATCGTGACACATGATTAAGAAGGGAGAAGACATTAGTATGACGGCTAACAGAGAAGAATGGAAGCGGAAAACATTGGCCGACCTCAAATAACTTGGGAACGAGCAGGAAGAAGAAGATGACAAATTTTATTGTCTTAATATCGTTATTGCTGATATGTTCTACGATCATAACTTTATTTTAATTTGTAGACAACCGTCCTTAGCAGTTATGTAGAAAATTTGCCTTTCCGAAACATAGCATGTGAGAGAACATTGTCTTTTTCCGAACACTGACAAAAATAAAGACAAAAAAAAACGCATTCCATCAAAGTTCGGTTCACTGCGTCGAGCAAAATAACGTTGGGTTTTTCAGATGGAAATTTGAAGTCTAGGCTCTAGGTTTTTGAAGGTAAAAAACTTGCCCTATGTTACATGGGGACTTGAGATAGATGAAATTAAAAATTGTTAAGTTTAAAGAAGATCTATAAACCAAACTCTTACTGCTTGAATCTCTCAAAAATCCCAATTGTTACGATGATATTTGCAATCGAAGACAAAGTTGACAAAGTTTTGAGATCCAAGAAGACAAGTCCATTGTTTTATATAAATCTGGATCTTCAAACCTAACAGACAGACATGTATTGCTGGGAAATTCACTTCTTCAGAGCGAGAACTCACAGAAAGTGGTGAAGGGTGGGCATTTTGGGGGCCGTCTCTTGTTTTTGGAAAAGTGCTTGAATAAACGAATTTCAGTTTAAGTTGAGTGTAATCGGACTGTCCCCCCTATTGTCCTTTCGAGAACTTAAAGTAAGAGTAAAATAACTTCCTACATAGTCCAGTGACTTCACATTTGTAAAAATCTACAGTGGATTCCATTCGTTAATTGCTGCACTACGGGACATTTCGTCTATGTTTGTGCTACCGCTCGTGTCGTGTTGCTGTTTTTATCGATTACTTTGTAAATTTGTAATCGATTCTTATCGATATCGAATTCATGTGTTTGCGAATCGAGGTCTGCTGTTTAATCTGACTTTTTGTAATGTTGTGTTGAATTATTTTGGTGTGCTTGCCGATTATGAGTTAGAAGCTTCTGCTAGCTTTTTCACTCGCGTCCCGTGGCAACTAGTTGACGTACCTAGATAAAGTAGCCTTCCTCGATCAATGTGCTATTATATATAATTTGAAGGAATTTTCCAAATCGAACTAGTAGTTGTTTAGATTAGAGCATTCAAGCGAACAAACAAAGCCCTCAGACATTACAATATTAGTTTAAGATGATTATGCATAAAGTTGGTATATTATGTGCCTCATATACCTTCTAGTCTCACTAAATATAGTTTCTCTAACCTTATTGTTCTCAGCGATCGTTAACACCTACCCCTCGATTGTATTTAGGTTAAATGTAGCATAGTGATACGGCAATTTCCCAATAGCAGTAGTGATTAAACTCAACGGCATTTGTGCCCATGATTTAATTTATTAGACTCAGACCCTGGAGGCTGTTAATTGTAAATTATCTGGAAAAGCTAGCACGTACTACTATTATGCCTAGATCATTTCTACGGCACTATTGTCTTTCGAATGGACACATCTGAGTAAACTAATAGTACGACTGAAATATTCACGTATGGGATTTTGAACTTTAGATTCTCCGAAATAGAATCTATATTTCACTAAAAAGTTCATGCTACGGTAAACTTGTCTATGAGGTTTTGCTTGTATGAAAACTTGCCAATATGTGCGCGAGTCTCAGAACTTTACTAAGATTTACGTCAGGTTCAATAACTATTTAGAAGTTTTGTAACGAGTATGTGGATGATTTAATAGCTTTATTGACGTATTTCCTAGTAGTCAGGAAATTATGCACATTTGCACAGTTTAATAAGTCTAAGGGCCAGTTTCACATGTTACGGATAGCCACTATCTACCAGATAAATTCAAAAATGGAACAGAATTTGTATGAAATTATCTGCCGGATAAACTATCTGGAACTTATCCGTAACCGGTGAAACTGGTGAGACTGCATAGCAGTACGTAGACTTTATTAGCAAATAAAACTCACGTGACTCCAAAATTCGAACAAAGAGTTTCAAAGCGCAAAAAGGGTCACCATCTTGTACCAGCCAAATTGACTACTATTACCAAAGTGATACGGTTGAGATTTCAATGGTTCAATCTTGGAATGGAATGGCGTAGTGCCGGTGCAAATATTTTCTTTTACTATCAATGATGGGACTAGTATCCATTGATAGCAGTCAATGGACTATTTTCACGCCTCCATTTATTTCCAACGCTACAGATATCCATTAAATGTTTTTTTTTCTTTCAGATCAAAACTGGCAGTACTGAACAACAGGCACGCATATTTCTTGTTAGTTGACAACGGGTCTGTCGGGCGGTATGGCGCGGAAATCGTACTGAGGAGAAAGCTCGAGAAATACATCGCGGCACAGAAACTACATCCTTGTGAGTAACCTTTTACTAAAATGGCAATGGAACGCTGGCGAACTTTTTTTAATTGTTATTTTTTTCTAAATCTTAAAATTTTCCTCCTTATCTTGATTTATACCTTGATTTATGTGATAAATACCAGTTACAATTCCCCTTAAAACTTTTGAACTTTTCTCGAATATGTTTGTTAGAAACCGTCCATTTATAAAAATTATGCTCAATAACATCTAACAAACTAATTTCAAAATGAATGCTGTTCACGTTCCACAAACCATTAACAGTTCAAAACTAGGCCAAGCAAATCACCAATCAGCGAGAAAACCATTTAAAAAAGCATCTACTTGGAAACTCGTACAAAATAAACTCGAAAATCTTAAGATGAACTCGCAAACTAAAATTCTACTTTTCGTTTGTATCAAAGGTACATTTAATTAAAACTATCACCGTAAAGATGGCCTCGTTTATTAAATTTGTTTATTGGTGATATAATAATATCATCGATGTATAGCTAAAACGTCACTTATTGTTATTTTACCGTCATAGTTATAAAGTTAAACCAGATTCTACTACCACGAATTAGGATGATGACTAGGTCAAAAATAAAATACTTTATCATATTCAATTTGTAAAACATCTTAAAACAAAACAGTCATTATTTTAAGATGTTTTTCTTTGATTGATGATGATTTATAGTTTTGAACCGAAAATTGTTTATTGATAATACAACCGAAATAAGTAATGCGGCTTGATGTGAAAAATCTGTGACGTCAAAACTTAATATTTTAATACAAATTGCTTATAAAGTAACCATTTTTGACAGTTCAATAAAAGTAATGATTTTGACTACCTTGTTGTCATCTACCGTATTATGCCCTTCCCAATTTGATTTAAAAGAAACTATACTATCATTCCATTTTAATACATGAACCTGCTAAATAATTGTCCTCCTCCAACCGGTTTTACATCACCTCTCAAAAAGGTTTCGCAAATATTCTGCAAGTCACAAACTCTACAAAGTACAAACATTGGGAGCGCTGTTACGTGCCCAACCAGATGCGGGATATGTGTGTTTTACTTCAAAATTAGTAAACGGCAAATTAAATATTACCCGTGCCTTTGCCTGTAACGATATAGACAGCACCGTTTTAAGTTTAATAAAATTTTCTCTGGAAACTACCTCGCACAATCTAATGCAGGATCAAATGAGTCCTACAGCATATGCAACTGGAGGAAGTGTCAGACTTTAACTGTGTCCAACCCACTTTTGTTCCTTCTGGAGGTATTTGCATGCCAGGGCCGCGGTAACTCTCACAAACCACCCCCTGCGCCAGCAGACTAACCGTTGGTTGACTAAGGTGGACTAAGACTATTCCACAGCGAAAAAAATCAGGTTGAAACAAACACGCTGATAAGCTTTTAATGTTAGCATAGCCTTTATTGCAACAATAATCTTAAATTACTTAGGTTTACAGAAATTCGCAAAGCAGCCCTGTATTGTTTCGAACGCACTGTTAAATAGGTGATCTGTGTATGATGAAGTATTTAAAAAGGTCCTATCACAACATAGCGGTAATAAACACTACTTGAAGAGCCTTATTTCCCCGAAAAGGAATGGAATAAATAAATCCGATCCGACGTATTATTTCCATTTCTACCTGAATCTATTCTGACGTCAAGATTTACGTCTGAAAAATCGTTTCCCTTTACGAGTCTCACTGAAGAATTGCTGCTATACTTTACTTGGAAGTTAAGTTTTGTCAATCTAAGCTACGACTGGCTTAACCCTATATCCATCTTTAGTCTGTGTTTCCGACGACATTTGAATGTCTATCTGTTATTGTGCGTCTATTTTGTTTGAGTCAACTATTGAGGTATGTAGCTCTTGAGTACTGAAATGATTCCTGGATTATTAATTTAATTGGAAATTTGAGTAAAATCTATACTATATTATGAAGCTGAAAAGTTTTCCTTTACCTGAACACGCCAATCTCAGGAGCTACTACACGAATTCGTAAATTTCTTTCAGTGTCATATAGCCCATTCATTGAAAAAGGCTATCGGCTACTTGTACCTATAACATCTGGGTGCGCGGAGGAGTTCCCCCGGGACTTGGATGAAATCGTTTGTTCTGCAAGCTAGTCATTTCTAAGCATGTAAAAATGTTATCCCAGTGATATGAACTTTCTTATAAGTCGTAGTTGCTTCAGCAATAAGACTGTCATTAGTAGATATATGCCTTATATTCCTACACCTCAGAAAATAAGTTCAAATAATCTTCTGCCTCCTTACAAATTCGTTACAATATTTCACAGTGGAATCACAACCTCTTGGCCCAGTTCTGTAGGCTCTCCACTGAGCCTAACGATTGCCTCTATATATACCTCCTTCAACTTATGTATGTACTTATGTGTTTGTTTATAGGATCTCAAGAACAGGCTTGTTGATATGACTTTGGAATGTAATCGACCATTTTCATTTTGATACTCTTAGCAATTATTTATACTTGTCATGCCTACTTGATAATGACCTATAGAATGTCCCTACATACCAACTTAGTAAATAGGATATAATATTGGAGCCTTTTGATTTTTTGATTTTGGAGTCGTCGATGGTCATAAAAAATCGCTGAGCCGTATAGTTTAATTAATTTGTAATTGCCTCATTACAGTTCAGTGAATAACAAGTATCTCGGTACAACTAACCTAACTCACAATTAAAATCACCTAAACACATTTCGTTAATCACAAGCAGCTTGCAAACAACAACACGTTAGTTGTTGTGGTACTATGTTATATGTAACATACCGGTAGATTTATCGGCCGACCATTTGCACGCGCAGCGCTAGTGTGCGCGTAGCAGTGTGTACTCACCACAACGGTCTGCTGCGGCGACGACGCGCCCGGCTTCGTTTTATCATATTCGGCATTCATTTCATCCGTCCGAAAGATAAACGAAAACAGGTCGTAATACCACAGATGCGGTTTGTAAATGTCTGCCTCACTTTCAGCAATCTTTTTGCTATGTTCAACTCTCTTATGTTCCCTCCTCACACAAGCCCGTAGACTCTCAATCTTCCTCAATACATGCACCCTAGTCGCGCTCGGATCGTATTCTTGAACAAGCTGCGTCAATTTCGTGATAGCTTCGTGCCGTTTATACTTCATTTTGTATGAAATGCAATATTTGTCCCAGAGACATGGTAGGTTTTGGTATAGAGCGATGAATTCCTTTACTAGTTTTCGCGGGAAGACAATGTTCACTGCGTCGGACATTTTGTTCGTACGGTGCACGTTCGGCGAACGGCGCGGCGCGCAGGTCACTGAGCGTGTTGGGTGGGGCGCGGCGCGGGCTTGATCCCCGCCCCCGTGCGTCTCGACCCCCGTTGTCGTCTGCGGTTGTACCTACATTTTGTCTGCCAACATGTATTTATGCACGGTCGATAAGCGTGCTCGCTACAACTTCATAGCTTACAAGGAAAGTAGTTTTAAAATATTGTTATTATCGTCATGTGTGGACAATCTGATTAAAATTATATCACTTTTTTAACGAGATAACTACTGAGCATCATAAACGGTGTGTACTAAAATAAAAATATAGTTTTTCGACAAAAAGTACTTAAATGTTAGCGAGCAGGTCAAAGTTAAACATTGACATCATTAGGACGCCCCTGGGTGCGGTACAAAGCTTGCAATTTGCAAGCATTTTAACAAGAGATCTTTAGCTCCTGGCGTTTGTCAAGCGTCGAAATAATTAAAAAATAAGTCGCTTTTGTTCTACGAGTAGTTTTCACAGCTACTGTTTCTCTGTCTATCATAAACAGCGCTGCATACAAGTATGGAGACCAAAAATGTATTACATTTGTTACACCTATGTTATTATTTACTTCTATGGTATAAACCTCGACATATCCAACATACCTACGTCACAGCCACCTGTCATCAACACAACATAAGTTCCATCCATTCGTCCCCTTAGGGCGGTCTCATACAACCGGAATTCCTTTCTGAATTCAGTATCTTAATTTAAGAAACTGAAACCGGACTTTGACCTCACAATTGTTTTAGGAATTCAGAATGGTCGTACCTATCTCCCTCTCTTTTGAACACCAGGCGCAAATGAGAAACAAATGGATTTTATCCTTGTTTGTGTGTGTCTATGAGTGTGTGTATGTTGACTAGTAGAAATAGAAATGTATGTATAAAACTCAGAACGCACGTCAGAATAATTTCAAAGATCAATACGAAAATTTAAGCTCTTGAAAAAACAGCACTTACGTTGAATAGGTAATTTGTATTCTTTCTTAACGAAGTATTTGGGGACTTAACCAGTGTCTTTATACAATCGTAAACGCTAGTAGAAACACCAAAAATGTATAGAAATAAGATTTCGACTCACGTTTTGACCACGTGATTTACCAATTTCAAATGTCATTTCCATGCATTTTAGTCGTTTCTACTAGAGTTAAAAGTTAAAAGACATCTTGGCTAATCCTCCTGAACTCAGAACTCCGTTCCGGCTGTATGAAGCCGGAATTTCCGCCCTAATCTTCTCAACATTCGCTTCCACGCCTAATATAGAGATGTATCATCGTTCACGTAATCCCCAACTCAAGCTACTTAAGTTAAATATGTTTATTTAAACAAAGGCTCTATTACATTGTCTCTCTTGACGGATTATCCGATTATATAGAACATGCAAGTCGTTGCATATTATGTAAAGTGATAGAGCACTAGTTGACCGAGCTTCGTACCACTTAGCAGTATTTTTTTTCTGGCAATTACAATTTATTTTTCTCTCCGTTAGAATTATCGTCGTATTTCAAGCAATATAATATGCTAAAAAAATTGTGAAGTCCGTGTATCTGCTATAGAAATTTGCCCTCAGCAACACATTGAACGATTCGTTTTTTATGCTATACTCGTACATAGATCATACAAGCAAGATGCTTTATTTTTGTATTTTATGTTCATAGGCAGATTTTTATAAAATAAAAGAAGGTTTATTATGTTTGGACGTGTAGGCGTACAAATATAAATTTTACGAATCATTATTTACAGTTGAAATCTTTCTTTAAATATTAAATATTGATTGGTAGAATATCCTTAATGAAACTGGCTAGCGTAGTTTCTTTTTGCGTTAAATCTTATCTAATAATCTGCAGCTGAGCTTCTTCTGTTATCTCAGCGATCAGTGAGTCCTATGAAAAACAGTTATTCAAAGAGATTACAATTTAATTTAGTTCTGTCAGATTCCAATTCCGCCGGGATGCAGACTTGCTCGATAAGGGCTTGTCTGCACTATCTGAACCTATATCTTATAGAATATTACTTGCTATAGCTGTTATTTGTATATTAGGTCTAACAATACTAGTGCACCATATTTCTACAGGCCATCTAGTACATGCTTATGATCATGTTTACCACAAAAAAAGTCTTGAAAACAATAAAATATTTTATTAAATTTATCATCACATTTGCCAAATTGTATTGTGTACGCATAACGCCGGTCTCTATGAACGCATACGATCGTTGACGCCTAGGTTATTCAACTTATTTTGTGGTAAAGATTATCCTTAGCATGTACTAAATGACCTGTAAAAATATGGTACACTAGTTTTGTTAGACATTATATATAAGATGTTGGAAAAATATCTGCCACGGCTTTAATGGGAGGTAGTATTGTGTTCATAGATTGCAATAGTGAAGATAAATTATTTATTATTTGTAATTTTTTTTTATACACATAAATGTACGTATAAATTGTGAACCACATTATGCAGAGTGTTAATTTAACTAATTTATTTTCTAAAATTTAGTTAAATGTTCCGGGGTACGTAATTTCTTCACTATTGTTATCTATAAACACAATACTACCTCCCATAAAAGCCGTGGCAGATATTTTTATAGCACCTTATATTTGTAAAAGAAAAATTGGTTTTATAAATATACTTTTATTCCAAAGATATAAAGGTCAATTTTGAATAATAAATCTATAGTGCTTAGTTTACTTCGCTTCTAACGATACGAAAATATATCTGATTCTCTCACGACTGAGCCGAAGCTTTACCCGTTCATAGCAATTTCATAGGCTTATGATTTTAGATTTCAATTTCAGATAATGTGGAGAATCTTTTAATAAACTTTTGTTGTGTGTAAATGTTTAAGTTTCTTTGCTATTATAATGCCAGATATGAAATTATATTTCGTTAGCGCTTCGTGAGGAAACTTCTTCGCGCACCTGGATAAGAAGTAGCCTATCTATTCATCTGATGTCTAAGCTGTATTACTGCCAAGTTTTATCAAAATCAGTTCAGCCGTTTAGGTGCGAAGAAGTTACAAATATACACACATAATCTTTCGCCTTTTGGTAGGTAGTGTGATGTTTAGAAGTTGCAAAGGATAAAAAGTAGTCTAATAGTATAAAGCAGCCTATTAAGGATAAAGAGGAGCCTACCTAAATAAATGCGATATCTAACATATAATTAATTCAAATGGATTAAGTACGTAGTTTTTTGAGATTAGCGCATTTGAGCGAACTAAAAATCACACTACAAACTTTAGCTTTCTAATATTAGTATAGATTACGAAGAATTACTATTTAAAATAAGAATCGATACCGAAACAATAATAAATAACTTACTAATATTAACACCATAAGCCGTAGAGTGCTTACGCACGTGTGCGAAAATACCCCCTGATATTCGCTCAACCATAGTATAGGGAGCTTTCTAAGTCCATAACGGCCATAAAGAGAGATTTAAGGTGAATTTCTTTGTGTGCCGAAATTGATAAAATACCGATCTGTATTGAACGTGTGGTCGGTGTTGATAAAAACCTTTTTGATTTCACCATGTTATGGCATACGTGTTTATTTGAATTTAGAAGCTTTGTAATTATTTTTCTTTTAGTAAAAATCAACTTACTTATAGGTGTTAATATTCTAGGCCAAAGTCTGCCTGGGCTGCGAGTTGTTCGCAAGAGTTACCGCAGCCCTGATATACAGGGACCTCCAAAAGGAACATAATGTGTTTTAGTCATTAAGAGTCTGACACTCCCTCTAGCTGCACCCTCGGCCAGAAGGATCATGTGATGATATCCCACGAAAAAGAAATACACGCTATATTAGCTCTCTACCCTGCGAATCGCATCTACGATTAAAATCAAATCAAACGATTAAAATAACCACGCTCGCTTATTTAAATACATAAAAATCCATTTCATCCTCGATTTAAAGTTACGCAATCGCGTCGCTTACTTTACTTTAAATATATACAGCAAACTTTTTGCTGCTTCTAACTAATAATTCATTTCGCATTGCACCAATTCCCCGAGCCTCCAATACGAAATAATCCCCGTTCACACAACGTGTTCTCCCGTTCCTCTCTGATGTAGGCTTAGCCGCAACGTGTCACCGGACGCGGTCGGCGACCACGACACGAATGCACAAATTAGGACACCCTGTATTACTGATAATATTGCTGGATATGATGCATAGTAATTCTAGTGGTTCTGCGATTGCGTTTGCGGTTTAATCGGGTTAAATGTTTAGTTGCGTGAGCCGGAACGTCAACGATCAATTATTATTTGGAACTGAAAGAATTATGCGATACATAGTTTCTGAATGTTGGTTTAAAATAAATAGTTATTAGATATCAGATGTACAGACTGTCCCTGGAGACTGGAGACGGAAATCGAGGATAGTATTGAATCGTAAAGTACATATAAGAAGCTTTAGTGGTTTACATATTTGAAGACTTTTACGCCTACGGCTAATTTCTACGCCTTTTGAATGTATACGAATGTATACGAATTTTCTTTAAGTGTCTAAGTAAGCTTTGGAGTAGAAAATAGATGAGAAGAAGAAGCAACTAAGAACTCTGCTAAAGCAAGGCTTCTGTTGGAGATTCCTTTCATTCAAAATCAAGCTAAGTTTGTGTCCAAAGGCAAACACATTACATCCGAATATTTATATACATATAAAGGTCTCCAAAATCTCGTAATTTGTGACGTTTTTAACGTATATCGATACCACAAACATTATTATTTTTCCTCCGTTTTAGCTGAAGAAAATATGTTTGCGTTTTTCTTAGAACCTTGCCTATAACGTCTTGCTATTAATTAATACTGATTGCGACTGTTTTCTTTACTGCAAATAAGTTTTTATACGTACATATTGAAAATATTTTAGGAAGATAAACCCGTTTATTTATAAGTTCATAAAGATTATTAAGAAAATAATCATCAGTCATTTAATCTAACGCCATCTCAATTATAATATGTGATTTCTTTCATAAAGTTTTTCTTTAAAGATTAATTACAACTTTCAAAAACTGAAACCATCGAAGTAATTAAGAGACATGTCTTAAACTTTAAACTTTAAAATTTTAATCATTATATTAAATATAAATTAGAGGCTTTTGAAAATATCAAAACAAATAAGGGCCTCTTGTATTTTTTGACTTTGGTAGCAATTATTTTTAGTACATATGTATATTTTTTTTAGTAATGCGTTCTCAAGTAGCAGTTTTTTTTTTATTTCGGTGCTGCCTAATCTGTTTTCAATTTTCACCTACATAATGTCTAAAGTGCATCGTTTTAATAAATTATTGAGACCAGTTTTAAGTCGGATTTTAAATCAGTCAAAGTGTCGACTTTGTACTCTTTTACTAAAGACTCAATATTGTTTTTGCAAAAAGTTCATTTTACGAAAAGTGCTGTTTAGTTAGTACTAAGTATTTAATTTTTACTAAAACGACTTTAACGTTTTAACCCACTGATGTTTTTTGTGGAGCCCTCCGTATTCTAAGCCAACGGTGAAGGCTTTGAACGAAACACGGTATCATTGTTTCAGACACACACTCTTCAACTCCCGTGGTCTGCTTGGTGATAGAAGGAGGCACAAACACAGTGCGCGCCGTGCTGGAATACGTGACCGACACTCCACCGGTGCCAGTCGTCGTGTGCGACGGCAGTGGTCGTGCAGCCGATCTCATTGCTTTTGTTCATAAGTAAGTATTTATGCAGTAATAAACCTTATGGAATCATTATTAAGGCCCATATTAGCACTAACTGTTTATGGGTACATATGACCCACAACAGAGATTTGATTTCGGCACTGAATTTTTGGGACCTGAACTTCTTAAAGGACAAAATTTTATTAATTATTCATCTTATAAGTTTATTTGCTGTCAAAAAATCTTATCATTCTCCAAAATAATGAGATAAGACAATCCTTGCTTTTGACCCTATTGTGTAGCCGCCATGCATCAAGCTACTACAATCTGTCAAACTTCCTCAATAGATTTTCAACATTATCAGTATAGCACATTTTATGTTTCAAAATTAATTTATAAAATTTGATACTTTTGTATAACTTGATGTACTGGCGTCTGTACCCTACTGTGTAGTACCATCATAAGGCGTATTTAAACATCTACGTATCTTGTAGAGATCTCCATTTCAACGAGGTAGGGATAGGGGCGTCCCTAAGACGAAAATGTCAACAACTGCTTAACTTGGATACGCCCTCTAGACACGCTTTGTTGATATTTACAGACTCGAGCACCACTGTAAATATTTACATGTTATTAGTAAAGTAAATGTAAATTTTAATGAGGAGATTTCAAAGTTTGATAAAAATTAATTAGGTTCTTCACTTCTTATAAGGGAAGAGCTTCGTTATTAGGGTTTACCCCACTTTGACTTTGCACTACAGAGACATCAAAAGGAGATGATCTTATTGGTGAACTGGCCATAATACTCCATACAGATACAGTCCATAACAAAAACCTGTGAAATCCAAAACACAGCACTTGCGTTCAGCCCTTTCTGTCCTAAACCAAGGTGATAATTTAATCCCAAAAAAAAGTTTTCTGACAAGTTCCTTAGTTACATAAGAAGACGCAAGACAAGGAATATAATCTGACCACCAATATTAATAATAATTAAAGAGTCTAATATAATAATGATATACAGACCGATTGTTGGCCGTGGCAGCTGTTCTCTCTAAGGAGATCAGCTAGCACGCAGGACACACTATAGTGTACAAGCATTTGCGCAGACTCAGATGCAATCTTTATTCCCTCACTCTCAAAGTCCAATTGGAGAGTGGGAAGACGCAGGATCGACTTTTACGTGCTCTCCGGCCCGACCCGGGAATCGAACTGGAGAACCTATGACCAGCAGTGACGCCATGCAACTGCAAGACCAACGAAGCAGTCGAATGGCGTCGACATAGATTTTATATGTTTGTTTTTTTACTCAAAAAATCTTCTACCATCCCAGGTATGCATCAGAGACAGGTGAGCAAACGGTCCTGGAATCCATGCGGGACTACCTGATCAGCACCATCCAGAAGACCTTCGAGGTGGGCCTGCAACAAGCGGAGCTCTTGTACGGAGAACTGCTACAGTGTACCAGGAAGAAGAACCTGGTGAGTAATAAAATTTTGGTATAAGTTTATTTTTTTAGTAGTGTAGTATCTTATTAGAGTATACATACCGATTGTTATCTGTGTTATATGTATCACCTAAAGTACGGTGAATAAATTGGGTTTTAAGTTTACGAACTTGTATTTTGTGCTAACTCAAAATGAACTCAACTAATGTCCAAACTAACAGAAAGAATATCAAAGAACAAAGACCTAATTCTATTACAAACGTTTACCTCCACATTAAAAGCAAATCTTTGTGCATTATGGTTTCTGCTTTTTAGCTCTTAACGTCATGCGGACCTCGGCTTAATAAAATGGAGATGGGACGGATAATATGATTATGTTTTCGTACTCTTTTAGGCCCCGTATTAAGAGCATAAAACCCACCTTGTGGTGGAGTTAAAATAGATATTCTGGGGGTTTTTTCAAGGTTCAAATTGTAGGTCTTCGTATTATTAAGAGCTTTAAGAATGTTGACCTGAAAATGAACAATTGTTTCAGAACTTTCTTCGTTATTATTTTGTTTTTCCAATAAATTATCTATCATGCATAACATAGGCGGACGTTTTTATGTATGTATGTTTGTATGTTTGTAACTTCTACACGCCCAAATAGCCGAGCGGATTTTAGATAGATGTATAATAATCATAATCATTGTTTATAAGCTTGATAAAATATTTATTCAGCAACAAAAAAGGATACAGGGTGATTTTAATGAAACTTTTCAGTACCATAGCATCAGTATAAGAGATAGGCTTTTTATCCGGGTTCCCTCAAGATGCGTGTGAATCCGGTGGCGAAAGCTGTAGTACACACATATTTTTGATATATTATTTGCAAGGCATATTGTAACATCTTGGTGAAAATTAAGGCTATATTTAGTCAAAGAACTATGCCACACAGTAATTTTTGTAGTGATGGTGGCTCCTTTTACAGTAGTCTGAGATCTCAACTCAATTGGAGCATTTTCACAGTGTATGAGTATACATACCTACATATATACGTCACATACAAACCCTGCTAATGAGTGTAAATTACTCAGCAATTAACGCCTGCGATTATGAGTTGCGAGTTTGTGTACTACGAAACAAACTTTGCATGCCTATTGTTCTACGCCTGAGTGAGTACTTGCTGCCAAAGATTTTGTGAAAGAAACTTTTGTTAATGACAATTGAGACGAGGAGGATGTCAAGCGATATGTTGGCGTAAGATAAACTAAATAATCGTGATTCAGGGTATATTTCATTTGAAATGAAATGTTTATTCCAATTGGGTAATTTCAATGAGTAGGTAATAGGTGACCCTTTCCGTACGTAATTCATTTTAAAAGACAAAAACCGACTTCAAAAACACTGAAAAGTGAAAAAAAAGCTTTTAAGTACATCGCTCTAGAAGTCGGTGTCAAGAAGTTGCAACTGTAATACTGTATTTATTTGGACACCGACTTCTAGAGCGATGTACTTAAAAGCTTTTTTTTCACACTGTATTTATTTGGACACCGACTTCTAGAGCGATGTACTTAAAAGCTTTTTTTTCACTTTTCAGTGTTTTTGAAGTCGGTTTTATTTTTTTGTAAATTTTTTTTATTTTTATCTTTTTAGTATCAGGTCCAAAATCTGTTTTCGTCATCCATTTATACACTCCATACCTTCCATAATAGCTATCATAACTCAAGTTTGTAGGAAATTCTCATTAACCGGCCCGTTATAACATCATCCACATACACATCGTCCACATAAATCAAACAAATGCTCATAAAATAAAAAGTACTGAACCAAATTGGATGAAATTTTTATGGGACCAAATGGCAAGTATACTGCATCGAACAAAAAAAGAATTACACAAATCGGACTAGAAACCTCGGAGTAATCGGTGTACATACATAAAAAATAAAAATAAAAAAAATAAAGAACATACCGGCCGAATTGAGAACCTCCTCCTTTTTTTGGAAGTCGGTTAAAAAGGAGGATCTAGCTAGATGTACTGTGTTCACTATACAACATTGAAAGATCATTCTCATCAATGTTTTGTGTACCGTCGAATCTCATACGTATGTAAACGCTAATCTTACTATTTATATAGATAGCGAAATACTTAAATACTTACTAATATTATAAGTACGAAAGTAACTCCGTATGTCTGTCTGTCAAAATTGGGTTACATTAAATTGTCAAAGAAAAAGTAGCTAATGCCTTATTAAAATATCATGGTTTTAATTTAGCTGTTTAGTGTTACACTAACCACATTATAATTTACCCAAATTATATACACTATGAAAAATCGCCAGCACAATAAGCTACTTTTTTTTATTAGCCTTTAGGTACTGTTCCACTGCTGGGCAAAGACCTCCCCCATATCTTTCCACTTATCTCTATGGCTAGCTTTATGTGCTTTTCTACTTTTTTTAAGCTTCTACAATCTGTAAAATTTCCTTGATAATTTTTCAACTTTATCGCTAAAGCATAATATGGTTCTAAGTTGTTGAGAACATTTGACAGTTCCGGGTAGCTTGATGTGCTGGCAACTACCATCGTAACTACCATTATCAGAAATATATTGTTAGCGTCAAATGCAACTAATAAATTATTCATGATCATTATTTACGGTTCCACCGCTGAACTTCATCAATCATCGGTTATTTCCGCCTCGGAAGCTTTTATTTAGCATTCATGAATGTTAAGGCAATCTTTTAGTACGAGTACGTATATTATGTACTATTGTATCCTAACTAGAGTAGATTAGTTCTTTGCTTGTTTATATTTCCACATAAACTGCCTCGTTGGTCTAGTAGTCACATTGCGCGACGGCTGTTCACGGGGTCTCGGGTTCGATTCCCGGGTCGGACCGAAATCGCTTTTTGGGTTTTAAAAGCCTTTAACTAAGCAGCCCGGAGTCTGAAACTTAGTGATTGATACACCCATGCATTGGAGAGAACGTAAGTGCCGGTCCAGCGCCTGATCTCTCTCCAGTCGTGTTAGATTGCCGTCCATCGAACTATGAGAGTATGGGAATAGAAAGTGCACCTGTGTCTGCGCAAAATGCTTGTGCACTATAATGTGTCCTGCATAGCTGGCTAATCTCCTATAGAGAATGGCCGCCGTGGCCGGCAATCGGTCTAGATGCCATTGTTTCGATAGTCAACTGTTTCATTGATTAGGTAAATAAAACTACTTCTGAAGTGACCATAGCATAATTTTGTTCTGAACAGTTGATGATGAAAAGCCTTTAATGAAGTAGGTATCTATAAAGTTTAGTACTTGAGACCAACTCTTTTTATCTTTATTCATAATTCCTTTAAGAAATTAAGTGAAGGTGAAATAAAAATATTTTACCTTTGATCGCTGTTATGGCTTCTAAGAGAGCAAGGTTTTTAGAACAGTTTTATGTTTACAAAGTAACGCATACATAATACATAGCTGATAAAACACACAAAATACCATTTATGATTCTGATTTACATAACACATACATTTAAAATGAATGACATGGCCTTTCCCGATGTCCATTATGGTGAAATTACCGGGTGTTGTCATATAATTACGTCGGTAATCAGATCCATCCATAGCGCGTAATTAGATAACGATGGAAAGCTTTATGTGAAAGCACGTGGTGTCCATATATTATGTAGAATGTTTTCCTGATAGTTCCTGTTTTCAGCACATTTTTTGTGACAGCGTTGTCATGTGGTTGTGAGTAAGGTTCCTCATGAAAATTAGACTTAGCTGCAAATTAAGCCAAAAACCCAAACTTTACAATCTTAATCAAAAATCTTACAAAATAAAATAAGAAAGAGTAAAACAACACTTTCTTTTTGTATTGTATGATTACATTTATTAATACATGAATGCAAAGGTTCTTAAGTGATTTAATTTTCCAATATTCACCTATTAAATCATAACTCTACATACCTATATGTAACTCATAGGTATTAGGTATATAAATAAAGAAATCATCTTCGACCCTACTCGTAAATACAAATAATATAATTAAATAGTTATTGTTTCTACCAATATAGATATTCAGAAAACATTAGTTTCCCTTAAATATTAAATGAAGTAACATTAGTGGAAGTCGCTGGAAAATTTTGACAGAACTTATATATATTATATGAAGGGAAAGATATTTTGTTTTAATACTGATGATGACTTCATTATCAGTATTAAATTTATTTATCTATATGATTATAATCTATCTAGCCTTTTTCCAACCGTGTGGTGAGCTTGACTTGAGCTGAGGTGATTGCTAGTCAAAGCATAGCAATCAGCTGCCAAAGATAGATATATAAATGACAACGGGGACCCACCAATTTAAATTGCCTTCTGTAACACTAAGGAACTCGCCATGGCAAAATGGTCACCTATTATACACGTACCGACTGCGCGAGGCTTTACTTAAGCTTATGCTCGATCGACCCGTGCGTCTGGTTTAATTATTCGGTAGCTGCTTTTCAGTGTAAAATAATATAAAAGTAAACAGAATCCTTAATGAATTTAATTATTTCAAAAGATTTACTGTATTTATCCTTCCCAGAAATATCGAGATTTCGATATAAAATGCGCAACGCTCAATATATTTGCTCAAATATGTACATAATTCTTTTACAGTCCAACTGACTTTGCATTGCATTCGGTATCCAACGAGGTATATTAATTTCGGAGTACAGGAATAATTGCGATATAGTTTTCGGTGTTCATTTTTCATATATTTTTTAAGTCCCAAAAAAAGAGTGCGTTATCTGTATGTTTTCATTAAACCATTTAAAAAATGTAAAGGCACTGAAAACGAAGCAAAATGTCTTGAAATAACTGCATTATTAGAGTCAAATGCATCTGGGTACAATAAATAAAGTAAAGAAGATTGCCACCGTACCACTACATAAGTAAAGCTTTCCCAGGGTTGACGTTCCAATTTCAAGCGACGAGGTGCCTGGTATGAATAATTCCTTTTTCAAAATCATACAAATTTTGTTTTGGTGCTAGATTTATGTGAGCAAAGTCAGACTTTATAAGAAAATTAGTTTCTACCGAAGTTAATCTTTTTAAAATAGAAGGCTTTTCATGTAAATATATCTAAAAAAAACATACTTACATATTTGCAAATTTGACCCATAGTTCCTGTGATTCGTACTTGAACGCAAAACAAACAACTATTGCTAATGGTAGTATACCCGTTAAGTATTGGTTAATCATTTATAAATTTTAGCCTTAATAAATAAATTTATTATCCTAGGTTCATTAATTTGTTCGTATTTTATACATGTCGTTTATCACTTATAAGAAAATCCAATTTTTACTGAAATGGCGGCGAGGTCATGACGAACTTACGAATCCATCATAAAAATGCATAATTACAGCAGCAACTCCAGGAACAAACGCCGGACGTAACATTAATTATAAAAACCAGGAGCGCAATATTACTACTGAAATTTGAACAGCCCCGAGCCACATTAAAATTTTCCGTTCCCGGAACAACGTTGGAGAATGTTAATCATAGTTTTTATCAAGAATTTAGTTTTAAAAATGTCATTTTTGTCGACAAAGATAGTACGCCGTATAATGAAATGGTTCAATTCATGGACGTGGCTCGTTAGCACGCTTAATGGACGACCCGAGGCGTTGGTAGTCGCAGGCGTTTCACAGGGAGACATTCTTGGCCCTGCACTTTTTATTACCTCTTGAAAAATTTCGCTTTGTGTTAAAATGTTAAACTATTTTTCGCGTAAGACAAAGTATCTTTTTTGTACTTCAATTGCTTTTGATGCATTTTCTTTACCTTGTAAGCTCTCTCTAAATCTAGAACACTTCACTATTAATTGTCGTAGCTAAAGTTTTGTAACTTTTTAAGATTAGTTACCAAAAGAGAGTATGCCATGCAAATAATTTATCTTTGATCTTAAATTACAATTCGAAATAATTGCTACTGTAAATAAAGCGTACAATAAAACCATATTTTAAATGGCCAACAAAAGAGATAAACTCAGGTTAATTCAAGCCATTTTTACTATTTAACCACGTGTAAAATATAACAGAGTAAACTGCTGGTTAAGTGAAACAAAGTTTTCACCGCGTTCTAAACACGTTCGCGCAATAAATACTCGTACGCTTATGTAACAGTTGAGTTTGCTTCTGCTCGCGGTGTTGCCTGTGGAATATTAATCATTCAAGATTTTCTTCTTTTGGACTTTTCACCTTTAATTCTTTCATGGAAACCTACATCTGTCTTTTGATCCAGTTTACTTTGCTCTCATATAAAATCATCCTGCTCATTCGATTTTTCATATTTAACAATATTGATGCTAGAAACAAGACTACTAAAACTTTTATAAGTATGGTTTTAAAAAGTCAACATTGTCTATGTTGACTTTTTAAAACCATTGCACAGAGACCCAGAACAAGGCGTCATCATCATCTCAGCAATAGGACGTCCACTGCTGAACATAGGCCTCCCCTTTAGATCTCCACATATACCGGCGTACCTAATGTAAATTTGAATATTTCCCTAAGAGAAACCTACACGTGACATTTATGTTGGAACACAGTCCCCGTTTCTGACTCCGAGTTTTCAAGTAACTTACAAAATGCTGACAGCATTGGTTTACTCTTTCTCGATTAAGTTTTACATATTGATATCTTAAAAGACTCCTATACCTACACTAGATCAATCTTTATCAAAGCATGTGTGACTGTGTATTTTAATGTTAGATTTGCCACTCATAAAATTGTGCAGGTCAACCTACCCGGATGTGTCAAATCTTACCAACCGAATATGAGTCTTGCGGTATTATGATAAGGTTGAAAATCTATTAAAGTGAAGTGCTGGCAACTGTACCTACCGAATGTTAATAAGGATTAAAGTTGCTCTATATCCTTGCTTATTGAATTCGTGTCCATCAATGCATTAAAACGTAAGTTTTAAACATTCTTACGAACTATACTTTAGTTCACATCAAAAAGATACCTAATTATTTTCTACAATACTATCCACTTTGGCTGTATAGTCTGAGAAAACTCTTAACATATCATATTTTACACATCATAAAACAAAGAATCTCTTAATGCATTATCATTCTACACCCACACTTATTTCACGTCTCAAAATCTAAAAACAGTATAACCTTTTCTCCTTGTCAGCTTACATAATTGATCGTAATATTCTACCAGGGTGACATCGTCGAACAAAGCCTTAAACCCTTCATATTTACATGGCACTGCTTGCAAAATTGAAGTACGTCTAGACTGCTATTTCTTCGCCCAGTTGAACATCAAGTGTCTGCCGATCTCTCTTTCTATATTCAGTTAATTGGTTCGAAGGAGGTCGGATCAAAAGGGTAAAGACTGATGTCTGTCTCAATTATTTTTTATTGTTAAATTGTTTTAAAACAGTTGTTTTACATGTTGGCACCAAATAGATTGGCTAGTACTTCTCTACTGAGAATGTCCGTTTTTATAAACTCAAAAAATAAAAATAAGGTAGCATAGACACAGCAAAAAGTCAATTAAAACCTTAATGTGGACTAAATATCTCGCTTGAACTTTGAACTTAGTGAAATAGCCAGAGTTCCTTCAAAAAAGTTCTAAGAAATCCCCGTCAAGTTAATTATCTCGACTATGTTAAAACTTGTTTTGTTTTTCTTTCCCTGTTTAAAAAATAATGCGGTAAAGTAGTAAAAAAGGAACTGTTCAGTGAATTAATAATAACTTTATATTTCCATTTCCACGTTACAAATTCCAGCTTTCTGAATTATTAAACCACTTCTCCATAAAATAGTGAATATAGAAAAGCTCTATGTATTTTATTCCGTGCTGAAAACCAATTTGCAAACGTATACCCTGCCATCCATTAGATAAATAACTCTTTGAACTGCAGTAACGATTACTGGCAACAATTAATTTTGTGGCAACACAGGCTTGAATAGTTCAGTTCCTATTTTTTAACTCGACGAAACGTTCCAATCGTTTCAAAAAACTAATAGAGTGAGCTGTTCGTTTTTTGAAAGAAACGTAGATAAAAATTGGGAAAATGAAATTTTTAATTACGTTATAAAAAAATGACACTTTTTCTAAAAAAAATAACCCTTCACCTTCACAATTACCGCATAGCCACTACTACCGAATAAATTCAAAAATGGAACAGAATTTGTATGAAAATGGAAACTGAAAACAACTAACTGGATCTTATTCGTAGGTGGTGAAACATGCCCTTAAAGTTATTTTTTACATCTTTGCCACGGCTATATCACGGTAGGCAACCTTACATTCATAGAGTGAGCGATACAAAAAATGAGTAAATCGTAAAAGCGGATTTTAAGCTAAAAAAATTACGCATTTTTTTTGGGCTTTTCTGTAAAATCGAATTAAATTCGGGAAACATAATCCTCCGCCCACAAAAAATCCCGAATACGAGCGTAGCGCTCGTTAATGTTGTGATTGATTTTAAAATTCACTTATTTCGTTAATAACTTGTTATAAAATGTTTATTTCAATGAGGAAAAATAACATTATTTTCATTTCTAGATATTTTTTGTCATTATGAGACAGCTTAAGGATCTCTTTAATGTAAACGTCCGCCCAGCTTCTCTCTTTTATAAAATATTCAATTCAACTAAGTACTTTTGCTTGCAAGTACTTGTAAGTCCACAAAACATTATTTTTGCCTGTATTTAGGATTATGAAATACAAAAATAATTAATCCAGTTTTTTACATTCACTGTGGCTGTCTGGCACACTTCCTTTGCCCTGGATTCGTTAAAAAATAATTTCCCAATTTGCGCGCAAATTTTCTAAAATCTTATTATGCTTTGCCACTAAACAGGTTTGTTACAAATAATGAACAATTTGGTAATGGATTTCGTCATTAAAATATCCAATTCCAATTTCAAATTGGCTTATAGTTTAGCGTTACATTCAGTGTCGTGAATAAAGGAGGTTATCAACACGCTGAAAGAAAAGTATTAGGTTACTGGCCAAAAAATGCTGAATTAACCAATATAGAAAATAAATATTTAAAATATAGAATGCTTTAGTTTTTGACCTAATTTGAGAAATAGTGAGACATTGTACGGTTCTTCCGAGTCCAAAAAATAATGAAATAAGATCAGGGTGAAATAATATTTCTTGCTTTCTTTCTTTCTATTTTCGGCATGTTTAAAAATGCGCAACAAAACGTCGACCATGTTGAATATTTTTATTGTTGAAACAAAATGATAATACTTACGTACTATGTTTTTTATCGTAAAATTAATTGGGAATAATCGAATTGGAATTCGTTGGCAAGTATCTATTGTTTATAAACTTAGCTTTCGTGACCTTACCAATCTTGGTTCGATTTTCAAACTTTAGAATTATGCAACTCAATTCCATTCCACTAGCTCCCCTTAATCGAACAAACTCGAGGGGCCAACTTAATTAGTATCAATTTCTTAAAGACGACGACCGACTTAGTAAATAGGCATTTTCTTAAGATCAACGACCGACCTAAGTAAGCCTTTTACCTACAAAATAATTTGAAGTTCGTGTCAAATTTCTCGATTTCTGATGTAAAAAAAAACATAAGAATCCGTGCTGATTATGGTGTTCAAATAATTTAGGGGTTGTTGACCTTTCCGTTTTTATTTTTCGATAAGTGAAAAAGAATTTAATAAATTAGGCGAACATAAATAGTCGTTCTAGTAACATTGTAGGCGTTATATTGAAAATTGACCTTTTTTAAACTAAATTCTTGCCTGTTGGGCAATCGAACCCACACACTCATACTTGAGAGGCGGGCGCTTTTAATACTAGTCCACCGCGACTTTAAATAATAAATAGATGTAAACAGTGTTTTAAGAGTAAATATAATATTTATTGTCATCAAAAATAAATCTATCCTTCTTTCTAATTGAATATTTTCTTTCCCAGATCACGGTGTTCAGAATCCAAGAGCGTGCGGAAGGCGGCGAAGTTCAAGAATTGGACCAGGTCATCTTAACAGCACTCTTCAGGGCACAGCACTTGTCTCCTAGCGAACAACTATCTTTAGCTCTAACATGGAACCGTGTGGACATCGCCAGGTCCGAGATCTTCGTGTATGGACAGGAATGGCCACCAGGTAAGAGAATTTTAAAGGCATAGGTACTAGCAGACCCGGCCACGCGTTGCTGTGGCTAAGATTTTGGTTTTAATATTAATAATAGACAAATTATTTAGAATAAAATAATATTGCGACTATAAATTAAGCTGTAAGCTATCCTATCTTTCAAGTTAGATCAAACTGCACACGGTGTGCAAATTTGATTGAAATCGGTTGAGTAGTTTAGAAGTATATCGTACACAAACAACGTGACACGTAACTTATATATGTATATTCAGATAATTCCTCACCAATTCACACAACAGCATCCAGTCTTGAGACTGGATTTTGGTTTGAACAAAGCAGAGCATTTTTTTACTGTAGACACAAAGAAAAACAGTGACTAATTTCAGCAGGACTCTTCAACAATCGGCTAAAAGACTAGCGAAATTGTCGTAGTTAGTTATAACCTACCTTTAGTAGTACAAATATTTACATATAATATTAGTTATGCAGGATTTCTAGATTTAGCGGAAACCGAATATAAAATATGTTGATCTGGCGATGAATATTCAAACAGTAGTCTGGGGTTAATATTTATTGTACCCCTCGGAAACGAATGGAGATTGAGAATAGCTCGAGTGCGTAATACCTACAAAACAAGAGCCTATCTGAATATATCGTTCGCAAATATACCTAGTAGCTTAAAGGCCTGTTTTACCACCTACCAATAACTTCCAGATAGTTTATTTGGTAGATAATTTCCATTGCTGGGTGCAGGCCTCCTCTCCCACGGAGAAGGATTGAGCGTTAATCACCACGCTTGCTCAATGTGGATTGGTGATTTCGGACTTTATAGTCCCGGTTTCCTCGAGGTGTTTTCCTTCACCTTTAATCAGTCATAGGTGTCCAAGATAAACTTAGAAAGTACGTATAACTTAGAAAAGTTACATTGGTACTTGCCTGACCTGGAATCGAAACCGCACCCTCATACTCGAAAGGCTGGTGCTTTAACCATTAGGCCATCACGGCTACATATCTGATTGTTTACTAAAACAATTTTAATAAAGTCCCCTTAACCTAAATAACGTGAATAGAGTACCCATCAAAATTAATACATTTGTCCAAACAAACTTAAATTAGTCCACAGTTTAAATACAGACGAATCAAAGTTTCAAGGGTCGGTTCATTAACAAAACTTAGTTTACAGAATTCACAAATACTCGTAAATATATTTATTTGGTCCCGCATCGTGAAACGAAATGTATTCATGGATTCTAACCCTTATTGGTATTTGGCTGTTCCAAATGATTTACAGTGATATTGTTATTTGAATTGGACGTTGGTGAATACTAGAAAAAAATTTTTTTTTTGCCTGTATGCAAATTCGACTTTATGTAGTGTTACTTTATGTAGTTATGTCGGAAGTGAGTAAAAGGAGATATTGGGTATTAGAAATTATTATAAAGCGTGAAAAAAAACCGCTACGATTTTTCTATTTTTAACCGGCTTTCAAAAGAATGAGGAGGTTCTCAATTCGGCTGGTATGTTTTTTTTTATCAATAATATTAATGGTATCGTCATAATGATAGGTATTTTTGGATCCTCTTCCCGATATCGGTAAACAACTGTTTTTCTTATATTCATTTTTAAAAATATATGTTTAAAAAATAAAAAAGTAATAATAATGATAAGTACTATATCTATAGTTAATATTATAAAGAAGAAGGAGAGGAAGGCTGTAGGTTACTTTTTATTCAGGTGCGCGTGGAAGGCCCCACGGAACGCGGCTGAAAACCGCTAACGTAAGGAAGCAGAATCTATAACTACCCCCGGAAAAGGTAAATTAACAAAATTCCTGTTACAAACAAAATTAAAAGCTTACAAAAATAATAAAATTAAAATTCAATGTAACGAAGGAAACAAGGAAAGATTTCCAACACCAACAAAAATAAGTCAGTACCAAGGTTGAATTGACTGATACCGTGATTTACGACTACGCGTTTTTACTTATTTTTCGCAAGGGCTAAAATACGTGACCTTAGATCTTCCTTTGCCTTAAAATAGATCTTTGACTATCATAAAGGGACTGAAAGTATAGCTTTTATTAAATTGATAGTTTTTTTCAAATATCCCAAAATAATCACTCAGTGTCTGAGCAACATTTAAAATTAACTGTGATCATTACATATTGTATAAGCAAACACCCCTCAGAAGCCATCAGCCAGGTTTCTACCTTACGGTAGTTACCATTTCGCTTCACCACCGACCACTACCCCTGTGCCATAAGTGTTAAATATTAGACACGTGTAGAGGTGCTTATCGGAAAACGAAATAGCTTTTGTTGTACATTCCCTAGTGATCCCCTCGTATAGAAAGTTTTCTATTTTCTATAACGCTCTACGGGCTAGATAACGATTGGCTGGCTTTCAGTGTAAGGTTATTTGGTATTCATCTACCTTGTTTTCTTCCAACTATGCTGGGATCGGATTCCAGTCTAAACGAAGACAGTAGAGTATGAGTATTACATAGACCGACTTCCTACCTGATCTCCTCAAACAGTTACATGGACAACCCGACACACTTGTTAACGCTGGTTCAGCTGGTTGTCACACTTTTTGGATTTGACTACTAACTAATGCCGAAGAAGAAGACAAGTAAACAAAACGTAAAAGAAAACATTAGGAACAGATGAATGATGTTCAGTTCAAACTTCCGATTGCTATTTTTTCCCTTCCTAAAACTGAAATTCTGTAATAACTTTTTTTTTCTAATAATCGAAGATAAATAAATATTATTCCAAAGGTCATGTTGCTTTTAGCAGAGTAAAGTTCAAGTTAACCTTTTTGAATTCCGGTATTATTATGAACGATTAAAGTATCTACAAGTTGCGGAGGTGTAAAGACCTTTCCAATTTAGACATGTTTTTTTAACTTTCTTTTAATATTTTTTATCGATGAATAGGATAAACCCGCGACTTTAAGTGTGAAATGTAAATGCATCCTGCTTTTGTTGAAAGTCGGTTTAGGTTTTTCTTTTTATGTCTAGACTTTAAAAGAGACCCTTGAGTTTGTTTCGGCGTTTCTTCTCAAGGTAGTCAGTTAGGATATGCCGACCTCATCTCTTATTTTATAAAAAATGTGTTGACGTGTAAAACGTGTTGATTTCAACCTATTTGCAAAATAAATATCATTTATCAATATCATTTATTGGAAACGATATGATAATATTATTTAACTAACACTTCATATAAGTGTATAGTCCACATTTATAGGTTTGTAATTTCACGTGATTTTAAAGCTTATTAGCATTTAGTTTTGTTGGTAACAATAGGAACACATGTGTACCTACACAACTAACATCCACTTAAACTTAAAAGTCATACATAACTGTAATTTCCTTGTGTTTTTTTTTTGTGAAATACCATAGTTGTGATGGCATAACTGCGCGGGCTCGATTCCAGGTCAGGCAAGTACCAATGTAACTCTTCTAAGTATATCTTGGACACCATTGACTGATTAGAGGTAAAGGAAAACATCTCGAAGAAACCTGGACTATGAAGTTTGAAATCACCAACCTGCATTTACCAAGCGTGGTGGTTAATGCTCAATCCTTCTCAGTGTGCGAGGAGGGCTGAGCCCAGCATAGGACGATATAAAAAAATATAAAAAAGGCTGATGATGACAATAGTATAAGTGAAATCTCTCCGTTATATGAATACTAAATATTATGATATATTATTCTTACTCACGGTTCTAACATTTTCTGAAAGTAATATTATCGAACAAGTACAAAACTACTTTGTCACAAAACCAAGCTTCAGTGTAAAACTTTTTACTTAACAAACTCTGGTTACTGGTCGTTAACTTACAAGTTAAGTGCTCTTCACGACATGATTGCCTGGTCATTAAGGAACATACGTTTAAGTTTTAAAAGTATTCTTGATTAGTATATTTTTAGACTTTATTTTTGTTATAACAATAGATTTTATGTCGTTAGTAAATATTCTTTACAGAACAAATTTATTAATGAAAGTCAAACCTTTTTGCAATATTTTGGAAATGAGACCGTCTTATTATTTATGGTTTTGATAGTTGGTGCTAAGTTTCCCTTTCTTGAACACTTTTCCGAACAAAGATCATTAGGTCCTCAGCTAAGTACAAACTTACCAAAACTATTTCGCTAAAAAACATTCTTATAAAGAAAAGTAACAGCGTCTTCCGCGTCCCGGGGAACTTCTTCCCGTCCCGGATAAAACAAAGCCTATGTCCACGGGGTATGCAGTATAACTGCCTAACAATGAAAAATATTTCCAAATCCAGTCCAGTACTTTTGGAGCATATTCAATTCAAACAAACAAAACATCAAATCTTTCCTCTTTAGTATAGACGAATGGGACAAACGTCAGCCATTTTCTTTTTTATCAATAAAAGTTACCAGGACTGCCACACGACTCCATTCTCAGCACGTTTCTTTTTCATTTTTATTATGACTGTATTTTACGACGATCATAAACACAATATAGCGCCGTATGTGCCATGAGATGCCAGGATAGTGGATAGGCATCAGGTGTCCTGTAAATAGATTCAAAACAAGCTACTTTGCGTATTGAAGGGTATGGAATTATATTTCAGAAGAATCAGTCGAAAAGGGACTAGGTAAATTTTAAATAAATTTTATTTTTGCCGCTGGGGAGTTTGTTGCGCCACTTCTTCTTCCCAGCAAAAACACAGCCTGTCTTTTGTTTTGACATTTGAAAAGCGCTGATTTTTCAGCCTACTTTTTACTACATAATTTATAAATGATTTTTTATTTTAATTTAATTTTTGCAGAATTGCCGCTCATACATATGACCATAACAACATAATCTTTATTAAAAAGCAAATTCATCGTTCAAAGATAACCATATTTTTTTAGAAAAAAACGCTGCTGCAATAATTTAATTGATTCAATTGTTCCCAGTATTTCTGACATATATTTAGATATTTTTTAAGTGCCTATTTACCAAAGACCAAAATACATCTATCTTCTAAACTGCCTCAGTTTGTGGTTGGCAGGTACATCGTTTTCAACTTTGACTCTCTGATTTATGTGGCTTAGCACCCTCTCTTCTCAGGTTCTAAATCTAAAGCCGTCAGTCCTACCAGTTTAAGCCAATTGAACTGTGACATGTCCAAACTTGGTAATCGTGCTTAGATTCCTGACATTAATGGGAATAGTCCACCAGCCACTTAGAGTCTAAATCATTCATCAACTGTTTAGTGTGCTAGAATAGGTGACAACCAACGTATGCGATGATTTAGCAATCTGATTTATCAGCGGTCATTTGTGTCTAAACGCACAGCATGGAATACTAATGGGGTTACTGACACCATTAAGGGTATTAATTTATAAAATGTAGACCCAATAAAGTGTTAGCGGTTTTGTAGACAGTCAGAGCAGATCAACATGTAATAATTTGAAACCTGCAGCACTATGCTGATAAAATCGTAGCTGTTTGTATTAGAAGTATACATATACTTTTTTTGAGTGGAAAAGCATCAAATGACACCTTCGCTGTGGGTGCAACTGGACGAAGTGTCGAGACTTTTACCGAATCAAACCCACTTTTGTTTCTTCTGGAGTCCTGTGTCCCGTGCCAGGGCCACAGTAACTCAGTTCATCTTCACGTAAATGTATATATTTTTTATGTTGAAGAAATCTTTTCAAATATTAATGTGGGAATGTTCATCCCTTTGAGTTCAACCTTCTGTACTTTCCTCCATAGTGATGATAGCCGCGCCTAGGGAATAAGGATTTTGTTTCAAAACACAAACTAGGGTTGTCTCTCTCGCACAATGGATTGAAGCTCTCAATGGAATCTATTGTAGCCGGATTATGGCGAAATGAGATGGCGTTCTCGCGTATATTCTGTAGTTTGAATACAAATTAAATTCTTGATATAAGCACAAGCCTTCCAGGTAGTACATTTAATTAGAGATCAGATATTTATCTTTTGTTTAATTAGTCATAAAATGGGTGAAAATTCTTAGCTTAACTCCCACTCCACTTAAGGCATCAAGCCTCTCAAGTATAAATGTGTGGGTTCGATTCCAGGTCTGGCAAGTACCAAAACAGCATTTCTATGACTGAATCATTAGTAGACTGAATGACAGTTTAAGAGTGAAGGAAAACATCTCGAGGGAACCTGGGCTATAAAATCTGAAATCTGACAATAGTGATTAACGCTTTGAGCGTGCACGCCTTCTCTGTGTGCGAAGAGGCCTGTGTCCAGCATTGGGACGATAAAAAGACTGATATACTCCCACGCAGTGACACTATATTTTTGTGAAGAGGATTTGGCAAGAAATGTCGACACAGCTGCGGAATACAAATGTTCTCATTAAACTTGCTTGGGTCACAAAATCATTTACGTAATTTAGTCTTTTCAACAAGTTTTAGTTGAACTCCTTCGTGATAAATACTTTGTCTATAAAAACTGTCAAACAACACGATAGCATCAGATGGTGACACAAACTTTTAAATTGCCTTCAGATTCCAATTTTTCTTTCTAAAGACTTAAACTTTAACACCGTCCACTTTCTTTCTTTCCAATTAGAAAACCGAGTGGCAGTTGTATTACTATCTTCGTTTATCAACGACAAAGGTCACCATGGTCCAGCAGGCTTAGCATGGCGATTCTATATCTATTCTATCAAGAAAAGACAAAGCTCGTTCTGTCAATGTCTACATGTCTTCTGCCCGAGCATGGCGCGACTTGTAGACTTATGTCGATCGAAGAAAAGAAAAATTTCTTCAAAATATTATGTCAAAAGAAATCGTACGTCATCTATCATTATGCCCATTCTCTGGTAGACAGTTCTGCGGTTGCCATGCTAAGCTTGCAGTTGGTGTGAAAATCTACCATGTAAGACGTTGGTCGGCCAACCCGATGTGGGCGGAGTCAAACGACTTTGGAAGACTTTGCATCGCGACAGAGTCCATGGTCGGCCAAAACAGTGTGGAACGCTGTCGGACGACGGGACACAACAGGCGCCCGTTTTAATAGTGTAGCCATTCATATAGACTAGTTATTCCAGTATTTTAGACGTATTCTGGTAATATAAATGTCGGTTGCGAGAGAATTATTGTTACAACCGGTTGTAACGTTAATTAATGTACCCGTGCATATTCCACTACATAAACGATTTTCGTTATTGTAGTTGTAACAGCGAAATACATTCAAATTTATGTCTTTATAAATGAACTCATTGCTTTTCCTGGTGTTATGTAACTTATTTGTTTTTGCTATTGTATTTTTTTATGTTGTAAGAACCGTCTCCTGACAATAAAAACATTAAAAAAAGAAATCGGTCAAGGCGTGATGGCATGATCAAGGGAAATAGGAATTCATTTTTATACGAGTAGGTATATATGTATAGATTAGCCAATACCCACCATTTTAGCCAGATTAGCCATTACCTGGGTTGAGGACGTCAGATAGGCAGTCGCTCCTTGTAAAACAATGGTACTCAGCTAAATACGGTTAGACTGGAAGCTGACCCCAACATAGTTCGAAAAAGGCTCGGGAGATCATGATATATAGATTAGCCATAAGACAAATTAATCCTCATTAGCCTGAAATAACTAAACCTTTAACAAATACTGTACAATATTGTACATCTTTATAATTTATAGGAACCCATTTCCAATACCGGGATACAGTTGATAATTTAAAAATATTTAATAGAATCCCCTTACGCTAGTTCACTTACATTAAATGTTAGTTTTGCTGCAGCAACGAAATCAAAATAGATACAGCGGTATACTGTAAAAGAAATTTAGTGTAAGAACTACTATTTAGTTGTACATTACAGTTTAAAGCTCCAGTATATTTTAAAATACAAATCCAACTAAGATAAAGGCTATGTTTTCTACTGTAGAGAAAGTAATGTGGTTGCCTGCTCCTTTTATGCTTTAGAATGGTCTCGTTACATTAAAGTATTGGAAGGTATGTGGTATTCTGCTATAGAGACTCCTTGGGGGATGAAAAGCTTTTTGTGAAGTAGCGTGGTGAATAGAAAATGTGAATTTAGATGGTAAGGGATACTCCGGCATGTTTTAGAACACAGTGTTAATTTTGTTTGGATTTCAGATATTGCACTTACGATCATTTTTTGGTGCAGCAAATAAGTTGAAGTTATTAAATGATTCTTGTTATTAAAGCTGCTTATTATCGAAATTACTATTATGTGTTTTATTACGTTAACCCATCTTATGATTGATACTTCATGTCTGCAGAATCCATCAATAAATAGGTAGTCGCATAAAATTAAGGTTATTTTTATGCGTTGCAGAATTATTTGCATGTATTACCGCGGCCCTGATACCCAAAGGGCTCCTGAAGCAAAAGGTATGCTCAGTAAAAATCTGACACTCCCTCGTGCTGCACCCACGGCAAGAATGGTCACTTGAAGATTTGCTATCTCAAAATAAAAAAATAAATATTTTTCATGTCCAAACTTAAATTAGAAACAAACTCATAAACAGGAACACTAAAACTAAGATTTTATTGTCTAATAAATTGTAACAGTTACAAATTAAACATTAAACTACCTGCAGTTAAGTTTATTCCATTGTTAGCGAGTTCTAATTGCAGCTTTCATTGTTATTGCACTCGATCGATAGAGAGAAGTAAAATATTCAGTAACCATGTCAATGAGGCGAGCGATTGAGCGTCAACTTTGTTTTAATATTTATTTATGTATTAAATAAATAGAACGGCTGAAGCCAATACTTAGTTAATATTTTAAATTTTAAACTACTGATTTTAACACAGTCATGCATTCCTCTCACAAAAAATCAAACATTCTGACATTATAATCTTCCATTCATCTGCAAACACATCAAGACCAGTGTAATATAAATCTATACTAATGTAATAAAGTCTGACGCTAGTCTAACCAATTGGGTTGCCCGGGTAACTGGGTTGCCCGGGTAACTGGGTTGAGGAGGTCAGATAGGCAGTCGCTCCTTGTAAAACACGGATACTCAGCTGAATCCGGTTAGACTGGAAGCCGACCCCAGCATAGTTGGGAAAAGGCTCGGGAGATGATGATAACGAGGAGTTGAACGGTGTGAACAGAGCTGTTATTTATTTTATTGTGAATACGATACCTCTAAATAATCACTACATAGTATAAAACAAAGCCGCTTTCTCTGTCCCTATGTCCCTTTGTATGCTTAAATCTTTGAAACTATGCAACGGATTTTGATGCGGTTTTTTTAATAGATAGAATGATTCAAGAGGAAGGTTTATATGTATAACATTCATTAAATAGTGGAGAAGTACTGTTATTTTTGAGGTTTCTAATGTGATGTCGTAAATAATTTCATTTTTCCTGCTTACATTACTAGTGCGAAGCCGGGGCGGGTCGCTAGTATATAATATAATATATTCCTCACACATTCACACAACGTCTTCTAGTCCCAAACTAAGCAGAGCTTGTACTATGGGTATATATTCACCTATATAAATTATATATGTACTATATATTCACCTAAAAACAGGTGCGACTTTAACCAGTTTGTCATCAATTTTGCACACCGTATGCATTTTGATTTAACTTGAAAGATAGGAAAGCTTACATCTCGATTTATAGTCGCAATATTATTTTATTGCAAATTATTTGCTTATTCATTATAACAAAAACCTTACCCACAGCATCGCGTGGCCTGGTTTGCTAGTTAAAAAATATTTTATTGTAATCTGTCCGCCAGCATCCTTAGGAATGTACGGTTTAATAGGATACGAGAAATAGCATTCCAGTTAAATTAAATAGGTAACTGGCTGGTCTAACTACAGTGCAATTATCTCATTATTGATAGTCAGTTTAATGGCGGAGTCATTAAGAAGAACGTGTATTCTTTATAATAGTTTTTAACGACTCAGCAATTCTATTTTATCAACAAATATTAAACTAAACTTTATCAACTATAAGCTCACGCATAGCTACAAAACCATTATACATCTGTGGACATCTTTAGACCATATCTTCTGCATAATTCAAATAAATACGACACCACATCAAGCTACCCGAATCTGTTAAATATTCCCAATCAACTTTGAACCAAATACTTCAGCGATAAAGCTGAAAATCTATTAAGAAAATTTGACAGATTATAGTAGCTTGAAGTGCTGGCGTCTGTACATTATTTAAAAAAAATCTTTTCTTCCAGGTGCTCTCGACGAGGCAATGATGCAAGCCTTAGAACACGATCGCATAGACTTCGTGAAACTCCTTTTAGAAAATGGTGTGTCTATGCGCAAGTTCCTAACAATACCTCGTCTGGAAGAGCTTTATAACACTAAGAGTGGACCTAGTAACACCCTCAGGTATATTCTGAGAGATGTCAGGCCACACCTGCCACGGGGATACGTTTACACGCTGCACGATATTGGACTGGTTATCAATAAGCTAATGGGAGGTGCATACAGGTAAGAATGAAACCTAATTATATGCTTTAAACGAGAAAATAGCGTTTAAGATTTTAGGTAGGTCTTAAAAATTATAATCAAATTAAATATTTTTATATGATGATGGCACCGAGGCCGGTTGTCGTCTAGGGCAGCCGTTCTCTCTAAGGAGATCAGCCAGCTGCGCAGGACATATTATAGTGCACAAGCATTTGCGCATACACAGGTGCACTTTCTATTCCCTCACTCTCATAGTCCGATGGGACGGCAATTCGACACGACCGGAGGGAAATCAGGCGCAGGACCGACATTTACGTGCTCTCCGATGCACGGGTGAATCAATCACCAACTTCCAGACTCCGGGCTGCTTTATGAAAGTTTCTGAAAACCCACAAAGTGATTTCGGCCCGTCCCTTGAATCAAACCTCAGACCCCGTGCACAGAAGTGGCGCCTTGCGTCTTGCATTGCGATTGCAAACGAAGAGGCAGTCATTACCAATTATATACTACCGATATATACATTCCCTCAGAAGCTAGCTAAAATTAATTATTGACTTCTAATACATTTGAATTCATCCGATCTTATCTTCAAAAGGTGTTACTACACAAGACGCAAGTTCCGTCCGATCTACGCGAAGGTGATGAACAAGAGTGTGAACGTGCATCGCAACAGTGCCTCGTTCACCAGGCATAATGCTGGGGGACTGTCTCTCATCACCGGGTTTATGCCCGTCACTACTGAGATGGCGCTCTTCGACTATCCTTTTAATGAACTTCTTGTGAGTATGAAATGTACAGACCTTGCTGACAAGCTACATGAAACTGTAAAATTTTCCCAATGAACTTTAAACCATATGCTTCAGCGATAAAGTTGATTTACTAAGGAAATATGACAAATTCTAGTAGTTTGATGTGCTGGTGTCCGTTCTCATCAGTTCGAGTTTTTCTACCCTTTCAGAATCCTACGTTTGTAAGAGACAAAATGTATTAAATAATAAGCGGTAAATACGAAAGACGTGCGTAACAATAGTACTTGGTTAAGGAACTAAAAATGGACAATTACTATCTTCTTACATTAAGGTTTCGTTCTAGTAGGAACTGAAACAAGTTCACGCGACTCGATAACAGTACCACCAACAGGTTTCAATGAATTATCAATCCACCGTCTTTGTACAAATTCATCAAAATCAGATATAATACCATTAAAGTGTGCCACAAAATCATACCCCTCCAGAATTCACTTCAAATTCAAAGTTTCTAAAAAACAAACCGACATCTTTCTCCCACCAGATGTGGGCAGTACTGACGAAACGTCACCAAATGGCGCTGCTAATGTGGACGCACGGGGAAGAAGCTCTGGCCAAGTCGCTAGTCGCCTGCAAGCTTTACAAGGCGATGGCGCACGAAGCTGCTGAGGACGACATGGAGACCGAGGTCTACGAGGAGCTCCGGCACTATGGCAAGGAGTTTGAGAACAAAGGTACGACTATTTAAAAGATAAAGGGACAGTTTCACAAGTTACGGATAGCCACCATCTACCAAATAAATTCAAAAATGGAACAGAATTTGTATGAAATTATCTACCAGATGGTGTTATAGTTCTTAATGCCAGGATTTAGAGTTGATTTTTGAGGTTTTAAATAGCCATGGAGTTTTGGTAGAACTGATTGTGAGACCTTCATGAGCTTTCACAACAAAAAATTGAGAATGTTATGATAGCTTTTCCATACCAACAACATTTGTAAGATTTATGTTGCAGTAGCTGCCTCAAGGGTTTATCTCTTTAAAAATAATTTAGACTTGTTGTGTGTTAATTATTATGGGTTTTAAACAAATTCACATTCACAAGGCTACTTGAAAGCGTCGAAACAAATCATATCTATTTAAATTTTCTCCCTTCTCAAAGTAGTCGTAATCAAGAAAGTTTAGAGTACATTTTATTTTATGACCAATATCTATTAAAACTTTTTGAATCGCAAATATCTTGAACATGGCGAAACTCGTTTGAGTTCACAAGTAAAAGAGTATGCGAGTAAATATTATAAGAACTTCTCAAACTTATGTTAAGAAAAACTTATATTATGAAAAATATTTGTATAAATTCAAACTTGGACTACTTTCATTATTAATATTTTCCTATTTAGAAGACTCAAAATTAATTGCAAGAGGCAAACATGTATTTAAGCACATACATATCTACCTAATTGTATTATCATCCTATACTCCTAACTGTAGGTCCCGGCTGTCATTGAACATACTTGGCAGACGTTACGTAACATTAGTCAGAAGTCAGTTAGACTGACGCCAGTCTAATCAAGGTTATTGGTAGGTATTGGGTTGCCCTGGTAATTGGGTTGAGGTCAGATAGGCAGTCACTCCTTGTATAACACTGGTACTCAGCTGAATCCGGTTAGACTGGCAGCCAACATAGTTGGGAAAAGGCTCGGTAGATGATGATGCATGCATTTGCGTGTGTATGTATAAACATGTGTATGGCAAATAAATGTTTCTATCCTATTCATTAATTAAAAATAGATAAATCTAAAGTTCTAACGAATAGCCCGTTAAATGTTCGCTTTAACGTTAAATGACAAACGTTTACCAAGTTAATGCTGCTAGCTATTATAAACTTAACAGCGTCATAAAACTACGACGTGAGGACTATACACCTAATATGTTCCGTAAACTTTAATTAACGGGTTTTTAGCTGCTTTCATTATAAAGGTGACGTGTTTATCTAGCCTTGGAGCTTCTAGACTACTGCTACCGACAAGACGATGACCAAGCTCAGCAGCTGTTGACTTGCGAGCTGCAGAACTGGTCTGGTCAAACCTGTCTAAGCCTAGCCGTCGCCGCCAACCACCGCGCGCTCCTCGCTCACCCCTGCTCACAAATCATCCTCGCCGACCTCTGGATGGGCGGACTCAGAACAAGAAAAAACACCAACCTAAAGGTAAATGCAAGTCATTTTAATTTTTTATCTCTTTTCTTTAGTCATTCATCTTATTAACGCACAGACTTGTCATTCGCACAGTTTCAGAATGCGAAAATAAAGGAGACGTGTTCTGCTAACATGGCAATATTGATCGTGAAATAGCTCTAGACGCGTATACCGCAGTAGATTCCCAGTATGCAGTGAATATGTCCAATTAGAGCTTCACTCTGCGGCGTGACGTACACAACACGTCTCCCTTGTTAGTAGTAAAGGGCACGATCAGTAGAATTCGATGTTAGAATATAACTTAGACTATAACAGAGGAACTCGACTGTAAAAATATATTTTGATGTCTGTGTGTCAATGAGTCGCTTTATATATTATAATCATTTGGAAATTCGCATGCACTTTGTTTAAGACGCCGATTTATGCAAGTCCAATTTGATTTTTCAGAGATTCATGATTTGTGTTGAAGATTGTGTGTCAAATTACTGACAGATTGAAATCTTTTATTCGACTCATAGACATGCACACAAGATTTTAATAAAAAAAGAGTATTGCTATCTCACTTGCACATAATCGGCGTCGAAACCCCGTTTCAATTAGAAACATAGCATGTACCGCTTAAGTCAAAGTGAGTTAGCATCGACGAGCGTTTCCTTTGCCACATCGGCTTTGTCGTGATGTGTGAAGGTAATTCTGAGCCTGCTGTGTCCGCTGTACATTCTCCAACTGGAGTTCAAGTCGAAAGAAGAACTGCAGCTGATGCCGCAGACGGAGGAGGAACATCTCGAGAACGAGAGCATCGAAGATGATAGAAGTACCAAGGACCCGAATGATGCCGAGGTAAGTTTTCGTGTTCTGTTGCTCACCATCTTAGTATTACATTCACGCGGGAAGTATGACGTCACGTTGGCCATTTGTTTAGTCACTTTTTGCAATCATTACACATATTTCTCAACAGGGATTACAGAATACAGAATCTTTGCTGTAATTTTGAATTTAGATTTGATTATCTCTTTTTTATATTTCATAAAATGTTAAGAGAATAAAATGTTATAGAATCTTAGCTAACATTTATTCAAAATCTACAGTAAAGAAACGAAATCCATGTAACTGGGTGACGGAATTACATGTGCTCACAGATATTCCATGCTCACTCATGATGAAGAAGATAATGTGATTTACGATTCCAGTTAAAACATTTTGTTAGAATAAAATTATTATGATTGTTACGTATGTAGGTTGGAGTTGCAAAAAGGCGCACGCTATCTATCAAGAAGATAATACCGCCTGGACAGCCGTGTAAAGCTTCGAAGGTAGACTTTGAGGCCTGACGGTCCTCTGTGATACGAACACAAACAGCACCGATACACACATCAGTAGAAATGTAGATCAACACAATGAATACCTTAACTTTGACAAAATTGTTTCGTCCTGTATGAACTACTCTATATGTGTATCGCTCAAAAATGTAATAAACAGATTTATGTTTGACATGAAAGCACAGGTACACTTGTGTCTCTTCTATGTGAGTTCTTTACACATCACACTAAACACCTTCTTGTGTTCGTATTACATAAAAGTGCACACACAAAAAAACGTAATTTTTATTGAGCGGTACGTCGATGGCTTTGCCTGAAAGTAGGCTTCCGTGGCGCTCCGAATACTTCCAGCCTCTCAGTTCACCCCTTACTGTCTTTATGCCCGTCTTTATGGGCGACGCCATTCGTTTATAGCTCACCTTGAATTTTAGCACTCCGAGTACTCTTTCTAACAACACGGTCCTCTAAAGAAGCTCAATTTACGACGTCTTTCTTAATTTACCAGGAGACATCGATATTAAAATTGTGAGGACGCATTACTCCAAAGGTTGCTTTTGAAATTTGTAAACACTCGCGGCGGTTTTACTACCGCCATAAGATATAATGACGATGCTAATTAAAAAGCTCTCTAATTAAAATAAATCTGAGGTGGAGCTTAAACAGTGACAATAAAAATTCCCCACTCTATACAAAATTTCAATTTACCTCGATGTGGGCCGTATTGTAGATAGATTTTGATATCATTTTCAATCTTATCTCAAGCTGGCGTCTCAATATTTCAAACGTATTTTCTATATTTCCTTGCGTATCGCTGGAGGCTGAACGTTTAGATTTATTTTGTTACTGTCTTTATTCTCAAATTATGGATGAATTTCGTCTTAGCTTGTTGTACCCGTCTCCGTTACACTTGATGTGTCGTTGTGAGCCTGTACATTATGTATTTGGATATTGTATGCGTTGTAATCAATATTCTGCTTACTGTCATGCTTGCGTCTTGTATCTTGTACTAACGTACTTTCATCATAATCGTTCTGTATGCTGGTCTTTGAAGAATGAAGTTGCAACATTTAAATCTATGTCACTTGACTATTCAATTCAAGCTTACTATGAATGTTCTTTTTATACCAAATATTGTTCTATTTTATTACGGTGTGAACATATTGTTGTAACGTTTATACGATTTTGTCTGGACTCAAACAGGCGTTGATTGGCTCAGGGGCCGAATGCGAAACTCGTGTCGATCAAAACGGGAAAGTTGGTAAAATAGGATGGGAGCCGTCGTACCGAGAACTGCCGGAGCCCCACGCCCCTGAAGACAAGATGATGAGGCCGCTCCGGCTAAAGAAGAAAATTTACGAGTTCTTCACAGCGCCTATCACCAAGTTCTGGGCCGATTCGGTGAGTACAAACTTTTTTAGTGTTTCAAATGAATATGCATTTTATAGTTTTCTAATATTTTTAGTTAGAGACGGACTATGGAGCATATTTTCTATATCATACAAAAACCATGTTGAATTTGCTATGCAGTTTTTTAAGACTATACTAGAACAATAAGTCTTAATCGACGAAATCGTTACCAGGGAAAAATACAGTGCTATTTGTACACAATGAGTCGTAAAGGCTCTTTATTTTTGTCGGTCGGACCTTTCCCCCCATGCTTCCGAAAACCGCGTTACTCCATGCCCAGCCGTTATTATCGTCGGAATATAGCCGACTGCTGCGTTATAATGTTGTAAAATTAGCATAATTACTTCTTCTTTATTTTAAACATCGCCCTTTTCTCTAATTTCTTTTATGTTACTTTACTCTAAACCTGAAAGAAGGGTTATTATTTTGAAATGTCCAAATGTGTGCAAATATTTGTCTGGTCCCCCCACTTCTCTTTACCATTTTAGTGAGTCAAATATTTACTTTATGCAAATTTTAGGGAGCCCATCGGACCAAGTATATGCACCTGACCATAACACAGCAAAACTTTATGATACACTTAAATTGTTTAGCTTGACTTTTTTCAAATTTTTGCATTCTTTGTTAAGGTTTACGATTACTTTAAAGTTCTTGGCCAAATTTGTTCAATTATCTTCATACTCTTTCCATATTATTATAGTTACATAACATACATATATGAACTGACTTAAACGCAAATTCCGTAGAACATTTTGGAAAGCTGTCCTCGATGTCAACATAACACTCAGATAGTTTGGAATACTTGCGGGATATTACCGGGAAGCTGCCAATTAACTAGTTGTTACTTGTTCTAGAGTATGCAAGCCATAGTTGGATGCATTCAAATTGTTCACTAGTTTAAAAATTACTCAAAGACCCACCTGGTACTCTTTGATCAATCTACTTAGGTTATATGTATCTCCAACTTACAGTGACTCTCATGTTTTGCCCATAACGGCAAAACAAAATGTCCGCTTGAATTTAAAAAGTAAATCGTGTATGTTAATTTGGTTTAAACGGTCGTTGTACACGGGTATTTTCGATAGGTTATTTTCGGAGGCTTTCGACTTTTTTTGTATTTCAGTTGGGTAGTTGACTGGGGCAAAATAAATCCTTTATCATGCATGCATTTAGTAAAGCATCTGAATATATCTTTTATTTAAAAAGCAAAATAAGTAGGTATACACCCTGATGTAAAAAAACTGTGTCGCCTTATTGCTAATGTTCATGCAAATTGCATACAAATTAATAATTTTTTAAGTAGTTAAAATATTTGACAACTTGTTAACATAGTTTAGTGTATTCTTTTTATCACAGCAAAAATGTTCACTGTTAAAATATTAAAACTTTAAGGACTGTCGATATGCACTAATTTTAAATCCTTTCTTTTCAGATAGCCTACATTTTGTTCCTATTGATGTTTACATATACAGTATTAGTCAAGATGGACCCGACGCCGTCTTGGCCCGAGATATATTCTATATGTTATGTAGTAACGTTCTTATGTGAGAAGATAAGGGAAATCATTACGTCCGAACCTGTTGCTATTAGGTGAGTTATTGCTCCTTCGACCCTCTTTCCTTGGGGTTGCGTACCACTTTTATTAGGGCACTTATTGAAAGAAAAAGTAAACCTTGTTCGGATTAGGTTAGTAATTTTGTAGAAGAGCGAGTTGTTTAATGGCTTAGTGTGGGCTAAAAAAAATTTCAAATGTAGTTTAGTGAATGATTACGTCGACTCGATCCTTTATCGACTCGACATTTTATGGACGAGTAGAGTCTCCCACCACGCGATCCCGCTCTCTGGCTCACCGGCTAAACATGTCCGAACCTATTAATTACTTGACTTCATTAATGTCCGCAATTTTTTTACTGGACTGAGGAATCAACTTTAATCTCTCCCATCTGTATATTTTTGTACCCAAAACTTAATTTCTATTAATTAGCCAAATATCTTCGACCGTTTCTTAAATAGTCTACCAACATGATCATGGATCACAATTGCTCCATTAATTAATTAATTATTTCTTCAAGTGAAAATAATACTTAATTATCCTTTTTAACAAATAGCAAACACACAATAGCTGTATCTATTGGGTCTAAATCTATCTGAATAAAAGTCACAATCTACCATTTGACCTACAATTGCAGACATAAGTTCAGCGTGTGGGCGTGGAACCTATGGAACACGTACGACGCGGGATTCATAATATTCTTCCTGGTGGGGCTCACGCTTCGCCTGCGCTCCGTGTCCATGGACGTCGGCCGTGTCATCTACTGCGTCGATATTATTTATTGGTACTTAAGGATATTGAATATATTGGGAGTTAATAAGTACTTAGGTAAGAATTTTCAAAAATGTAAAATTTAGCGCCATTTTGTAACTGGTCTAAAAGTGTTTTCATTTTTATTTGCTGTTCCTATCATAAAGTCTTTTGTAACATTTAAGAGTAGCTGAAATAAGACACGAATATCTCTTGAACCTTTCTTCCGATTTACGATTCCCTTTCTATGCCATCACGTTTCTATTGGATCATCAATTTTCAATCCTATGTCAGTGACATTAAGGATTCATTTAGTATTTACATAGGCTTTTCTTATTATTATTTTTTTAATGTTTACTACAATCTTTGGTCACCAGGTCCTCTAGTCACAATGATGGGTAAGATGGTAAAAAACATGATATACTTCGTGGTGCTATTACTGGTGGTGCTAATGTCGTTCGGAGTGGCACGGCAGGCGATACTGTACCCAGATGAGGAAGCCAGCTGGCATCTCATCAGAGAAGTAAGTTTGAAATTATTGCTAAAGCTAAAAATATGATATAATCCTCAATCACAGATAATATTTTAACTGTAAATGGAAAGAATGATAAAACCCATAAAATTATAAGAGTATGCTGAAGTTAATATAAAAAAAATAGAACTTCTTGGAGTGCAATAATTACTAATAGCAGTATGATCTATTCAAAACAATACTTCAAGCAAGATTGAAGAACTTTTTATCACATTTTATTCATATTCATGACCATTTATTATGTTACACTTCACAGAGTTCACTTCACTTTTTACAGAGACTCAAATATCACGTAATTTAGAACTAACAGGCCATATCAAGTATACCATCGATATGTACTAACATTTGCAGGTATTCTTCCAACCGTACTTCATGCTATACGGGGAAGTGTTCGCGGAGCAGATGGCACCCCCTTGCGGGCTGCCCGGGCTCGAGGAGTGCCGCGTGGGCCACTGGGTGCCGCCCGTGGTCATGAGCGTGTACTTGCTCATTGCCAACATTTTACTTGTCAACCTTCTCATAGCCGTCTTCAATAACATCTTCATTGAAGTCAACGGTGTGTCGCATCAGGTTTGCGGCAAAGTCGTTAACTGTCGTAGATTCGATGTTGTTTTAGTGCCTGTTGCGAGATTTGATTACGTTACGGTTGGACTTCGAGGATTAAGTAGCTGTAGATTTTGCTTTGTATTTAGAAATGTTACTTTTATATTTGATGGGTGGATATTTTCTAGTAACTTATTAAATTGCTATCAGGAAACAAAGCTAATCAAATGTAAAAGAAATACTTCTGTACTACAAAGTAAAATGGTCGACAGTAGTTGTATCGTTTATCATCCTGAGTAGATTAGCACCTGGGTAGTTTTGGTTACAGCTAAATTAGTATTTAGTTATTGAAATCAATTGGATTGAATATAATTTTACTTTAACTTATACCTATTTTAATTTTACCCAGTTTATTTTGACCGTTATTTTAGTTTGAGCTCCCGTTGTCCGTAGGTGTTCTTCCAACCGTACTTCATGTTGTACGGCGAGGTGTTTGCTCCAGATATCGACCCCAAGTGTGGGAATAACCCGGGAGAGCCCAAGTGTGTGACCGGCAGGTGGATCACCCCCGTCGTCATGACCATATACTTGCTCGTCGCAAACATTTTGCTCATAAATCTACTTATTGCCGTCTTTAACAATATATTTAATGAAGTCAATGAAGTCTCGCATCAGGTTTTTTATTTTATTTTTTTCTTTAATTGCTTTGTTAGTTTTCCGTACTACTCCAGTTGCAGTTGAAAAACTCCAGATAACCATCTGAACAACAAGTTATCTGATGAAGTTCGAAATAAAAAACTGTTTGGCAATGTAACTGAGCAGTACGGATACCTAATTCGCAACAATGATTTGCATTTTGCTTTTTTTGTGTTTTGTTGGAATCATGACGTATATTTACTAAGTGTTTCTAACAAAACTTGCATGGTAGACGTTTTTGATAATGTTCTTATTTTTATTCGCCTAGAAGTATAATTCAATGGGATTATATGGAACATTATCAACTACGTCCAATTGATGTTTTAATATTGTAACATTTTTGTAAAAAATAAATCAACAATTTTTTTAATGAAATTAAATCTTAAATTACGAAAGCAATAAAAATAAAATTGGAATTTTAAAATGAAATACGACAAATTAATTCTTCCATTTCATCGACCTAAATCAGCCAACGAACCTTTCAGGTGTGGATGTTCCAAAGATTCACAGTGGTGATGGAGTACGAACAGAAGCCAGTGTTGCCGCCCCCACTAATAACGTTATGTCACATATACGCGATAGGCAAGTGGGTGACCAGGAACGTGTCGCACAAACGGTTCCAATATGACAATGGGCTCAAATTATTCTTAGAGAAAGAGGATATGGAAAGACTTTATGATTTCGAGGAAGAGTGTGTTGAAGGGTATTTTAGGGAACAAGTAAGTGATCTTGGAAACCGTTATTTTTGAAAAATAAGTCTTAAAATGCTACAATAGAAGAAAACGGCCATGAACCATTATTATAATGAATATTCTAATAGCTAATAGCTTCAATTTCACGCGCTTCCTGAAACAACTACTTTCCGCATCCGGTTAAAAATTAGACTATGTATTATTCTGATGTATGTATAAGCTATTTTACTGCCAAGTTTCTGTTCAGCCGTTTCGGCGTAAAGAAGTATCACCAAAATGCACACAAACTCACAAACTTTCGCCTTTATAATATTAGTATCAAGAAAAATATACCGTATACACCAAATCTATTTATTCCCATAACGCATTAATTACAACATTATCCAATCAATGATTTCAGGAAGTTAAATTGTCTAATTCTATAGAAGAGAGAGTAAGAAATACAACTGATAGGGTAGAACATATCACGACCAAAATGGAAGACTTGAATCAAAAAGCTAATTGCCAAATACAGTCGGTTCAGGTAAGTGTACTTATTTTCTAATTAAGAAGTATAATTATAATCACACCAAAAGACGTGACCAAAAGGCTGGCAGAAACTACATTGCCAGCCAATATTGTGATGCGGCCTGCTAGGCTTTTGGGCACAATCCCCGCTGACAACGATGCGGATGAATTTTTTTATGCATTATTTTTTGTATACATAGTTATAGAAGTTTGTAAATACAAGTTAGCATCCACTTTAATAATAATAAATAAGAAATCTTCTTTAAATAGAGCTTTTGTAGATTCAAACAACTACAATCTTTCTTTGTATTACAATCATTCCAGAGTGTAGAATTTAGGTTAAGAAAGTTAGAAGATGTGGCTGAACAGACGATGAATCACTTAGCAGTGATCCATCGGTTTATGGCGACACACCCATCGCTGGTGAACCGAGGGTCTACTGACACCCTGGGACCTCCGCCACCTACCTTCCAGGCTGGAGCGGCAAGACTAAGAACTGCTAGTGATCGATCTGAGGTAAGTAATCTAGAAATTGTTTCTTTAAATTTCGGAATACAATCGTCAGTATAGATTGATAGTGTGAAATTAAATAGTTTCTTAATTTTTATATAACTTTCTTTATTTTGTGTACAGATATTTTCTGTTGTGTTGGTTCGAATCCAACTGTCATAATCACAGGCTTAGTCTTTGGTGTTAAAGATCGACATCATCATGTCGATCATTTGATTTGACATTTGATAAAATCCTCAACCAAGATCTATTCATAAATGTTTGTTTTCGATGTCTCTCTTAATTTAATTATGTGTTTGATGTCGAACTCAACAAGAATGCTTGAGAACACTAATCGCAACGTTTTCTGTTTACCATTAGCATGTTAATTATGTCGATGTCTTGCGTTGATGCTAATTTTAAACTTTTGTATTTCATTCAATGTTTGTGTCCCCCACCTAACCTACAAATTAACAGATTTTTTAAATAACTCTTTTCTAAAAAGTAGCCTTTCAAAATAACTACACAATTATTTGAAGTTTTATGTCAATGATTAGTGAGAATAGCAAAAACATCTGGCAATTTGTATATGCTTTAATTAATGTAGTTCTGCGTCATTCGGAGATTAACACCTTATCAATATGCAATGTAGTGATTCTCTATATTAATATGCAATAGACGATATCGATTTATGCACGTAGAGACCAACTTAGACTGATGAAAACCCGCAATTCCCCTTTGGTATGGAAAGTTCTTTAACTTTAACAAAATTTACGTCTCTAAATTGTATGGTGCTGTATTTTATGCCGCTGTTGCTATGCAACTTCTAGTTTGTCTACTCTGAGGAATATATACTCCTTCAACTCAAATAATTAATTAAACTTACATAATGTATGTTTCAAAATTTGCAATTTCGATGATATTTTGTTTTAAGAAGATTAACCGTGCTCCATATAGAAAATACTAGTTAAATCATTTTGAATTCCGTAAGTTTTGACTCTTTAAAGAAGAAAACTGACGTCAATATTTAATAACGTCTTCCCTCGTAACATAAAATTCATAACACCACTGTATTTCCAAAAGGTAACAAATGTGGCCTACATAAATCCATGTTGAAATTACATATTCCAAATTAAACCCCTAGGGCTCAATTGACCTTCCAAATCAAGTTTTGGCTTAGTTTAAACGGTCGAACTATTTGTCCTGCTGAAACAACACCATATTGAAAATTTACATAAATTCAAATCAATAAATTCGTACGCACTCGTACGTAGAAATGCCAATACTGTACTTCCATCACCACAAATAGCTGATGTAGTTTAAATAACAACAACATCGGATCATTTTCCCGTAGCTTGTTTCAAACCTTTCATGTAAAAATTGCACTTATTATAGTATTTTTTAGCGAATTCAAATTAAATTTTATATTCGTCAGTATTTATTCTGGAGCGCTGTCTATGTTTATCGGATTCAAAGGTAGCTTATGATATATAAGATTGTCATTCTTGTATAAAGAACATAGGAAAAGTATCAGTTGTACCGTGGACAGTGAATGTGTTAAATCTCCGGGTGAGGTAGCAACCGAAGCTAGTTAGGTGGCTATGTGTGACGTCACGGCAGGTGCTGTCGGACAGCGACACGGGCGCGGCGCGCTTCGCGGTCCGCCCGGTCCAGGAGGAGGACGAGCGATCGCAACCCTCCGATGTAAGCATCCCCCCAACCTGTCTAGCTGCCCGAACAAGCCGTTGTTCATTTATTACGAAAAAAGAATTAGTAATTGCAACAAAAAGAGGATAAATTATTACAATGACAACAGATAACTTCGTCGATTTGTATGCTTTCGAATAAAAGATTAAGTTGGCCATAATAAGGAATAGGTACTTTATTATTTAAATTTCCATGATCTATAAAATTTGTTTCGATCATAGGACGATGGTGAAATATCAGTTGTACATCAGGCAAGTTTGAACAATTCGATACATTTTTAAGCACTCCGGTGGAACTAAAACTACCTTCTAAAGTTCCATCTAAAACGCAAACAGCATTATCTCCTTCGCGCACAATTGCAACTACGTATTGAAAGCTTTCTAATTAGAGAGCTGAAACAGCTCTTATACACTTTTCATTTGTTACAAAGTATACCTATTTTGTTTTCCAACTTTCTGTAATATTATTTTGTGTAACTTCTCGGTAGCACGTTTGTTTGGGCAGCCAGTGAACTAGTTGTAGCTGTTTTAATTGGTACCTATTCAATTATGCGAAATTCAAACCAAAGTCGAGTAAGTACAAAGGAAATGCTTTTGTGTCGTGTGGGACAGCACCGTGAAACGTTTTTATGTTTATTATTACTGTAGTTTTTTTTAATATGCAGATTGTTTTTTTAATGTCTTATAAGATCAGTTTTTTTTTTTAATTCTTCACGCTTATGAATTACTCTCATGTTAATTAGTTTTTGACAAGAGTTGTAATTCAATTTAGTATAACATATTTATCTCTCACGGCCGATTTGAAATTATAGTTTGCATATTATTCAAATACTGCATATCTTGAAAGCTTTGCAAAATTTTTGTATTGCGAGTTAACAGTGTTACGCTCCATTGGCTTTTTGATTTAACTTTTCGGCGCAGTCTCACTTATTATTCATTTCCACTCAAGAGGTTTATTACAACTTTGATTTGTAATAAAACATTGAGACGAGACATCATTATTTCTTTTGAAGGTTCCTAGAATAACAAAAATCTAAAAAACATGCCTGAATGAATTGACAAATGTCTCAAAGTTTTATTAAAGCAGCTTTTCTCATACAAAAAATTCCTGCTTCCTACATCTCCAACACCTACCATCAGGATGAGTTGCCCCAATCCGGGCCAGAAGCTGCAGCAGAGAAGGAACCAGAAGCTGACTCGATATCCACGTCATCTGGGGAGGGTCATGCGGGTCCTAACATCACAGTTGTGAAAGCGCAACCTCCCATCACTCCGGCCAGGCAGAGGTCTTCCGATAGCAACAGGACTGAACCTAGTGATGAGAAAAAAGGTACTTCTTCAATAATTATTTAAAGTACTTTGTCCTTAAAAAACATATATTTTAAATTGCTGAAATCTGATTTAGATATCTACCTGCCTCCTCGCTTAGTAGCGTCATCAACCGATGATGCATTCTTACCCGAAGTTCGTGAGGTACCGTCAGATCTACACAGCCTGCGCCCGCGCACCACTTCAGCTGGGACCAGACGTACTGCCAACACCAGACGGTAAGTAGTACAAATTACCGACTTTATGATTGCGATTATATTTTGAGAATATAGGTAAAGTAGGTATTAAGGAATATGTCGCAAGGCGTTTACGATCGCATAAGCCAATTAATTAAAACCGTCTGGAACTAATTCGAGTCATATTACAGTTCCATTAATTCTCAGGCCGTACTTTGGCTTAACCTATGTCACTTATTCAAATACCTAGGAATCTGCTATAGTATGTAAATATACAGCCCAATCACTTGAAAGAATAACATTAATTAAAATATCACTAAACATGTTTACTCAGTATATAGTCTGGGCACCAATACCATGTCACTTAAGGTAAGCGAAAATATCGATAGAACCATCAGTTTCACGCAAAAAGTTCAAAATAGCATGTGCATATCATTTCGAAGAAACATCCAACAAGTTATCAAATTCATAGGGACAGTCAGGTACAGGCAGGTCGTATGTCGTATCGTCGAAGCATGACCGCGTTACGTTTTGTTCTTGATTGCCATTTTCATTAACCATTTCTTCGTTTGATTTGGAAGAACTATATGTGATGGAGTTTTGGGTGCTCTGGTCTGAGAGTTTGTGGGTGACATCAGATGAAACAAAAGGTTTAAACAAAATTTCAGTTGATAATGAAACTATAACGCCTAGTTCTTAATCAGAGGGATCATACTTAAAAGCAAACGTTGGTGTCCTTGAATGCAATCATCTGCATTTTCCACAGCTACCAAATCCCACACATTTCTATTTCTTCATTCACAATATCGGCAAATACTGTGTTTATTTATACAAAACCAAAATTATCATCGCCATAATTGTTTTTAATTTTATTTTTTGTTACCTTCTTGCATCTGTTAGGAGACGGTTGTGGAAACAGTAAGTCAAATAGAGTCATTGGCGATTGGCTTAGCTTCTTAGCAAACGTAGTTAGACGTAGTTGCCTCACTCTGTATAATAAACATTCACTGTCTACTAGCTTGTGTACACGCTCGGTAACAATATGATTAGCATTAACAAGCACTACTTTCGACAGTCACACACAACACGATTTTCAATGTGACGCAAATTTTATTTGAGCATCTATCTGTCTGTGTATTTTCTGTACAGCGCTACACGAATCAGATCTTACTTCAGCCATATTAACATTTTGGTCTTACTATTTTTTACGATCAGCTATTTCATTTACATGAAATGCCATATCTCGCCAACTTGTAAAGTAATGCAGATTTGTGGCTGTGATATACATTTTCTCTTCTAATACTTTTTTTATTTCTTTAAGGTAAGCATCGTCTAAACTAAAAAGTTCTTCATTTACAAACATTACTGTATTAAAACTATTTAATCTTCTAACGTCACTGTTGTTCTCTGTTGTATTTTCGATTGTCTTGTCTTCACATTACTTACCTCCGAATTAAACCACTTTGATTATTTTCTTAACAGACATACTTGTACTAAACTGCCACTGCACACATATTTTAACCACCTTCTTGTGGGGGAATTAAAAATTACTTTTCATGTGCTGACTGCGCAGCACTTTGTTACTTTTCTCAAAAGTGCCAAGTGCGACAATTCATCAAACTATTACAGTATTGCCAAAAATAAAAACAATTTAGTCAGTAAATTCACCACTAAACGCAGTCAGAACATGATTTAACATCGTCAACTCAGTACGTATCGAAGATGTAACACCGGTCGCATCGGCAGGCGGTCGGAGGGCGGCAATGATTGCGGCATGGGCGGCCACTACTCCGCCCAGCACCTAGCGCCGCGACGCCAGCACAGCCAGACACACTCCGAGCCTGATAACTCCGCCGTCGACGCTGGATCGGTACACAACTCTGTTACTGGGACAAGTATGTACTTCAGGCATCACACCTTCAACAACATATCATGGCATATATCAACGAGAGATCATTGGTCTTGTAAAAGACGTGCAAGCACCCTACAAGAAATCATTTCAAGGATTGAGGAAGGAGCTATAGTTTTTTTCCAAAGATTTAGGATTTAATCATATCTGCTCTTAGCTAGAACATCTCAGTTCCAGTTTTACCCACCATTATTACCATTCACTTTGTCTACTGACTATCGTACGTCAAAAGTCCTAAACGACCGTACCCTACTCTGTGTCAGGCCGTCAGTCAGGTTGGGAGGTTACAGGCGGGGCGGCGGGCATCCCGTCAGGCCGCAGCCGGGTGGGCGGTGCGCCGCGCTCCTTGCTGCTCGCCATGCACGAGTACACCAGCATCACTGACGAACTGGAGACTGTGTATGGACTCTTCTCACCGCCGCATACACCCAGGTAATTATTAAACAGTATATTCTTTTGAATGTGAAGGTTTAATGTCACTAAGCTGAGCTTTAAATTGGGCTTAGCAATCGCTGATCAGATATCCACAATAACAGTGTCGCACAAGGTATAGGTGACTCTCTTGTCGTCGGCTTGATGATTTTGCTTCTTCCACTTGTATTAAATTATACATATCACCCCCTGTAGAAAACCAAAATCATCAAAGTAAAATTTCGACATAGCAAAAATTACTAACTTCGTTTATTTTGTCCTAGGACGCCAATAACCTCTCGTCTCCTATCACCCGCTCGAGCAGCCTCGCCCTCAGTTCGCCGTCGCCACGCCAGCGAAATGTCCAACCCGGAGTTCGCGCTCTTCATGGAGAAGGAACACCTTCGTGGCGCTGAAGAAGACGACTACATCATTATGGAGAACCTTATCCAGAGGCGGTGAGTGATTCTTAGGGATGGAACTGTGCATTGCTGGAGGACATACGGTGGAGGGTTGTCGCACATTTCTTTGTACTTTTAGCTGTAAATATCTTGTTATGCTGGTTGAGTCATGCAAGTTTATTTAAAGACATTTCTTTATATGTTCGACTTGCACTGCTCATCTAGACATGAAGCTTATCGTTTAAGATTATTTCATTATACAGAATTTCATTAAATCACTCATAATCATCTTAAAATGTTTCATAAGTGAAAGATGGCTTTGTAGTAAGAATTATAATAGCAAGTTATGAAATCTAAGTTTAGTATTACAATTTCAAAAGAAAAATCTTTAAATACCTACGGTTCAACAAGTAATTGTAGCGACGAAATTAATAACAATATTATTAACTGTCTCCAGGAAACATAACATAATCAATATCTCCAGATTCAGGTTCCAATAAAACAATTATTAAAACTCCCTTCGTCCCAATAAAGTTATGAGGTATACGACATATTGCCGTCGATAATGACGGGCCGACAAATTCCAATCTTCGCGAACTACTCGCCCGCGCACGGATATTAAATCTCGTTGATCAAACCTTGTCGGGCTCTCGGTAACAGAAACTATTTACTCAGTTTGTGTTAACAGAAAAGAAAATACTTTTGAGCACATTTTAGCAATTGTATATTTAGTAGATATTTTAGATTTATTGGTATAGCATTAACAAAACAATATAGTACCAATGAATGAAGAAGAAAAAGCGTAAATAATTATAAATTACATCAAATATAAGACAGGCAGACATTTTTCGACATACATGTATATTATACAGTATATTCATCAAACGACAAGCTGCAGACACATCAATTCACAGAATTTCATCAACACCAGCAACAAGCAAGAGGAGCTTGCTTCGGCTTATAGCTTTTGTGAGCGTCCTAAACTTAAACCTTACTACAACAGCCGTCTGTACTGTAGCCTAGCAATGGGTGGTCTGGACAGATACGAGGAGGAGGAGGGCGGGGAGGGCGAGGGCGGCGAGGGGGGTGGGGTCAGTGGCATCAGCATCAGCGTGTGTGTCAACAGCAGTGCGGCTGACGAGCATGCCGTGCCGCCGCAGACAAGCACGCTGCTTACTGTTAGTGACCGTCGTCTGCCACATCAGAGGTAACACACATACCTTATATAGTTCCATATTATATAATAGCTGACAGGCGTTGTCCTGTTTTTTTCTTTCCTAAGCATCTTCTCCTGACAATAACAAACACTCTAATATTAAGTGAAATCGGTCAAGCCATTCACGCGTAATGGCGTGACTAAGGGAAATAGCGATTCATTTTTATAGATATCGGCGTGCTGAATATGTCTGGCCAGTATTTAAGGATAATCTCTCTTAGTGGTTAACTTTTTACATTTTACCACGCCATCCGCCTTGTTCTGTGTAAGAATTAGTATTTACAAAACTGCTCTTTGATCCTGTATCTTCATAATCTCACAACTTAGCTTTACTATTGTAAATTGGACGTTTGTCTTTCTATAGGCACTCGTTAAGAAGGTCATCGGCTATCGACAGTCGCGAGCTGCCGTCGCCGCTGCAGCCGCTTTTGGATGATGATGCGTGCGGAGAAGTACTTTTACCCGTACCGAGGCAGCCTTCTGGTAAGTCAGTAAATAGTCTGTAATGTAGATTTAAACGTGTGTTTTCCTAGAGAACGGTAGTAGTTATCCTGGTTTGGTTGAAAAAAAGCCTGAGCTCAAAGACGATTTCAATGACAGAAATTTTCCATTTTGAACGGTGTATTATGGATTTTCAGTAACTAATCCTTTAGGTCTTTGCCTGGTTTATGAATGTTATGACACTAATCCTTATAAAAACTTATTAATAGACGACAATTATACTTCACGAGTAGTAGACCGTTGTCTCATTTATGTATTCTAAAAAGATTATTACAATAATATTGTCTCAGGCGACACAAACGCATCAAGCGAGCTATCCCTCTCGCATATGGTGAGCGAGAACCTCCCTCCCCGGCCGTCCATAGTCCTGGACTCGTCGCAGCTGCCGCGCCAGCGCTCCGCCGAGCAGCCGCCCTCGCAGCCGCCCGCGCCTGCCCGCCCTGAGACCATGTGCTGAACCTGGCTGGAAACTGGTAAGTAAACAACCTTTTTTGAGGGATTTTTTTATACTGGCTTGACGTAACGAAAAAGGGTTAATTTGAGTTTCTTGGTCTTTATTTTCCTTTGACTTTTAGTGTATGGAAAATATAAGTTTAATTTTTTTTGGTAACTGCCTTTATCTTTATCGTTTTGCTTAATATAAATGAAAATTAAAATAATACTCACGCAATTTTTCAGTAATTTCAAGGGTAATATTTTTTGTCCCTAGGCAACACCAACAAGGTCCAAATTCAAGACAGCCAGCTCCTAAAGGACAACCAAAAAATTTAGTAAATAACCGAACAGCTGTGACGGACTGACTTAGCGGAGTATTAGACATAATATTGTTAACACCAAATACTTAACGTTAGAGTTTCGATGACTTGTAGCGCCCTCGTAGGCCTTTTGGGACCCTTTTCAATGTTACCTAGTTGATACTCTTGCCACTTGATATACAGGTCAGAGAGCTAAGCAAAAGTTTCGCGAAATATGACATCTTTCTTTACTTTTAAGAGCGCGTGCACCGAAAGTTGGCAACGTCGCAAATAGCTGTCAAATATTTACACGTTTTAATTAATTTGGCCAATTTACTATATGAAAGTAACATATGGATCTGTAATGCACTAAAACATTGAATAGGAATTGCAATTAAAACACTGAATTTGATGTTTTAAACGTTTTACTTGTAAAAAAGGCACTTGGAAAGTTTCCGTTTTACGTGTTTTACATATAAAACTATATATTCGGTGTTACGATATTAATAATTGCATTCTCTATTAACTTTTTTAGTGCACTATAGAGCATTATTTTATGATTTCATAAAATAAAATTGAGAAAATTAATTAAAACATGTAAATATCTGACAGCTATTTGCGACGTTGCCAGATTTTCGAACACGCGCCCTTAAGTCTTATGTTCTTCAATAATTACTTCTTTAAGATGTGGAGCTCCGATATCATATCTTCATCCCTTTTTTAACTGTAAATAAAAAATATCTACATATATCTAGCTAAACCTGTTTCGCAATAAGCTTCTGATTAGCTCTCAAAAGGCTGGCTCCGTACAACAAGCGAACTGAGCGAAGTGCCCCTAAACATCTCCATACCAAAACATAGGACAAGTATTAGATTATTATTGTTCGCGCCTTGTAAGGAGTCAATCTTCTGTGCCTACATATTTCGTGGTCTCGTCTTCTGTGTGATGCTAACAGACTGAATTGTACACAATTCTAAAGCTAATCATATCGAATCTTTTCAATTATTGCAACTTTTCTAAACATAGCCTACAGTTTTGTCGTAATTCTATATCAATCAGTCATGAATACTTTCCGTTCGATTTTATATCTAATATTTATTCAGTCTCAAAACCTATAAATACGTTACACACTAATTATACATACCTACTTAGTTCATTTTCAAAAGAAATCAGTCGAATATTATTAAGAACATTCATCACGACGAAGACTGTGAATTAGGTCTATTTATTTTTAATTCAACAAAATGGGCCTTGTGCTTAATACTATAAGGTTCAATATCACTTCAGTCTAGCTTTCTACTTCGTTGGAGGGAATTTATATTTAGCTGTAAATACGCCGAGTGTCGCTATTTAATATATTGTCTGTAGATACATGGTCCAATGCATGTCATTTCGTACTCGTTTCACTTAGATCGGATACAAGGAGTATTGGTGATTTTGTACTCGCCTACTTTATTAGTGTTGCAGAATTAGCATAATATATCACAAGTGCTGTGGACGCTTCGACGTGAGTGGTCCTCCTCCCAAGGTTTGTACATAACTTTATAAAGATATTGTACAGCATACGGTTCAGAAATAAGAACTAGGGGAAAGACAAACGACAATACTAGTGCTCACTTTGTATATACTGTTGTCAGAATTAAAGGATTTAATAAAATGGTACTGAGGTTTATTAGTTAGGACATAGTAGTTATTACAATTCGGATGCATATAGTATGGTACACGTTGAAATTTAAGAGTTTACGCTTCCTCGAAGCTTCGGTCGGTGAGCACTAAGCCGCGTCTCTGTTGTTTTACCAGTTTCTAACTTCGAACATATCAGATGCAATTACTAAAGTAAGTCGTTTTTGTTCGAGAATCAATTACAGTTTTGGAATTTTACAAGTACTTGTGTATTCCGTTTTTACTTTACTCCGATTTTTTTACTAAACTTTCTTATAAAAAATATAGTTGAAATACAGAAAAATATACGTGAATCTTACAATAGTTTTTTCGTGGTATTTGTGAGATTTTACTTAAACGACTTAGTGAAAAATGCGGAGTAAATGTACCGCCATTTTATTTGATGATTGTTGACCAATTTATAATGTATATTTTAATAATTTATACTTGAATTCTTACTGTAATAAAATATCTATATTTTTCCCAAGTTTTTATACACTCAAATTTCTTGTTTGTTTGTCGTTCCGGTTGGATTTTTACAACTCAATTTTGAGGCACTTCCCGATAAGCCAGCAGGCTGATTTTTTTACGGCCGAAATTAATAACATATCTATCCGTTGTTTTGCTTACTAGAGACTGAATTTTGACATTAGCCCCATATAATTTGTGTCAAATTCCTATCTCTTGTAAGCAAAACAACGGATAGATAGGTTATTAATTTCGTCCATTAAATAATTTTCAGATAACGCCTCTGACGAACAAACAATTAATGAAATAAAACTACCAATAGTATTTTAATTATTTCCCCCCAATAAATAACGGTCATCACAATGTGTTCAATTATACCAAATATTTTGTGCAAATTTTTACCATTTTTATTATATTTGCAGTACAATGAAATTAAATTCCTCTTTGTATATAATCGTAGAAACATGAAATTTAATATGAAAGTGATTATTGTATATTTATTAGGAGTTTAATTAATAATAATAAACTGATTATTATTATTATATAATTATTAAGCATCGATGTATTGTTAAGGAGAAGAGATGCAATAAATTATTTTACTTTTTAGTAGACAATTGAAAGGGGAGTTTTGTCATATCTCTTGTTCTGTCGGGCGATATTAATAAAGCAATAATTTTGTACGTACTACATACATACGTATTCCTATGGCTTTGTCATGGCAGAAAACCTTATTATACCTATTTCCTAGAGGTATGTTCAGTCGAATGGTGTAGGTATTATGTTTTTTTTTTCAGTTGCACACCCAATATGACGTATAAAATTTTCTTTTACCTTTATACCTAAATTATTCGCTCCTATATTGATACATGTTTAATTTGAGCTTTTAAAAATATATTCAGAAATACCAAAATTTTTGTGATACAAAAAATTCTATCAAAGCATTCTTCGCTGCGTCAAAATAATCCGGCAACTATTAAATAAAATAACGCCGGCTGCCAGCCTTTTCAAAGTACGCCAGTAATAGTAATAATTTCCCTTTAGTGCGTTAGAAAAACTTTGTGAGGCGTATAATACGTAGTTGGGGCAATAAAAGGACAGTAACCGCTCGATATCCGCACTGTATCCGTAACGGATATCTCTGCGGACTTGTTACTTTTCCGATATATTATGAAATTGCTCTTGGTAAGGTGAATGCGATCACTAGTGCGCTTATAGTATAACTCAAAATATTTTTTTTACATCTTAAAGTTCTTATGTTACCGTTCAAATATTATTCGACATTCTGTTTAATATAAAATATAGGTTAGGTATATTTCGAGAAACTTTTTTCCGGATTCAAACAAAGAAATGAATACTTACTACTAGCGCGAATAATCACGCTTCATGCAAAATATGAATAAGAAAAAATCATTCCATATTTGAATTGCTGCTACCATTCGTCACATTCACCTTAGAGTCTAAGATGCGATGGAAATAAATATCGTTGAAATCAATATATATGTAGATTGAAGTTAATGTTTTAATAAATTATAAATACATCTTTTATTCAAGAAATTAATACAAAAACAGTTTTAGTTAATGACACAGTTGTTGTTAGCACTGCATGTGTTACATGCCTATAAGCAATATAAAATGTCAATAGCCAACCGGTAAGAAATAGCCGTTTATGAAACATACCTCAAAATTTTTAATATTGCAGCTGATTGAAAAGCCGCCATGTTATTTCATTAGTTCTGTGACAACCACCGCGGCGCTAGTTGCGTTTTGTTTTCAATATGGCGTCAGTTATCCGGTGTTGTTGACTGTTTCAAGAAAATATTAATTAAGTAGTAAATAGTAAAGTTAATAGTGTTAATGAAGAGACAAAAATCGGCTAGACTTATGAAATCATCAGCACATTTTTTCCTAATACGTAATAGTTTCCGCCGCCGGTGTAACCAAAGTTAAGTCGTTGAGTCTGCATGATTTAAAAAAATAAACCTTATAACCTAATCCGACCGTGTCCGAGTCAGGATGCCCTGAGTCCTATACTCGTTATAGACGGCTTAGCGTCTTCAAATTGTAATGTCGAACCTTGCAGTCAGCAAGTCGGCTAAACAAAGTATAAGGATGTGATTGAATGGCTATTTCAACCAGTTGGCTCCGACGTAAATATAATGTAGTAACACTTGTCACGTCTTTGAGATTCACACAACCGAGGAATTGAAACGTTAAGTTACGTGTTAACGTTCCAAAGTCCATTTATATTCCATATAGTTTATGTATAAGAAATATTTACGAAGAATAGCGAATAATGTAATTGTACATAAAGTGTAAATGTTAAAGTTGTTATTTTTTACCAAAATGTAATGTTGTAAGAGCGAGCGAAGCGCTTCCAACATCCCGATGCTTAAGAGCACAATCTTTGAATCATAATTTTTTAATCTTAGAAATCATTTCTATCTTCAGCACAACGTTTTGATTAATCATGAGAAACGACTTGTCCTTATTGGGATATTTTATTCTAGACTCGATTCATTCAATATTTTTCAGAGTGATAAAACTACTTCATCTAAGTTATAAAGTATGTACAATGGTAAAATAAATATTATATTTGTGATATTACAACTTGTGTGTTTTATATTTTCCCCGTTTGTAGCAATCCCCGAAGTATCTGCGAGTAAGTAATATAGTTTTGTGATCCTATAAATAATGCGATAAAAGGCCAATAACGTGATATTTGCTACTGATCTGTAAGCTATTGTGTAGGCAGTTATAGTAGCTTTATTGTTTGATAGGACAGTCGCTCGATTTCACTGCTTAATTACATTCGCCCCAATAATTATATGTAGGTACCTATACATATTGTATCGCTCGGGTAATAACTGCGACAGTTGCGATACAGTATCAATAATTTTTAATGGTATTACTTGCTTAGAACTAGCTTTCGCTAGCGATTTCACCGACATCCCGTGGGAAATATCATCGCATCCAGATAAGAAGTTCCTTCCTCGACACTGAAGCTACATATAACGAAGGACAGAGTGCGACGTGCGGCATTTCATACTCTCGTCTATCCCCTTCCAAAAAAAAATATATGAAAAAATATGTTGTCATCGTAAGCACCTACTCTAATATAGCCTCCGAAGTCCGCCTCGACTCGATCGCATAAACACTGCGAATAGGAGATATAGGGAATAAAATTACCATTTCGAATAAACGTAATGAAAAGCTAATATTGGATCAAAGTCATGAGGGAAATAATTCAAGTAGCTCACCCGTTCATTGCAAGGATTTTCTACGTAAATCTCAGCGAACTGACGCCTTTATTAACTGTAAACAAATTTCATTCAAATTGAGAGATATAAATAATCTTGGTACAGTGTCGATATGCTCTATGATATACATAGGTAGTAGGTACTTATTATATATTGCCTCGTTGGTCTAGTAGTCGCAAGGCGCGACTGCTGTGCACGGGGTCTCGGGTTCGGGGTCGGCCCGAAATAGCTTTGTGGGTTTTGAGAAACTTTTATAAAGCAGCCTGGAGTCTGGAAGTTGGTGATTGATTCACCCGTGCATCGGAGAGCACGTAAATGTCGGTCCTGCGCTTGTCTCTCTCTCCGGTCGTGTCGGATTGCCGTCCCATCGGACTATGAGATTGATAGAATAGAGAGTGCACCTGTATCTGCGCGAATGCTTCTGCACTATAATATGTCCTGCGCAGCTGGCTGATCTCCATAAAACAGAACGGCCGCCGTAGCCGACAATCGGCCTGGATGCCAACATATACAATACATGAACCCTATACAATAATGTTATTTTTTTTTATCTCTAATAAGTAAATCAAGCCAAATAATTATTACCTACAGATAATGGGGATAAGGGATACAATAATTAATATCATTAGAAGCAAACATCAGCGTAGTGTGGCTGACAGGATAACGATTTAATTGAATCTTCGGGAAACAGGCACAGGTAGAAACGCAATCCCGTTAGTTGCTACCTAGAAACTTGAAAATGACATGTAGTACTATGTTACGTAAGTAGGTCGGAACGGGGCTCTAACTGAGAATGCACCTCGGAAGATTGCGGTGGATGCAGGGAGCGGTGCGCGAGCCAACACGTTACTGAAATGGAAATGTAATCCTCACCGTAAGTAATGTTATTTTAGGTAAGTACACACAGGTACAAATATACATAGGTACATTTATTTATACGTAGTCGTTCACAGGCGAAGCTTACTGTTGCAATATTAATTACACTGCAGCTTTAAGCTGAGTAGTACCTTTTAAAAGGTAACAACTGTGAAATACATGTTAAACGCTTTTCAAGTATATTGATGAAGGATTTTCCCGAAAAGCAATTATTTTCAGACTATCATTTTGTCGAATTAATTACAACGATATTTTTGTATGCAGAACCAAGTACTCGTACATTTTTCAGTTGTATTTCGTTATAATGAATAAACGACATTGGACAATCCCAGTTTATAAAGTCGGTGTCAGCCGATGGATTAATGGATCAAATATTCACGGGCTAGTCTGTTTAACTATCACGTAAAACAAACTAAATAAATACACTGAAAAACAAGAGGCCTTTGAAAATAAATCTTTTAAAAGCTAATGAAAAGGTGAACGAGCTATTACATAGGCATCTTACAGGTATTTTACAGGGTCGTGTGATATTTCAGTTAGATATATTATTAGAGAATCAGGACCAATTGCATTTTTTTGTTTTGTTCGTTATTATCAGGAGAAGGTTCTTTTGAAAGAAAAGAAACAGGACAACGTCTGCCGGGTTAGCTAGTTTTATATGTAAATAAGACTTGTTAAATCAATTAAACACTATTTATCATAAATAAATACAAAAACTAAACAATTATTATAAATTTCATTACAATTCATGGGAAGATAACACATGGACGCCATGCCATCACTCCAGACAGTATACAATAATATAAACATCAAAACCTAGCAAATCTGCCGCAAGAGTAGCCACAGCGCGGACAGGACATTCCAGAGCCACACGAGTCGGAGGAGCCGAACAGACTGCGCGCAGGCCTGCGAGCCATGTTCAGCGACTTCGCCTTTACCCGCCGCGCTCTCGGCCTGCGCAGCGGCCGCTTCTTCGACTTCTTCTTCCGAATCCTGCGCTCATACGAACTCTCCACTACGATCCCTTTGGCGAGGTTCTGCAACAGCTTGTAAGCTCTGCTCTTAGACTTCCTCGGCAAATGCGGACGGAGGATCCTGACGAACTCCTGGATGGCTTTGGTCTTCGTTTCGCTGGTCACGCTTATGTGTTTAGATTTGCTCGAGGTCGCTGATGGCGGTTCTACCTTAGGAAACACCACCATGTCCAGGGTGTTCGTCGGCTGTTCAGCAACCGTGTCCGCCGGGGGAGGCATGTTAGTTTGACTTTGGTCCATGGCACAATTGTCTGTTTCTCCGAGTTCATTTATTATCTGTTCTACATTAGTCGTGGGTAGTTCCTCTTCGTCCATTTCTTGGAAATCCATGATTGATAAGAAATCTTACAAAATTGTATAAAAATAATATTAGTTCAGCTAAATTAGTTTTACAAATAAACTGTCAAAATGCCAATAAATGTTTTTAGTTTTATGTTTTGACGGGGGTGGAAAAAGGTGGAATAATTAATTGTATCACTAGACTTTTTGGACATTTATATAATAAGAAAATAATAATTTTGCAGGAATAAGATGTTAGAAAAAGGTTATAAGTCAAGTGGAATAAGGTCTGTATATTCAAACGTTCTAAATGATAACATAACCTGATATATAAAATAGAATACATAGAATAAATAATATCCTAAAATACAGGCCGGGCCTATGAGACGACCGATTTTCTTCTGTTCTTTTGACAAGATTGATGCCATTACGAAAATGTTTAACCGATTTGCTGCGAGCTGGCAACTGATCAGTAACACAATAATCACATATCAATCAGTTTTTATTTTAATCAGATCTCCTGAATTAAGTCAAGTGGAAACTAATGCCTAGTTTCCATGTTGTCATTGTCTACTACGGGCTGCTTTGTAATAGTTTCTTAAAATTCACAGAGGGTTTGCCACCCGGCCCGAAATCGAACCGTAGATGTACCTTCACAGTAGCTGTGCACAGCAGTCGCGCTAAGCTACCATCGAGGAGGTTTATTTTGTACATGTATACCAAATCCTAGAGTTCAAGGTAGGTAACCTACCTAAAAGTTGCAGTTGTTAACTTAGTTACGTAAGCGGAACACCAAATTTAATATTTCAACTAGGCTAAACAGTGTGACTACCCTAATTTTACATGGAGCGGCCCCTAACTCAACTATACTTTAACTACTAAAATATCAGATTAAACAAATTGCCAGACTTTTAGACCGGCCCATAACTGACAAAACTTCGTACGAGAACTGTGTTTTCCAAAACACTTTACGATATCGTCCTACTAATATTACGCGGATGTTTGTTATTCTTCCATGCAAAAACTACTGGATGGATTTTGATGAAACTGGGTAGTTGGTGTGACTTGAACGGCGCCTTTGTTGGCTGTAAGCCCGATCAGTGAGTCATCTAGACAGAAAACCACAGGCGGAATCCTGCTAGTTTGATTAAAAAGTAAAGTCATCTTGACTCAGTGTTCCGTTTAGCATTCAACTGATCAGACTCAGACCTTCAGTTCATCTTCCCATTCTAACCTACCTTATAACGTTTTTGTTAATGCTGTAATGAATTATCTAGACTAGGTGTGGGAGACCACTAGAAGGTAAGCGAATGTGGGTAAGGTTGGGTTCGATGGATTGAAATGGGGTTTTCGAGTAAATTGATAAAAACAAGACTTTGAAATGTCAACTTTACTGCATTATTGTTAAATCTTAAACCTAAAATGACACTTAACAATTCACAACTTATTGTAATACGATCCACACTGAACACAACAGCTTTATACAATTGAATAACAACTCAATGCTTGTCAGAGCCAGAGAGCTTTGACAAAATTTATACAGGCGGCAAATATTAAAATGTTATTTTTATGTAAAGGTTCCACATTGAAAAACTTTTGCGTAGAAAATTCCATGAATTAAGTAGTAGTAGATACGTTACAGGCTTATGATAATTTATGTAATCTAAACATAGACGAAGTCGTGGTCTATTTCGTAGCTGTTCCTTGTTGAGAGCTCCGATGCGATGTTAGAAGGAATTTTATCTGGAAGAAGTAATTTTGTTACAGATATTCCTCTGATGATGGTGTAAGAGAAGTGTGGCCAGAAAGGACACTTGATTTTTAACTTTGTTTCAGACAGATGTATAGAACGGTGAAAAGTTTCTTGACTACTGATCAAAAAACGAAACAGTTTTTGAGCTAAAAATATTGAATTGACTATGTTTATAGCTCCTACTGCTACAGCCACAGGTCTTGGTTCTGATATACCCATAAACCCCTTAGGATCGGATCAGTAAACATGGCGTTAAGTTTACTATAACACCCATACACGAAATTAGAGCATATGATCAAATCTTCAGCAAAAAATCGCGCGTATTATATCTATAGATTTTGTCAAGAAGAATCGCTTGTCCTTTGGCTTCCAGTCTAAATGTATGAACAAAACAATGCAAAAAGAAGTTAACTATAAATGAAACTATGATACACTTACCATTACATCTATACACAAGGTTGGACCAGATGATCATCTCCTGAGAGAAGCAGAACACTCCGAGTCGTCCTCCCTTCAGTGTGAAATCATACACGTTGCCCGAATCGGCCACGAGCCGGTTGTTCTCGTACACCTTCAACCGGATCAGACCGAGCTTCGGACGGTGGAGCAGACGCCAGCGGTAGGCGGTCTTCTCACGCCAGCCTACATTGCGAGGGTCTCGCCATAGGAGAGTCACCTGGGAAGATAGAGGTATGTCTACTTGTAGCTTTTAAATTTCGCAAATGTATGAATCTTATGACCTGAGAAGTGGCCAAGACTCAGTCGCTCTGTCTGTTGATCCTACGAGTGTTGCCGTGTAATACTCTGAGCCTGTTATCATGTTCGCATACCTATTTCTTTTTATGTGGATGATTTAATGATTCATAAATGAATGAGAATTTAAGATTTTTTGCGCTTCATGTACTATTTCATTTGTAAGTACCAACTCTTATTACCCAAATAAAACCATCCCCACAAATTGCAAATTTATATATTTTGTGAAAAGCCAACGAAATTAAACCAAATTTATGTATATTTTTGTTCCAAAGTCATCAGTGCCCTTGTGCTAATTAAATGTAACCAGTGACGCAGTACACGTGACGTACGTACAGACGGGCACAAATTGAATGCGATGTAAATGTATTGTCTGCACTCGCCCATGATGCAAGCCACTTATGTTTGCTCACTTGATATGCGTCAAGCGTATATGTTTAATTCCAGGATTATTCACGTTTCAATTCATACTAGATACATAATATTAGCTGGATTCAAAGTTATAAGCTTGAGTGTTGAAATTAATTTTATCATTGTTTGAAGTTATTTCAGTGTTGTTCTTTATGGAATTTAAACCTTTAGATTTATAGATATTTCTTGACATTAAAATAGACGTTTCGCTTTACAGCCAACTTGATATGAAAATTATTTCATATCACAGGTATTCATTTCGTGCGCTGAATTTTAGGAATCCTAAATTTATATTACGCTCCAATCTGAGCTAAAAACCACGTTAAATTAGACTTATAAAAATAAGAATACATCGTCAAGACGTCTTGGTAAATTGCTTAAGAAAATCAAATCCAAATAGACTTTCGTATTTAATTAATCCCCTAGAAAATCTTGTATATTTCGTTAGCAACTGCTGAGTTTATTGAACAAATTAAAAACTCAGGTCCCTAGTAAAGATCAACAGTTTTAATAAAATTAGTTTCTATGTCAAACGTAATCACGCTTACTGAAACTTTATTGTGTGGTTTTGACTTTGTGGAGTTTATCGCGACTCAACTTAATTATACTTGGCATAAATCCTTACAGAAAACAGAGCTACAAACGAGTCTTTATGATCTGCTAAATGGGATACTAAATCGCTTTAAAATTGATTGTCGAAAATAATCAAGACTTCACCAGTGTGAACGAAGTTTGTATACCCATAAAAAATATGGAATTTAATATTGAGGGTTTTTTCACTCTTACCTGATCAGGAGTAGTGTCAGTGTTCCAGAGCGCGTTTCTAAGAGTCTTGCCTGGACCGGTCTTGGAGTTGACCAACTTGAGCTGTATGCCCGGCTCGGCGACCGCTCTGAACGGCGTCGTCTGCCAGTATGTCTGTGTGTTCTTCTTCCACATCACCACGTAGAAACGCTTGTTATTCTGGTAGCTAGGTACAAAATTGTAAGAGAATTACTAATAATTGAAACGAATCTTGAGTTTTTCATGATAAAAGCAAATTAATAATTCGGAGCTCTGATTTACGCTCATTATCTCAATGTATTAAGTATGTACTCTCTTTGAAAATTACTTTACAGTGTGATTTAAATTAATTAATTACCTTTAGGTATTATTATTGTCATGAATAACTCTTTCTTGTTTTATATACATTCTGAATAAAAAATAATGCGCTCGTGAAGCCGTTCAATCCCCTGTGCTTTAATTAAACAATATAATCATCGATATAAACTAATCTCACAGCAACTAATAAAATTAAATGAATTTAATTTGGAATGACATAAACACAGCTTTGCACAAACGTTAAATGTTGGGAACTGTAGAAAGTTGAACAGTTTATGCAGTTTAAGCACCTCCTAGATACCGACCCTCGTCAAGTTTTATTTGACAGTATCCTTTTGCTGTGTCATTTAAATTTAATTATATTACACTTTAAGCGAATTTGTAGTTAGGATTCGTTTTGGGAAATCTGATATCTTTTTACGTTAATATATTTGATACTACAATATTAATTTAGTTTTAAATACCATAAAAAATCTTAATCTGTATTACGATTCTTTTTTCGATTGTTATTTGGTGTTGTTTTATTAAATTATTAGTTTGTAATCACTTATTTGTTCTTTTTGCCAAGCCTAGCTTAAGAGAAGCTGGTTCTCTGTAGAAAAAGCAACAATACACACCACTGACTCTATTTATCTAAAATACATAAAATATTACATAAAAAATATACCTAAGCAGAGTTCCTAAGAAGATAATTACTTACCCAAATATAAATCCAACATAATCATCATCGATCTGTGTGTCAACAAACAGTGTTCCCTCGAAGTCAACTCCGCTAAAGCTTTCGAAGCCTACAGCAAGTCCTGGGTCTGAGTTCAGAGTCTGTAAAATTTCGGCTCCTTGGTTCGCTATCTCCCAGTTGGGGTCCTGTTGGGATTCACCCTCAGGGTCTAGGCGGACTGTCATGTAGTTTCTAAAAAGAAATTTTGATATTAGGTTTAAAGAATGAACGTAATTTTAAAAATATATAAATATATTTATTTGGGATCTAAAAACCTAGAATTATCACGATCGTTTAATGTTTCAAATCTCAGTAAAATCTTTAAAATTTTAAGTGCCCTAACTTTGTAACTTGTATTCACGCTCTAGTTCGAAGCAATAATACTTTGCGTGAGAAGTAAAGTTTAAGTGTGGCTGGAAGGATCACTAAGTAATTTGCAATAAGCCTCGGACTTTCAACAACCATAAATTGAAAGATTTTATTAGACAACAACTTTTTTAATGTTTTTAATGATTTTATTTAATATAACAATTTATTCTAACCCTCCCATATTGGGCCTGCTGGAAGAGATTTTTGGAAGAGATTTAATAAAAAATAAGCAGTGCCTTTGTTCCCAATTGTTTTGTATTTCTGTTCTTATCTAATAAACAGTTAAATAAATAGAAGTTATATGACCTTATAATAATTTACCTGAAATCAGTACGATAAATCTTAGAGTTGTTAGGGCAGTTGTCGAGCTCGTTGATGACATTGTCACCATCGTAGTCGTTATCACAAGCGTCACCAACGCCGTCATCTGCAGATAAGTTAGTGATTGTGAATTTAACATGACAAATAAATATTCCGTTATATGTCGCTTTCTAAGTTACATATACTTTCTAAGTATATCCTGGACACGTAGTACGCACGAGTACGAAGTAGTAAGGAAAGAAGAAATCATGCTGTGCATCGACCGGAGATTTGTATCAGACGTTTACTTTTTAATCCTTTAGGGCCTTACAACTCCGACATTAAAATATTTTTTTCTTTAAATACGTGTGAAATGTCTATCCAAACTTTTTGTAGTAAGTCCCTTAAGGTCTGGTGCCGTACTAACTTTTTAAACTCCCAATCCTAAAATTACAAGCACGCCATAAACTCACTATTTGAATCCTTCTGATCCCTATTCTTGATGTACGGACAATTATCTGTAACATCAGGAATACTGTCGCCATCATCATCATCGTCGCACGCGTCACCGATGCCGTCCTCGTCCACGTCCAGTTGGTCACTGTTGGGCACTGTCGGACAGTTGTCGATGCTGTCTTGGATGCCGTCCCTGGAAGATATGGGTTTTGTTGAGTTTAATCAAAATTTTGCCAGTAAGAGTAAGTTTGTGACTGATGTTTACTAAGCTTAATTCTAAGACTAGATATGCAGTTAGTCTTAAAAAGGTAAAAAAAAAAACAAGTTATCTACAAGTAACAACTACTTTATGCTTCATGCTAAAAACGTCAACAGGTAATCCTGAGCTAAATCGCTCCTACAATACTACCGCGCTTACCTAAGCTTGCTCAGTACCTTCATTATCCCTTTCGTATAATACGTATGTCTAATTAGGATTATCATTAATTTCCTTACTGGTCTCTATCGACGTCGCTGTCACAGGCGTCGCCGACGCCGTCGCGGTCTGCGTCCTCTTGCGCGGGGTTGCGTATGCGCGGACAGTTGTCGCACGCGTCACCGGCGCCGTCGTTATCCATATCCTCTTGCGCCGGGTTGTAGTTGCGGGGACAGTTGTCCATCTCGTTTGGTATACCTTAGGAAGTAAGAAAATGTTTTGTTAAGAAATGTTTGTGATCATCTTTAAATACTGTTTCTATATGTACTTATATCCAAAATACAATGTATGCTCGAAAAAATACTGATAAACAATTGTACATTACATTGCAGATATAATGGATTTCAAATTCGAAAAAAAAACACCAACCAATCACTTGTGTCCAAATACGACAGCAATGAAAATTCGAATTACCGTCATTATCCATATCAGGATCGCAGACATCCCCAAGGCCGTCTCTATCCGTGTCCTCTTGTCCAGGGTTGTACCTCCTCGGGCAGTTGTCACAAGCATCGCCTCGCTTGTCGCTGCGGTCTTCATCGCGGTCTAGTTGGTCAGGGTTTGGAGTTAAGGGGCAGTTGTCCTGGAGATAGGGAGATTTCAATATATTTTATACAAAGAAGTTTCTTTAAGGTTCAATAATTGTAAAGGTGCAATAATTGACAATTAAAACTAATTTCAATTAACTGTACTTTAACTTCTTGAAGAAAATAAAGTATAGCATTCTCGTTCACTCGATTAAGGTTGTTCATGTTAAATATAAAATTTTTCGAATTCCTTCCAGTAGCAAGCACCTATAGCATTTAACATAGTGTTCGGTTTTGAACACCCACATAACACTCAAATTTAACAAAGACCTAGAAGTTAATCCATCAATTTTATTTAAAATATTCTATTATAATTAAATATTTTACTACACACTTATCTACATTTTCATTGTGACTCCTACAGGTATTAAATATTAATTACTGTTTCTGCTTCACATAATGAATAATACGAAGGATGATTAAAGCTATAATGCTTCTTGAATAGCCGAGCTTCATAAAACCGACTGATTTAGTACAGTAATATTGTCAAGAATTTTATTTCAAGACATGAAGGTCTCAGACAAGGACTCAATTAACGAGACACCGAATAGCCGTATTTCCATGAAAACTATACAAAAGAAATAACTTCTAAGAACAAAGGCGCCGAGACGGCTGGCTAGGCAATAATAAATTCGTACATACTTTCTCGGCATATTTTTGACATTATGTTGGTTTTGTAAGAAAGCCGGCTTGGGACATTTAAAGACACACAAAATTTTATGAAGTACAAAAGTTAATTCAAAATTATAGATAAACGCGTTACCAAAACCTACTTAACAAAAAATATGTAAAGGATGGTTATTATTACCAAGTGTCCTTTAGGTATTTACTACATAACGTTTTGAAGAACCGAAGAAGCCAGTAAGTCTGACGCCAGTCTAACCAAGGGGTATTGGGTTGCCCGGGTAACTGGGTTGAGGAGTCGCTCCTTGTAAAACACTGATACTCAGCTGAACCCGGTTAGACTGAAAGCCGACCCCAAAATAGTTGGGAAAAAGGCTCGGGAGATGATGATGTTTTGAAGAACCGACTCAGTGTCACTGAGCAGTCATCCTTGCAGTTAGACTCTATTTGTAGACCTGGGTATCAGTCTAAATAATAATGTTTCCAAGAAGTGACTCACCGGTAGATTAGCAATGCCGTCGCCATCAGCGTCAGGGTCGCAAGAGTCTCCGATACCGTCGTTGTCAGCGTCTTCTTGTCCTGAGTTAGACACGTCGGGGCAGTTGTCAGCCTTACAGTTAGGCTCGTAGCAATTTAGCTGGTGATCTGGGTAACCGTCTAAATCCTTGTCAGGTCCGCAAACAGTGCCGTTGCCTGCCCAGCCCGTCTAAAAATTGTGAAAACAATTTAATGGCTAAGGCTTTATTAAATTTGAGGACTAACAACTAGGCATCATTTTAGTATCCCCTTCTCAAAGGCAATCTTTTAATGTACTTTACTTACTTTCGTCGGGACGGGATGCTTAGCAGTTCCTAAATTGTTAGTTCAGGTAATATTGCCCAACACGAAATAAAATACCAAATAGTTTAAAGATGAAGAAGACACGTCGCACCGCCGCGTCGTGTTCATGTAGTAGCCGGCGCACGGCACGCATGTGTGCGAGCCCTGTACACAATACGTACCGCACACACACACTTGTACCCGTACCCGCAGACGGCGTTGTAGCGGCGACAGCGCGCGGGGTCGCAGCGCTGCAGCAGCTCGCCGGGCCCGTCGCACCGCCGCGTCGTGTTCACGTAGTAGCCGCCGCACGGCACGCATGTGTGCGAGCCCTGTACACAATACGTACCGCACACACACACTTGTACCCGTACCCGCAGACGGCGTTGTAGCGGCGACAGCGCGCGGGGTCGCAGCGCTGCAGCAGCTCGCCGGGCCCGTCGCACCGCCGCGTCGTGTTCACGTAGTAGCCGCCGCCGCACGGCACGCAGGTGTAAGAACCCTTACAAATTGAACATTATTAGTCAATTAAAGCAACAAGCTTTTATATCTTCACAATTGTTATCGAGCCAAATAAACTTACGGGAGTATTGACACAAAGCCTTCCTCTGGGACAGTTGGCCCTTCCATCAGCGCACTCGTCTACATCAACGCACTGTTCCCTACGTCGCTCAGATCCAGATCCTCTCCAGCCAGAACTACCTTCGTACCCAGGGGGACACGCCCCGCAGGTGAACCCGCCTTCCTCGTTACGGCAGGAGACTACTTCGTCACAAGGACGGATGAGGTCGCACTCGTCTATGTCGACACATGCGAATCCTGGATGGGGAAAATGTACTAGCATTATCGAATGAAAGCTGAAAAAGAAGTGCCAGTGAAATGATAGAGCAAAGGCATTTTATTTTATAACTCTTCTGCATTAATCTATCCTACCTACATTATTTTCAAGATTCATCGAATTTCATTCTGACCGAAGGTATATACAAGAGCAAGTTCTACTTACCATTCCAATCATACCCTTTAGGACACTCCTCACACTCGTAATAAGGACTGGTAGACTTGGGACCACAACGTCTATTGCCACACGGCTGGTGAGTGTCACAGATGTGCTGGCACTGCTGCCCATTGCCACTGTAGCCCGTGGGACATGAACCGCAGCGGGGACCCGATGATGTCTCCCGGCATTCAACCCCTAAAGTAAGAAATAACATACATATTATGTTAATTATCAAGGTCCTTGCTAGTTGCTATTATATTATGACTACTATCCTGCTAACCTTGGAAGCAAGTATTCTGTCGACAGGACACTCTGTAGCATTTTTCTCCGTTTCCATGGTAACCTTCAGGACAAGCTCCACACCGGTAAGACCCATCTGGCTGATCTTCGCACTGAACACCTGACAAAACGAACATAATCCTTAATAGTTCCGAAACTGACCTCTATGGAAAATAGAGCTCTTTCTTCTATTATTCGTAATCAAAGTACTTACGTCCACCGAAGCAAGGGTTGGAACTACATGCGGAACGACATGTCTGGCCGTCGCTAGTCTGTCTGCCTGGACATCTCTCACACCGGTAACCCTTGTCTGTGTCTATGCATCTTTCCCCTGCAGATCAAATCAAAATCATCAAACGTGCAATGAAATTAAAGATCCAAGACCATGATACCCCACGATTATGAATTTCGAGGTTAATAATAATAAAGGTATCAGACCAATTTTTGACAATGGCGGCTGTTTTCTCTAAGATCAGTCAGCTGCGAAGGACATCATTTTAATACTCTCAATTCACTCTCGGACTCAATTCTAATACTCTCATAGAACGATTGACAATCGTTCGTCGTCGTCGAGTGAATCAATCCCCAATTTCCAAACCGCTGGACTGCTTTTTGAAGGAAGGTTTTTGAAACCCACAAAGTGATTTCGGCCCGACTCAGGAATTGAATCCAAGACACGAGAATAGGGATCGTGTTATGCAACTGCTAGAATAACGAAGATATTCGAGTTTTGGGTCGAATTGGAAGTGTTGCTTATAATACTGCTCGGTCACTACTCATGAGAACTATTTTTTATTAGACGACTATCAGTTAACAGATGTATTTATAAAGCTATATTTTCAAGAAACAAACAAAGTGTAACATTCTAAAATGCGACCAACTTCAGATAGGTACCACACTATAAAATATCATCATTGCTTTTTCGGATACGAAAATGTGTCTCAGCGTAAATGGCCCTTTGTATGCTATCAGGTTTTGGGTAACAATAGTCGTTAATGATTTTGCTTGGCTTGAACCTAAACTGCTAACTGCTATTACATAGCCTTGCCAAAACACAAAATCGGGATCTGGAGCGCTACCAAACCTCTGTCGATAGTTTCAAATTCAATCTACCTTTTATGAATTTCCTTACTGAAACATCTACTAATATTTCTGGCACTTGATCTACGTGTTTTATGTACCTACCCCTTTTTTTTCAATTAAGTTCTTAACTTAAAACTTTCCGAGATCAAGTACAGCCACCAAACACATCAAGCTAGTGCAATCTGTCAAATGTCCTTAGCAGGTTTTCAACTTTATCGCTGAAGCATATGGTTCAAAATTTATTGGGAAAATTTTAAAGTCTGTACCAATAGCATTACCAATACTATTCTTTGGCGAATTCCATGATGAATCATTGACATTTAATTTACATTTGCTATATTTAAGTCCCCAGTTAAATATTTGTGATATCCTACCTTGTGAACATGGTCGTCTGTTGCAAGTGATGGGCCTACACCTCCTGCCGTCGCCCTCCATGCCTTGCGGACACGAGCCGCAGTCAAACCCGGTTGCCGTGTTGCGGCACTCCACGCCTGTACCAGTTGGTTTGTATAACTTTATCAAGTGCAGTCATAATATTATTCTCCTAAAGAATTCTTTGAAGACAAGAATTGTGTAGTAAAGAAATATTTATACTCCCTATTTCTTTATTTCTATTCCCAAACATAATAAGATAAATTCTAACGATTCTATATACTTTGGAAGAATTTAGATTTATCGATTATAGCCTTAGTATGATTTTTTTACATGTCCTCTGTTTTCGATTGCGTAATAATATTAAAAAAATTAATAATGACATGTATATAGTGGTGCCTTGGTTTTCCAGTTCTAAAAATAACTGTATTAAATAAATGTTTCACCAACAATGGGCAACTTTAACGTGAATTTTGATGTGATTCTTGCTATATAAGTTACAGATATAAAGAGTTTTTGCTTTAATTAACCTCCATTAAATATAGAAATCAGTATTAGTACTCTTCCTATTTGTATAGCTCTATAATAAAATACCGTTCCTTTCTAGAAACTCGTAGTTCAAAAGACTATTTATAGCTGGATTAAAACCGCATAAATAGCTCAGACAAATAACAAAATTGAATCACCGAAAATGTCGTTCACCCAAGAAGGAGCATCGTTACACTTTCGCCTACAGAGTCACAATAACACCGACATTATAATTTACAAATCTAGTTATTCATTCACAAATATGAATAAGGTTAATCAAGCAACTTGATATTAGGTGGGCGAGACTCGCGACTCTGTAGACTGATGTGTTTGTATGGTCAGACACATAATGGACTAGAGAATGTGAAATAAAACGCGAATTTCAAAGAACACTTTAATAAAACCCACACTGAATATAAAAGTTGCTTGGTACACCTTAAGTTATATGATGTGATATAGAATAATGATGATGATGATATTATAATAAATGAAGTTAAAATAATGAACGTTGTTAGAGAAAAGCTAAATGAAGAACTAAATATAAGGGTATTAAACTCTAAATTATGTAAAGATAGAAATTTTGAAAGATTGTCAGAAACTGATATACATTTCAACTGATTACTGAAGAAACCAAATTATCACACATAAGTTACACACGATAATCTATAATATCAATAAATGCAATAACTAACATTTTCCTAATTTAAAATCCGACGGATATTGGCAAGAAAGTTTTAATCGATTATGCATATAAATGTTTAGTAACCAGGGTAGCACGAAGATCCAGAGCATCTCTCGACTGGTGGTGGAGTGGGCACTCTATTGCAGCACTGACGAAGTTGGCTACGAAGGCTGTCGATTGTACCCTTTTGTTCCCCGACCTCGCGACGAAGGTGCTCGATCGTTGTACGAAGTAACGTCAGTTGACGGATCACCTCATCTGGAAGAAAGTTTGAGTATCATTGTAAACAGTTGTAATGGTAAATCAAGAAGTTAGTAGTTTGTTCAGTACGTTAAAACTTTAACGTAGATTTGGGAGGGAAAAATAAGGATATGAGAAAAAAATGTGAAGCCTACGTGAAGAGACTCTTTCCTACTTCATTACAAATTACACACAAAATAACCTCCTTAATGAAAAATATTTTAGTATAAAGTATCAGGACAGTTCTTACCATCGCATGATTCAATAGCATTGGAAGGAATGTCTCCTCGGTTCGGTGGCGGTTGTGGCAGAACATTAGGATCAATATAGTTTCCTCTATAATCATCTCCCTGCATTTGTTCTTCACGCTTCCTCCTCGCGTCTTTAGCCATGAAGTCTCGAACCTCTTCAAAGTCTGTTTCTTCAACTGTAGTGAGAGCTGGAGGCCTCATTGTGTCTTCCTGGTGATTGCAATTCAGAGAATCTAGAACTGCTTTTTCGCTTCCATATACTTCTACTGGCGCGTTTTCTTCGTGGTACTGCAAACAAATATCATTCATTTTAGAAGTATTATACACAACTTATTCTTTATAATACTGCTTTAACACAAAAATACTTTGATTGTATGAGTACTTATTATTTTGTACCAAATCAAGTTAAGTTAATTAAGTTCTAGAAATTTTCAAGCACCCTACACGGCATCGTTAAATTGTACCTCCACGAGAGCGCTTGAAAATAAAACGCTGGCTACTCAAGTATTTCACTGGTTTATTTACTCAAGACTTTAATGTAGTAGCAATTACATTTTCTAGACGTTTTTAATTATATTTCCGAAAGAGGTCGACGTTTGATTTATCAACGACTATTAATAAGAATACATACATGCAGAATAAAGAAAGTAAAAGTAACAAAAAATTTATTGTAAATTAATAACGTTTCGCACAATATAACTCGCGTCCAATCTTTAATTAGTATTGACTAGCTATACTCACCAGTTTCATTTTCTGACTGGAAAGCGTCGCCAGTAAATCATGACGGCCTGACATGGTATGCCAGTGTAGAGGCCTGCAGCCGACAATGAGTTTCACCCTGCTGGGAGTCATCACTAGAGCCAGGGTTCCACGGGGATGCTCAGCTAGGCCCCAGGATACGGACTTCAGATGACCACCGTGGAGACTTTCCAGGGATACTGGGAAATAGTATTTTGGGTAATAATTTATTGAATGTGTACGATTTATGCGCGTTATCGGTAAATAAAAATTTGGTTACCTTTTACAATTACTTTTACAATAGGTTGGATCCTACGAATAAGTAATTTGTGTACCTACTTTTAGAGTACTAATTTGCTATTATGTCAGGTGATTTTTGTATGAAATAATGTAAATAGAACACCATTTAATTCCCATATTTTTTTTTTCAAGAAATGTGGTTTGCTCAATGAACCATATTACAACATTTACTACTTAAAACTCCTATTCGCCTCGCCTCATATGTTGTGAATTGTTTTAGCACAAACCGTGGCCGTTTGCCACATTATGTGGCTGCTCCAAAAGTTAAAGCGTTAGGCTTTATTACAACACAAATTGTACAATTTTTTATTTTTTAACCAAAGCAGGTTTTTAAGCTAAAATTAGCTACTGTTTTCTTTTTAGAAATTTTAAACTCTCTCTTACTTTTTGTCACAGGAAAATCACGTAAATATAATATTTCGGATTTCGTGTTCACCCTGTAGTAAACCCATTTCCTTTGTTTGATGGACACGTTAGGTATGTAGGTTTTTTTTCTCTAAGAGCCAGTTTCACCTGTTACGGATAAGTCCCAGATAGTTTATCCGGTAGATAATTTCATACAAATTCTGTTCCATTTTTTTATTTATCTGGTAGATAGTGGCTATCCGAAACCGGTGAAACTGGCCCTAAATCTCCATATTTACCGACTCAACAATACCAACTCATTATACCCGACTGGGCAAGGCATAACAGTCTACAAAGTATCAAAAAAAATTAGCTAGCTCACTAGTTATCTCACCCTTTTTACTCTTCCCATTATAGTAGAGCGAGATGGCAACATCGTCAGCTCCCTTCGCGTGCAGCAGCTCCTCTCGCCTGGTGCTGGTGCTTTGAGGACCTCGCAGCAAGATAGCGAGCTCTCCACCGTCGCGGGCTGTTCCCGCTGCGAACACCACGCTGCTTGTTGCATCTGGAAGAAAATAATAATATCTCGATTAATATATAAAGCCTGACATGACAATATATGTATAAAAGTGCCTGATTCTTTCTATTTTTTTTTTGATTTATGAAGCTTTCAGAACCAAAACTTTGCATATTTTTTTGAAACACCTTTGTTTGAGAATAAAACCGAATGAAAGCTAAAATTACTTAACATATTTAACGATTCCAATCAGGCTTGTCAAGCTATATTTGTATCTAAGTACTAAAAATATACTAAAGATAACGACTTATGTTTACATTTTACGCAAAGGTCGAAACTTCTTAAGTCAGTGAACTCCAAAGGTCTGAAATTCTATATATTTTTTTAAGCAATACAGTATATATTCTTATATTTACGTTTTTGTTAAAAATATTATGATTACGTAGGTCATTTGAGAAAGTACCGAGCCAACAAAGGCACATAATAGTCCTTCCTGTTCTATTGTTTCACATTTCACTGAATTATTAGTAGCGAATAATCCAAATTAACAAGTAAAAAGTAGAGGACCTCGTTTCTAAGGTAGCCGCACCGGTTGTTTGATCTGCGCTTTGGCAACACCGGGCTAAGTCAGTCCGTGGATGTGAGACTATATTGTCATGCCAAATTTTTACGTGTTTTGGAAGACACGTTAAATTGGTGGGCTGCCCGGCTGTCATTTGAACATCTTCGGCAGTCGTTACTAGTAGTAAGTCAGAAATTCTGACAACCAGTTCTAACAAGGAGCATCAGGTTGCCCAGTTAACTGGGTTGCGGAAATCAAATAGGCAGTCGCTCCATGTAAAACACCAGTAGTCCGTCCTTTTTTCAGAAAATACTTAAGAGCTGCTTGTTTTTCATGTTAAATTAAAAAGCCTCCCAAAAGTCATTCGACAAAATTCTATTATAATAATTTGTATATATGTATTCTGAGAATAAAAATGTTATTTCGATAAATTGATTCACTAAACTTAGAGTGTGATAGTAAGATAACAAATCTTAGTAAAACCCAGGGGATTTTTTTCAACATAAGAAGTTTACTGAAAGAATTGCTCTTTGGATTCGATCTAAGTAGAAATTCGTTTAAATTGTCACGGAGGTCGTCGGTTCAATGATAAGAGTGCCTACCTATTGTATAAATCGTGGTTGTAAATGATAACAGCCCGTCAACCCATTGAACTGGAAGATAGCCAGATATTGTTGCTAAATCGAATATTGTGTACGAGAGAATATCTTAATTAAGCAATGTGACCCGACATGTACAAAATAGTTAGTTAATGAACCTTCGCAGATGAACATAACTGAAGTAAATATAGAACCGCTACGTAGAAGCTTGATTATAAACGGATTTTTACTACGAGAATATTTAATTATAATTTGTAAATATGTATAATAAATATTCTTAATTGGCATGGTATCGTAAAAAAGAAAAAAAGGTAGTTTTTCGATATTTTATATGAGTTTACATCAGATAGGTATATGGCTCATTCTAATAATAGACCTCAAGTAATGTTTGATGTCTTTGTTTAGCTCTAAAAGTCTCATATACTTACTCGATATATTTTATATATTTTGTGGAAATTTCAGTAAAAGAACATGGTCCAGTCTTCGCATCCTCCTCAAAATTACATCATTTACTTAACTGGGCCGTGAAATGAAACAGCACATAATATCGTTCCCGCGCTTAAATATGATTGCTAAAATTCATATTCTATTTTGGGTTTGACCTACAATAATAGTGCATTACCTAATGCCTAATTGTTAAGCTAGAAACGGAAACTCGATCCATCTGTCACAGCGCATGCATTACCGGCGAATTAACAATACAAACATTCTAGGGTATGAGCACATAGATCCTAATATAACTTCAAAACAACACTAAATTTTTGTTACCTAATGAATAGAGATCAGGATATTTTGAGTCAGTGCACAAACACATTTAAAAATATGTAAATTCTTTAAAATATTTGGGTAAACGTCCTTACCATATAGCAAACATAATAATATTCCTGTCAACACAGAATCTTCAAAACATTAAAACACATGTAGGTACTATTTGAAAAGCAACAAAACAATACAGACAATTCCAATAAAACGGTTGCCGGTTGCTCCCAGGAAAGTTATTCTGGACTGTATGACACAACCGCTGAGTCATACGAGATGGATCACTGTTTTTACTTGTTTCTTACTTATTTACTTAACTAGCATACAACGCTTAGAAGTACATCTTCGCTTAACGACATACAACCGCAATAGGGAATCATATTGGCAAAAACAAGCAATACTTTAAAAAAAACGTAATATTTTTAAGGATAGATGAAAGTCGTGGGGTCTTGTTAAAGCACCAGCCTCTAAAGCATGAGTGTGCGTGTTCGATTCCATGTCAGGCAAGAATCAATGTAACTTTTCTATGCTTTATGTGCTTTCTAAGTATATCTTGGACACCAATGACTGCGTGACCTGAACTATGAAGTCTGAAATCGCCAACCCTCATTGAGTACCTAAGCGTGGTGATTAACGGTCAATATTTCTCGGTATGAGAATCCTGGAAGCCTGTGCCTTGCAGTTGGACTTGACAGTGTATCGACGTACCATGCTAATTACAAAACCACAGCCCGAAAAGTATTTAATTAGATTTTATGTCTCTACCAGTCGTTGGTATGGTAAAATAATAAGAGAGCTATTCCGTATGGGAACTCTTAGAATTTAATTGACCACACATGACATCTGGCCAGTTTATCTGCCCCTTGAGGATCATAAAAATTCCCGTTACCACATAACAGGCTGTTCGCTCATCTTAAAGGCTGGCAGTTAGTAATTGTGGCGACATAGTGATGTCACAGACGAGCCGATGGCGTAACGGTCCGTGATAAATAAAAAGTTAACTCGTATCTCCTTGTAGGGCCTTCCTGCTGAGCGCGCCGCGCGATCCTGACCCCGTTGCCAATCTATGGCGTTATGCTTTTTTTTTCAAGATTTCTATATGGAGTAGCTAATATTGCAAATTGTTGGTTTTTCTATGAACAGCCCATCCGCTGTTTATTATTTTCTCTTAATGCTATATTGGAGTAAAATTCACATATCTAGATCAGTCTTTGAGAGGGCCATGCATGTCTGTACAATCCATTAAATAAACTTAATTAATTACTGACTTATGCTCGACCAAATCATTTTTTTTTTTTGTTTATATTATATTTTTTTCTTCTACCGCCTTACCAAAATAATCAGAATTATGTTCACCGTACCTAGGCTTTATTTTATTATTCAACTAGCGACCCGCCCCGGCTTCGCACGGGTGCAATGTAAGCGGAAAATATGTAATTATTTACGACATCACATTAGAAACCTGAAAAATAACAGTACTTCTCCACTATTTAATGAATGTTATTATACATATAAACATTCCTCTTGAATCACTCTATCTATTAAAAAATCGCATCAAAATCCGTTGCGTAGTTTCAAAGATTTAAGCATACAAAGGGACAGAGAAAGCGGCTTTGTTTTATACTATGTAGTGATTAATTTCCACGTTATGTACGTGTATTAGTTCTCTTACAGAAAAACACTCTACAAGTATGCTCATACATAAGAACAAAGATATTAGCTCCGAAACCAAGGCTCATGGGCAGAGAAGGCAGTACAAATTAGGCTATCAACGCGTGTGGGCAGCGTTAGGGTCCGCCTTGCCTAATACAGTAACGAGGCTTGGCGGATTCATAATCAGCTGTTCATAGCAACCGGTTCTATGTTCGGCACCATAACATCTAAAATACGACGAATAAAAGTACTGCAATTTATTTTAATCAAACCTATAAGGCTGCAGCTGTTCACTTCTGAATCCAGTCTGACAAAGCGAGGTGGATTAACGGTGTCGAAAGATTTTGAAAATCTTTGGTTCATTATTGAGAGCTAGCTTAGTAAAGTACTGTCGAGTTTAAGATTTCAGCTGACTTTAGATTCCTCTTTCTTTTCTTCTTTCTTCCATCTTTTGCCTTAACCAAATTGGCAATGGAAACGAAAATATATATAATTATCTGATTATCAATAAATATACGGAAACAAGAATTCAATAAAGCGATACGCAAGATTAAAATTCTTATTAGCGTTGTATTCTCTTTAATATCTTCGTAGGCCGCACGATATCTTGGAGTTCGAAAGAAATTATAATACCAGATTGTATCGGTTGTTTCAAAGTAAAAGATGTATTTTTAATACAAAGATTATGTAGATTTTTCTCGACAGTATAAAAGTGAATAGAATACATAAATAAAGTGATTTAAATCAGACTATATACTTTTTGACTTTATACGAGTAACATTGAACAATAAACTGAATTTTCAAGCTTTACTAGATAAACAAAAGAAATCAAGACAATATTTTAAGTTTAATATTAAGAGGTGAGAGAAGCAAAGAACATTTTACTGACTTATCTCAAATTGTTATATCTTTACTTTAGAAGAAGCTTAAAGCAGACATTTTAGCAAAGAATATAAATGCTTTTTTTTAATCCACTTCTTTTTATATTTACGAGTATATTACCTGTTGCCGATAGATAGTAATCTCCAAACACAGACATCTATCGAACTTATTAGTAATTACTACCCTACATGATATGTTCCGAAACCTAATTAATAAGATCTTCGAACATAACCAACGTAAACAAACAAGGCAATGTTAACGCACTGCCTACACAGATGATTTCAGATTCCAATTTCATAACAGTTCATTGTGTTCAATAATGAAGTGCTAAAGTAACTAATTGAATTATGATGTCACTCAGCACAGCCTAGTTTTAACAAAATTCGGTTATTATTTCCGTATTAGGTACTGTTAAAAACGAAAGGTTTCTACTTGAAGGGGACTGAGCCTGATTCTCGTCAGGCGCTGGGTCTCAGGTCAGGTTGGTGCTGGCTGTGATCTCCTGCTACTTCTGGTGGAGTCTAGCAAAATTAAACGACCAGCTTTGTCCGTAGCGAAATGAAAAACTGGCTTTTATTTTCACAATAAACAAAAGTACAAAGTATCAAAATTCAAATATATAAAAGAATAAAAATAAATCTAAAAAGTATCAAAGTATAAAAAGGTGCGTCGCGCACACTACTAAAGCCTCGCTAAAGTTAAAATCACTTTTCTCCAGTAAACGAAAAATCTAACTGCCACATACTGAGGAGCTGATTTCTGCCACATCACCATTACAGTGTTAATTAATTAAGTAGAAAGTTACAACCTTGATCATCCCCACATCCTTGTGACTGGCAATCGTCCTTACAAGATACCGAGCATTAAACAGAAAATTCCAACAAAAATGTTTCGGTATATCGCTCTAGAAGTAGGTGTCTATAAGTTATTGCTGTATTTATTTTGAAACCGACTTCTCGAGCTATTTTAGAAATTTCTGTTTATGTGATTTTCAATGTTTTTATAAATTTTTTTGCAAGCGTTTTTTTCTTGCCATTCTGTGTATACGGTTAACATTAGCCTAAATTCGTACCATTTATGGTTATACGCTTCATAACCACAATGGATACCGTAACCCATGTTAGTGGAATATTAAATTAAGAAGCGAATCAACGTTCACAAATCTGTATTGACAACCTTCCTCTTTGGAAAGTTGGTTTACAATCAAACATTATCATTCAATGAATTCTTAGACTACATAATTAAACTTGTAGGACCCAATTGCCGACAAGATGCGTAGGCGCAAACTTGTAGCTGTGTCGATGAGATCATTCTTGCAACCTGCTCACTGCATTTTATTACTAAAACAACAATCTCACTTTATTTATTTAGTATGTTATAAGTTAACAGATAATCCAAAGCACTTATAAACATCAAAAAATACGAAAGGCCTTATCTAGAATTAATTTAAATTTATCGTATGAGTGTACCAATCCGTCGGCAAATAGGTCTAATTCATTCTAATTCCTTTGTTGATAAAGGGATTTAATCAAATACTATGAAATAGAAAAATAATAATATTTTACGCTTCGGTAAACATTTAGTTATATGGAAAAGGGGTTTCCGTAAAATATGTTATAAAGTTTCAAGGTAAATTGGTGACGTTTAGTACTTCGTACTAGAGTTAGGATGACTAGTCTTGTGACAGGTTGATTAGATCATCGTATCACCCATATATTAAGTCACTGGCCAAAGGAGACACGAGTTTTCTCAACTGGAATGTTAAGTCGAAAGCCACTCAATATTTACCCTATCAACATTCCGCATGCTGATAGGGCTCTTAAGTACATTATTACATATTGTCATTGATGAAGTGATTGTTTTTACAAATTGATTATTTTTTTCACATGTAGGAATTTCATTCCACTAAGAAAGATGTCTTAACATGTTCAATTGGCAGCCGAGAGCCCAGTAATTTAACGTGCCTTCCGAGACACGGAGGTACTCGTTATGACAAGACATAATAGTGTCTTCTCCGTGTCTCGGAAGGCGGATCCACGAATTTACCTTAAAATAAACCCGTGCAACATTTACTCACAAGAAAAACATTTTCGTTTAAACAAAATATTACCACATATTTGTACTATTATCATGTAAGCCCATAATAGCCATCGTAGTATAGACGATCTTATAACTAACCCCTTACCCTAAAAATCTTTTTTATGTAGAAAAGGATCAACTTATACATGTCGCTTACAAAATTCTTGACGAAAAATGTGTTTTTTGGAGCGGAAATTTTCATAGATAGACATGAAACTTTTATCAAACACGAAAACTTTTATCTCAAATATTCGCACAAGGATTAAGTTTCTTTGACACAGTTTAATAAATATTTGTGAAGCTAGAGTCATCTTTACACGTCCACTCTTTTTTTGTATATTTTAGCTATAGGGACTTTTACGCATAGTCAGGCAGACTTTTATGTCAGTACCATCGTAACCTTAAACATTTTATCTTCACAAAACTTGATTCATGAATTCGAACACACCTTTCGCAACATTGCTGTATTGAATAAATATGCAACATCAGATCTGTTCAATGTCAGGGACCTTATTTAATTATTACTACAAATATACCGGATACATGGAGCACATTCCATAAATAAACTGTCCTGGAAAACATGTCCACTCTTCCGAACGTGTATTGGAAAAAGTTTAGCTAGAACTGAAAGTAGAACGATGTGGACGTCTCCGTTGAAGTGTAGGTACCAACAAAAAGAATGACAAAATTTTGAAAATGTCCGTAGAGTTTTACGTAAACTTATTTAATTCTATTTGTTTGGATTTCAATGAGCAGTAAACTCAAATATTAATCTTTAGAAAGAACAATTTATCAGGGAAAGACGTATTTTCATCGAATCACTAAAATCTCAAAAAGTCAGATGAATCCTTTTAAATAAATAAGCGAAACGGAATAATTGTTATTTGCATTAGTGTAAATTAATTACGGCACTCAAAAGCAATTATTTATATCAACCGGAACGATGACCCTAAACAATATTTTTTTAATGAAGTCTGCAAGCTACTTGAGTTTATTGTTATTACTAGTTTGGTACATAAGCATCTGTGAATCTAATCCTATGCTAGTTCACATACTACGTCACTCCTAAAATTTCGTAAGGTCTATCATGTGGCTTTGTAAATAAATATAGAGCCTAATAAATTATTCATAATGGATCCAGCAGATGTGTTGCTGGCCGCCTGAAACGCTGTTGTTGCCTGAATGATTTGAATTTGAATTTGGAACATAATCAAATAACGAATTCGGTTCGATGGTTTTGGGCATATTTTTTTTACTTCGATATACCTCATGCATAGAAATGGTAATGCTAAAACTCCTTTGCACGTTAAAAAGTTATATTATTATTTTTGAACTTGAATGGCCTAATGGAATTAATGTTAATGTAAGATAAATTGCCTATGTTTAATTACATTTACGTCAAAATAATGATCGATCAGTTGTTGCATCAACATGTTTAAATCTTATCTACCTACGTGCTTGAGAATATAACGCAATATATATATTGAATCCATTATGGCTATAAAATATTCTAGAAGCACAAAATTTTCGCGAACACTTTTAAGAAAATACGTTCATAAAATTTCTTGTACAAACCTTAGTACGAGACGAGCTTATTAATATGTAAACCAACATGAAAAGCACTTTTTTGAGAAGAATAGATTGTGATGTACCTACAACGTTTTATATGCTTAAAAATAAATAAAACTCTGCATTCATTTATTTTCCCAAAAAAAAAATGTTCTACTTTTGGGAAAATGAAAAATATAAAAAAGCTTTTCAAAAAAGAAAACCGACTTCAATAAAACTGAAAAGCAAAAAAAACATTAAAGTACCGCTCTAGAAGTCGGTGTCAAGAAGTTGCAGCTGTATTTATTTGGACATATAATATTTGCAATTTTATTATATTGTAGTTCATAAACATAAAGGCTTCAATGAAGATAATAAGTAAGGGGTTTTATGCACGATATCAGGTTTGCAATATCCTTTCGAAGTCGGAAGCTTTATATTAAGTGGCCATAGCAATAAGAAGCCTTAGAAATTCGTTATATCCGTCAGTCCATCTGTCACTTTAAATTACCTTCGTATCTCAACTCGACTAACTTTTTTTATGACTTTATCATTTGAATTATTCCGTGATAATATGAAAGTATCTTAAAAGTTGAAGAAATTTGTCAACTTAAATAACAGCCCGCATAAATAAGAAACGTTTGTCTTCTTTTCTAAACTTCCCTACAAAAGTTGAAGTGATTATCAATTTTATTTTATTTTTGACAACAGAACACAAAATGTCTATAGAATCGGTTAATAATTATCGTGTATCTACAAAACTAGGGATTTTAATCGTTAATACAAGTTATCGCTTACAGTAATACCTACTAGCTATGATGCATTAAAAATGTAAATTCCTAGTGGTAGGTCAATAAATTCGCTTACTTAAGCAATTTGTAAATTTTTTCTCATAAGTACTAGCAGTAGAAGATCGTTTGTTATATTTGGACACTCAGCCCGTTATACTCGACGACACTGCAACACTCAGTATAAAAATAGCCACAGTTTCAAGTGGTAACAAGCCATTTCCACTGGAAGTAGAACAGGCAGTTCCATTAGTGAGGAGATTATTCGCCCAGGTGTGTTGAATACACGACTGGAATCCACTTAAGGCGTACATCTTCAAGGTAGACCATGAAGTAAATATACAGAGATAGCTCTTAAGTCTTCGAACTTGCAAAGTTTTAATGTCTATTGAGTTATTTTGGGAACAAAAGTTTCCAGTTAAGTAAGTCCTTTGTCTATTCTAGTTTCGTAGATCGATGCTTTACTTTAGGTGAAAGAAATTCCCTTTCACATTGGCGAAGTTATAATAAAGTTACCACTTTCCACAAACAAGGCAGGTTTGCTATCGTTAAGTACTCACACGCTAAAAGGTTTATCTGTATGTGTAACAGATTCAGACTTGTCCTATCGGCTCACTAACGTAAAATGTTTTCCTTAGTTTTTGGATTAGAAAGTCATTCATTGCCAAGAAATGGGGAAGTAGGTTAATGTTATTCATCAATTTATATTTTTAATGAAGTATTACGCATCCTTCGATAACTTTTTCCTCAGTTGTCAACAAATTCTAATAATTTTGACTCATAGGCCGATTACGGCATCGGTATGAATACATAATTCTTATTATGCACCCAGAGTATATACAAAATCATATCATAAATATTGTGGACTTCAGCATTGTGTGAAACCTGTATTATGCTCCCTATAAGGCCGACCATATGTCCCTTGACCTGATGTGGTGATGCTTCATCTTTATTTGGCTATTGTGCACACACAATATAACTTCGTTAAACATTATTGTTCAGATGCAGTTATGCACGAAATAATATATACATACCTAAGTAACAAAAATATAATAAAACTATTTGGTTACTGGGTAAAATAAACTATAAAAATATCACCCCCTAAATATGTATTTTCAGTAATATCAATACTTTTCGTCTCTAAAAACTGACAACACACACCTACATATCCATATTTCTCATACACCACACAATGCTCTATGATAATATCATTTAATCCAGAGGTCACTTGATGAGGCAGCCCGAACTAAGCGTGACAAATAGATTACGAGATGGTCTGTTTACCTCGGTGAGCAAATTCGGTAGCTTTGTCTATCATAATAACGCGTAGTCGCTCCAGCTTTACGGAGTAGGGGCTCTCTTCTACTACGTAATCATAGTGGTATTAAAATAAGCTTGCTAGGTACACGGCCTTAACGGCCTATAAGCAAAAGGGTTTACTACCATCTGGATACCTACTAGCGGCTCTAGGTTGTTTCCTTAGCTTCCACTATTAATAGGATATGTACGCTAGGACATTAAGCTACCCGAAAATCAACTTTGAACATAATGGTTCAGCCATAAGTTGAATTCTTTTAAGGAAATTGACAGATTGTAGTAGCTTGAAGTGCTGGCGTCTGTACTCGGATATTTTGAGTTAAAAGGATTTGACTTTAAATGTTAACATAAAATCTAAGGAGACTAAAAATACCACAAATTTTAAAAATATACCTCGTAGCTCATAATCATTGCCTTGGGTAAACCATAATCCAGTGGTCGCAAATTCGGGATTAAGCGCTGTTTATAATATTTTTGTATATCATAAGATAATGTGTCCGTAATAAAAATCTGAAAGGAGCAGTAGAACTACTGAACTTATACTTAAATAGACCATTATCGTTAAAAAAATGAAAAGAGGCTAACTTTGCTAATGCCTTAAAAATATCGATCAATAATCCTTAACATCAGTTGAACCAGTAGGTACTACCCTGTCGGTACATCCGACGAAAATGCCTGCACTTCCGCTCTTAGCTAATTATATTGTGTATGTGTGCATTCGTTCTATTTCTCTTCGAACGCTAATGACCCCGAGAATAGGATCGCAGCTGTCTTAATGGGAATTTATGTTTACTTTGACTGATGTATTTCTGTGGACGGGGGAGTGGATTTTAATTTCGCTCGTGGATTTATGAATATTCAACGTCGGTTATTAAGAAAAGCGTGTACCTAATATTTAATTATCTATCAAAAAAGGCTCTATCAATCTGTTGTACTTTTTCTCTACTTTATGTGCTACTATAAACTGATTCGGAAAAAAAACAAGCATCATAATCAAGATAAGCAACAAATTACTGCCGCTTGTCCGCAAACTAAAAATTGAGAAACAATACACATAGTATTGTTATAGGTATGTACTAAAACACATTAGGCGTTTTAAGTATAAAAGCAACTTGAATGATAGAGATAATTAAATTGCATGCAATCTAATAAAAAAGTAGCTTGGCCACCGCCTACAAGATACAAGATTGAAATTATGGTAGGTATCTATATACCTAGTAGTAGTTACACCTCATAGTATGTACCTACTTATTCAGTTGTGTACTGAGATTCCTTCAACTAACTCCTACGCTCAGTGATAAGATGTGGACCCGTATTTGTATTGTTTATTTTTAGTACATTTTCTATCTTAACGACACTTTCGATATTGAGTAAAATTCATACAAATTTTACTTGAATCATTATCCTATTTTTGCAAGCTTGAGACCTTCGTTAGTTAAGTCACATTGACATTATTTAAATTGTTTTTGTAAATATCAGCGATCGTCAACTTTTTCTGTTACGTACCTATGTATATTCAATTTTCAAAATATATTTTTTATCTCAAACCGTAAGCGCTCAAACCTGTGAGAGGCGTGTGCCCAGCAATCGGACGATAAAAAGGCTGATGATAATATTTTCTTACTACTTACTAAACCATACTTACAAAATATGTATATAATACTAACAAAAACTTACAAAAACCAGTTCGTATTTGTATGAATATACTCGTATAAAACAATAAAGTTCGTGTCTTTTTATGTCAATTTTATCAATTGTTTACTTTATTGATATTTAGAACACGAAAGAGATAAATAAAAAATCGATGTCGCCCTCTGACATCGCGACATCGGATAGAAACAAGATCACGGGTTTTCCTAGGTTTGTCCTACATTAAATAGTAAGTATATATTAAATTAATTAGAGTGCATATTTCATCTGTAGCTTAGCTTAGTTTAGCCTATTTTTAAATATTTAAAATTGGGTTGCTGTCCATCACGAGTTCTTTCGTGGTTTCAAAATGGTCGCTTCAAATGGTTTAATGATCAATGAAAGAAGTTTAGTGAGACATACCTTCGTCCATAGTGAGTGATGTTGTGACCACCACCAAGGCCAGAAGCGCCAGGACTCGCGCGCACATGGCTGTGGGAACCATGTCTGCTGAAACACCATACTTTTTAATAATAAATATTTTTTTCACTCCATTACAAAAATCAAACAATTAATAATTTTAGACATGGACGGATGAATTTTCAAAATTAGAAAACTATTTTTTTAATGCAACGTAAAAAAAGAAACAATTAGTTTTTTTTTTGCGATTTCTTAAGATTTGCAATTTTATTACATTATTTGAATTAAATGTATACGAAATAATAATTTAATTAGGTACCGCGAATTTTATTGTGAACAATTTTCCCGCGCAAACTTTACTAAGGCGCGCAAGCTTGGGTGGACGAGTGCGCGTGCGCGAGCCACTTACGCGCTTTTGAACTGCCGCGATCACAGCACGAGTACCAACAATACAGCTTTAAAGGACTTGAATGAGTTATCACGTTTTACAACGGTATTAATATAATCAAAATATAGGTAGGCACAGGGCGTCCTGCTGCTAAGCTAATAGGAAAAGGAAAATAAATTAGAATACAAATACCTGCCGTCCTGTCTACAAAAAAATTAGTAGTTGCGGACCTCGTAAAAAGTAGGTTAGATAGTTTTCCTACATTACTCTATCGTAATAGTAGATATAGCAATGAGGAGGCGGGGCGCTTCAATTAAAATATAGGTAAGTAGACTATTATTATTTACCTAATAGAAGTTAATGTATTGTTATTTAGCCTAACGAACCTATTTACGCCTCGGGATATAAACCAAGGACTCACAATACCATTTCATTTAAGGGCATTTAGAAGTTAAGTTGAATATCTATAAAAATGAACATTCTCCTTAATCAATGTTTTAGCTTTTATTTAAGGTGAAGCTTGCGAATGAAGCCTGTGGAACATATTCAACAGTTGGGCAAGAAATTCGTGATCTTTTTTATTGAGCAGAAACTAGTATATTGAATCGTTATTTTGAATCACACCAAATTAATTCTCTATGGACAGAATGAACTGCAGCGATTCCTGCCGAATCATGGTGTTTTTAATCTGTGGTAAAATTCAATTAAATTTTTCGACGATGGCAATGCTGGTGTTCTGCCGTTTGTCGATGGTTAGTGTTTGAGTGATTTGTCGCAATCGCAAATGTCATAGTATTTTTTGAGTTCAATAATATCAGGATGGCAGAAAACAGAGAGGAAATTCTAGCAAATTTTCAGGTAAGAGTGCCTTTACAAGATAGCTTTAAATTAATTTTCATATCACGGCCGATTGGTGTTTCGGAAAGGTTATGTAGTGTATAACAACAGTGACTCTTAAATCTCGTTTATCTCTTTGTGCTTTGGTCTTATCGTAGTTTTGAAAGATTTTTTAAAAATTTCTTTGTCCTTTTTGTATTACTGTGTAAGTTTTTCCATTGTGAATCATGGTTTTGACACGTGTTATACGTTACAAATTGTGCCTTCAGTATTTCTTTGTGCTGATTCGTTGTGAACTTCCTTGAAATCGCTAAGCTACGAGGCAGTACAAGGTAAACCTTGTGGTTGGTGTTTACTACGCTATTCAATTGCGTAGTTTGTATAATTAAGGCTGCATAACACTTTTATATACATGAAACAATATATTCTAGGGTATAACAGCCATAGAAGATGTTGCTGAAGCTATATACCATCTGGAAGAAGCAAATTGGGACTTACTTGTGAGTACAGAACTTTTTATTTTCAGTTTTAACACTTTTCTATATAAATTCTAACATATAACAAATTCTTCATAATAGAAAATCCCATTCCTAAACAAAGGGATTTTTAGTTCTTATTCTGTCATCATATCCATATAAGGGATTGTTTATATTTTTAGTTATTGTTTAAGTCATGTGTGTCATTGATTACAAAATATTTTTATTTAGCTGTCTATTGACACATATCCAGTAAACACTGTGTGTTTTTAGCATTATCTTTATTGTTATAATAACTAATTTTTAACTCAAGAGTGATTTGTATAAACTAGTTTGATAATTATGTATGACCTTCATATTTGCATGTCATGGTGGCCCCTATATTAATATTAGGTGTACTTCATGATTGTCTATAAAACAATACTTTTGCCTCTTGAGCAAGTTTATAGCACCAATATTATTAAAATTTGTTGTCTATGGTTTTGCTTGTGTCCTGAGGGGACTACTTTCTATACCCAGATATAAAAGAAACCTTCATGATATTGTGATGATAAGCTATTGAATAAGAAACATCCAAACTTTCATGTATTAATGATACTGCCAATTATTTCTGTCCAATATAGATACAGATTTTAAATATAAATCTCTACTAGAATATTAATTAGTTATCATATTGTTTGTATCGTAATAAACCAGAACAACTGAAAACATAGACTTCGCAAATCTTCAGTCCTCAACATTCAAAACTTGTTTAAACTCTGTTATACATAGAAAGAAATCAAAGAAATCCTGCTTCTATGTATGGGTGTCTGTATAGGGTGGATATGTATATAACTAAACTGCATTAAGTATAATTAGCGTAATCATTTACATATAACTAACAGACCCGGCCACATGTTGCTGTGGTTCTTGGTGTATAATAATAGACAAATATTAGCAATTAAATAATATTGCCAATATAAATAAAGAATAAAGCTATCCTTTCTTTCAAGTTGGGTCAAACTTTATCTGTGTGCAAATATGATTAAAATTTGTTAAGTAGTTTAGAAGTCCATCACATACAAAAAATGTGATTATAAACGTAATTTAATATATTAATATTAAGATTTAATGAAGACTGGTTCCTACTATATAAAATATTGTTGCATTGTTGGCTGTTCGACCTGACCTACATTTCAACTATGTCCTTGACAAACATAATTACAGAACTATTTATAGAACATTTCTTTGTTCTAACGGCTCTGGATTGATTTGTATTTTTATATTCACTTTTATTTTCTACTCACAACTGTCTATATACTACTAACTACTGACTAACTAGTTTTATAAGGCTAAATAATTTGCTTGTTAAATAATCAGCTGATCATAGGAACTGCTGGTCCAATTTCATTGTCATATACTCTATTAACTGAGAATTTAATCCGGATGAGTGTAGTGAATCCTACAGGTCACAGGTGAAACTACAGAAATAGGCCTAAATATTAATGAAGCAAAAGGTTATTACTTCGCATCTGATAGCCATCAAAGAATGTGGATATTGTTTTGTGTTGCACCAAATCATTATGTATTGTGAAAAAAAACTATTGTGAGTTCGTACTTTGGCTTAAAAGAAAGAGAAAAGTACTTGACTTGAATTTGAATTCTTTGAAATGCAAATAAATATTTTGAATTTTGAGTTTGACTACTTAAGGGCTAGTTTCACAGGTTACGGATAGCCACTAACTACCAGATAAATTCAATAATGGTACAGAATTTGTATGAAATTATCTACTAGATAGTTTATCTGGTTCGATTTTATGTGGTAGATAGTGGCTTTCTGTAACCGGTGAAACTGGCCCTAAATATTTTAAAGCAAGTATAATAATTTTTCATTTATTTATTTGTAATATAATTGTAGTCATAAAATACATCTATGTCCTAGTTACCTATACATATTTTTCTAATAGGAATAAATACGGGTAGAATGGTTAAACATGTTTTCTTGCATTCCATCTATGGAATTAGTTAAGCAACTTGTTGTATACTATAATATACTACTTATACTATACATAAGTATAATGTCTACAGATGTATTGAGAATAAGGGAAGGTTCATATCTGACGGAACATGCGTTGCGTATTATCGGTCGCCTAACGCTAGAACAGACAAACGTATAGAAAAACACTTTACAGTTAACACTCAACCAATGATACGTTAGTGCGCCTGATTATACGCTCGGCGTATTTTACGTTAATTTTTATTGTATTCTTGGTTAACAAATAGAAATCACTGAGATTTGTTTAAACCACAGAATGTATGCTCATTATATCCCCATGTAACAAATTCTTATAGTAAGAACTAAAGATGTTATGCATCAGAAAAAAACAAATTTACCCTATTTGGTTCTTATTGATTTTTTGTTATTAATAACATAGAACATTCATATAATAATATAGGAAATACAGTAATACTAAGTTTAATAATATGGTTGCAGGCAGCCATCAACCGAGTGATGCCACAGGATGGGAACAGCTCAGCGGCACAGGACAATGACACTCATGACGTTGAGATGATAGATGATGATATATCTGTGATAACTCCAAAAACTCACCCACCAGGTAATTGTTTTATTGCTTTATATATAGGGTGACTGGTAATTAGTGACCGATAATTAAACACGTGATTGTACCCATGTTTACAAACAACTTTCCCAAAGAAACTTTTTTTTATAATTTTAGCAAAATTACTGGCACGCGTGCAAAGTTCAAATTTCGCGCACGCCGTCGCCCGATCAGCTGTTAACAAAAAATAACAAAATAAGTTTCTTCGGGAAAGTTGTTCGTAATCAATGACGTACAATCACGTGTTTAAATATCGGTCACTATTTACCAGTCACCCTATATTTTTCTACTGCATGTATGTTATTTTTTTTTAAATATATACATCGTTAGGATAAGATTTATACTTTTTAGTAGAGATTTAATATAGGATTCGTCACTATCTTTTGCAAGGCAGTCATACTTAATATATAGAGTATCTTACCATGTATGTGTCATAAGAACATTGATTTATTTTTATCATGCATTTAAAAACCCCTTATAGGCAAAGTTGTAGTGCCATAAGAATTTAAAAACTTTTTTTTATTTTATATTCTGCAGACCGGGAAGACCGTAATCAAGCATCAACTTCCACGCCTAATTATAATATCACTCCCATCGTAGAACTACAAGTTCATTGTAATAATAAGATACATGAAGTCAAAATATCTGGGAATGCTTCCGTTGGTAAGTAATTTTAAATAAATAGCATTTTTTTTTTTCTTAGTTTCTAGTATCTAATCAGCCAGCATATTATTTACCATGTTTCAAAATATGGAACCTCATCTTAAAAAAAAATATAAAATGTACACAATTTCCACCAAACTTCCAAATCAAAAAGATCTGTTAACAAATACAACCTTATTTAAGTGAAATACCACTAAACAAAGAAACTCAAACTGGCAACATTGAATCATATACAACCTCTTTCTCAGGCGATTTAAAAAAAGAACTGGAAAGGGTTTGCGGTGTGCCAGTGTGCCGGCAGCAGATATCTGGGCTGGGTGGGTCGCGGGCCACTAACAACGCGACTCTACAAAGTCTCAACCTACCGCAAAATGCAGTACTGCGATTGAAGGCCGCCGAACAGCTAATGGCGGATGACGAGTAAGTAACCCTTATTACCCTTAATTTTATATATAGGTACTTTTATTTTAAATAGATATATCGGAAGTCAGTCACTCAGTCTTTCATGTAGACTTTAAAGTAAAAATCGTTCGTTCGTTTATCTCTTTTTCGAACTCAATTTATTTATATATTAAACAGAACTGCCGATGCCAGGCACTATTAAGCAGGCAAATAATTTTACCTTACTCATGCATTCTTCTGACAAAAATTCAAACATTCTTACATTATCATCTTCCATTCATCTGCAAACACCTAAAAAGGTCTTAATACCTTTTATTTTTCGTGGGATCTCATCAAATGACCCTCCCGTTGAGGGTTCAGCTGGAGGGAGTGTCAGACTCTGACTGACTAAAACCCACTATGTTCCTTCTGGAGGTCCCTGTGTGCCAGGGCCACGGTAACTCTTACGAATAACCTGAAGCCCAGGCAGGCCCTCCTAAACACATCAAGACCTTTTTTTGAGTTCAGGAGAGCGTTAATGGTGGCTTCATTTCATATTTCATAATTGTGTGCATATTTCATTATGCAGATCCGGTTCAAATGATATCGATGATGATTTTATCATTCAAATGTATTGAATAATAGATATAATATATCAGCAACGTCATCAAATATGACGGCAGATAGCAGATGCTTATTTAATCTATCTTATATCAAATATATATATTTATAGTTTGACATAATTTAATGAGGCAACGTAATTTTTATATAATCTTAAGGATTTGTGACGAAATAATGTCAGATCGGTTGATAAGAATAAGCTGGGTTGCACCAGTCATTAAATTAGCGTATGTATTGCTTAGGACCATAATATTTTCGTTAAGAGCAAGCTGTCAGGAAGCTAATAATTTCTGCAGTTTATCTCTCTACCCTTTCCAGTCTGCTCACCATGAAAATTTAACAAAACCATGTGTACTCTATCTCCAAAACACACAGGTCTTATTTATTATTTTCTACATTTGTGGTAGAGGCTATCTACCAGTCTGATAACACTATTTTTTATCCATTTTCAAAAAAAGAATGATTATAAAGAAGGATTCTTAACGTTCATCTACCAGGGTAGCAGAAAGGCTGACGACAACATACGTTCTGCACGTGAAGGTAGAAGACAAGGACTACACGCTCAAGTACCCCGGCACCAAGACCGTGCAGGAGGTCAAGGGTGACATATATTCGCTCACAGACATACCTGTTAGGCATCAGGTTAGTGGAATCTATATAGGGTGACTGGTAATCAGTGACCGATATTTAAACACGTGATTGTACTCATGATTACGAACAACTTTCCCGAAGAAACATTTTTTGTTATTTTTTATTAACAGCTGATCGGGCGACCACGCGCTCGAAATTTGAACTTTGCACGCGCGCCAGTAATTTTACTATAATGATAAAAAAAAAGTTTCTTTTATTTATTTATTTTCTTTCATTTCTTCTGATTTGTCTGTGTTTCTGAACGCGCTAATCCAAATACAACTGGTCCGATAAGTTTTTTTACACCGCTTTTGGTGAAACCGCTGGCCATAATCCAATCACCGTTAGAAGTCACCTTGGTCCAGTTGGTATGAAAATCTACCGTGTAGACATTGGTCGGCCGACCAGATGTGGGCGGAGTCAAACGACTTTCGATGACCTTGGTCGGAAGCGCATCCATCGCGTCCGTGGTCGGCTCCAACCGTGTGGAAGGGTGTCGGCCGACGGGAGACCAAGGTTACCTGTCGGCGGTTGATTTGAATCTGATGAATTTAGGGAAGGTTCATATCTGACGTAAAATACGCCGAGCGTATCATCCGCACTAACGTATCATCGGTTGAGTGTGAACGGTCAAGTGTTTTTCTAGGGTTCATATCTAACGGAATATGCGTCGCGTATTATCGGTCGCGTAACGCCAGAACTGACAAATGTATAGAAAAACACTTGACCGTTCTCACTCAACCGATGAAACGTTAGTGCGACTGATGATACGCTCGGCGTATTTTACGTCAGATATAAACCGACCCCTATACATATGCCTGTTACGCGACCGATAATACGCAACGCATGTTTTGTCAGATATGAACCTTCCCTTATACTTAGTCACATCTCCCAGGTATGGACGGGCTGGCCGTCAGTGCAAGGCCTGGACGACACAGTACTAGCGATGGCCGGGCTGACCCTGCCGCAGCACGAGCTGTCGGTGCGCCGCGCGCCCGCCAAGCAGAAGGAGTATAAGAGGGTAAATACGGTAATTGATGTTTCTACTAACATTATTTGTATGTGTGTAGATAGACAGAGAAGAGTAGACATAGACAAGAATTACCTTTCTATTGAATTTAAATAAATCTATGACACTAAAAAAATTGCAAATTTTGGAACTATTTTAGTCTACTCATCCCTGTTCACCATCTCTTAACTAACCAACATTGCATTGAACTGCTTATGGAATACAAAATTCGCATTCATTTGTTTTTATTTTATTCATTTTTTGTTCACAAATGCTTGTATAATATGTTCAGTCCTTGGAACTAATTTAACAGATTTGTTTGCGGACGACTGGAAGACGATTCTGTCGGTATGTCTGGAGTATTGTGAGATGAACGTGTGAATGTTGCATTATATACATACATCTATAAATATATTAGTTTTTGTTTTGTTTTTAGCAAAACTTATTGGCGACGGCCTTTTTTCTATTCAATAAAATAAATAAATAAACAAATGAGAAGACTCTGAACAGAATAAAAAAATATGTACGAAGTTTCTTGCATGTTCTTTATAAGAGTATGCAAAATACCACACAAGTCTAGATTTTTTTATACTGGCAACTCGCAGTTCAGAACTGGACAGAACCAGTTTGGAGATCTGTTTTTATAGTAATCCATTAATTCGCCCCGTAAAAACAATAATATTATGACCTTACAGATAATAGTGGAGAGTTCGGACAGTGAGAACAGTTCTGTGGAAGAGGTAGAAGACACAGCTGAGGGGTACACCGCCGAAGATGACATGTTCGTGGACCTGGTGCAGTCGGAGAGGTTGCAGCCGCTTAGTAAGTGCTATCTTGTACTGTAGACTTGTATGTTTGAGGTTGTGCCATTTCAATTCCAACCTTATTGCTTTAAGAATAAGATGGTATTTGCTGTGAAAATTGTCATCAACCAGACATTTGGAGTTTACATAATATTAAACATAATCATGGTTACAAAAATTTCATGACTATGTTGACCGTACTTAGGACTTTTTACAGTCTGACAATTATCATGTTATGTTCCTTTGAGAAACTAAGTATGTATATCCTAACAAAATTAATTAATATTTATTATGCACATATGTATTTATGTTACTACTACATGACAAACTTTTAAGGCTTTAAATTAAAAATCTGTTTCAATCAATATAATTCTGAAATCATTACTATATTGTAGGTATTTGAAGATGCATTCTTAGTTTGGCACTGAGGGCACGTCTTTTTGTGACGTGGCAGTCAAAAGGTTAAATACGCTTAATTATAAATATGTAAATCTGTGTGTTCAGTGTCAGAAAGCGTAGAGGACGAGGCGCTGGGCTGCATCGAGTTTTCAGCGCGGTTCCGCGCGCGCTACGGACCCAACACGCCGCACTTCTTCGAGGGCACGCTACACGATGCCATCAAGGAGTCCTGTCTCAAACCTGCTAAAGAGGTATGTGTGCATTTACTTGATAATTGGTAGATGTATGGAAATTAACAGCTGACTTTACTATCTACTTTCTGATAGTCATTTAAAATTAGAAATGATGTTCAGTTGACACCACAAGTAATCTATCAGCCAAAACATTCATCATCATCACAGCCTTTTTATCGTCCCACTGCTGGGCACAGGCCTCCTCTCCCACGGAGAAGGGTATTATCACTACATAGTATAAAACAAAGTCGCTTTCTCTGTCCCTATGTCCCTTTGTATGCTTAAATCTTTGAAACTACGCAACGGATTTTGATGCGTTTTTTTTAATAGATAGAGTGATTCAAGAGGAAGGTTTATATGTATAGTGGTAGTAAATAGTGGAGAAGTACTGTTATTTTTGAGGTTTCTAATGTGATGTCGTAACTAATTTCATACAGTATCAGCATCGCTAGTATTAGTATAATACATAATTCTGAATAACGGAGTGTTATATTGTTTTATGCTGTCGCAAAATTATAATAAACCTCTTGGCAGTCGGGTACAAAGCAGATGCAAAATTTGGCTCATTCATGTAATGAAATTAGTTTTTTTAGAATTTTAGAAAATTTTGTTTTGAATCAATTTCTTATATATTTGGTCTTTGTGTTAAGTTTTGTGACAAAGTATCTTATCAGTATCCACTGGTCTGATATTAAAAAAAAAAAAACAAATTACCTTTTATTTTTTTTTGTTCCAGCGCAAGCTACTAGGCGTGTACCTACACCACGAGCAGTCAGTGCTGTCCAACGTGTTCTGCGCACAGCTGCTCGGGTGCGAGGCGGTGCTGCAGACCCTCGCCGCCAACTTCATCGTGTACGGCTGGGACCTCTCGCACCCCGACAACAATAACATGTGCGTTTACATAACTTGTGCCCATTTAAACTTGCCTTCACATTTAACGTAGACGTACAGACGCCAGCACATCAAGCTACCCGAAACTGTAAAATTTTCCCCATCAACTTTGAACCATAAGCTTCAGCGATAAAGCTGAAAACCTATTAAGGTTTGACAGATTGTAGTAGCTTGATGTGCTGGCGTCTGTACAAGAACTGGTCATGTCTCAACATGGTGACTGCTTATGCCTCGCACATTCGGCCAAAAATTACTTCAATCTGAGCTTCACTAAGCAAAGTCCAACGCTCCGCTTTAGAAAAGTGCTCAATGATTTTCGCGGATACAGGTGCACTCTCTATTGCCTTAAGGCAGTACGACGCGACCGGAGAGAGATCAGGCGCAGGACCGACATTTATGTGTTCTCCGATGCACGGGTGTATCACTATGAGCATCCACACTCCTGGCCGCTTTTGTAAAATTTTAGCCCGACCCGGGAATCGAATCCGAGACCCATCGCTCAAAAGTCAAGCCATGCGATGTATTTTGTTCACTTATATAGGTACTATTTATTAATTTTATTATGAAACAGCAGCTTTGTTTAAAAGAAACTAAAATGAAGTCACATGTTGTAGGTTATTATCATCGGTGGCGAACGCGCTAGGCCCGGTCGCAAGCATGACGATACGCAACATCCCGGTGGACCGGCTGCCGGCGCTCGTCATCATCATGCGGGTGCGCTCCAACACTGAGATTTACTCCGTCATTAACGGTAAGTCATCTGTCTAGCCCTTACCCAACTATGGTACTGCTTATCTTACCCCCCTTAACCTAGTTACTGTGATAACATGTTAGACTGGTTGACAGACTTCCTGGCAATTCCTAAAGATTTACAAAGAGAGTGGTTACCCGCTATTTAATGTGCCTACTGAAACAACTACTATTATTAACGGTTGAAATTACTATTATTAACGGTTATATAAAATAATTTTTGGGAGTAGGTTGGCCAGTTTTTGAGTACTTTCCTCCGTGGTTTGACTATATTTTCTATGACTCATTTAGGGGAGAGCGAGACAGCTCTGACACAAGTCTTTCGTAATTTACTGAAGCTGCCGAACCGCAGCCAAAAAATTACTCGGAAACCAGTCAACAGTTGCAATTATATTGATGAAGTTAAAAGAACATATCCCAATTATTGCTAAATTAATCTCCTTTATATATTGCAGGTAATGTCGGCGTATCAGAACTGCTGGGCGGGTTAGTGGAAGCGTTAGAAAGGTTCAGCTCGGCGCGGGAGGACGAGGCGCGGCTCGAGAGGGAGCGAGACGCGCGACAACGCGTCAAGAGAGAGCAGGACGAAGCATACCAACGGAGTTTAGAGGCCGACAGGTCAGATACCTACTGATATTTCTATGATAAATATTCTGACAAAGTTTGAATTAAAGAATATTTTCAGAATATGATAGAGGTTAAATAAAAATAACTTCCTTTTTACAGAGCCAAAGAAGAAGTAAAGAAAAGGGCAGAGCTAGAAAGAAATCAAGAATTAGAAAGAGCTGAGTCAGAAAGACAAATGGAGGAAGCGAAGAAAGAGGTAAGTCCATGGTTTGTTTCTAATAACTTATTTGTAGTAGCTTTCTCCAGTAATTTCTTAGTATTTTGTGATTGTGATGATTACTTTCCCTGATAAATAGTCTGTTAACTCTGAAAGTTTTTTTGTAATTGGTCCAGTAGTTCCGCAAATGATAAAGAGATTAGTGTGTTCAAGCAATCAAATAAACTCTTCAGCTTCATTATGTTAGTATAGATAGATAGTTAGAGAATATGTATAATTGTTTCAATTTGTTGTCGTTTAGCGTTCAGATGATTTGGTTTCTAGAATGCAAAACTTACTGTCGTTAGCTTTGCGTCAATCGACTGATCCGCTACATATGCGCCCAGTATTACTTGAATTGAGTTAATATTATTTATTAAATTTTCAATGAAGTTTGAAATTTAGAAAACTTCATGCCGTTTTTCTTTCTGTAAAAGAAATAAGTTTAAAAACTGTACGTGCACGTTGCAGGCGGAGCGCGTGGTGGCGGCGCGGCGCGTGCCGGCCGAGCCGCACGACGCGGCGCTCGACGTGGCGCGCATCCGCGTGCGCCTGCCGCCGCCGCACGACCGCTGTCTCGAGCGGCGCTTCCACGCGCACGACACGCTCGCCGTACGTACTACCACTCTAACTGAATGCTAACTACCTAACCTAACTATACTTCTCCCCAAACTTTTTCCTAATCTTATGCGTACTGTGACTCGCACCTGTCCATGTATAGATTCCATACCATATACTAAACAAGTGCTTTCTCAGTACAAACAACTTTATTGTTGTTCTTTGTTTCTTGATTAATTCAATTATTTAAATTAAAATAATTTAAGATGGCAGCCCAGAAAAATTAAAAAGTAAATTCGTTTTTTTTTTTTAATTCGAATTAGACTAAAGAAATGTTTTAAATTAATATTTCTTCTATTGTTCACAGGCGTTACTAGACTTCCTTGCATCCAAGGGCTATCCACAAGAAAATTACAAGGTCATCTCTAGCTGGCCTAGGAGAGACGTAAGTTTTATTTTGTAATTCTTACAACCATTTTGGTGGCTAATCCTGATATAGCTTCCGCACACGGTGTCACCACGTTTTCTGAGGAAAATATTTCCTGCACCCAGTTAAAAAGTAGCCCATATGATATCCTAATATATACGCTATATTACTGCCAAGTGGCCTAGTGGTTAAAGAGCCAACCTTTCAACTTTTCTAAGTTTGTATGTACTTTCTAAGTATATCTTGGACACCAATGATTGTGTTTCGGATGGCACGTTAAACTGTAGTTCCCGGTTGTCATTGAACATCCTTGGCAGTCGTTACGGGTAGTCAGAAGCCAGTAAGTCTGACGCCAGTCTAACAAAGGGGTATTGGGTTGCCCAGGTAACTGGGTTGAGGAGGTCAGATAGGCAGTCGCTCCTTGTAAAACACTGGTACTCAGCTGAAACCGGTTAGCCTGGAAGCCAACCCCAACATAGTTGGGAAAAGGCTCGGGAGATGATGATTACTGCCAAGTTTCATCAAAATCCATTCAGTAGTTTCTACGTGCAAGAGTAACAAATGTCCATCTACATATATTATGTCAACAAACCTTCGCATTTATAATATAAGTGGGATAGGTAAGAGTTAAGCTTTTTGTTTTTGGAATTATAGAGTTATTAATCATGTTTCTATCCTGTTCAGCTGACACTGGAATCTCCAAGCAGTACACTGAAGACGCTAAAGCTGTACCCGCAAGAGACAGTGATGCTGGAGGAGCGGTGAAACGCGTCCGCTCGCTCCGCCGCGGCCGCACGCCACACACACTACTAAATCTACTACGTCACACTACTGGCTGACGCACGTACAAGCTATCGCTATCCTCAATAGATGGCGCTAATTTCAAGTAAGGTATACATACAAATTAAAGCTGTATATCTACTTATTATTTAATAATTATTTTATATACGATTACATTTCGATTTATATAGTGTAAAAATTGCTAAAATTACAGACCTACTAGGAACTAATTTTTGGTAGTCATTTAGTTTAGTAATACCAGATTTGATGTTAAATCACCCATAATTAAAAAAGAGGTCTTTATTTATATTTTTTTAATATTTTCATATTAATGTCAAAGTTTGTTGCTCCATCTCCGAATTTTACCGGGTTGCGCTACAAAAAGTAACAGATCTGTGGATGTACCATTATTTAATTTGGGGAATATTTATTGATTTATAAACTCCTGTTTTTCTTGGGTAATAATGTCTAAAAATGGCAACATCAAAAGATCAGAACAGATTACTCAGTGGGTCTATGTTATTGCCTAAGAAGATATAAAACCTCTAACTAGCGCATCTAGCGACAAATTCAATAACGAAAGCTTGTATCGTGTCGTAATAGCCAACTGATTCGGAACCCCATTCGCTCTGTTTCTTCCTAAAATATTTCACGCTATACCGTACCGAAACACAATCTGTGGTATTTTATTTATATCAATATGCAATTTTATCTTTTCAATACTTTTAAATTATTTCTCAAAAGAATCTGATTAAAAAAATGGGCTGTATTAAAGTAAAATTTGAAATAAGAGTTCCAATTTCAAAATATGTTTGCTTTAATATGGCAAAGAAAAATAATATTAATAAAGAATTTTACTCGCGGCATTTCTAACAATGAAGGTGAGTATTTAAATAGTTTTTAATGTTATTTCGAGGCTCTTATTTCAAAATTTACTAAAGTTGGCAAGATTGCGTCGACAAGAAGTGATTTAATTGAAATTTGCATTACTAGGGTAACAAATTCTTTCCTGTCTTGTGGCTTTCGTAGAGAGCGCTACTAAAGCGTGTTATTGATAAAAAACTACCTTCAAGGCTGCCTCTCCACTTCATAATATTGTAGTAGGTATTAACTAATTGAGAAAAAAATCTCTGCATAATGCAGCTAATGACTTTTATCGAGGCAGTCCTGAATAACATTACCCATTATATAGGTTACGCCATAACTAAATTGTAACTACATACATTATAACTATTTATTAAGTAATGTGGTAACCAAACCACAGGTTTTACCGATATCGATGTAATGATATAACCACACAAAATAGCACGAAATTATACCATATTACCATCTGTTTCATGCCCTAAATAATGGTACTATATGCGTGTTGTAATTTCAAAATGTTTAGTTGACATTGAGAGTTTTAACATTCATTGTTATTCAATCATTCGAAGTTGATTCTTATTGTACATTAATAGTGTTTATATTGCGTTGCGTACCGCCGCGGACGACGGAGCTCCCTGCTGCGTTGTGAGCTCGCATTGTCATAAATAAACGGACTCTTGTTTGTATTCAGTGCAGCGTTAAAATCCTCATTTATATATCTATATATAAATGATCGTTAGCTTAATATTGTACATTGATTATTTGACTGGGTTCAGAGACGGGGTGATAGACACAATGTCACTAAACAAACAAACCATCACAATATTTTAAATATTAGCCAAAGAGCTGCGTTTAAAGGAGTTTTAATATTTTGCATCTGGCAATTGTGTTTAGTGCCTCGTCTCGTAGTCAGCCATGTACTGATCTTATGTAAACTTCATTCGAGTAATGTGGCCGACTCGTTCCAACGTCGGTCGGCCGCAGTGCCGTGTATTATATACATACATGATAATAGTATAAATTATTATTAACGTGGATATCCCTACAGTTTTGGATGTTTGTAATTTTTTCACAAGTCCACTCTGAAGTGTATCTGTGTAACGCGAGGAAGTTATGTACCCAAAATAATAAACTGATGGAAGATTAATTTGTGTTTATTTTTTGTTTGTACTAGAACTACGTAGTGAGGTCGCAAGCATATTTTTACATTTCATGATGTGATCTATCGTTTCTCGATTTTTTGATACACATTAGGCCGACTCGTAGAAGTAAAATATTTAATGTAAATGAAGAATATGTTATGAGCATGAGTCTGACCCAGTAAACAGTGAAACGTGTCATAAAATGAGCATACTATCTATACGATATGGTTGCAACAGTTACACTATATAAATTGATCATAACTTGTGACTAACTAACTCACTTATCCTAAAAATATCACACAAAGGTGTAATTTCTAAAAAAAACGTGTTATTCTATTTATTAAAAATTCAACTCATATAGTATCCGTATTTTAAAACGGTAATATTCGCGGTGTTAGAAAGTGATTGCAGGACCTATATCTCCGGCTCTTTCACACACGGACAACGTTTACCACCCACTTTACTTTTGCATAAAATCGCTTAACCCCGCCCTCTTAACTACCCTATGCAGTACAATCTCGCAGAACAACAGCATTACAGACACAAGCATGCCAATCGCGAGCAGCAACAGCGGTGTGGAGAACTCCCGGATGCCCACGCAGAAGACACTGGTGTCCGGCGTTTGCACGCATTCCGGCATCGGCTCGTCCACGCTGAGGAGTAAGCGTTGGGGCAAGCCTACTTCGGAGAATCTGCGAAAGCTGCAATTGAAGGAATTTTTTTATTTACATAGTTTCGGGATGATTAAGTATGAATGTGAATGGATATAGAGGTTGAGGTAGACCAAGGAAGAAAGAGATGGATTGCTTGCCTGGAGACGACATGATTAGGAAGGAAGTTGATATTAATATGACGGCTAACAAAGAAGAATAGAAGCGGAAAACATGGAAAACCCCGGGTGAAAAACACGGAAAACCCCAAATTACTTGGGAACAGGACAGAAAGAAGAAATTGCGGGATGTTAAGGATAATGGATATTGTAAGTGTGTCGTCTATTAATGAAGTGCTAACCACGTTGGTCTAGTGGTCGCACGTCGTGACTGCTGAGCACGGGTTATCGGGTTCGACCGAAATTGAAAGAAACTTTCTGGTGTTTGGAAGTTTAGTGATTGACTGAGATCTCACCGGCCGGTCGTGTCGGATTGCCGACCCTGCAACTGTGTGCGCAAATACTTGTTCACTATAATATGTCCAACCCAGCTGTATGATAACCTTAGTGCGCACCGAACAGCCTCAATGACAATCCGTCTGGACGCCATTATTATAGTCCTACGTCTATTCAAGTCTCAACTTACGCATATGCAACATGTTCCCTATACTGCGTGTTTTTCCTCATCACGATTGCCACTCGCTGCATCGGGTACATTTGAATCAAAGTAGTGTCGCAGATCTCTCGCTCGTTAAACGTGGCTTTGATCAAAGGGAACGCAACACTCGTATCGATATGTATGGCATAGCCCCCTTTCTTCACCAACTCCATGGATTTTTCCGCAGAGAAATAGTTGTGTTGAGTGGCAGTTACAACCTTCTTATGGTACAGTGCTATGGCCACTGGGTCTGTGGTGCGCTGCAAAATGTACTTCATCTGAGAGCGATTCGATCTAGTTAAGGTTATCGACCTACCGAGGAAGCTGTCCAGTGATATTTTGACAGATATTTAGGACTGTATCTTCTACCCCTAGCCACCCCTAGCCTACTACTCCCACATCTGAGAGTATATTATGACTTTAATCTTTTGAAATAACGCATTTTATATGCAAGTCAGACGTTACTATCACAGAATATTATCATATTCCGCCGTATAAAAATAATTTGAGGAGTAATGGAGATCTACACTTGAAAGGTAGTGCGTCGACTTTTAACGCCCGCTTTTCTTAGCTAATGTCTTAAAAATGGCAACATTAAATCAAATCTAGCAACGCTGGTATGAGCAGAGCAGTCCAGAGAACAAACAATGTTTTTTTCAGAACGTTCGAATTGTGGTTTTTGAAACTGCGGTTTGTGGTGGTGAAAGTTTTCAGATTATTATGGTTTTCCTCCACGTTTGTAAAAACTTTCCATTCTGCCATATCTAGATGTCTACTCGAAAAGACTTACGTTAAAGTAGTCATAATTATACACGATATCATGCGCTCCGGCCTTTAAATCGCTATCCAAAAGATCCTTTAGCGTCCTGATGTTCCTGGGCGCCTCTAACAGCAGGGACGATACTATTGTAGCGTTGTAGTACTGATACAGGGTCACCGCGTACATGAACGTGATGAATACCAGCAGTTTTGTGGAGGTTGACTCGCGGTTTAAAGCGGCTCCTTAAAGGATACATGTTTTAGTTACTGTAGACCAGCTCCAGGTGATGCTGAAAAGAATGAGCAGCTATCGACTACGAAAGCAACTGTTTATTGTTTTAGATGGTGGACAAAACGGTTTCTAGTTCTAGATTTCAATTTGTTTAGTTCTTCGTGGAGGTTTTAATTTAACGAATCTGTACTCCGCATCTAAGATAACGAAGAATGGTTGTTAAAGATATATGTTTACCAATCAATACCTGTTTTTATGGGAAATCATCAAATGAGAGTGCAGCTGGAGGGAGAGCCAGACTCTTACTGACTAAAACCCACTATGTTCCTTCTGGAGGTCCCTGTGTGCCAGGGCCATGGTAAGTCTTGCGAATAACCCTCAGACCCCGGAAGACCTTGGCCCTAAGGGGCACCTTCGATGTACCGACCTACCTTGTTGACAAATCGCTCCCCAAATAACGATGCCAGCCAGACTTAACGACGAGTCTTCGTTATCGCCCCAGTTGTTCTGGACGACCAGCATGACCCACAGTATGATCGCTGTCACCACCAGCATAGCGATGACGCAGTACCACACTATGTCGCTCAGCGGGCGAGTGTAGATCGTGTAGAAACCACCCGGATACTTCGGGTGACGGAAGATGAAACTGTGCCTTTACAACGAACATATTTTTAAGAAAACACAACTGCACACTGCGTGGCGCAATCGGGCAGAAAAGCTAGTGTGTATTTTAAATTGTGTAAAGGGAGACCTTTCATTTCTTCCTTTATATATACGAAAGAAACACTATGTGTCTGTCAAGATTACTGAACTACTGAACCGATTTAAATAAAATTTTGTAGACACATAGTCTAGCCTTTTAGCCGGGTGCAGGTGCGGGATGTAGTTCCTTCGGCGTCGAGGACCACGCAGAACAGCTGGTAACATACTGCCGACCTCATCTTCATCCATTTATGGTGTTTGATTGGAGATAGAGGTAAAAGTAACATTTTATTGTCAAAAGATTATTTCCTTTTCTTCTTTTTCTTTTCAACGAAAGACTCGTTGCGGTAATCTAGATTAAGGAGGTAAGAACATTATGTTACCTAGACATCCAAATCTCAGTAACGTACTGCACAAGCTGCCATCTATCGATCCTGTAATAGATGGGGGCTCCTCCTAACTCCGCCTGGCCGCAATACAAAGCGTGCACCATACCATCGAATGTGCCGTTGCGTTTATAACCCCATGAATTGACACGATGCATGTCAAACCTATGTATTTTAGGAAAAATAATATACATAGAATCAGATATAGGTTCTTCCCATTTGCAATTTTTCCCCATTGAGCACACTTACCGAAAATTGTACATATCTCGCATATACTTCAATAAAATGAAAAATTTCAGTCTGTGTGTCGTATCAACTTTCACCTGCATCCTGACAGGCTTTTCCATGTACTGTTCTACTGTCTGATTGGTCAACCTAGTAGGATTAATTATAACTACCGCTGTCTTGACGAACGCGCCGCCCAAATCCCATCTGTCCAAGTCCTTGATGTATAATGAAGAATTCCAATGGCCAACCCATCTGGTTACGTATTTACCGTTTAATTTAAAAGCTGTGTTGTACACTTCGTATAAGTTGAAGGACTGATTCTGCTTATGAGCAACTATAACATCGGAGTCAACTTCTATTGGGTATCGAGACAACGCATCCAAAGTTGGCGACAAATGTTCCGTGATTATAATAAATGAATAATCTTGGAATGATACAGATTTCGAGGTCAAAACAGAAGTCCAGCCTTCACAGGCAGTGTCTACCACTAACCCAACCTTCTTATGGTCTTTCGGTACAATATAGGTTCCATTGGAAATTATTTTGGAACCCGCGATGCGGATATTGTGATCGTTAAATATCTTATGCACAGCACTCACGGAATAATCATCGTAACAATGAAATAAGACACTGCTTTTTATATTTTTATGCTTGAGGATATCGATTGCTAAAGGAACGTCTGTTACTGAAAGAGTCAGTAATAACTTGCAGAAAAAAATCATTTTTATAAGATCACAAAAATAACCACGACTGAATTCAAACTTCTTTTTTTGGAATTCGGCTAAAAATATGTTTTTCGTCGAAAAAACTGGTCTGTACCATTTCAAGCGGCCTGGATCGTTGTGAATGTTAACCGCGATTAAGGTAGTTATAAACTTACCCTTATGACATGTATCGATTAAAGTATGAAACGTGAATGACAAGAAAATTGAGAACATTAAAAAACTGCTATTAAGCTGATAGTTCACTGTGGTGCATAGACCACAACTCGAACTGCTTAGAGAGGAGCTAGGAGATTTGTTACTGCAAATTGTTTAGCACGTGCATAGTGTGGCGAAGCGGACATATTCTTCTTTCATATTCCCTGAAATAACATCAAAGACAGGAAGGGGGACCTAAGATACGTTGATGCATTCCAACAAGCGTTTCGTGTGAACGACTGAAAAGACGATGTCGTTAGATTAACATACATAGGCATAGGAGTTTAGGAGAATAAGACATGCTATATCGGTGTCAAATGAAACAGGGATCAGGACAAGAGGATCATATCTAGAGGGCATGACACGATGCTTGACATGTACTACGACGAGAGGAGAAGGGGGCGGTAACATCAACTACTACTAGAGCTTGATTTTGACAGAAGTCCTAAGCCAAAGTGTCTTTAAATATCAAAAGAATTGTTACGTCGCAATGGGTCGGCACCTTTCCTGTCAGCAAGTGAACTGAAATTATGGATTCAAAATGACGAGAAATCGTCTTGCTTCCATTAGTGTCAACATTATGCTGCATTCATTTGAATAGCTTTTGGTTTCAATAAAAAGCATTATGGTCATAGATCAAAACTGCAACAAATATTACACAGACATGCAATTTTTTTTTATTTAGTATTGCTGCACTGTGTAAAGATTATTTTGCAACAGTATACATTTGGCATTGTATTGTATAAACCTTTCTAAAAGAAAGACTTTTTGCCAAAAAAAATCATTTTAATAAATTACTAAACTATAAAGAACAAGCACATCGAACATCAACAGATTCAGAAATTGTAAGTAGAGAATACATCTTGGAAAGGAAATTCTGCCTTATCAGGGACTAGGAGGTCTGCCAGGAAGCACACAGTACCCGCAGTACCTTCATACAGACTCTCTGGATTGTCTGGTAGCCTTGCATCTCTAATAAACTCATCGGTCACCATAAAATCAGCAAACATTTTGGCCCTATGCAGGTATTTCTTTTCTCCAGTTAATCTATGAAGCAGAAGAAATACATAACCATTGCCACCTACTCCGTGACAAATACCAGGGCCCTTGCGCAACAAACCCTTTGTCCACACCACATCACCAGCCTTCACGCAAGCTTCATAAAATCGTTGATCTTTGTAAATCAAGTAAGCTTTAGCCATTAGGTAGATGGTCCCAGGAGCACCATGGCACCAGTGCACCAGCTTGTGGTCACTCAGCCCAATCTCCTCCATGCAGCAGGGCCAGTTCCCTTCATCAGTTTGCAATGAAGCCAGATACTCTATTGATGATTTAATGTCATGAGCAGCAGACTTGTTGTATCTCATATATCCAGGAACAGAGAGGAGCATCTGCAGAATAAAACTAATACCGTGTGCTGCACCGAGGTACTCTGTATTGTAATAGTGGTACATCAAGGGACAAGGACTTTGGTGTCTCATTGAGTAATCCCTTCCTGAGGCTACGATTACGTCGCAAAGCTTATATAGCTCTTCGTTCGTCAATATCGGTGTCTGGAGTTCTCTGCTCATCCACAGGCAGCCCGCGAGGTAGCCGGCGCGCCCGACGAAGAACTCATCCCCACCACATTTCAAGAACTTAGGGTTCATGTACTGAGTGTAAAGAGACTTGTAAGCCTTTAACATATCAGCAGATTGTTCGTCGCCTAGCTCTTTGTATAATACGGTGGCTAACGCGTACGTACCGGCATCGCCCAAGAGAAACGAAGTCTTATCTCCGGCCGACACTTCTAAGGCAGGTTTTAAGTATTCAAGGCTCTTTTGTACATATATGGATTTATTCTCCGACAATATTGGGTTTTTGGAAAGATAATAAAACATGTAAGAAACGCCGGTGATGCCCACATACAGACCTCCTTCGACATTCTTACGGGAAGGATGTAAGCGTTTAGAAATATTATTCGTATATTCACCGATCTGATTAATTAACTCTTCTTTGTTAATCGCCGTAGAGTTACCTGGCTTGTAGTCGTCGTAGGGGTTTGGAAAGAACCGTACCATTCTTCCTTCTTCAAATGTATCTACTGTCGACAGCAAATCTACTGTCAATAAATTCTTAAAGGTACGGAGTATAGTGGAAGAAACCTTTTCGAAACTTCTACGCATCAATGCAACTTTTAATGCAAATTCTTCAAAATAAAATAAATATATCAGAAATATGTAATCTTCTAGCAAACCCTTCTTTTGCTATGAATGAATGATGCGATATTGTTTTGTTTTTGTAATCTTTACGATTTTTGACACTTGGGAACTACCAACCTGCATGAACGAAACAGATGCGTTCATGCAATATTTTTATCGTTCGTCACCTATAAATTGTGTGATTTTCTGGTCTTCGATACTAATAAATTACGGTCAGTTAAGACTAGGCTGCAATTTAATTCATTATGATAAGACTAAAAATTGTCGGATATATCTGTCAACAAAAGTAATATTGGACCTTAGACCAAGGTCGTTAAAGCCTAAAGCTGTTAAAACCGTTACTAAGCAACCTGATTGAGTGATAAAATGGACCAAAACTGCCTTTTGTACGAATTTATTTTCATAAAAATAAAATTGTATCGAATGGGGCCAACTGCTTCTTAGTGTTTTTGTAAAGTTGTTGTTATACAATATTATAGAATAATGCCTATTTCGTATAACCGAGGAAATGTAAGTAACTTAGAAATTGAATTCAAATGTCTTACATCAATATGTAAATTGATTTGATTTGCGTATGGCTATTGATCGTTACGTATTAATATTTGTATTTTAAGGTCCGGAAGATTGCTTTTCGCACTAGAGGAAGGTCTGCGCAGTCTCTTGACGCTGGTGGACCCCGTGCTGACCCCGGTGCTGGGGGTGACGGCCGTTTATTCCTACAAATCAGGCCTGCGCTACCAGATCCGAGAGCGGCACTAGCTCAGCGGTCTAACACAACGTTGTCAGGGTAGGTGTCCTGATGAAAATCATCACACTCCCAAACTATTAACAGGGTGCCTACACAAGCAATTAAAAGAACACACGTTGTTTGTAGTAGATAATCTGAGAGCAGTATTATCAGATATAGTATCTACGAGTATTTATGAGTAGTAGATACTACAAGCTACCAGTAATTAATTACTAGACATCAGATTATACGCAATCTCAAAATGCCAAAACATATATGCAAATATGTTCTAAAAAAAGGTATGGTACGAGATATGCACGAAATTAATATTTATCATTTCCAGCAATGATTACGTGCACAAAGAAGATAGCAAAGATGAAACGATCAATTTACAAGCTGTTGGTGAAGGAAAGGTACAACTTTCTAGAACACCACAAGAAAAAGATCGACTGCCTGATAGGATCAGTCTGGATAGGTAAAATCATATAACTAAGTCTGAAATAAAACCAGTTGGCCTATTTATCACACTCGCACTTTAACTTTTCCAGGAGAGGACTATCTTCGATACCACACATAGTCGGAGAGCCTGGCTTACGACTGCTGTCTTTACAACACAACCTGATTAACAGTTTAGCAGGCTTGTGTCCTTTAGATTTGGGTAAACTAGTATTTCTCGATGTGTATGACAATCAAATCGATAAGATTACTTCTTTAGAAAGACTGTTTGGTTTGCGAGTGCTGCTGATGGGGAAGAACAGGTAAAAATTCAACAGCTAGCCATCTAATTACGTTTTTTTAAACAAATAATACAATGTGCGTATATTCTCTTTTGTAGGATTAAACGGATCGAAGGCTTAAATAATCTGATAAAGTTAGAAGTTCTAGATTTACACGGAAATAGGATAGGAAAAGTTTGCGGCTTATCTAATTTAAGTGAACTGAAAGTGCTCAACTTAGCTGGTAATCAGATCAAGTGTGTTGGACAAACGGATCTTCAGGGTCTTGTATCTTTAAGAGAATTGAATTTGAAACGAAATCGATTGAGAAAGCTACTGGGATTTCAAAACACGCCAAAATTACAAAAACTGTACCTTGGAAACAATGATTTACAAAGGTATTTAAAACTATCACTTGTATTATTTCCATTCTGATGATTATATGAATCTCAATCTTAAAACTAACCTAACAAATATTACTTTCAGTGTAGAGGACATGTCGTCTCTAGCTGAAGCGGTATCTTTGGTGGACGTTTCTTTAGACTCAAACCCTGTTGCATTGGGAGGAGACTGTGTCCCGTATCTTGTCTCCTATCTACCTAATTTACTTACTTTGAGCAATATGCACGTTACTGAGCAGGTAAGAAAACGTGGCATGCCAACATGGTCGGGTTTAATAAAGATCTTAGCTTATGTGACTTACTAAAACGTTTTTACAGGTACGTAGGGCTGCAATGGCTTGGCGAACTAACAAAGAAGCAGCGCACGCAGCTTATTGTGCACTAGGCGGTGCCGCACAACAAGAAGCCAGAAGAGATCAGATTATCAATAATGCTCGCACCAATTGGGAATTGCTCAGGTTTGATGGGTCTCATACTAATTTTTTTTATTAGTATTAAGTATTAAAATATCTAAATAAAACAATGTATTTCTAGGTCAGAGAATAAATGCTTTGTTCCTGTAACTAGTCCGACCAAAAATGCAGACAGTATTGACAAAGAGTTTTCTATCGATGCAACTACATTGATAGCACAACCTGGCGGAAACCAAGGTTTAGAAGCAGCTGCATTACCTGATGTCGTAGTATCTATGCAGCAAGTTGAAACTGAAGACTCGGATTGCAAGAACAACAGTGATGTGAACGTTAAAACAAATGCTGAAAATGTTCCTAAAACTTCACCAATTAAAAAATTGCAAAGAAGTTCGACTGCCAAAAAAACTTCCGAGAGAAGAGTCAACTTTTCTGACAGAAGCGCATCCCAAGACACGGATGCTTCTCATTCCACGTCTACGAGCAGTGATTTGAGACTGCCGCCAATATTGCTGCCCATAATATCTTCGCTGGAAAACGTTAAGCTGTCAGATAGCTCGGAACCTATATTAAAACGTTGGGAAAGTATTTCCAGTGTTGAACCAGTAGTTGATTCTTCGTTCAGTTCACTGCCTTCATCGAGTAGTGACACTGAAGAAGAAAGAAAGAAAAGGCCCATCCGACGTATGCCAACAGCTTTGCGGCGACGAGAAAACTTTAGCACAATGAGGTCAAAGTCTGTCTGCGACCCTGAAAGTCGCCGATCTAAGTCTAAAAACTCAGACATAAGCGAAAATGCTAGCAACATATCCAGCAGTACTAATGTCGGTTCTGTTGCCAATTCTTCGACTTCGGGAAGCGATCATAACAGCAAAGTTTTAAGGCGAGAAGGTTCTCTCAATAGCAAAACGGGTAGAAATATACGTAGCGCAACAATATCTAGGAGAAATGAAAGAGCATCTTCAACTAACAGAGCATCAACGGCTAGAGTAAAATCTGTTAAAAACATGAATTTAGCTAACTTTAAATCATCGGAACCAGTACCGAAGTCAATGCCAGCGTCTAAAGATAGAGAACAAGGTAGTTTCTTAAATATCAGCTATAATTGCCGTGTTATTGTTTGTTAATATATACCAAACTACATTTTATCTCCTTTTATAGGAGTTGATTATCTAGTGGAAGTGTGTGATGGAGTGGTGAGCGCATGGGGAGCTGGCGCAGTGCGGCGTCTCTCTCGTGATTGGGACTGGGAGCGAGCGCGCACCGTCACACGGGCTGCTTACCACTACGTACATTACAATGCTGTTGCCCAATCTCTCCCCGAGCTTAAGGCCAAGTCAGAATCGATTAGCCCTTGTTTTTTTTTATTGGTTCCATTGATATCAGTTATTAATTTCATGTCATTTCATTAGGTTCCCAAATGTTAGTCATATATCATTTCGTGCGACGGGGCTCCAATGGCTTGGACAATTGCATGCTTTGGCTGAACTGCGAGGAGTCACCGGTCTAACAGTAATGCCAGAAGGTAACCCTATAAACGGGAAAATTTGGAGGGAATACGCTGTCTACAGGCTTGCTCATTGGGGATTGAAGGAAATTAATGATGAACCGGTAAGGGCTTTTCTAAATATAAGTTATAATTTATCACAGAATCTTTAAATTAATGGGGTATCCCACAGGTGACGGATGAAGAAATAAAGTTGGCAAATAGAACTTACAACGGACTAAGTGATATAGTTCTCAGAGCTATCCCAGACGCACCATTACAACCACTTCTGTCAAGACTTGGTAGAACCGGTAACAGTGCGTCTAGTGCTAAAGCCTGGCTGAGAGCTGCTGATCCAGCGTTAAGAGACGTCATTGCAAAAGAGGCATTGCAGTATAAAAAAGGAAATGTATCGCAAGTGAGACAACATAGTCAATTATCCTTATATTTTTTGTTCCTGTAAAATTATTGCCAGTAGTTGTTATCCCATATCTACAATATAGAATGAACATAATTCTCTTTTTACATCAGTGTAATGTGTTTATCCGATGCTAACTCAGTACACGAACATAATAAAATTACAGGAAGACATGAGCTGGCGTGTTCGCGGTCGTGGTCAACTATCTCATGCAATTGATTTAGCTTGTGGTGCCGCCCAAAGATTAAGAGCTCTTGAAGAGAAATGGCCGACAATGTTAGTCGAAATGATTGAAGACATTCTGAGGGACTTTGCTGACATGGAAACGCACGTCGCGGAACAAATGAAAATGTTAATGGACACTATGTGAATTAGTTATATTTATAATATAATTAGTGTCAAATGTTGCGCCGCCAAATGACTAGGATAGTAGATAATTTCAATTACATCATAGTAAAGCAGCCTCAAGTTAAAACAACAGTAGGTATTCACCTGTAGTCAATCTGTCAATGGCTAGGCAGTCAAATAGATTTTACATTTATTTTAATACCACAAAATAATTTTCTTTGAAAACGATACTTACACAATTGTTATTTTTATAACTGTTAAAACTCGGTACTTTCAACTTGTCGACTGAAAAGTGTCGTAACTTGCTCAATCTAGGTAGGGAATTAAACTGATCAATTATTAGCATGTGTAGTGTGTTGTAGTACCTCAGATGTTAGAATTAACTGAAACTAGTTTGTTAATTTAATATAATCGTAAGTTTTTTTGTAGTAATAGATTAACATTAGTACTAGATGATGAACTGCCCTGCATGTGCCTCCTTAATTTTAGTAATAAACAATTTATAGATGTTTTTGTGTCGTTTTAATTACATTTCTGTAATATTAATTACATACGGATGGTCAAAAAGGCGACATCTACGGTAAAGTGTAGATTCCCCATGCCTAAGGAACACGAAGAAACTTATGGATGTTCCGCGATATTTTTTTTAAGTTGTAGACAGTTGTTGAGTTGTAATTTTTTGATATTTTCAATTTTTTCACTACAAATTGCGGGACATATATGGTGTATCTTCGTGTCCATGTCGTGCCCGTGAGTATGGGGAATCTATGTATCAATCTATCTTTATATTATCTTATCTATTTTAGTATATTTTCCGGATAGATTATAGAAGTGTCTGTAATAAGTAATACTTAGCCTACAGGGTATGCGAGCTATGGCTATCGCACGAAATTATATGGAGACAATCGCCTGTTATCACGTGAACTATGCGACCTGTAACTATTTCCTAAAAATCACTGGTGGGCTGAAATGGCTGGATTTTAATTGGAACGCAGCGCAAACCCAATGCTGCCAACCAAAAATCGATTGTCATGTTGTTTTGACAAATGACACGATTTTATTGATAAATTTTCATTGTGTCAAATGAAAAGTACAAAATATTTTTATTTAATCGTGTTATTTTACTGGACAATGAAGTAGTGATTGGAATAAATCGAATACGACATGGATGACACAGAGAGCACCACAACTTCTGCTGATGAGAACACTGGTAACTTGTGCGACAACCCGACAAGGGATACATTGGCAGAGGGGCTGCTCGGGCTTTTGAAGCCAACTGTGGACCAGCTAGACGACAGAGTCAGAGCTACCAGGTAAATAAACTATTAGCAAACTAGAAGTCCATTTTTTCTTTTCACAAAATATTTGTTGTGAAAAATGGCAAATGATAAAATAAGTTATAATACCTTCATCGTCCGGAATAAATATGCAAAATTTTAATGATAAAACTCATAACCTCTTTTCCTCGTCTTGCTAGCATAGAGAATAAACAGTATACATAATAATATGCAGACAAATATTAATCACAGCATCCTGGGATGCTTGTGCAAAAAAGTAGGTCATCTATAATAAGTTAACAAAAGAGATATGAATCATATTTTTACTGTGTTATCATGTAGAATTTTCAACCATCACCAATATATAGGGAAAAAAATCCTACATCACCAAAATCCTCATGTTATTTTTAAAATTTTCCTATTATGCAACTTTTCAGGATTTCCCAGTTAGAACTCAAGCAGCAGATAGATTCCTTGAATGAGGAGCTGCAGAATGTGCGAGAGGCACTAAACAACCACCCGGACTTAGACCCCTATGTGAAGAAGCTAATATCTTGCAAGCACAAAGTCACTGTTGTATTGAACGTCTTGCAGGCCTCACAGGTGAGATACAGTTCTTAAATCATCATCATCATCTCCCGAGCCTTTTCCCAACTATGTTGGGGTCGGCTTCCAGTCTAACCGGATTCAGCTGAGTACCAGTGTTTTACAAGGAGCGACTGCCTATCTGACCTCCTCAACCCAGTTGCCTGGGCAACCCAATACCCCTTGACTGACTACCCGTAACGACTGCCAAGGATGTTCAATGACAGCTGGGACCTACAGTTTAACGTGCCATCCAAAACACAGTCATTAGTGTCCAAAATATACTTAGAAAGTACATACAAACTTAGAAAAATTGCATTGGTACTTGCCCAACCTGGAATTGAACCCACACCCTCACACTTGAGAGGTTGGCTCTTTAACCACTAGGCCACCACGACTTCAGTTCTTAAATGTAATTAGAAATTAATTACAGTAGAATCCGTTTAGGTTGACTCCGCCTATATTGCTTATTGTGACATAATGACACAAAGTTAGGTTTTCATATAAAGTTCTGTAAACTAAGTCGGATATAATGACTTTTGGCTTTGTACGACGTCTGCTTATTATGACGTATTTGTTGTTTCCCTTCGATGTCATTATAAACTGATTCTACTGTACAACCAAAATATAATTTTGTGCTCAAGACGTGTTTGTGTCATACTCATGCTTATAAACGAAATTTACAATAGTCATTTGTGAATCCACTGCTGTACATCAGCGTCATCATCATCCTCCTGCCCTTATCCCAAGTTTTATTTGGGGTCGGCGCAGCATGTTTTTGTCTTCCACGCTCTTCTATCTGCCGTCATCTCACAAGTTACATTCTTTCTAGCCATAGTCCACCGCTGTTCATATGATCACCATATCCTTATTCCAATTTTCAGGACAGACTTAATGAAATAAGGCGCATGGTAAGCAAAGAGAAGAGTGTACGACCAACTGTAGTATCGGAGCCAGCACCACAAGAGCCTGAGCAGAGCACTAGTGGAGTTGTAACAGATAGAGGAAGCATCAACTGATAGCATGGAGACTCCCTATCAGAACCACATCAATAAGGCTGACTTTGACCATGTGTATGAACCTGCTGAAGACAGCTTCCTACTCATAGATGCCTTAGAGAGCGACCTACAATATCTTAAAAGCAAGAACCCCACATTTTGCTTAGAAGTTGGTTCTGGCAGTGGTGTGGTTATAACAGCACTCGGTATGGCACTCCCACAAACTTTGTGTTTGAGCACAGATATCAATTTGAAGGCTTGTGCAATGACTAAGCAAACTGCTATATATAATAAAGTTAATTTAGACTCGTGCAACATGGATTTGGCTAGTTGCTTCACTGATAATATTTTTGATGTTATCATCTTCAACCCACCATATGTGGTGACAGAGAGTGAGGAGTGTGGAGGCAGTGACATCACAGCTAGTTGGGCTGGTGGGGCTAAGGGCCGTGAGATAACTGACAGACTACTCAACATGATACCAAAGAAACTAGCCAAGAACGGAGTCTTCTACCTTCTTCTTATTGAAGAAAACATTCCAGATGAAGTTGTTGAAATCATGATTGGTCATGGATACAAAGCTGAAACTGTTATTAAGAGGAAAGTAAGAAATGAGCAACAATTAGTTTTAAAGTTTTATAAGTAACGTTGATATTCCTTATCTGCAATATTATTTTACAGATTGTTAAAGAAAATATTCTGCTTGAAGGTTATTGTTTATAGCTAAGTTAAAATAAACTACAGTTAACAGTATATTGCAGCCAATTTGTTGTATATTAAAAAAAAATACATTTTAAGTATTATGTAACAAAATATATTTTGTAAGTAAATAATTTTTTCATTGTAGGTTCTTTTTGACTGCCTCACCGAAGGCTTTAGCTCCAATATCATTTTCTGCAGCTCCAGGTAAAGAGGAGCATTGTGCCACCCATCTTTCTATATTAGGGAAACTCGTAATATCCCAGCCAACAGCCTGGAATAGAGAAATAGGAAAAAAAATATTTATAAAGGAAAAAATATGTAGAGGATTATCATTGAATTCCAATTTTGAAAGTGCAAATAATAACAGCAGATAACAAACTGCCAAGTTCACCTCTATGTCATATTGTCATCAGTATCAGTATGTTGAAATAAAAACATTGCCAAGGTCTGATGTCATTCATTATCTATACTAATAAAGCAAAGAGTTTGCTTGAACATGCTAATCTCAGGAACTACTAATCCAATTTGAAAAATTCTTTCAGTGTTAGAAAGCCCATAGATACAAGAAGGCTACAGTGAAGTAGTTCCCATGGGACTCGGGTGAAACTACTGGCAAAGTCCTAAAGTTTAATGTCTAGACTTGTCTTTACATCTTGGAATACATACCCATCTGATGGGTAGTACAAAAATATTCCAAATAGATGTAAATACTCACTAAAATGCTAGTCAGTGATGCATAAATAGAAGTATCTGCAATGGTGGGATGATCACCAGCTACCCATTTACTGTCTGCCAGGAACTGGTTCAAAAACCCTAGAGTGGTGTTCAAGTCATCTTTCAGGGGCTTCTTGATCTCTGTCTCTCCAAGGAATAATATTGGGAACTGCAAAACATATTATAGTTATTTCGTAGCTTTGGAAAAGTTAATAAACCATAGATTGTTCTAAGGATGGTGATCTAAATTTAAATAATTTTAAATAAAATTCGATTCATCATCAACCCCAACCACTTTTGAAAAAAATTAAACCTTTGGGATCGCATCTTACTTACACAAATAGCCCTAATCTTCACATACAAAGAAGAACTGTCGAAAAACAATCTCTGGTTGACCACTGCGCGCCGTTTTAAATCCTTCGGATAGTACTGATCATCCTTCCCGTATTTATCAGCTAAGTAACAAGCAATAGCTCGGCTTTCCCATATAATAAAACCATCATCGTCCAACGTCGGGACACAGTGTTGAGGATTTATCTTCAGAAAACTTTCTAAAAATTGTTCTTTTCGAAATAAGTTAATAATTTCAACTTCTAATGGCACTTCAACTGCTCTAGCAGCAAGCAGAGCTCCCCGTGAAGGGCCGCTGATAGGAAAATGGTAAAGTTTAATAGACATGGCACGAAAGTTACAAGTTTATGAATGACACTGCAAAACTAGTTTAAATTCGAAAGTTCGCTGACGACGTCATTGTTGTGACATTCAGTCTCATTCAGTCAAATCAAAATATTTTTTTGTCCGTAGTGTTTCCAAGTCAAAATAATGACAGTGCAGGAATACGAAAGATTATACTAAGAAATTGTTTTTGATAGACAGAATTCTTGGGTGAGAAGAGAAAGAGTTAGAATTAAAAATGCAGCGAGAGTTCTCTCATTAATCTGAAGAAAATACCTTATTAGATAGAGTTATAATCCATATCGTGTCATAAATTAATCTGTACTCGCTCAATCTGTCAAGTGTCACTGTCAAATGTGATATTTTCGTGTGTACACATTCATTGTTTACAATTTTACATTTAATTTATAAATGAAAGCTAACTCTATTTAATTATTTTGTGTATTGAAAATGACCGCAAACATATGCAGAGTTTGTTTCGGTCGTGAGTTCTTAGTAAATATGTTTAAAAAGACAGGCTTTTTGACTATATCTACAAAGTTGATGTCTATAGCAAAAATACAAGTGAGTAAAACATGTTTGTGTATATCAGGATAATGCCATGGAAGCTGAGAAAGAGTAACAAATGAAGTATCTAGTGTCGCCATGTCGGCTGTCGTCGTGCCTACTGCCGAGACGGCCTATCGTCTCATAGCCAAGAGCTCGATCAACATCTTAGAGGCTCACTTTAGAAGGCTGGATCAAAGGCCTACGTGTATAGTAAGGAGGTTTCTGTCTTTGGCGCCATACCCGCCGATACCTTGAACCCCAGTCCAAATATTGGTGGTCACCAATATTTTACATTTTTAAATGTTTTCAATAAAAAAATAACAATAGCTAATGCAAATGCAGAAATTCCTCACTCATTCACATTGTGTTTTTGTATGATAAGTACTAGATAACTTCATAATAAAGAGACCAGAATTTTACTTTAAAAGAATTATATTCAGTAATTTTATTGTTTTAGATAGCACCAGAAGATGGCCTTCCCAATACCATATGTTCAAAATGTGTTCAAAAACTTGATGATTGCATAGAATTTATTGAACTATGTGAAACATCCGATGTTAAGCTGAGGGCCTTATTAGAAAAAAGTTGTAGCGAAAAAGGTTTATTGCTACACAGTAATAACACTATTATAGAAAATGAAAATATATCTGACAATGAGACATTATCACCAAAAAGTGAAGATAAAGTATTATTTATTGATGAAAGTATAGATCATAGTATGGACCAAACAAATTTTAATGATTTGGACAATAAAATAGAAATAGATATTAAAATAGAGAATAGTTCAAAATCAACTACAAAGAAGAATCGGAAACATCAATGCTTTACATGTGGAAAAGTAATGTCTTCAAGGCAAGTAATCAATAAAGAAAAAAGACAATACATTATCTCATAGACCTACATTGTTATATTATTTAATTTATATTTTATGTATCACTTGAAATCTCAAATGATTGAAAATTAATAGGAACCCATAATTACTCAAAATTAAAAATAATACATCTGTAGATTTTGCAAATTATGGATATAGTCGTCGCCATTATAGAAAAACACTGTTGTATGTACATGTGACATAGATCTTTTTACATAAAGTCAATAGCTTCATGATTATAATTTTTCATGGCGGTTTAGCCTGTTTTCCTGTCTCTTTTCCCATTCTAACTTTCACCAGCTAAATCGGGGCATCAAAGAAATGATTTCTATATTTATTATGAAGCTTGAAACAAACACAGGTATGTGTGTAAACACAAGTAATCAGTTTTCCGTTCCCATCCTCAAGTAGTTTCTACTAAAGCAAACTGTTACAAATATGTTTACAGTAATAAATAATATCTTGGTATGGCAACATTGCATAAAAAATCATTTGACATTCAAACTGTCTGTCGAGTGTCGACTGTCTGTCAATTTGAATTGAAAATTCTGAAATCTTGTGGCGAAGTAACGGAACTAAGTGCTTAGTAATTTATTTAAAACTATCTCGCAATGGATCAACAGTACGATGTAGCTTTTAATGAAATGGTGAAGTCGTTTCTTCGCTGTGGCGACAATGCCTCCAATATTGTCATGCAATATTGCAACGACCATGGAGTAAGGGTGTCTAGTGACACTCTTTCAACTCTTGTGCAGGGATTTCTTGATAAAGCTGTCTTTACGCGGCCTAAGTTGGAGCCCGGCTGGAGCAGGTATCTTTAGCTTAGTATTACGACAATCAACGTTGCGCATCTACCATTTACGTAGGAAAAATTAATTATTTTCAAGCCAGCTGAGAATTGTTGGTTATTCTGTATAATTTATCACCAAAGCAATGTAAAAACTCTTTTGGTTTACTAAACTGGAAAAAGAACATTCTATAATTTAATTATTCTTACGTCTTCCCTGTACTAATGTTTCCATAGGCGCCTTTTCAGATTTCGCCTCAAGACACACATGAGGACTCACACTGGGGAGCGTCCATACACCTGCCACCATTGCAATAAGAACTTCTCGTTGGCACAGAACCTTAAAGTGCATCTCAGAGTACATACTGTAAGAAATCTGTTTTAATTATTCTTGTATAGGGTACTTGTAAAATATTTTTTTAATGATAATGTTTGGATTCACTGTTTTTGGGAGCTTAGTGTAAAATATCATTGTAAATGGATAACTATCATTTGTGTGTGACTAAAGAAGTGAAGTTTGAACATAAAATCATACATTTAATTACAGTACATAAGAGAATTTTGAAGAAATTAAAACTTATTTTTTTTATTTCCAGGGTGAAAAGCCACTACAATGCACAGTATGTGGTGAATCCTTCGCTCAGTCTGCAGGTTTAATAGTTCACAAGCGCAAGCACTCTGGAATATTGCCGTATGAGTGTAAACTGTGTCCGCGCTCATTTAGAACCATTGGGCATTTACAGTATCATACAAGGTTGAAAAAATTGTTTTATTTGTTCTAAAAAAAAAAATTCTCTCTTTACATCTTGCGATCTGCTTGACCAGCCCTTGGCAGATTTGTTGTAAAAATTTATTGCTTGGAGAGAACTGTTCCTCCAGCGAGGAAGCTGTATCGTATTAAGTAGGAATTGTTTGAAAAATGACCCATACATATTGTGTTTTCAGCCGTCTGTCATGTAATGCTTCACATAGTGTTGATGCTAGTCTGTTGACATGTGCGTTTATACGGCTTTTGTGACGAAATTGTTCTGACATAACAAATTATTTTTTTCTTAATAATATCTTATTTTTTTTTATTTCAGGCAACATACAGGTGAGAAGAATTTCGAATGTGATACATGTGGTAGAGCATTTATCACTCGTAGTGACCTAAAAAAGCATTTGTTGACTCACACGGGCGCTCGGCCTCATGTCTGTTGTATCTGTGGAGTTCGGCTTTCCCGTGCTTCCCACTTGAAGAGACATATGCAACTGACACACAACAAAAATGTATACTCTTGTGATCATTGCCCAGAGGAGTTTATAAAAAAAAGCGAGTTAGAAAAGCATATTCAAAGTCATAAAGATTAGATCCTCTATGTTGTGATAATTTCATTGTTGCATTGATGTTTGATGTGATGTGATTTAATTACTGGCTACACTATGTAGCGACGGTGGATTGTTTTTTTGCACTGAAAAAAAGCACAAGCATTTCTATATGAAAAAGTATGATTAAGTAAATAGAGAGATTATTAAAATGAAAACATCACAAGGGATAGAACTGAGTCTTTATTAGTAAATCATACTCATGTGATTGGTGTTTGATTTGGTCTGTTATTTTGATAACTTGCTGGACAACTAGACACGAATCCAAGTTCGCAGCAGTATTGTTCAATAAAACTGGTATAGTTCAATAAGTACCTAATTTATTGTTCTTTGTTATATAAATGTTTGATATTATAAAATATTTGAGAAATACGTATATTTTATTTTAAAACTAGTTTTAGCTAATAGCTTCACCCGCTATTTTAACGCAGATCAATTTTATATTGTAAAATAACTAGGTTACGGCATACTATTAAAAAGGTATGCCGTCGGTCGTAAGTCTTGGGGCCCGTGCACACCATTCCCAAGCCTTTTCCCGACTATGTTGGGATCGGCTTCCAGTCTAACCGGTTTCATCTGAGTACCAGTGCTTTACAAGGAGCGACTGCTTATCTGATCTCCTCAACCGAGTCATCCATTCAACCCAAACCCCTTGGTTAGACTGGCTTCTGACTACCCGTAACGACTGCCAAGAATATTCAATGACAGCTGGGACCTACAGTTTAACGTGCCCTCCGAAACACAGGCATTTGTGTCCAAGATATACTAAGAATATATATACAAACTTAGAAAAGTGGCATTGGTACTTGCCTGACCTAGAATCGAACCTACGCTCTCATACTTGAGAGGTTGGCTCTTTATCTTTGGCTCTGTATCGCGTTTGTATCACTAAAAATGTGCATCAACAGCGCGTTTAAAAAAACGTGGTGAGCAGAGCCCTTACGGCCTGGCCACAGCTAAAGGCGGTGCGGAGCGCGGCGCGGCAAGCGGCACGACTTGCGGTGGTATGCCACAGCTCGATTAGTTGCGACCGCGGCGGCGTCAGCGGTGGACATATTTAAGAGAATGGCCCCATCAAAAGTGGCACGGTATTGCCTTGAATCAAGTGTATTCTTAGCTCAAGTATTCTTATTTCAATAATCTGTAGACTATAGATAAGGTACCTACATACCTAATACTCGTACATGAATACACAAATAACTCGTAGGTAACAATCAATGAATAGGTAGATAACTATCAATGAAACTGTAAATATCTACGAAACTAAATTCATCACCTACTTATCTAATTAAATTGCCTATTTGTAAAAAATAGGTAATAAATACCACTATTACCAGGAAATTTATGATTTATTTCTTCCCACATTTTTTTAATTATGTGCCTATAGTTATGATGTGGATGTTTTGACATCCATATTGCTGGTCTACACAGTATTTCAGCAATGAATTCTTATGTATCCATATTCAATTATAATAAGAACGCGCGAAAAAAACAAAATGATTTGTTTCGGTCGCGCGATGACTGAATGCGTCCAGCGATGCCGCCCCGCGCGCCGCTCTGAGCTGTGGCCACCTCGATACTCGCTAGTACATTTGTTTCACTCGCACAACGCGCCGCCCGAGCCGCTCGACGCTCACCGCGCCGCAAGTCGCGCCGCAATTCGCTCCGCCGGTAGCTGTGGCATACTTCATAGGTTTTCTACCATTTGTTTTCGCCGCTCACCGCTTGCCGCGCCGCAATTCGCGCCGCGGTTAGCTGTGGCCAGGCGGTTAAGCGTAACGTAATCTTGAGCGTGAGGACGTCAGTCACAAATCTGGCGCTAGAAGTTCAAGATTAAATCGTACCTAAGTAGTATCATATTTTATAATATATTCTATATTAAAGACCATCTATTTTTCCCAACCCGACCTAGTTTTGGTTAACTCAAAGGTGGGATATTGAAAGCGAAAGGTATTTTTAGATAGCACTGTCCCAATGTCCCAATTGAGATAAATTTAGTTTTTTTTTTCAATACCGAGAATATCTCCACAAATGTGACGGTAAGTTACGGTTTTTTTAATTTTCTTCTGGCAACACAAAACTTTTTCAAATTTTGAAATCGTTAACGCTTCTCTGTCGTATTTGTGACCAGTGCAAGTTTTCTTTGTGATTTTCTAGAAAACTCAGCAAAGTTATTGTTTTGTGTACATCGCACTTGTATTACCACCAGTTGAGAAATTCGCGAAAGTATTGGTTTGTTGCTGAGAAGGCGAGTTGTTTTTCTGTCGGCAGTTTGAATTATTGTGATTGTCATCACCATGTCGAGTAGAGATATTTATTATTCTGAGAAATATTACGACGAAGAACATGAATACAGGTAAGGCATATATTAGGTAAGGTAGTAGTTATCCTGCTAAGCTTACTAAAGTTTTCAGTAGTTCATAACCTATCATTAGTTTTTAAACTGAATGTTCTATGAGTTTCAACAGGGTTAGTTTCTCCATACTGTGCATACAAATTAATAGTTTTAAAACGTTATTGTTTAAAATTACCCAAGTTCCAATATATTTGAAGTACAGTTAAAACATACCAAACTTCAGTCCTATACTGAAGGAATTGAATACAATAATGCTTAATGTAATGCTGAGTTTTTCTAGAAAAATCGGTATTTCTATCAGTTTTTTAAAGTACTTTAAAATTTTCTTTCATTATTTGGTTTGTTGTATGTATCATTAGATGTTCTTGTTATTTCACAGTAACATAATGTATTAATAGTTCTATGCTATTTTCCTACATTGACTATTTATTATATTTCCAGGCATGTTGTTTTGCCAAAAGAGATGGTGAAGCTGGTTCCTAAGAATCACTTGATGTCAGAGCAAGAGTGGCGTGGCATCGGAGTGCAGCAGAGCCAGGGGTGGGTGCACTACATGACTCACCAACCTGGTGAGTAGTATACCTTGTAGATTTGCAAACAGGTTGTCTAAGTTCAAGTGAGATTGTATCCTGTTGTTTGTGGTATCCAAAACAGTTAATTAAGTTCAAACTTTGAATCATTTCTTTGAATATTGGTTTGATTGTGTCATGTGCATCTAACAGTTTATTTTTTTGTCTAATTATACAAAAAAGTTTTTTGTAACTATATTCTGATTCATATTAAAAACAATATTTTTAAATGATATTCATTTTAGTTATACTAACACTATATTACGAAGTTATATTTTGTCATAATTAACTTTATTTATTGGTTTTCCTTACAAATTTGTTTGTTACTCTTATTCTAAAGACATTGTTATGTTTCCAGAGCCCCATATCCTGCTATTTCGACGAAAGAAAGAAAAGAAGTGAACAAACAAAGCAAGTGATGCAAGATGTAAATGTATAGCTTTTAACTGATATTAGAATTAATAATAGCTTTAATTAATGTTGCCCATAACAATCAATTGTGAATCTCTTGTTTTTCATACAAGCATTGTCTATGATGTAAAGAACAATATGAAATTGGACCAGATCTCGAGAAGTTGATGCATTTTTCAATGTACTTTTTTTTGTATCTCCCTTTCAGGAACGAAAAAATACCATGTGCTTGTATAGCAACCTTTTTTGAACTCTCTTTTTCCGAATTGCAATAGTATTTTGTTATCCTTGTATATATTAAATATTTCATATTGTTTTTTTGTCCATACACATCAAATCAGTTAATATTGTTACTTGTTGTCTGGCACTAGCAACTAACACTGTATAGTATACCTACTATCATTATTGTTTATGGGCTATACTGATCTTTTTCCGTACTTATTAAGTTTTTGTGAAGAAGCATAGATGAGAACAGGTACATTTTTAAACAGAAGTAAATTTTGGAGCAATTTTTACACATTCCATATAACAATGAGTTCTAGATCAATGCTTGCTTTTTTTTAATTAGTCATTAAATTTTAAGAATATAATAACTGTCTTGACATTTTAATTGCATTTTTAATAGTTATGGTTTTGGTATAAGGCATTCATTCTGACATCCTGAATTTGTGTTATTTGAATATTGTCATGTAGGGGTGTAAATAATGGGAAAGGGATGTGTCTTAATTAAATACATCTCCGCCATAGTTCTTTAGTATTGCTAATTTTTCAGTCCATAAATATTTTTAGGGATTTTCACATAGTGCCTTTAGTAATTAGAATATTGTGATAATGTTTTGACTTGAGTATGTAAAATATAGCAATGAATCAGGTCTGAAGAGACCATTTTGACTCCCAGTTTGTGTATAATCCAAGGTAATCATATTGCAAGTTGTATATACAGTGGTGTAATTATCGGCGTTTCGGCAGCACTCTTTGTTATCTAACACAGTAATTGGAATAAATTATTTGGTGCTATGTTAAATAGATGTTTTATTTTGTTTGTCTTGAATTTATCCTTCCCTGAATAGTTAAGTGTTGACAACTTACTAAAGAGAAGTTCCCTTTACCAAACGTTAACTTCTCATATCTGTTAAAAATATTATTTACTATGAAAATGTAAGAAACAAACAAGATATAAGTTGCAGTGTTAAGACACAGGTCTGTGTAAGAATTGGGGGTTTTGAATTAATGATGCTATAAATCTTGAAGATTTTGTATAAAATCTAAAAGAAGTGTAAATGAACAAAATGAAAAGCTACATAGATTGAGTATTTGTATTTTACTAAAATATATCTGCTTCTAGAACAAAATACAAGAATAAATCTGCAGTGCAAAAATAGCTATTTTCGTTTCTTTTTAGCACTAGGTGATAATGTGGGCAGCTTTACTGTTGTCTCTGGTTGTGAAAACTCCATGGGTTCCATTTTAATATCATCTGGTGTCACGGAATCAAGAAGCTCTAAGCCTTGCAACTGTTCTTGTTCCAAACTGTGTAGCATTTGAAACCCAGGTTCTAGTGATGGTGTGAATGCTCCATCCAGTGCAGCAGGAAAGTGTAATTCTGGCACTTCCTCCAATTTCAACTGCGGTGCTATGTCCCTAATAGCTAGTGCTTCACATTGTGTCCTCAAATCATCACACTTCTTTTTAGTAATTGCATGGTACCTTACAACCCTGTTTTCATAAAACTCATGCAGGTTACCAACATTGAGATCGGAGAATACTTTTGAAATGGCATCAGGGAATCCTGATTTTAGACCACTTGCTTCCTTATCGACTATTGTCCTGAGTAATTTACACATATTGGTTAAATGTATGTCTAACGCGTCGGCCAGCGCGGTGAGAGCAACGTTTGTGGTTGTTGAGATTCCCACATGTCCAAGAGCTATGGCTGCACACTGACGCAAGGCTCTTTTGTGACTTTCGGGTGTAAAAGGCAGAATCATCGGACCTTTGCCTACGGAGAAGTCACAATACTCTTTTTCGAGGAAGTTGATAGGTGGATTTGTCTCGTGTTCTAATTTCAAACATGGTTCTGGCGGCTGCGCTGGTAAACTCACGGGACCCAATCGACCACCTTCAAACATGGCATTTTCAGCCTGATCTAATATAGCTGATAGTTGTCTAGCGTGAGCATGAAGCTGTATAGTATGTGTGATTAAATTCGGCTTCGGGAGTTCAATCGGCGATGATTTGACTGTGATAGATATTTCGGGAATGTTTTGCATACCCAACTCTATGATGGGGTTAAAATTTACGTTCTGTAGTAATGTCTCGTCGGTCCTCTCGTCTTCCATCTCACCCCAGTGTTTTCTGGTGTTCATTATTTTACTTTTTGAACAAACAATAACAAAACAATCCACGCACAGTTTTGTATATTTACCCAACTTCACCACCTAAGTCAACTGTCAAAAAATATTTTTGTCAATGTCAAAATGTACGTTCAGTTTTCTTCTTTGCTTACGCTCTCTTATATATAAATAACTTCGTTAATAATTCCATGGTTAACTAATTAGTTGAATTAATTAAATGCTACCGTTAGTTAAAAAAAATTGGATACTATCACTTTCACACTTTCAGTGAATACTAAGTCCAACTAGTCAATCAGACAAATGTCGACTGTACCGGGAATCAAACCTGGGACCCTCAGTTCGGCAGTCCGGCATGGTGACCATTGCATTGACATCAGAATACAAGTGCAACTCACGCTCGAACCGGCTGCACCGCTGCTTCTTTAGTGACGGGAGAAAGTTCAGATGTAGAAGACATAAAAAATGAGTCGGTCACTTGACAGGATACTCGCGTACGAAGTGCTACGGCTAAGATACTCTATAGATTTAAAAATCGAGTTTACTATTCAGGATCTGCACAGGCTGCACTAATAGAGTTCAATCGTAGGAGTAAACTAGACAGGCGAGTAAAGGTCAGTTCGGTAATTAGCGAAAATGCTGAGCTTCGGCAACGTGATTATTGTTAAATGAATTTCAGAATTTTAGATATTTCATCTGGTCAAAATATAAAGTACCCACTTGTGAAATTGTAACCAGGTAAAATTATATACAAAAAAAATAAACATTTACTTGAACCTTTGAATTGGAAAATTTTTGATTCCTTTGCTCGTGGGCACTTCCAAACCATTCTATGTACCCTAAGTAAGGTACGTATTTATTAAGATACCTAGGTCATAAATAAAAGGCAGCCACCTATCATCCGCCTAGCCTTTTCCCAAGCTATAATATGTAGGGGTCAGCTTCCAGTCTTAACAGGATGCATCTGAGTAGGTAGGTATCAGTGTTTAACGTGGAACGATTGCCTATATACTTCTTGGTATGATTGGACAGTCAGCAGACTTTCTGGCTTCTGCCTACCAGTAACGACTGCCAAAGATGTACTCGTCATGACAAGATGGTCACCCATCCATCGCTCGAACCGTGAGGCTTTTTCTTACGAGCTCCTCAAAAATAAGGCAGCCACACCCGGGCTCCCCGGGCTGGTATATCATAATTTCCACATATAACATTCAATTTAACATCAACATCATCTCAGCCATAGGACGTCCACTGCTGAGCATAGGCCTCCCCTTTAGATCTCCACATACACCGGTTGGAATGACCTGCATCCAGAGTCTCCCATTAATTTCACATAGGCATTGTTAAAACCGGCACAGTTCCAAATAAAATTCCGTCCAAATTAAATAATTGTCTCTAAAATTCAGCATTTCAGGAAACAAGCGAATAGCTTCATGAATTAGATCCGACATTGAATATAATTAAAATAAGTCGGATGTACTAATTATGGCGGTTAAGGTCGCCTGATTAGTGTTAATTATTGTTAATAGAGACACCGTAGTGTTGGATAAACACTTTTTGGAGCGAGGTTGTTATATAATACATAGGAATTATTCAATGTGTAAATAATAGGTCAGTCAAAAATATAATATAACGCTAGTCACCCTGCAGAAATATTCAAAAGTACAGACGCCAGCACATCAAGTTACTAAAATCTGTCAAATTTCCTTAATAGGTTTTCAACTTTATTGGTGAAGCATATGGTTTAAAGTTGATTGAGAAAATTTTACAGTTTCGGGTAGCTTGATGTGATGTAAGAGAAGGATTGACCGTTCAAATGCGTGCTAAACCTTCACCTGTAAACAGTCATTGGTGTCCAGGATACTTAGAAAAGACTAACTTAAGTTACATTGACACTTGCTTAAGCTGGAATCGAACCCATACGTACACAGCATACTTAAGAGGCTAGTGTTTTTCTTTATGTAAAATGTTTTTTTTTTAGAAAATAACAAATTAAGTTTGATAATTTGATTTTTTTTTTGGAACAAAAAACAATTGAATAAATATTTTTTTATAAACTGGCTCGCACCCACCGATAACTCCTGTGGGACGAGCTTTACACCCACAAGGTATCGCTTTTAAAAAAGGCGCATGGTTTCTTTGTAGACGTACTAAAAATAAAATTCAAATTAATATTTGATCCGACTTATTTGACTTAAGAAATAAATTAAAAAATATTTTTCAAAGCTCCTATAATAATCATCTTAAAGTATTATTTCGGTAACCTTTTGGTTGCTGACAACCTACAGTAGTGGAGCGTAGCAGATTCGTAGCAACCGCCTACGTCATATACCTGCCTACGTCACCGTACTTCGTAGCGCGTAGGCGTAGCTCCGTTAATCTCGTGAGCCAAGTTTGGATGCGATACTAATATTAAGCTGATATTTAATTATTTGATTATCTGTAAAATTTAAAAACCAAAATTTTATTCTCCGTGTCTTGTGTTTAAGAGAGAAAAAATACAAGCGCTATATATTTATTCATCTGCCAATTGCCCACTCTCGAAAAGTTACATTGGTACTTGCCTGACCTGGAAACGAACCCGCACCCTCATACTCGCAAGGTTGGTGCTCTAACCACTAGGCGACCACGACTACCGTCGATACCTGAATAGGAAAAGAAAAATAAAGTGAGATAGGTAAAAAAAAGAATCAGAAGGAAAAGTTGCATGTAGGAGTGAAAACGGTGAAAATAATCACTTTCTCGGACAAACTTTATCAATAAAGTTTTTTCATGTAAATAACGGAACTAAAAAAGAAACAAACTAAAGAACGGTATGCCTTTTTATGTGAAAATAAAATATTATGTAAATGATATTAGCCTTGGCAACCATGAAGAGAAATAACAGGCGTGAATAGTACGTGTTTCTAGTTTAAAATCTTTAAACTAGGCACGCCAAGCTACCAGAAACTGTCAAATTTCCCCAATCAAATTTGAACCATATGCTTCAGCGGTAAAGTTGAAAATCTATTAAGGAAATTTGACAGATTGTAGTAGCTTGATGTGCTGGCGTCTGCACCAATAAGTAGGAGGTTCATGACCAAAAAAACGTTGCTCAATAATTCCGAAGACATTTTATTTGATTACTTGATCTACCCTATAATGACATAAAGCTTAGTATTTTATAGACTTGTAGGGCCAGTTTTACGATGTCCGAATAGCTAGAACCTACCGAATAAATTCCTTAATGGAACAGAATTCGTATGAAAATATTTCCCAAATAAACTAACTGGAACTCATTCGTTAGTAATATAGTTCTCTATAAATCTATGACAATAATTGCCGGCCCGTCCATACGGCGAACGGAGCAGCCGCTCCAGGCGCAAATACTAAAGGGCGCCAAAATGGCAATAAAAAATATAAGTTTTGGATTTCTATACGTATTTATTCACAAAAAAGGCGCCAGAATTGGATCTCGCTCCATTCTAAAATTTACTTCAAGCCAGTGCTGTAATTGCATACCTACAATAGGTATATATATATCCTGCGTTATCATACAACAGTTAGCAATCAACTCGTTACGCCGCCGTAGGACGATCGCGACTGGGGCGATAGGGCGCTTTCCATTCAGGACATGGAAGTACAGATCAATCGTCACGTCCCCCCCACTCCGATCCCTGGACTCGAGGATATCCAGACTGCTTGTCAGTGAGGTCCCGACAGCCGCCCGCGACGCGCGTGTCGCACAACGCCGACCGCTCGAAAACGAAAGTGATGCAGTGTACAATTAAAACTAACTAGTGATTTGTGATAACTGTACTGTAATCAGCTGTTTTCATTGTGAACGGTGAGTTCTTTAATTTTCCTTTCATTGTTTTTTTTTTAAACACAATTGTCCTTTTTGGAATCGCAAAAAAGGACGCAGTTGGGATCACAATATGAAAATTGCGTTGTTTATCAATAAAAGTGCGTGACTTTCTCTATATTAGTTATATTTACATAACGTCTGTTAAATTGTTGACCGAAATAATATATTTTAACAAAGTCAATAATAAATAATCCAGTTTTCAGAAAAGAAAAAGAGAAATGCTTGAATATTTCCTGCGTAATAACAAAATGGTTTAATAAAAAAGTTCTAAGCTAAGTATGGACGTTATTTACTTTGATTATTTACGTATTTATATCTGCTTTCTTAAGTAATGATAGCTTTTACGTAAAAACAACTTTGGATATCCCGTTTCAGCGGCTGGGAGCAACTTGCGCGGGAAAGTAGACAACCGTCGACTTGCCTGCCATTGTTGTCTTCTCTGCTTCAGTAAATATCCACACTTAAATAAAGTCATTTAGGATTTTGCCTTAACTAAATTATCATATTGTTATTATTAATCTTAATATGAATTCTTATTATGAAGTTAATATTTTAATAATGTAACAATAATAGGTTTGAATTCGTTCCGTATTAAGTGTATGAAGTCTGATAAAATATTTGTTATTTTTGTAATTTACCTACTATTGCATTTAAATGTATGAAACTGACCGCGAGATTTATACATGGGCTAACAATTTTAGTTAATTTTCCTCTCCGTACAAAATACGCTTCCAGGAAAAAAAAAAAAAAGGTTTGAAATGAGATTATTTACTTTATCATCATTCACCGTAAATGGTTAAAAACTGAAGTACAGACGTCAGCATATCAAGCTACAACTAAAGTTGAAAATCTAATAAGGAATGACAGATTGTAGTAGCTTGATGTGCTGGCATCTGTACATCACAACTTGTGCTTGCTGGCGTGGGCAGTTCGATTAATATTTTGACTATTTGTTTTACAAGCTTTTGACTCTACTGGGTCCCATATATAGGCTGATTGTTCTAAGAATATATCATCAGGGTTCAAAGCAAATACTGAAGAGTCATATATGTTTTCGCCTTCATCAATCTTTATTACTGACTTGTTGCTAAGTACAGACGCCAGCACATCAAGGTACCCGAACCTGTCATATTTTCCCAATCAACTTTGAACCAAATGATTCAGCGATAAAGTTGAAAATCTATTGAGGAAATTTGACAGATTGTAATAGTTTGACGTGCTGGCGTTCACTGACAGTTGATTCCGTAATCGGTTGGTTGAACGACAACTTATTTTTACTAAAAAGTGGGTATTTTCGTGAAACCTAATTCTTGTCCAATCTTGCATTGATTAATACTCGTTTTTTGTACTAAAAAATCCAAATCCAGTCTGATATCTTGTTGAAAAAAAAGCCTAAACAGGCCTTATTAACACTCTTTTTACTCTCTCAAATAAATTGTTTTAAAGTAATTACCGACTCTTTTGGAAAACATATGCCAAAATATAAAACGAGTTAAAGAGTACTGGGTATAGTGCTAGGATTGGACCATTAACTTTGGTAGTTTAGTTAAACTTGGTACTAAAGCGCACCCTTTTGAAGACCACGTTTTATAATAAGGTAGAAAAAGTTATCCTCGATCATGCCTGCAGGAAGCCCTCAGCTCAATGCTTCCGCGGTATTAGCCACCTCAGCTGCCTACTACCTATATCAATAAATGTAGCGAGTGGTTTCAGTGCCGGATACAATGACAAATTCAATCCCCCCGGTCTATTTTTATCAATCGTCAGGCAGTTAGTTCGCGAGGGACCGTAGCACTACTTAAATATTTCATGTCCCCTTAGTTCGAGTAGAAAATTTCTGATAAATATTATCCAACTAGCTGATCGGTCAGAACTGCTTAAAAAAGTGGCCTGTAGATGATTCTGATCTAGGCAAATTGTTTCTCTCTAAACTAAATATTAAAGAACTCATAATATCATCATCATCATCAGCCTCTTTTTATCGTCCCACAGCTGGGCACAGGCCTCCTCTAACACGAAGAAGGATTGAGCGTTAATCACCACGCTTGCTCAATGCGTGTTGGTGATTTCAGACTTTATAGTCCAGGTTTCCTCGAGATGTTTTCCTTCATCTTTAATCAGTCATTGGTGTCCAAGATATACTTAGAAAGTACACATAACTTAGAAAAGTTGCATTGGTACTAGCCTGACTCGAAATCGAACCCGCACACTAGTACTTCAGAGGCGGGTGCTTTAACCACTGGGCCATCACGACTGTCACTCATAATATGCATCAAAACAATATATTTTTACATACACGTGTTTTTGCAAATAAATCATGTTTATCTTTATCTGGTACTTTCAAATTTCATCAAAATTCATTCGTTTTCGTCACATCATAACATCTTCCTGGGCTGCAGGTTGTTCGCAAGAGTTACCGTGGCCCTGGCACACAGGGACCTCTCGAAGGAACATAATGGGTTTTAGTCAGTAAGAGTCTGACACTCCCTCCAGCTGCACCCTCAGCGATAGGGGTCATTTGATGACTTTCGACGTAAAAAGGGGTAACGTAACAAACATATTAAACACACAACACACAACTTTCTTTTTTGAAATATTAGTAGTGTGATGTGACAAAGGTTTTTTTTTTGTAAAATGGACAAAAATAAATTTGCAGGTCGAAATATCCTTTGTAAGTCAGTCGTATTGTCAGTCAAGCACCTCTCGTCAATGCTCTGAATTATTTTCAATTTTACGTCGTGGTCGCCGGAGACTGAAGTACATTTTAAGCGCGAAAATGCTGATCTTTCAATGCTATTTTTATTTGAAATTTTTATCTTCAGTATTGACGTTGCTAAAAACATTTTACAGGCGCCAGCACATCAAGCTACACGAAACTGGCAACCACAAACTTTCCCAATGAACTTTGAGCTAGCGATAAAGTTGTAAATCTAATAAGGAAATTTGACAGACGTAGTAGCTTGACATGCTGGCGTCTGTGCCATCTAGTTTTGTGGATAAAACCAGAAATCGATAATCAGATTGATGAAGACGTTTGTGCCTTCTGTCAAGGCGAATGCTTTCATGGGGTTATCTAAGTTGAATGTTGATTGATTTCAAAATAAGAATAAGCAATTATTTTCCAAAAGTTTACAGTTCTAGATATCATTAGCCCCAAAGTAGGCGCTTATTTAAAGAAGATTTATCAATTCAGTTAATAAAGTACGAGTTTGCGTAGACTTTAGTTAACAAAATTAAAAATTAAATGAAATTATGAAGGAAAAAAATGCATATAGAAGATACAAAAGTTTTTTAAAGGCCATTATAAACTACCTGAGGGTTCAGCATTATGTTGGACCGAAAAACTGCGTTCTTATAAACAGTATTTGTCACCCCAATAGCCTGTTTCTTGTCCGAATAGCCACTATCTATCAAATAAATTTAAAAATGGAACAGAATTTGTATGAAATTATCTACAAAATAAACTAACTGGAACTTATTCGTAGGTGGTGAAACTGGCCCTCAATGTAATTAATAGTATTCGGATCCCCCTATATCATGTCAATAGAATTAAAATAGCTTACTCTACTACTAAATGGAAGCTGACTGTTTGTTGTGATGAAATTACAGGCTGACTGGGATACGAGTCGATAATTCATACTGACAATAAAGGTCACAGCACACATATCAACTCGGAAAAGGATCGCCACCGTATCGCCTCGTTCCGTTCAGTATTGTTTGTATGAAATTCCCAACTGCAACGCACACTAATTGGAATCGTAACGTAATCGCCTCGCCTCGGAACAGGTTCCGAACCGCGATTCGGTGCGTCGTCAACTTGCAGTTCCCGCGCTTACGGCTCGTCGTCTCCGCGCTTACGTCTCTCCGTAGGCGAGCTCACGCCTCTTACTCTCTCAAACTGATTTGGTGCCAACCAGTTCAGCCAGCGGTCGGCGAGCCGTAAGCGCGGTGTCGCTTAGCCGTAGCCGAGTTGACGTACAGGAACTGCTGATACGCTTTGGTTACATGCATACGTTAGGTTGACGCCTGGTTGACGGCGAGGCGAAAGGCTATTCGGTGGCGATCCCATTTTTTGAGTTGATATGTGTGCTGTGACCTTAATAAGGATTATGGAACAGACGCCAGCAAGTCAACCTACCCGAATCTGTAAAATTTTACCAATCGAATATTAACCTTCCAGTATTGTGATAACGTCGAAAATCTAACAAAATAAATTTGACAGATTGTGGTATGTTGATGTGCTGGCGTCTCTACAATCCCGTTACTTGGATTCCCATGGGTCGGGCGATGTAATTTGGTTTTCCCATACCTATGAAATTTCGGAGTATGGAAATTTGGGAATTCCATATCAGCTCGGTTTTATGCACGGTGGATGGTAATGTACTTGACTCTCATTTTAAAGGATTTATAAAAGTGTTGGCGAAATATAGATGTGCGATGGTTACCCCTATATGTGTGTTACCCAATAAACAGTCCTTGTTGTTGTCTCACTCACACACACACACACAGAGAGAGAGAGAGAGAGAGAGAGAGAGAACAAACGGCCAGATATTTTCATGAAGAAAGTTGTATACGACCTGTATACAAGAGTCATTGGAACAGATGCAGAAAACTATCCGAAACTGTCAAATGTTCCCAAACAACTTTGAACCATATGCTTTCGCGATAAAGTTAAGAATCTATTAAGGAAATCTGACAGATCGTAGTTGCTTGAGCGTCTGTACATAATGTTCGGGTTAATTGAAAGCTGTTTTGAAGAAATTATAACCTAAAAAAAATTACGTTGTTCAAAATTTGGGGAACTCATATTTCAGCCCCTATTTTGAATTATTTCTAGTTGATGGCATCCAGGCCGATTGTCGGTTATGGCGGCCGTTCTCTTTTATGGAGATCAGCCAGCTGCGCAGGACATATTATAGTGCACAAGCATTCGCGCAGATACAGGTGCACTCTCTATTCCCTCACTCTCATAGTCCGATGGGACGGCAATCCGACACGACCGGAGAGAGATCGGGCGCAGGACCGACATTTACGTGCTCTCCGATGCACGGGTGAATCAATCACCAACTTCCAGACTCCAGGCTGCTTTATGAAAGTTTCAGAAAACCCACAAAGAGATTTCGGCCCGACCCGGGAATCGAACCCGAGACCCCGTGCACAGCAGTCGCGCCTTGCGACCACTAGACCAACGAGGCAGTCATTCTTCATCGAGGCAGTCAGTCATGATTTCTAGTTAGTTAGTAGTTAGCTAGTTGTTGGTTTCATTATCTAGACTTTGCTAGTCTAGATAATGAAACTAATAGTAGCATATCCACAAGTTGACACCCGCTTTGCCTTGACAGTCAGCGGAAACTCTTGTTGGCGTAAATTGCATTCGCCATACTTCGTTACGGTCACCGCCTGACGCTTGCGTCGGATTAAATGCAAAGCTTTTAGTCCTCGCCACCGGCACTTCATGTCAGTGTACAAATGCCCGCACATCAAGCTACCCGAAACTGTAATTTTTTCCTATCAACTTTGAACCATATGCTTCAGCGATAAAGTTAAAAATCTATTAAGGAAATTTGACAGATTGTAGTAGCTTGATGTAGTGAAAAAGATTCCTGTGAAAGTAATAATTCTATTAAGTAAATGTATGTGGTGATACTTTATTGAATACTCGTATACATTGTATTTAATTTAATGGTTACCAGTGAGTGCTATTGTATAAAAGCTGTACCAGATAATGTATCAAAGTAGAGCTGCGCTTATTATAGTCGATTCGTGTATAATTAAATGTTTGTGGTAGCAAGACTCAGCCCGCCTCAGGCTGGCCGGCTGTCGCTGTTGATTTGAGACAGACGTAAGGGCAGAAACACAACCGCGTTGCGGCACCGCGCCGCTGAAATCAACAGCCTACGTCACCGCGAATTTCAGCGGTGCGGAACCGCACCAGGCTCTAATTACAGCGTTATGACGTCATACTTATTGAAAATGATTCTGATGGTTTCTACCCTCTTGCAAATAACACGCGTAACTAGGAAACAGTCTTAAAATTAAAATTTCTGATCTTGACATCGATTTTTTAATATCAACGCTCTTTTTCGCGATGCAACGCATTGTTAAGAGGCATGGCGCCGCAAAGCGGTTATGTGTTTTTGCCCTTACGGGTACTTATAAAAGTTTGCCATTGTTTTACCGCAAATGGATAAAGTACCCGTCCCGTCTACATCATCGCCGATTTTGCATCAAATATGAAGTGATTTATATCAATATATCCAGAAAGAACTAACAAGAAGATGTCTCTAAAACTCATTACCAAAAATGTTTATCTTCCCTTATTTCCTATCAGTTAGCAACCCTTCAGGGCACGATAAAACAAAATACATTAAAACGAGAAACAAAACAACGAATTAAAATAAATACCTAACAAGGAAGCAATAATTAACAAGGACGAAATATGAGAACGCTCTCACTAATGAAACAGGATTCCATTATCCCTGGGGACAAGAATCCCAGATTATCTGACATCAAACAACACAGTCGAGCGGTCCTATAGCGAAGCTCTGACCTACAACGATTAATGACATGGCTTGGAGGAACGACATGCTTATAATATTTTCTATCATTTTTGAGACTATGGAACGTGGTCTAAAAAAAGTACCAGCTTTAGTGGTTAAAAATAGGTCGATGTTAATTTAGGTAGACCAAAAGGATTTAAAAATATTAAGGTTCTGTTTCACCACTTACGAATTAGTTCCAGTTATAATTTGGTCTATAAATTTATAGAAATTCTGTTCCATTTTTGAATTTATTCGTTAGATAGTGGCTATTCGGACATTGTGAAACTTGGCCTTAGACTATCAAATGATCTCCTCTTAACGATTCATAAGAGTTAATAACGCATAGAAGCGGTTATAAGGTGTCTTTGACTATGTAAGCACAGGTAGGCATGGCCGATCCTTACCCACTTACGGCCAAGGGCTCACAGTAACGGTTCCCGACAAAGGACCTTAATAAGGTACTTTGTGCGTCGCTGTGGCCCTGAGAAGGTATTTCCCAGCCCCCATGAGGCGGGCGGCGTAAGCGGGCGGAATCAACAAGTGTCCTTCAGACCATCTGAGCTCCCTTTGTTGTAAAACGTAAATGTGTGAGTAAATAAAGCCTTCTTTAATGACGTCCCGTTATGTTGCTAGGATCCGCTGTAAGAATCAAGTTTGTGATATAATTATGTATGTGTGAGTTATGAAGGAGCGACATATTATTTGTAACGTGTTAATACAAGATTTTCGTATTTATCTAAAGTTGCCTAAGAGCATTTAGAGAGTCATTCATTACAATATATTACCAAGAAGTAAGACGGCAACTTATCAGTACCCTCTGAGGTGTACCTCAAAGTAAGAAATGTAAGAGTAGAGAAATGTATTTCTCTAACAAAAATAAAAATAATTTCCTACGAAGCGCAATAAAATTAGGTCACGACATTCCTAATTTTCAATAATACACATTCCTTATAAATGTTCCCATTCAATGAAAGGAAGCTGCAGGTACCTTAACGTAAGTCGGTGTTATTAGCTGCAAAGCCACGCTCAAAATACAGGTCAACATCAGCTTATTGACGAGAGCTGTGAAACGGAACAAGTGAGGATTACATTCGGGCTTTACTTTGCTGAAACACTGAAATATTCAGGCTGAGATATATTTTAGTGCTTTGAAAGAGTGGCGCTTGAGCAACAATGGTTCACTAATTGTGAGAAGCTGGTGGAACAGCTCAACTAGTCGGTTGATATAAGGATAAAAATGGCGTAGTGGGTGTTGGATTTTCTTTTATCTTTTTACAGCAACTATGTGTTTATGTCTGACAGTTTGAGTATTATAAGTGGCCTACCCAAATGTCCTTTTTGCTGATATGTTCGTCGGATTGTTGAGCTCCTATGTTACTGTTGAGTTCAACGAAGACCGACAAATGCTTACCAGCTGATTCGACAGGTCCATCCAAACTTGTATAACACTTTCCTCAAAAAGTCATTTCAGACGCAAGCCTACATTGTTCATCCGTGCTTAAGTATGTAATCTCTTTTTATGTCTGGACTCTAACTAAAAGAGACTGTAACCCTTGAGTTTGTTTCGGCGTTTCTTCTCAAGGTAGTCAGTTAGGAAATGCCGAACTCATCTCGTTTTTATAAAAAATGTGTTGACGTGTAAAAGTGTTGAGTTACCAACCTATTTGCAAAATAAATATCATTTATGCTGAAACTATGAAATTAAAATATATGAAGATAGCAAGAAGTAGAAGAATTGAAACCATCCCGACAGTTGCTACTTGTGTGAACAGCGATACGGTTCGATCTATCCGTTTGGCGTGGTCGGTCCGTGGGTGACCATGATGAAGTGATCTTATCATGACGAGATGTTCCGTTTCGGAAGGCACGTTACAGCTCTGCTGCATTTGGTTAGATTGGAAGCCGAGCCCAAATTAAGGCAGATGATGAGTCATGTAGTATGTAACTCTATTAAGAAAATGTTACTTAAAGATTCTTCAAGAATACATTGCTTATTTAAAATTCCTTCCAATATGGAATGTTTACAAGTATTTACAATATCCAATTCAATTGATTTCAATACGTTGCACTGACAGCACTCGTCTCCCTAAGGGATTTAAACGGTATAAATGATATGGCGACCTCACAGCCCGGGAACTCAATTTCATCGAGATAGGACAAATACATATGTATGTACACAGGTACAGAACAGTGGCTGTGAACCCTTACCTAGTGCTCGACTATTGGATTCGAAGGCAAATATTTATATCGGAAGGTGGAACGGTTATTTACCTGCCAGTATTGACTTGAAGAATGAAAATTTTAATGAAGATTTTCGTTTTTACTTCGTACTTTTAATCATGTTCTAAGAATGTCGTCGTAATAACAGCCATTATTAATTTCATAAATTATGAGGTGTCTACGTTGCTACCTACATATAAGTCTAAAGCATTATGATCTAGAGATGTTTTGTGTCCTTCCATTATTTCAGTCTTTCACCGTTTTAGATTGAATAGTAAAATATGTGGTGTCTATGCACACAAACAATTCCTAAATAACGATGTGTTATGTGAAATGATACTACCTAATAGTGAGGAGTGAAAGAGATGACAGCCAAAAAAAAAATCAATCTCATTTACTCAAAGTCGATTGAAGTTGTTTTTTGGACGTTCGAAAAGTGCTGATTAATCAGCTTAATTTGAATAAATGATTTTTAACTTAGACTTTGAAAAAAACTTTCACATAACCTCTTTAACTTATGGAATCGAACAGTTTAAGAGATTCGTTACACTCATAAATGAATCCTGACTATTTTTCTTAGTGTTGAGTTAGCTACAACTTAACGAAATTTTACCATATCTTTAAGAGAAATTGAATCAATACTAATGAAGGTATCTGTCTGAAAACATCATCTCTGATCACAGTCTGGCTGTATGAGGTAGGTAGGTGCGAGCAGCGAGCGAGGCGGTGCGTGTGAGCGATGGGGGGACGCGGATTGATAGCGTTACCGCTAAATAAAGATTTCCGCGACGACATCCGCGCGGGGGGTCCGCCGCAGGCTATCCCACGTGCGTCCGCGCATCGACTAGCGAAAACTCATGGGATATTGCTAAAGTTTACACGCTAAACAGTATATTTTGCCAACCATAACGAACATTAAAATTGAGCACTTGGAAATCTAGTTACTGAAATGTTTTTACAGCAACTTCTAGTATCAAAATTGTCTATACAGATTTTTCCAAATTACATATATCCTTCTTAGCTTCTAAAGAAAGTAGGTGTATGTAATATCGATGTTATCGTATATATAAATAAGAAGGAATGTGTTCATGATATAACTTAGAAGAGCAGAAGTCAGACGTGGAATCGAACCAACACACTTATACTTGAGAGGCTGGTGCTTTAACCACTAAGCCACCAGGACCCTGAATGTGATAATAGAATACCTAAAGTGATAATTTGACGATCAGCTATATCTATGAAGAACACGTGGTGTGCTCGCGACTACAATAGTTTGTCGTGCTCTGCCAACAACTCTAATATTAACTGAGGCACGCAGATCGGTCACAGACGGCGACCATCAATACTGTGTCATTAGGATGTGTCCTCATTTACACTGACCAGCGAATCGGTGCTGAAGATGCAGCTTAGTAGTTAGGAAATCAAGATACAGAATATTATATACATAAACAATCTTTTAAAAATTATTACGCCATCACGCGTGAATGGCTGGACTGATTTCACGTTTGTGGTTATACTTGTCAGGAGAAGGATAGGAAAGGAAAAAAAACAGGATAGCGACTGTCTGGTCAGCTAGTTCTATATAATTAAAGCCTTTTGAGCCCCTCGAGTATGATAAACAAACCCGCTTATTATAAAAGGTGGTTTTAAAAAGTACCGGGTGCTAGGTTTAGGCCATTAACTTTGTTGAAGGCGGTGGTTTAAACCTGGTACTTTTTAAGACCGCGGTTTATAATAAGGTGGAAAGAGTCATAAAATTTTAATCGTATTTTATTTCCGACAGTTTTAAAGATTTAGGCATCCCACAGTTACTTTGGCATATCTTCTTATCTTCAGACCCTTGCATTAATATCAGGAAAAAATTATATCTATCCCGCGAAAATTGTATATACAGTACTCCTACGCGACCCGATTCCACTCGCGGCGATAGGCTATTGTCTCGTCATCTTATCAGCGCATAATTATTATGATTTATGATCAATCTTGACGCCGGACATTCCTAGAACTTTCTGATAGTCTAGACCGGGTGTTAGACTAATTAATGTGTTCAACTGGAGTTTTGGTAATGGAGCCTTCATAATATTTTCATGTTATCATTGATAGATAATGTTTCAATTAGATCAATCACTCAGATTTTGGATTTAATGAGATGTGAAACATATGCTGGAAAGAATGTATTAAGAATGTATTTATAATTTCTAATAAATAAAAAATAAAATAAATGTTTACTTAATATCGAATATTATATTATGTAATTAAATTAGTAATGCCTTCTTTTGCTGTGCCCTAACAGGGTCCATAATATGTACTTAGCTTTAAGCCCCTTATAACATCATTGTAACATTATGGTATGCAAATAAATGAATATGAATATGAAGTATGAATGTGGATGGATGGAGAGGTAAAGGTAGACCAAGAAAGATATGGATTGATTGCCTGAATGGCGACATGATTAAGAAAGGAGTAGGTATTAGTATGACGGCTAACAGAGAAGAAGGAAAGTGGAAAACTTATTGCGCCGACCACAAATAACTTAGGAACGTGGCAAGAAGATGATGAGATGATTGCTCTTTAACTATTATTTAACACTGTTTTGTTTTGAGTTTCGCTTTGACTCAACATTCGTCAAGAGCCTCTAAATACTGCATCAGATTAACTGTTAGCCGATACTTAAAACCATGTTGTTGTCTTGTAGTTTATTTTTAAGGTAATCGTGAATCCAATCAAAGTTTATAGTCGGTCTGATACCGACCGGATATTTGATCTTTGTAATTTCCGCACTATTATTATAATCTTATCTCGTCATTTAAATAAACTTGATTTGATTTATTATTAAATACACCCAGCAAAAAATAAAATATGTAATAAAAGTATACTATTTTCTTCTACCCACAGAAACATCAATCTATCACCATGCCGCTCCAAATCCGAAGAAACCGTTGCTCCTCCTTCATGCGAGATAACCTGCTGACCATCCTGACCGTCATCGGAGTGGCCTCCGGTACAATACTGGGATGTGGTCTCAGAGCGTCAGGCCATGAGTGGTCGCGCCGTGACGTCATGTACTTCCAATACCCTGGGGAGCTGTTCCTCAGGATGTTGAAATCACTGATAGTACCCCTGCTGGTGTCCAGCATCGTGTCTGCTATAGGATCTCTCGATTTGAGTTTGTCTGGCAAGTGAGTGTGGTTTTATTTGTTAGTAATTTGTAAACTAATTTTTTAGGTGTTTTGTGGAGAATATGAACCAACATTAAAGCGTGTTCCTTATTTGCCTTAAGGTCTTAAAGAGTAAGCTTAAGATAGATATAGGTCATCTGGTGTATGTCCGTTTAAGGGCCAAATACTGAAATGTGACTCAATTTTAAACACTGCTCAAATATCATTCTATCTTTTTCACACTCACGTAAACTTGGACTTAAAGTAACGTTTGTTTGTTTGTTCAGTAATTCGAGGTAAGTCCCATACAAAAAGAAGTCAACCCTTTTAATTTAGTGCCATTTGCAGAACCAATAAGAACTTATCTTTTTGATACTCCATCTAAAACCTTTCGCGTTCCAGGGTCGGTCTCCGTGCTATCATCTACTACATGACAACGACGATATGCGCCGTGATGCTGGGTATAGCGCTGGTCACCACCATCAAGCCTGGCAAGGATCCTGAGGCCTACACTCAGCCCAACGCTACCAAGGTCTTGGTGAAGGACACCCTTACGTCTGACACATTGCTGGATTTGATCAGGTCAGTAGAAAGTCGTACAGTATTTCTAGCTAATACGGTAGTTGACTACAGTACTTGAACTAGATAAAATTATTACTTTTATTGAACTGTCAAAAACGGTTACTTTTTATGCAATTTGAACTATGACGTCACAGATTTATATGATTTACTTAAAAGGATAAATGAAAATTACATTGTTTTAAAATGCTTTACCAAATGAATATCACAAAGGATTTTATTTTTGACCCAGTCAACTATCCAGTTGGACAGACATAGTATTTGAGCTATGATAGATAATAATAATGATTTTTTTTTTATGCCCGGATTAGTAAGTAAAGTTCGTAATTTGCAGGATGTCTGTATTGTAAAGTAAGCCGAAGTATGTATCTTAGAAAGTCAGATAAACTTTTAATTCAATCAGATTAAGGGAATATCACATAGGTAATAAATATTATCATTTATATAAGTTTTATTCATGGTTTTATTGTTATCAATAGACTTTTTAAAAAGATAGAGGTTCTCAATTAGTATATACATACATTTTTTATCTCCATACCCTTTTAATATTGGTGTTTTTATTACTTCTATAAAGAAATATTTACCTATCGTAAACAAGTTTGTAAGAACAAATTATGATGAGAATACTTAGCAAAATAATTGGGTATTAACTATAAAAAATAAATTCTCGTCAGGATTATGTATAAATTTAGATCTTCTTGAGTATAAACGTGGAAAATTCTTGTTACAAAAAACAGCTTATACATTTTTTCGATCTAAGCACCTACACAGTATTGAAATAAAATATCCATGTCCACGGGTGGGTTGCAAGGTTTTTTGCTGATATTTTCCCCATATTTCCCAAGGAAAAGGGAATAAATATAATGAAAGGTACAATAATACATAATACTATACAATATTAGGAGTACCTATTCGCAAAGCCTGCTTACATTACTTCCGAGAAATTGAGATTTTGCAACACAAAAGGGCGCGATATTATCTGTAGCAATTTTATGATCTGCTGAATGAATGCTTTTATTGTTGTTTAAGGATTAATCAATTTTAATTTACGTAAAATTATGATTTGGATATACTTTTATCATCATCTCCCGAGCCTTTTCCCAACTATGTTGGGGTCGGCTTTCAGTCTAACCGGATTCAGCTGAGTACCAGTGTTTTACAAGGAGCGACTGCCTATCTGACCTCCTCAACCCAGTTACCCGGACAACCCTATACCCCTTGGTTAGACTGGCGTCAGACTTACTGGCTTCTGACTAGCCGTAACGACTGCCAAGGATATTCAATGACAGCCGGGACCTACAGTTTAACGTACCATTCAAAACACAGTCATTGATGTCTAAGATATACTTATTACTATCCTAAGTATCTATGCGTATTTGAGTGAATTATAATACTCATTACAAATGATAAATTAAATACAAAGATATGACGTAAAAATTACCATAACAGAAGAAACAGATTCTGTGACCGATGCAAACAGGTTTAAAGTTACAATACAATGGTGTTGCCAACATCTAGTTTAGCATGAATTAAATCGTGTTAGTTCTAGAATATCTGCATGGCCTATAAACGGGACGCACGATACAATTCGTATAATGTAACTGACAATGATTGGCTTAACACTTTTAATAGGCGTACGTGTAATTTCGCCATCCGCCCGACCCGGCAAATTAGCACGCTAATGATATTTGAATATAAACTTTTGGAGGTGAATTATTAATTAATGTTCCGGTTCCGTTTACAAATTATGTAATTTTTTGGATGATAAATCAGGCTACAAATAGATATTTCTGAAATGAAAATGTTAGCACGGGTAGGAAGGAGCCCTCTTAATAAGGTGCATAATAATAGTTATATTTAAAGTAAGGTCTGTGAGTGTGTTTGTAATTTAAATCTCAATAAAAAGTTAGAATATAATATCTGGCAGTTTGACTGCACGTCTTCAGCGTCGGCCTTACTTTACTTGAAGGTTTTATTAAATTCGGAATTCATAATTCAAACATAATACACGCGATTCTTGTGTAATAAAATTTATTTAAAAAGAGAACGACAATTCTTTCTTTTTTCAATTCTTTTTGAGAATAAATGACAACGGAAGTCACCGTAGTTCAATTCGAAGTCTCGGTCCGGCTGTCCACAAAGATCGGAGGTCACCGCGGCCACGCCGCCATAATTGGCAATCACCTGATTTATTGCTCTATTGCCTCTCGACATTGTGACAATGTGTCAATTGTTTAACACCTTCCATCCTCATGTTAGTTGATATAATTGCTCCTAATAATTGTTCGCGTCAATGGGTGACGGCTAAGTCTAACAAAGGGGTATTGGGTTACCCGTGTAACTGGGTTGAGGAGGTCAGATAGGCAGTCGCTCCTTGTAAAACACTGGTACTCAGCTGAATCCAGTTAGACTGGAAGAATGGGTGAAGGCTTAATTTCGTTTCTTAGTATTCATTAAAATTTTAACAACATTAAATAAATGGTTTTCCTTAGCAATATCTGTTATCATGTAGTCAATTAAATTTAAATTAATGGTATATTATCAAGCTACCGGTTGCTCGCTGCCAATTGTTCGCAAAAGTTACGACAATCCTAGCACACAGGGACCTCCAGAAGGAACAAAAGTTGGTTTGAGCCAGTAAAAGTCTGACACACACTCCAGCTGCACACAGCACGAAGAGTCATTTGATGATGTACACATGACAGCACATTAAGCTACTACAATCTGTCAAACTTCCTTAATAGATTTTCAACTTTTCCGCTGAAAATAGACTGGGAAAATTTACAGTTTCGGGTAGCTCGACGTGCTGGCGTCTGTACAACTCAAAAAAATAATAATTTCATACTGTTACTATTTACGGTTTTTACACATTCTAAAATATTATACTAATTTGTCGCCTTTATTTCAAAGATTTTATTCGTTACTATAAGTTGATACGGTGTAATATGACAATGTTACAATAAACGTGAACTACATTGCAGATCACATGCCATTATGTAACATTAATAACAAATTGAGCTCAAATTAATATGATACAACCGCACGTGGAGTGCTAATGTATCTCATACCAAATATGGCTATGCTATAAACTTTACCTGTTTATTTTTTATTGATTTATATTGGGATTGCTCTTGATCCCAATCCACCCAGGAGGGTAAGGATGGAATCTACGGTGGTACGAGCTTACCCAGAAGAAGCCTATTCACTCTTGACTTAAAGAGTCTTGGGTTGTAAGAACTCGGAAATACAGACGCCGGCAGAGAATTCCACACTTTGGTTGTGCGCATTATGAATGATGAGAAAGTTTTTTTAATGATTTTAATTATTATTGATTTAATACATTTATTTGATGGGGTAAAGAAGCTTAGAGAAAGTTAAATACTGCCTGTAGAAAAGACAAGTTAATTTCAGAATCATTAGTTACTATTGTTTCTTTTTGTTAAGTTTTGAAAATAACATCTTTAAATTTATGTCATTTGTGAGGATCTCTTCGTATCAGCCTCAGTGATCTCTGTATCAGCTGTATCGATCGATTATCGATGGATCATATAGTTAAGCAACGCTTGGCCTGATCAGTCCGTGGATGGGTTACCATCCATGCCAGTACAAGTTCCTCTGGGTTTCCTTGTGTTCTATTTTTATCCTGGCTGTCATTTGAACATCTCTGGCAGTCGTTAAGGGTGTACAGAAGCTAGAAAGTCTGATACTGACAGAATAATGGAAGCTGCCCCTTATATAATTGAGGAAAAGGTTACACAGATAAGGATGAAACTTTAAATATTTAAGGCAATTCTGTCCAATTTTATCGATTACCTTTCGATTGTAAAAGATCGAGTAACAACACATTTTTGTACTTCTCTCTAGCCTAATCCACGATCCAACTGACCCTTATACCTTATGACCCATTATTTCACGGTGCGTGTACAACATGGCATGCGAGTCTATGCGTGAAATATGGCGACATAGGTAATTGCCAATTGCAGGCCTGTGAGGAGTGATGCGCGCCTCCGTTCCCTCTCGCTTCACAGCGCTTATTTATACTGCGTCCTATATACGGGTGTAGGGCTGTCGATACATTTAATAAAATTGGTGGTTCCACGGTCGTTAGATTTAGAATCATTAATCTATATTACGTATGCCTCAAGCTCTGAATTAACTGAACACATTAGATTTACAAAAGAAACAAATGGTTTTTAATAAAAATAATAGAAATATTATGATAAATCATTCTAGTAGGTATGAAAGTTACCAGAAGATAAAACTATTTTTTTTATTAATCACCCTTCTTGGATACCCGGCAGTCAAGTTAGTTAAGTTAAATTGGACTTACTAGTTACTTGATAGATTAATGGCGAAAAGTAGTCTGAAGTTGATGGAAGCATAAACTTTGACTGGAAAACTTAAAGTGACCGTATCAAATTAACAAATTGTTTTAGCTGTGATGACCTTTTTGTTATTCGTCATACCGACATTAATTATTCCCTTTGTCATCTTTGGAGTTTGAACGAATAAAACTAGAGACGGCTACTGGCGGACCTCATATCTATACTAATATCATAAAGCTGAAGTGTTTGTTTGTATATGTTTGCTTGGACGCGCTAATTTAAGAACTCCTGCTCTATTTTGAAAAACTCTTTCAGTGTAGATATACCCACTGTGGGGTGACTAGGTACACACCTACAGTTTAAGTCTCTATAAAATATAGATCTGAAATTTAACGAATTCTCACATTTCAGCAAAAAAGTGGTATTGAATAAGTAGTGTCAGTTAATTAGTTAAAATGGCTCAATTCCCAAAAGGGTCGTTAATAATGGTACGCGCAGTTTATTGTCCCTCCCCCGGCTGTTGGCAACTGCGAATATGTATGTGTAATGGTGTCTTCAAACTTTTTTAAGCTATAGTGGGGCTTTTAGACGACTAGCAGACATTCTAGATACTTCATACCACCTAATAGACAACACAGACAGCGGGCTACTTACCGGGTCCAATTGTACTTTCAAACCATTCAGAAACAACAAGTCCACTACCTCATCAGTCAGCAGTTTAGGAGTTCTGGACTAACATACACAGAATTATTATATGCAGATATGTATAAAGAAGACGTTCAACGCAATCGCGGTCTACATAAGTTATTATAATCATACCTTTTATTGATCATTGAACCTACATGCAAAGTAATTTAAAAGAGATACAGTAATCCTGAAGATTTTTAAATTTGCATATATTTTTTTGCAAATCCAGTTATATTCTTAAAGAATACATAAGGAGGAATGATTACGAGATTACTTTCAAGTTTAAACCTGCTGAACCGATTGAGATGCATTTTGGCACGGAGGTAGGCGGTATTGTGAAGACAAAAGCTTCTAATCCGGGCGCGGGACTTAGTATTCCTGGGTATGACGGAAGCTAGATATATTATATTGACGAGTAGGCAGCCCTAAAGAGCGCATCAATCAAACAAGACAATGGTGGTCACGCGAGCGATGCGCTCTCAGGCACATCAGGTGTTGTGACGTCATCGCCTCCAGATCTGGATTAGCCACTAACTGCTGGGCGCGAGAATGTATGCATGATTGCTTAGATGATAGTGTCAGGGTGGAAGCATGGGTTCAATTGGTATGATATAATTTGTGTTACACTTACCGAGGGTCTATGAACATATGTATAAGAAACTCAAATTCGTTTATTCAAATCAGGCTGACAAATCAGCACTTTTCGAACGTTAAAAACAAGAGACAGTCCCCAAAATGCCCACCCTTCAAAATTCTGTGAAATTCGTTTTAATGGAGATTTTTATTTGTAAAGTTTTTTTTTAATTGTAAAGGAATGTAATGCTTAAAGAGTTAAAGTAGTTAGTTTATTAGTAAGTCTAAGATTTTTGTATCCAAATATTCTTTGTAACCGCTGCCGCACCCCAGTCACATGCACACGAAGGGTCCAATTTGAAAGAACCCTAACGGTGTTACTAGAGCTATCGATCAACAGTTAATTGACGCCATCGATCGTTGGTAGAATGGATTGATCGACGCGATCAGTATGGTGGAAACTAGCGATCATCGTCGATCGTTGATTAGATACATGCCATCTATCGACAATCGATCGATTGGTCTGATACCACCCTAAAAGAATTGAGAATCGCCTCCTTTTTAGGAAGTCTTGAAAAAATCGAACCAGTGTAGATAAGAAGAAGTGCGCGTCATAAGAATATAGGTTAATGATCGGTCGCTGTTCGCTGGCGAAGGGCCAGTAGTTATCAAATTATGCACTTTTGCAATCTGACCGCTGTGGCTGACGGCGGTTCAAGGGCAGTCAACTACACGTGTTCACTGTTTGTTAGTTTGAGCTCTATTTGATTCATCTTATTTAAGAGTCCGTTATACTTTCAAAAAAGAAGCTTACAACTACGAAATAGCCCGAACATAGGTTAAGCACCGCTTTTGCGGTCGGTCCGTGGATGGGTGACCATCCGCGTCCTTCCGTGGTTATGTAATATTTGTGGATCCCGGCTGTCATTTGAACATGAACATCTTTGACAGTTTTTAGGGTAGTCAAAAGTCTGACAACTAAACTTATAAAGGGGTAAAACCCGGGTAACTGGGTTGAGGAGGTCAGATTGACAGTCGCTTCATGTAAAACTCTGAAGTATGTAGTATGAAGTAATAGAATAATTATTTTTAGTGTTAAATAGCCCATTTATCAACGAGGGTTACTTTTTGGTTGCGTGATATTGATAAAAAACATTCGTTTGTTTCAGGAACGTGTTCCCCGAGAATCTTGCGCAGGCGACGATCGCGTCTTACCGCACGAGGCTGGTTTATGATCAGAACGACACTAAAAGTCGACTGGGTAATACATTATTACTTTCCTTAGCTACACTACTGTAAATCTTCTTTTAATACGCTGTTTATGCTGCACTTTTAAACCCATTAAATTGGAATATTCTGGTGACGTTGTTAGACACGTGGAGGACATTCCAATAGCAGCTGAAAGGTATTTGTATTGATAAAATTAAGATGTTGATATTTTTCAATCGAGGGACTGATTCAGAAGGCGGTACTCCTTGAAAGAGCGCGTGTGTGTGTGAGGAGGTTTCTGTCTAATCATCGGTAGCTTGAACCCTGTTCCCGATATAGGTGGTCATCCTATTTTTTTAATATTTTAAATTCACATTTAATCATGAGAAAACATGTATATTAAATAAATAAATGACCAATAAGTTGATAAATTAAACGCTATAGTTATTAAGAAAATTATGAAAAGAATTATTAAAAGTGTGTTTACTAAGTATGCTACATTAAAGTGCAATTTTGAAATTGATTTGGAAACTAAATCGCTACCGCAACTGGACGACGTGTTCAGACAATTTATGAACAGCTAACTGAACAATGACTTTTATTGCGAAATGATGATGGACGACCGTTCTATTTGCGAACAAAAGTCTACAGTCTTTGTTCACATATAAAACAGTCAGCAGTTCTGGTTGTTAGTCTTAATGCATAAGAATGTAGTTATGTAGTATCAGACGATCCGTACTTACATTTATAAGCATATGTACTTGTAATTTATTAAACTTATGAAAGAAGAAAGAAAGAAAGAAAAACCATGTGTTCACACAACAGAAAGACAAATAACATTTTACAACAAAACGTGACCACAGGCCCACGTATACCTACCTATATTGAGGGGCTCAGGACGACCGAGGCCAGCCGGGTGCTGCGGGTTGTTCGCAGGACTTACCGTAGCTCTGGCACACAAAGAACTCCTTAGGGAAGAAAAGTGGGCTGTTATAATCAGTAAAAGTCCCTCCAGCTGTACCTACATTCAGCGGGGCTATTTGATGATTTTCCACTGAAAAGTTAAAGTATGAAAACAATCTAGGCGAAAATATGCGACAAAAACAAAAATACATTAAAGGACAATTAATTCTCATATTTTAACTTTTTCGCCCATTTCCAGGTGAACTGGAGACGTACCAGATCACAGGGGAGTACCAGAGCGGCAGCAATGTGCTGGGGCTGGTGTGCTTCAGCATCGTGCTCGGCATCACGCTCGGCAAGATGGGGGACCAGAGCAAACCGCTGCAAGAGTTCTTCCATGCGCTGTCGGAGGCCATGATGATTATTACTGGATGGGTTATTTGGTAAGAGAAAAGAAAATTAGTATTTAGTTAACAAAAACTAATCTGCAAGATAGAGTTTTTAAGTTAAACTCTTTGCAAATCCAAGTTTTACCACCTAAGTTTATAAATTCAGGTGACAAAAGTTAACACTCTATGCTAAAGCCCTTAGATCGCATCAGATCAGATTTCTCTTGTCAAAAGTTTCAGTTGAAATCAGATTCAAGAAAGTTTTGTCGGGAGTATCAATAGTTTCTTTAGTGGTTATGGTCACAACCAAGTAGCCCTTTTGGGACACACTATCATTTATTTGTGATCGAATCATTCATCGTCATCATCATCAACTACAAATCATCATCATCATCACAGCCTTTTTATCGTCCCACTTCTGGGCACAGGCCTCCTCTCCCACGGAGAAGGATTGAGCGTTAATCACCACGCTTGCTCAATGCCGGGTTGGTGATTTCAGACTTTATAGTCCAGGTTTCCTCGAGATGTTTTCCTTCACCTTTAATCAGTCATTGGTGTCCAAGATAAACTTAGAAAGTACGTATAACTTATAAAAGTTACATTGGTACTTGCCTGACCTGGAATCGAACCCGCACCCTCATACTCGAAAGGCTGGTGCTTTAACCACTAGGCCACCACGACTTCTACAAATAATACCTGATAATACCCATTTGTAGTGTCAAGTCTAGGATGTGTGGTAGCATACTTTTCAATACTTCACACATAGTTTGAATGGAGTAACAGGCGTCTATTTCTTATGTTCCAGGTTATCGCCCCTCGGAGTGTTCTTCTTAGTAACAGCAAAGATCATGGAGATTGAATCATTTGCCGAACTAGTGGGCCGGTTGGGTCTGTACTTCATGACGGTACTACTGGGGCTGTTCCTCCACGGCTTCGGAACACTGAGCATCTTGTTTATACTCGCTACCAAGAAGCTGCCTTGCCGCTACATCGCGAAGATGGGGCAGGTCATGGCTACTGCCTTTGGTACTGCTTCTAGGTTAGTTCAAATAATATGTTACGAAAGTTGTATAAAATCTAGCTTGCATTATTTATTGGTTGGAACTGTCAAACGGAACGTCAAAAATGGTTGGCAAATATTAAGGCAAATATTTATCAACTCGACATTGACAAAACAAGAAAAAAAAAATGTTCTGAATGGATAAAGCATTGCTTGACCAGGCTTGACCAATTTCCTATTGGACCAGATAATTTATATGAATCTACATAGAATATCTGTTATATAAATATCCTCTTCTATCAGAAATATCATTTATGTTATTCGAGTATGTATTCATTTTCGAGAACTTCCTTATTTCCTAAATATTTTCCCCTTCATGTTTCAGCTCAGCGACAATGCCAATAACGATCGGCTGCTGCGACGACATGGGCCTGGACCCTCGCATCACGCGGTTCGTGATCCCCATCGGTGCGACCATCAACATGGACGGCACAGCGTTGTATGAGGCCGTCGCCGCCATCTTCATTGCGCAGCTCAGGAAGGTCGAGATGTCTTTTGGAAAGATTATCGCCGTTAGGTATGTAAAAAGTTATTAAATATTCGGTAAAAAGTATAACATAATATATTTCACTGAATACTAGCAAGTGTTTATTAATTTTTTTTTATTTAATCAAACTTAAGTGTCTTTAGAATAGCTTCATACAAACCGGTATAAATGTGGTGATGAACAAATCACGATTGTGTCATAATCTATTCTATCTTGCCTGGATAAATTATGTAACATATGAAGATAATCTTCGCATCAGCAAATGATGAGAGATCGATACTTCAATTGAAGATGCTGCTAAAGTCAAAATACAGTTTAAATTGTCCTTTCAGAATTGACCATACCATCTATATTATGTGACAGTATAATATACTGACTGAATATTTAACAGGGAGATCGTTAAAATCCAACCAATCCACAGCCACATACCAGTATTGATATTGATCAATTGTCTGTACTCAGTGTGACGGCAACGGCAGCGAGTATAGGCGCGGCAGGCATCCCGCAGGCCGGCCTGGTCACCATGGTAATGGTGCTAGACACTGTCAACCTCCCCGCTGAAGACGTCTCCATCATTCTCGCTGTGGACTGGCTGCTGTAAGTTCTAGCACTGTTGTTTTATTAACTGATTCTTATGTGAACCGCATAATATCCCATTTTCTTTATTTAATAGTTAATCATTTGACATGTCTATATTTCAATACATATGACACAAATATTCACAAAATAAAAAAATAAAAAGTAAAAGGAAAAATTCGTCTTCGAAAAATTCGTCCTATTCTCTGTCTATTGTGAGCGTACCCAGAGGCTGGCAGCATAGCCACGTTGAATGGCAATGCTTATTCTTTGCCCAAAGTAATAGACATATTCTTTGAGAGTTATATTTTAAGGTAATCTTTACTTCATCTAGATTTTCCATCGGCTACATAAAGCCTTGATTAATTTCCATGAGTACCTAAGCCTAAAATAATAAAGTGAGCTTTTTGGTTTGGTTCCGTGCTTAATAGGATATCATGATGTCTTTGTTACCTAGACTGATGCTTAGGTAATTTTGCGATGACTGATGACATGTGTTGTTGATTGTTTAGATTAGTAAGCAGGTTACTGTTTCTGTATAACAGACTGCATGGCAATGAGGATAAAGTTACATGTTATTAGCACCAGCTATTAATTATAAACTTGATGTATTGCATCATCGAGACCGGACATATTAACCAGACATATTAATACATCATTTGATTTGATGATTCGTACATGCCTTTACATATAATTTTTCATCTACATGCGATGTTATACCCGTGTGTTGTGTTTAATGTCATTTGAGAGATGTGTTTCGATAATGCAATTTTCCAAAAGCTGTAACGCCACTTTTTGCTTTAGTTGTAAGTTGTACTTACGTACTTCGTTCCATTCGGGTGTACCTTGACACCTCCCAAGTTTCAGCATCACAGCCATTTTATCGTCCCACTGCTGGGCACAGGCCTCCTCTCCCAAGTTTATTTTTTGATATTTCGGAAAAAACAAAATTGTAGGCTCCGTTTTTTTAACATTATTATTCTTATTCCAGCGACCGTTTCCGTACAACGATCAACGTGGTGTGCGACGCTTTAGGCGCCATTATTGTGACGTCACTCTCCCAGGGTGACATTGAAAAAACTCGCGCCATCAACAATGATAGGGATGGAGCGCCGTCTCACGAACTTACCGAACTAGAGAAGGGCGACCATTGAGCTGAAAAAACCGTAAAAAACGTCCTCAACTGCCTACCGTGGACTGAATATCGAATCAAGCCATGATTGATTAAAAAATGAAATATTATTGGTCCGAATAATGGAAATGAACATACAAGTACAAGATGGGAGCTTTAAATTCAGATCATATCGAAAAAACCAAACTCGAATTGGTAAAAAATATTAAGAAACTGCTTCTAAGTAAACAAAAATATATAATTATATTCTGGAATTATTAACATTCTAAAAATCGAGATTAAATTCGAAAAATTTAACTATTTCAATAACCGTTTTTCGTTATGAAACTATTTTACGATAACTGTGCTGCGTTGAATTAATGAAGTTACGTACCGTTTTTTTATAACAATAACGCAATAACGTTGCAGCTTAAACTGTTATTTTGTGATGGGATGTTTTAGTAGGTATTCGTCTGTGTACAATATTGATGTATGAATTTTAATGTATATTAATGTCTAATAGAAAATGGCGATTTAAGTTTAAATCAATATTGTGACTATGATCATCTGTTTTGTGAGTTATATTTTTAAATCGATATTTCTATGATATTTAAGAAACGGATTATTTCAGTTTCTATATAATATTTATTACATGATATTTACCAATTGTCGGTTACCAAAGTTTTGTATTAAAATATTCAGTATTTAGTTAAATATTGATATAAATGGTAGAAGGAGCTTATAATGTGTGTTCTAAATGTGCCATTTTATGTAGCTTTAAAGTAGCTGTCGTGATATTGTCTAGAATTTTCGACTATCTTTGTAAATCTTAACTTCGAATGGAATATCTCTATTATTTCGAGAAGTACTGTCCAACTATTTTAAATCATAAAGCTACTGTCATCTATCTGTCAAATTTTCTTAATAGATTTTCAACTTTATTGCTGAAGCATATGGTTCAAAGTTGATTGGGAAAATTTGACAGTTTCGGGTAGCTTGATTGGTGTCTTTACAAAATGTTTCCTGCCAGTTCAATGATTTTGGATAAAAAAAAAATAACAAAAGTAAAACATACAACATTTACCTTTTAGTAACATATATTTCAGGACGAATACTTTGGAGAAATTTTGAAACAATTTGTAGGTGAAACGTTCCATCTATTTTTGTATGAATGTACATTAGAAGTAGTCGAATGTATGTTATGTATCTAGTAGGTGTTCTTTTATAAGTAGGTACTATATGCGCCAAATTTTATTAACGTAACAACGATATTGTTATATGGACTCTTTAATCAAAGTTTTAGATTGATTCCTTAGTACTTTTCGACAATTAGTATCTTCATTGCGAAAAAGTACTTAATATCATTGCATTGCATCTGTATTATTTATCTGTTTGTGTAAAACCGGGAATTTTACTTCACAGGAGTGAGTAACGTTCGTTGTTGGTCACTCCCAAAATAACACGTGTGACGGTGCGGGCGCCAGCACATTAGGCTACAACAATCTGTCAAATTTCCTTAATGGATTTTCAACCTTAACGCTGAAGTATAAAGTTCAAAGTTGATTGGGAAAATTTTACAGTTTAGGGTAGTCTGATGTGCTGGCGTCTTTACCTTAAAGGAACTTTAGAAAAATGTGAGCGTTGAGTCCCTCCGCGCGGAAGAAGTGAATCTTCGTAATGTGGAGATGGAATTAGGAAGGGGAACAAATGAAGTGAACTCTTATCATTTCTTTGAGACAAAAAAACATCGCTTGGCTAAACAAAAATAGAACATAATAGATATAAAATATGAATGCACTCTCATTCAGTCTCTTTGTATTCCCCCTTCAAGATAGCATTAAAAGTTTGAGGGCGCGTATTCCAAAACTTGGCAACATCACAAATAGCTGTCAAATATTTACATGTTTTTAATTAATTTGGCAATTTTATTGTAAGACTATAGGAACTAATGCTCTATAGTGCACTAAAAAAATTTTAGAAAATTTTAGATATCAAAAAATATTTGGGAACTTGCCAAATGCCTTTTTAACACTTGGAACAGGTTTTAATTGCAATTTATATTCATTTTTAGTGCAATACAGAGCCATATTTCTTATTTTCATATAGTAAATTTACCAAATTAATTAAAACTTGTAAATATTTAATAGCCATTTACGACGTCATCAACTTTAGGAATACGCTACCTACTTTGTTTGAAGCCACATTAGAAGTTTTACTTCAGCGTTGTAATGTTAAAGACAGCCTGCATTCCAGTTTCGAATGAATATGACACCTAGTGTTTGACTTCTATTTATTTACATTTGTTATCGATTGTTTTATCGTTAAGAACGATATAAAAATTATCGTTAGTAGTTTGAAAAGTTATTTATTTCTTTCGCTGTTTCGCCAGTTATTTATGAAATACACTTAAATTATATACCAATTCATACGGAATAAAATTTTTCATAATAGAACTTTTTATTGAAATGTTTTACAATTAAAAACTCTATGGTTCTAATAACTTAAAAAAGGGATACGTATACATACATATATATTTTATCTAAAAATTGGTGAAACAGTACCTAAGTAGTGTATGAGTTATTAAGTGATTCTCTCAAGCAATTTAATTTAGTACTAGTTATTCGAATTAGTTACAACATAATAACTTATATGAGAATAATTTATATTATCGACCACAGCAGAAGGAAAGTCATTTTATTGTGGCCAAATGTTAGCTGTAAGCTGTAAGGATTTATAGTAAGATATTTTACCGATTAAATAATATTATATAACCACATTTATGTACGTAGATGTAATGTTTATAATAGTCTCTAGTCCGCACTTTTTTTTATTAGTCCGTTATAGCAATTGATGTTAAAATTTAAATTTTTATCGTATTATTGTGAGTCGAGCTCTTTTTAATAAAATTATCGTTTTTTTGGTTGCACTCAAATATCCTTTGCTAGGAAGAAAATAACTTCTTTTTTATCGTTATTTGTTTGTATGTATTGCACTAAGTATGTATGTATAAATGAGTTAAAATCATGAAAATATTGTTATATGAGTACAAATATTATTTATTTATGTCGGCTCATGATTCCCTGTTTTTATTTAAAATTGATGTTAATTTAAATAAATATTTGTGTGAACATTGTTTCTTTCTTTTATAAATACGGGTTCGTAAGTAATTCAAACAACTTAAGTTTTAAATCATTTTTTATTAAAAAAATTAGCTTTTGCATTAACTTAGGATTAAGATTTGGTACAAAAATTTCATATCTCTTTGTATGTATAGAGCTGAGTCTCTATCACCTCACAGCCAAGGTACACTTTACACTACTAAACAAAAAAATAAAAGAATTTCACTTTACAACTAAAGTTTAAACAAAAACAACCTTCAAAGAAATAACAATTAGTGTTTGGTATCAAAATACCTACTAAGGACTTATCGTCTGTCAGTCAGTCTTATTGAATAAATATATATGTAATAACTTAAGCGTGTTCTCATTGGAATGTAAACTTCACTGGAAAGCCATGAGTATCCTAGTTGTGTCGAGGAACTAAAGAATCAATTGCGATTGTCAAACACGATTGACATTTCAGCGAACAATCGTGACGTCACAATGCCAATTGACGAAGCCTCATTTACCTAGCTAAAAGCTATTAATTATGATCTATATTTATAGCTAATTCGCTTATAGGAATGTTACATATCAGTGCGTAACATCCAACAACTATACTTACGTTACGCTATCAGAAGGCATGGCACAAACCGTTCGAACCGTAGTCTTTGTGTAACCTATCGCAACCTAGATATGTTTCAAGACTCCACCTTAAAGCTTTCTTTTACACACATTGGAAATTCAATAACGATAATCAACCTCTTTTCAATAAGTTATCGCGTACAGAAAAACTTAATCGATATCGATATTGTGAACCGTTTTTCCCATCACTGGTTTTAAACAGACCGCAATCGTGGCTTGAATAGTCGTGATCGTAGTTACGATTGTGTTTGTTATAAATGTTCATGTAACTTAATATATCAAAACAGTAGCAACTACTGCTAGGATCACGTGCACTGTCCACCATATTGTGTCAAACTTAACCTTAACGAATGTTCCCGATATCAGATCACCCAAGCACCTTGAAAGATTTTTACAGTAGTCATTTTCCCTAACATGTATCCAAATAAGGCGAGAATGAAGTGAGTCCGGTGGCTATACCATTCCATTGCTGACGTGGTTGTTATTGATAGTATTCCAATGTTTTTGTGAGCCGTTCTGTGTGTTGTACGCGGAGTCCCGGCGGCCGTTACGCTCGCTTCCCATCGAGTTCCTGGCCCGGGCCAGGGTAGCTGCCGATATCTCCATAGATTCGCCGTAAGGAAGTCTTGAACCACGCCTCATGCTGCCGCTTCGACATCGCACGTTCTGGAAATTAGAATAGTGTGTCATTGTTTGTTAGGATTTTTTGTAATTATTAAGAAAGATCATTAGCTATCCAGTGTAACATTAACATCTTCTTCATTAGTATTATCTTATCATTCACATTATCTTCTCAAAATAGTTCATTTTCATACCAAATTATGAATTATTAAATTAGTACCGGGTTGGTACACTAGTCTTGCCTAGAGTAGGAGAATCTGCTGCATCAATGCCAGTATTTTATTTAAATCATGACATGTTTACTATGATTTTAATCATTTGAGTATTCACACAAAAATTATCAGGAATATACAAACCCATCAAATTAAGCTACTTAGTACTCCTATCCAGTCCGTTCTAGTCAATATAGAACCCTACATTTGAAAGTTACAAGTGATAACATTGAGATATATTAAAAAAATGATACTTGTATCTAGATATTATTCACATGGAATAGCCTATAATGACTCATCACTATCACTACATAGTATAAAACAAAGTCGCTTTCTCTGTCCCTATGTCCCTTTGTATGCTTAAATCTTTGAATCTACGCAACGGATTTTGATGCGGTTTTTTTTAATAGATAGAGTGATTCAAGAGAAAGGTTTATATGTATAATAACATCCATTAAATAGTGGAGAAGTACTGTTATTTTTGAGGTTTCTAATGTGATGTCGTAAATAATTACATTTTTTCGCTATGTTTTTATATACAACGTTCACAGTTTTTCTGTAGTGTTTTTAGTATCAGCATTGCACCCGTGCGAAGCCGGGGCGGGTCGCTAGTCTAATCATAAAATAAGCTCAATGGCAAAGGTATACATTGTGCCAAGATACAACAGGTTCCCCTAACAATATGGAACGACTAAAGAAAGCTATGGGTATTATTACACACCAAACGAACGTACAAACGCCAGCACATCTACCTACCTCAATCTGTCAAATTTCTTTAATAGATTTTCAACCTTATCACAATAGCGAAAGGTAAATTTTGACCTGCTGGAGTCTGTACGTGCCGCTTATTCTTTAAGACATGACAGGAAAGAAGAAGAAGAAGTCGTGGTGGCCTAGTGGTTAAAGAGCCAACCTCTCAAGTGTGAGGGCGTGGGTTCGATTCCAGGTCGGGCAAGTACCAATGCAACTTTTCTAAGTTTGTATGTACTTTCTAAGTATATCTTGGACACCAATGACTGTGTTTCGGATGGCACGTTAAACTGTAGGTCCCGGCTGTCATTGAACATCCTTGGCAGTCGTTACGGGTTAGTCAGAAGCCAGTAAGTCTGACGCCAGTCTAACCAAGGGGTATTGGGTTGCCCAGGTAACTGGGTTGAGGAGGTCAGATAGGCAGTCGCTCCTTTTAAAACACTGGTACCCAGCCGAAACCGGTTAGACTGGAAGCCGACCCCAACATAGTTGGGAAAAGGCTCGGGAGATGATGAGGAAAGAAGAAGAAGAAGACACATAGATAAATATACAAAGCCGGGACTTACGAAGTAACTCACCCGTCCCGCGCGCCACGACCAACGGTTCCTGTTGAACACGCCGTATACGATGGGGTTCGCGCACGAGTTGGTGCACGAGAACAGCCACATCGCTTTCTGGATGGCGGGGTCTAGGCTCTTCAGGGATTCCTTGTCAATCCAGTACCTGAAATCGTAGTGGTTTTTTTAAAAACATAGGTAGACGCAAAATTAGAAGTTGCATGTGACTGCTAAAAATCTTTAGAAGTATCATCCTTTATATCCCCATCCAAAATTACATTTTAGGAATATCGTTGCTATAGTTCATCATCATCATCATCATCTCAGCCATAAGGCATCCACTGCTGAACATAGGCCTCCCTTTTAGATCTCCACACATACCGGTTGGAAGCGACCTGCATACAGCGTCTTCCGACGACCTTTATAAGGTCATCTGTCTATACTATAGGTACTATGGGTTGCTATAGGTAGTCTTTAAAAAATGTTTCACAAATATTAATTGGGTATAAAACTTTTTGTTTGACTCAACTTACCATAAACAATAACAGTAATAAGGAGACCAACAAGTAAAGAACACTAGAACTATGGTGACTGTCATTTTGAGTGTCCGAGCGCGCGCTCGCCCCAAAATGCCCACGCCGCTTCGACGCATCTTATCTGCAATCATCATATTGGAATTATTTGACGTCATCGTGTACTGCATTGTGCAAGCTAAAGTTAATAAAATGGAGGAGTAAAAATATGCACCATATTGACAAATATGAGAAAGAAGAAACAGAATAGGTTATCTGTTTGTCAGTGGACATGTGTTTAAAATTTTATGTTTAAACAGAGCTGCTGGCCTTATTCTCGATGTGAGTTGGTTTAAGAACAATTAGATGAACTCGGCCATCACTAACAAGTGCTAAGGTACCAGAAGATTAGTACAACTTTACGATGCTTGCAAACAAACTGTAGTATGAAACAATGCATGTAAGACGAACTCTCAAATAAAACACGATTGAACCCACGATATCTCATAGTACGCTTACCATTGGAAGTATTGGCTCTACGGATAATCTCGAGCAGCGCAGCGGACGAGCAATAGAGAGTGGACAGCAGGGGGATGACGTACATCAGGATCATGTTGACCAAGAAGTACGCAAACTCGTGACACTCCGTCGGCAACGAGCCGTAAGACACGCACTGGTAGTATCTGGAATTAATAAAGATTAAGATATAAATAAAACTTTTTTTTTTATTTTCATGACGGAGAACGTTTTTGGGTAGCGCTAATAACATATTAAAAAAATTGACTTCACAATCATATGATTTAACATAATACATAATGTCTTCTATTTCTATACTTTTGTTTAGTAAAGAATGATCACCTGAATATTGACATCAATATAATGCAATGAAATCCATTTCCTTAAAGTAAGTAAATAATAATAACATGTTAAGTCCCTTATACCAAACCCTAATGGCTGATTTAGGCTACACATAAATACAGCAATAAAATACAGCACTTTAGCGTAATTTTATTGATATTACATCAATCATTCCCAAACCTTCCGAATATTTGTTACCGAATACTTGAGAAGGGCAAACTAAATGACTATTAAGTAAGTAAGTATATAATGTATCGCCTAACTTTACCGTATCGAGAACCATTATGGTTGAGTAGTGTGGTAATTGAATATTGGCGTTACTTGGTCGATAGCTTCAATATAAGTTCTACGTAACTAATTTATATTACCACGAGCTATTCAAATTATCCATAGCTAACGATAAAACTATTTCAGTATCAACGGAAATTCCCTCAATACAAATAGAGTTTCTAACCGTGTTTATGTAAATAAATGTACTCTATATTATTAGCGTGTTAGAGGCAAGCTCAATAACCCTCGTCTATCGACAGGGTTTACGATCGGCGTCGGCTAGCCAAGACCATTTCTTTTAGTCGCGTCATCATTGCTATCGTATTAACGATATTACTGTTTTACTAAGAGACCCGGTAGATGATAGGGTTATACTCGCATACATTTTTGTTTAATATAAAATTACCAAATTAGTAAGAGAGTATTTGTCGTCTCTTCCAACTGGCATCCAGACGGATTATCGGCTATGGAGGCTGTTCTAAGGAAATCAGCCAGCTGCGCAAGACACAATACAGTGCACCCTCTATTCCTTCACTATTCGTCATTAGACCAACTTCTAACAAAATCAGCCAGCTGCGCAAGACACAGTATAGTGCACTTTCTATTCCCTCAATTTTCCAAATCAACGGCCATTTGATACATCTAATCGGGGATAATGGACCAAATAACAAAATGTTTATTTAAATTTCCCCATTTATTGACTTCCATTATGAACGCATATCCGACAAATAAGCTTACACTTACACAATACAGATCTCTTCTATCATTGACCGTTTGATCACTATCCTAAACATTTGACTATCTATGTTCTGCCTGGAATCTAGATTAATGGCCAAACTGGACATGAATGTGGCACAATCTTTGGATTCCGTGCCAATAATCGACAATATTGCGCCTAGATTCCTATCCTGTGTTTATCGAGCGTCAGATCAAAAGATTTGGTGGTATTCCCGTGATTGATGTGAATATGCAATAGCTATCAACGTCTTGCATATGTGAGTAGAATGTGTTTCCTGTAATGTCGTATGATACATGTAAATGATATTTGTAATCGGATGTTAGTGAAACAGTGTGATGTGAAAATATAGATATATGTAGTTTTAAAGGATATTCAATTATTCATGTTTTTAATAGAAACTACATTAATATTGTAAAGGCGAAAGTTTGTGTGTATATGTTTGTTACTTTTTCACGCCGAAATAGGGAAGCGGGTTTTAACGAAACTTGATAGTAGTGTAGCTTATACATCGGAGTTACATATTGGCTATTTTTTTATCCGGGTGCAGTATTAAGTTCTCTCAGGAAGCGGGTGAAATCGTTGAAAGAAGCTAGCAATTAAATAAAACATAGATGTACCTATATTTTAGACACTGTTGTACGCACGAGGTATGTAAATGTACCTACATACCTGCATTAAGATAATATTAGTACCTATAGACGCCAGCCCATTAAGCTACCCGAAACTCTAATTTTCCCAATAAACCTTGAACCTTATGCTTGAGAAAGAAGAAAAACTATTAAGGTAATTTAATAGATTGTAGTAGCTTGATGTGCTGGCGTCTGTACGAAATACCGAGTAAGCAAGTTTGTTTTATCCAATTGTCAGAAAGAAATATTTTTTTATCTTTGCAATTGTAATAGAATGGCTCAGAGCCGTATTCTACAAAGAAAAGGCAAAAAAAATTGTTCTAAAAATATTTCGCTCTGCCCCGCTTTACCTAATAAATGTTATTTAAACAACATATTCAAGAAAAACTACGTGTTGTAAGGAAATTGAAGAAATTCTCAGCGGCTTCAAAGGAGGAAGTAATTTATATAACTTGGGAGAACTCTTTGACTTTCATCTAAGTTAAGTATCATTTGAAATCTTCACAATTCGTTAAACTTTCGGAATGGTTCAGCGCTGGGGCCTCAACTGGGGGGTTGTGGCTCGCGGGGATAAACTGACATAGGTCAGTTTTACAATTAATACACGAACTGCTCACAAACACCAAGCAGTCTGTTCTTGTATTATAAATCCGATAGTAATTCCGCCTTTGCGTCGAACGTTTCATAAGTATTGAACGTAGTACAGATGCTAGCAGGTCAACCCACCCAAATATTGTGATAAGGTTGAAAATCTATTCTTTAATAGATTTTCAACATTTGACATTTTATTGAGGTAGGTTGATGTGCTGGCGTCTGAACATGGCATTAAATGTCTCGAACGGTAAAAGCTATTCACTTTTCAAGGTAGTGATGCCGAGGGGAACAGTATTAAAAAACTAATTTAACACATGTTTCGAATACTCAATAAAATGTTTATGAAGTAGGCTTTTGATGGGATTCGCCAGCGTATGTAGATTAACTGTCGATGAATATTAATCACGTGTCCAACATGTGGGATCAACGAACCGTGAGTTGGCGCCAAAAAAAAATAAATGAAATATTGAACGCGAATGTTTTCACACACTTTTTTTTATAAAATACCTATAACTTATTTACTGTGTTTCGGATGGCACGTTAAACTGTAGGTCCCGGCTGTCATTGAACATCCTTGGCAGTCGTTACGGGTAGTCAGAAGCCAGTAAGTCTAACCAAGGGGTTGCCCGGGTAACTGGGTTGAGGAGGTCAGATAGGCAGTCGTTCCTTGTAAAACACTGATACTTAGCTAAATCCGGTTAGATTGGAAGCCGACCCCAACGTAGTTGGAAAAAGGTTCGGGAGATGATGATCTATAACTTATTCAAATTCGGAATGTTTTTTTCTTCAGCCTGTTATCGCGCTGTTACATTCATTAATTGCCTGGATTTCAAGATACCTCGATTCTAAATTCAAATTGCAATGTCACAGAACTTCTAAAGAAAGGAGTTCAAACGTCCATAAATGAAAAAAGTTTATCTGATGAAGAAATCTTTGTTGAATTTTATTTGAATGTTAGGTATTTTCAATGGAAATGTACTCAGTAAGAATGTAGCAAAAGAAAATAAATATCCCTTTGATTTTTGTGTTTGTTTGAGAATTCTTAGTATTTGTAGACATTTATTAACTTGTAGGTACCCTTGTTTATGCTAATCTAAATAATACAGTTAGGCAAAAGATAAATTGCCAAGAGGTTATAGGAGATGAAAAACATAACCCTATCTGGCAGTCGGGTAAAAAGGGAATTTTCAAGGTATATTAAAAAAGGAAAAAAGGGTATACCCTTGGAAAGGAATACCCTTCTTTCAAGGAAAACATATGACAATGGGGTGCTTGTGCTTTCATAAGATGCCACTTACCCCTTAACATCGGGATGCTCCTCGACATGAAATATAAAGCTCTGCGGCAGACTGGCGAGCCCGGCGCATACCCACGCCGTGATCAGCGCTCTGCGCACGCGCGCCTCCCACGTTACGTTTAAAGGCTTCAAGATGGCATAGTATCTGTAATGCAATACAAATATTTTTTTAGGGATGAGTGATACTATTTTTAATTCATTCAAGTTAAACAGTTTCGGTTTTTTAATGTAAGTTAAGGAGAATTCAATGTTCATTAATATGCGTTACGTGTGGTTTGTTAATTCATCGTCTAACTTTTCTACTAGATTGATATTTGGCTTTTGCTGTAGGTAGTAGATACTTGAGTAATACATATAACTATAACTCAATAACATTTTATTATTATTTTGTAATATTTTATCAAGTATTTAGTGAGTTTAGATTCTTAGGGCCTATTTCACCACCTACGAATAAATTCCAGTTAGTTTTTTTGGTACGACGGTACGGTCATACAAATTCTGTTCCATTTTTGAATTTATTCTATGTATAGTCTAGTTCTATTCAAATATTGTGAAACTGGCCCTAAAACTTTCTTTAAATAAAACTTTCATACAAACTTATTTACTAAACTTACTAAAAACTTATTTACAAGTGTAAGATCGTTTGATCTTAGCCTTAATTAAGTAATACTTTGTGAATAATTTCACATGTTCTCGTATGTATTAACGTAAGCGTTTTTAGAAAAAAACATAATACTTTAATGTATTAATTTTACACTCTCAGGTAACTTGGGTTCGACAGCTTGCTAATCGTTTGAACACAAAAGGATTGGATAATTTACTTAATTAATAATGTTGGTCCATTAAATAATTAAGTAGAGAAGAACTAAAATTATCTTGTACTTAGCCTCTGCTTAGGTTTGTAGATGTACTAGAGCTCAATGCATAAGATTAATTGCGTAGGTATAGCTTTAAACGGAGTTAATAAGTCTTTTTATAGGCATCTTTTTAGGTATAGAAATTGAGTGTCAAAAGGCAATTTTTACTAAAGTTTCATTGATTTCGTCAAAGCTATTAAGAAGGCTCTTTAATTTAGAGTATAAGTCAAGTCATAAATAAATAAAAAGATGATTGATTATACTTTCTTCGGAAAGAGAACAGATTTTACTTTCTTCTTTCTTATCTGTATTGTATAGATTTTTTTTTTATAATAATAATATAATATCCCTCTCACATTAACACAACGTCATCTAGTCCCAAACTAAGCATAGCTTGTACTATAGGTACTAAACAACTGATAAACATACTTATATACTTTTCTTTTGTTAATACATACATATTATACATAGAAACACCCAGACTAAGTTAAACACTCATGTTCATGTACCTACACAAATGTTTCACTTATGCGGGAATCGAACCCGCGACCTATAGCGTGGCAGGGATTTGTTTATGTTGTTAACGTATTTCTTTCTTTAAAAGAGTGTTCGTGGACGTGAATGTGTGCCTCTAGTGTGACGATTCATAGAAGCCTGCAAAGACATATTCTTGAATAAAATCATTTGAAGTTCCTTTTGATTTTTGATGTTATTGCTCAATAGCAAAGATTCAACAAAGACAAAACAGCATTACTATTATCTGTACTCCATCAAGTCCTACAAACACTTATGTTCTTGAAACTCCAACACATAAGCCTTGCCCAATACACAGGTGTAACAACAAGGCAAGGCTATATAGAAACACAGCTGTATGACCGATGTCGTTCGATGACCCGACACACCGCACACTCATTATACTAAATGTATCTACTTACCTAAGCCCGTCATTATTTTCGCTGATGGAGTATGTAGGCAGTTATGAGGTATGTGCATATATATACGTACATACAAATAAAATTGGAGTGTCTGTTTATTATAATACTGAAATAACCGCTTATTACTACATGCATATGAATATGTATACCTACGGCAAATACACCAATACATATACATTTTTAAATTTGTGTCTGTCTGTCTCTTTATTCCGGCTAATCTCTGCAATGGCTGCACCGATTTTGACAGGACTTTTATTAGTAGGTTGATGTAACTAGGAGTAACTTAGGCTACTTTTAAACTGGAAAGTAAGCCCCTTTGGAAGCAGGTGAAACCGCAGGGACGGCTAGTCCTAAATAAATACATGAGTACACGGTACAATGCGTTTGTTACAGGAGTTACTCAGAGGGTCGTACGGTACCGTTTGTTTAGATTCGGAGATGTGATTAACCTACATGGATACGCATGTTTTACGACTATTTTGTAAAGATTTCACTTAATATTGAAGGATATATTTTTGCTGGTGGCTTTCTCTAAAAAAACTTGTTTTAAAATGAGCTCTAAGCATTTTGTTTTCAAACCTAGTAGGGACAAATCATGACTACTTCTACTGACATTTTTTATAGAAATACCAAATCCTGAAATATAATATATGTATAAAAATATAATATAATTAAAATATCCGTTTTTTTTAAGAATAATATAAAAGAGTTTATGTGAATAAAAAATAACTTTAAGATTGCTATAACTGTGGAAGTATTTCTAGATTCCAGTTAAACTTGGCTTTAACATAAAAAGCAAGTGTTCTGTTCCGATCGGATGTGTGATAAGCTCTTATAAACTTCAAAGCTACGTAAGCTCAAAGCTGGTTTTTAATTTTCCGCACTGAAAAGACTCGAGAATACTACGACGATGAGAGCTCTTGGAACACGCAACAAGCGGGCTGAGGGCAAATACAAAGTCTGGCATATAATATAGTCTAAAGAATTTTGTTTCTTTTAAAAAAATAGTCCTTGAATGATGCTTCAGATATCTAGATAGATTATGAATCTACTCTTAATTTTGTTGTGTTGCGCTATTCAGTTTTCAAAGTGATGCTTAAGCTTATCATTTCCCGAGCCTTTTCCCAACTATGTTAGGGTCGGCTTACAGTCTAACCGGATTCAGCTGAGTACCAGTGTTTTAAAAGGAGCGACTGCCTATCTGACCTCCTCAACTCAGTTACCTGAGAAACCCAATACCCCTTGGTTAGACTGGCGTCAGACTTACTGACTTCTGTCTAACCCGTAACGACTGCCAAGGATTTTAAATGACATCCGGGACCTACAGTTTAACGTGCCATCCGAAACACAGTCATTGGTGTCCAAGATATACTTAGAAAGTACATACAAACATAGAAAAGTTGCATTGGTACTCTCCTGACCTGGAATCGAACCCACGCCCTCATACTTGAGAGGTTGGCTTTTTAACTGCTAGGCCACCACGACATTCGACTATTTAAAGCTTATAAAATATTGAATTCTAATCATGAACTGGTAAACTAAATAAACTCAGTGTGAGAGGAGGCCTGCGCCCAGCAGTGGGATGATAAAAAGGCTGATGATGATGATAAATCATAAATTGGAATATTGTGTACTTCGCTAGCGTCAAATGATACTTTTTTGACTTATTTGCAATAAGCTAATAGATGTCCTTTATGTCTTACAATTCCAAGAATCCATAAAATATATGTCACCTTATGACCTATTTAAAAAAGGTCGAAAGTCCATAACACGTTTTGAACCTCTGTGAACAACTCACGCAGCCCAAATAAGCAATCAATCTCATGCCTAGCCTTTTCCCAAGCAGTGTTTTACATGGTACAAAAGCCTCTCTGACTTTCTCAACCTGGACCTTTCCCGAGACCTCTACACTACTTCTCCCCTAGACTATTTGTCTGAGTTTCTGGTCTCTGACTACCCTTGACCATTGCCAAAATGTTTAAATGACAGCCGGGACCAAGCCATTCAAAGTAGGTATATCTTTCGAAACACGGACACTTATCCATAGACCGACCGCGATAAGCGTTGCTTAACTTATATCCATTCAACCCTTGCGACTGTTACTTAACCACGAGCCCGAATAAACTAAAACTTTTTATAACTTACCTATCAACTGCGATACAAATAAGCACGAAGCTGGAGAGGTACAGCCCGAAGGTCCGCGTGAACATCATGACTCGACACATGAGGTCTCCCGCCAGCCACTGCACGGTCCCCGCCCACGCGATCTCCAGCGGCATCATCAGGAATGTCACCTGCAACAACACTGCTTGTCGTTTCATTTGCTGGTTTAGTTAAAGGTGTATTTCCGAGGTATGGGGTAAACGCATGTGGCTATTGACGGTAGCTAGGAATACGCGTCAGCCACACGCGGTCGATTACAGACACGCGCGATAGTTGCGTTTCGGAAGTGTACCTCAAACATGTCTTGAAGTTTCTCATGCCGTTTCATTCATGTCTCAAGGGTAGTTCTCCTAGCTTTAGGACAATAACTTAGCTATAAGCCTACTAGTCTTATTTCTGTACATTAAATGTAAGGAAAGCTGTTAACATAAGCCGTTTTTAGCCGCAATTTTTGGACCCTAATGAAAATATGTATACCTACCTAACATGCTATCTCTGCATTACCTTAAGGTTGACTGAAAAGAATGCCTTTGGCATTAAATCCGCCTTTCTACATATTTTATGTTACATATAATTAAAACCACCACCGACAAATAGTAATAGTGTGAAAAGAAAAACAGGTTGAGCTCTATTTGGTACTACATATATGTATAAGTATGGATACAGTAAACTCTTTCAAAAATCATGAGACCACGTGATCATGCTACGCCGTAGCGCTGTAGCTCTGTCGTAGTACCAATGGCACATCAATAATTTGTGGTGCAAGAAAAGAGTTACGATAAAATATAATAAATAAGGGTGCGGGAAAAATGTATACACCAACAAATGGAAGAGGTATTTTCATAGATTTTTACATTAAACCCTAATACGATCTAGTAACTTCGTGGAAATCTTTCTACGTGAACTTGAGTGATATTCAAACTAAATTGATCCGCCTTCAATCACAGATATAACCGCCATTTTAAAGGGTGCTTTATAGTAGAAGAATAAAGAAATTCATGTTTGATTAGGGACATAAATTGTCAACAGTTTTTTTGTAAAACGTAGTGTAGGACGTCCTCAGGCACGGTGGAGTGATGACTTGCGCAAGATGGCTGGCAGGAGCTGGATGCGAGAAGCCGAAAATCGATCTCAGTGGCTTGCACTTGGAGAGGCCTATGTCCAGCAGTGGACTGCGATAGGCTGATGATGATGATGATATATTTTTTATTTTGTGTGCTTTTTATGAATATGTTTTATTTCCCTTTCACTTGTTTTAATTTATCAGTTGATTATAAAGTTCTCTGATTTATGGACTCAATGCCTGAAAAAAATATATAAAGACGTTCTTGACTTTTTTTATTTCAGATAACGTATGTCAAATGAAAAAAAGTATTTACCGCTTCGTTATACATCATATAAGTTTGTTCAATAAAACACACAGTACCTCATATCACCTTTTTACTGATTGTGGTATTTTCATTCGGCTCACGTAGAAAAATATGTTCACAAAGCCACGCGAGCATAATTCTATGAGTTTGTTCACGAGACGAAATAATATCAATCAATGTCAATAGAATGAAAATATGTTTTGTCACGGTGTCGGCCAACCATGAAAATCCGAACAAATAATACAACCAAAATTGGCTTTCATAAGGTACCCGGTAGTAGTGTAAAATTGAATGTTCGAGGTCTTCATAAAAAAATGTTGTTTGTTTTGTGCCATTGGGTAGTTGAAAATAAAATCCTTTTGATAAAAAATATTCATTTGGTATAACATCTTGAAATAATGACACCTTAATTTATCGTTCTGACTGAAAAAATTGATAGAATTTTTATTATTGACAATAAAGGTAAGCAAAATGTGTGTACGGCGTAATGTGAAAAATCTGTGACGCCATAGTTTTTACTTTCGTACAAATTGCATAGAAAGTAACCGTTTTTGGCAGTTCAATAAAAGTATTGCTCGCTCTTTTCTATTTTGATGTAAAAGCCTATTTCTACAAAGAAAAAATAAAAGAAACAAGACAATCTACAAATCTCTATCTCTCTACAAATCTGAATTGTTTGAACGTACTATTCTCAAGAACTATTATTGGTCCTATTTGAAAAATTGTTTCTTTGTTAGATAGCGCATTTATCGGACCTACTTTTCAGCTGGTGAACCCGCTGGTTAAAACTGCTCTCGAATAATAGTGTACTTATAAACATAAACAAGTATAAATAAAACATTAGTTTGTTATGGATCGCCATTATTTACGGCCAAGGCTTGATATTATAAGGTACTGTAAATTATTTTATAATTTGCATAAATCTCCCTTAGAATAAATTGTTAAATAGATCCATTGTTTCCAACCCGCATTGGGTAAGCGGGGTGATTAGCGCTCAATCCATCTCCGTGTGAGAGGAGGCCTGTGCCCAGCAGTGGGACGATAAAAAGGCTGATTAAGAATTTATTGTTTGTCATTTTTGTAGATTTGATATTATTTTGGAGGCAATTGTTAGCGGTCTGTCCTTTATCCTTGTTCATAGGTTAGCGTCACAATTATATTTTTTTTTTTCAGCAATATATTATATATATTTTTTCAGCTATTTTTTTTCGACTGGTCTATTTGAAACTTATAATTCTTCACCCATCAAAACCTTAGCCTTTGTCGTATTGGGACTGAAGGCTGTATGCAAAACTTTTCGATTAGGTATCAAGGTTTACAATTTACCTTTGCCATTGCTCACATTTTTTTTAGATTAGTTATCTTCAAATGACCTCTGCAGCTGGTGGGTCGTCTTTTGGGAGGGAGGGTCAAGCTTTTAATGAGTAAAACCCCTGTTACACTATATTTGTTATGTACGAGTACCTACATACGCAGGCTTAGCATGGAAACCGTAGAAACAAGTTTTGCCTACCGGAGACTGGTCATAATGGCAGAAAAGTGACAGATTGATGCAAGATTTCTTTTGAAATTTTTTGAAATAATTTTTCTTTTCTTCGATCGACATAAATCTACAAGTGATTATATGCGAGTTGACAGGTCGCGCCATGCTCGGGCAGAAGACATGTTGACATCGTCTTTTCTTCATAGAATAGAATAGATATAAAATTGCCATGCTAAGCCTGCTGTTATACATTAAACTATAAATTCATCACCCAGGATTTAAACTTGCAAAATCTCATTTTCTCAAAGCAAGCACGGTAATTTCCGGATTTTCTATAGATACATCATCAAAAATCCAGTATTAGATAACTTATCACAATCCCACTGACGCGAATGTAAAGACCGTCTGCTTACGCATAAAGTACTAGAGTTAATGAGTTGATAGGAGATAGGCGGATCTACTGTGACGTCTGTCTATCCGCTGGGTTAAGTGAGGTCACATATTTATAAGTATGACTGTTAAGTAATGTTGGTGATCTGTTTTTAGATCTAAGAGAAGTGTGAAGTCCAGCAGGCTTAGCATGGCAACCGTAGAAACAAGTTTTGTCTACCGGAGAATGGATATAATGACAGAAAAGCGACAGATTGATGCAAGATTTCTTTTGACATTATTTGAAGAAATTTTTCTTTTCTTCGATTGACATAAGTCTACAAGTGATTATATGCGAGTTGACAGGCCGCGCCATGCTCGAGCAGAAGACATGTTGACATTGACAGAAAGAGCTTTGTCTTTTCTTGATAGAATAGATATAGAATCGCCATGCTAAGCCTGCTGAAATGGGGGAATACGTTGGCCCATATTTATTCCCATTTCCTCGTTAATTAAGAGGTTATTGCACTGAAAAAGGTGCCAATTTCTGGTTCAACGAATATCGTCCCCATAAGCCTAAGCCTGCAGCTAAGAGGTTTGTATTTATCCATCAGAATAAATATTCTCAAAAGTAGTAACTGTAGTAGTAACCGGTATAAGCCATAGAATTCCTGTTTATGTGTGCCACTTTACATGGTTCTCATTTTAATAAGATCAGTATTTCATTGTAGCCTAGTAAACCAAATGGTTTTTCGGTGTCGAAAAATGTCTGACTAACAACTAGCCGTATAAATATTTCAAGCACCAGATAAAAATCAGTCTAAAATCGTCTCCAGTGTCCTACTTCTTTTTCATATCAACTTTTATCGTTTTAAGCAGAGTAAAAGCGCAACACAGACACCAAGCGCACCAAGCTACACGAAACTAAAAAAAATCCCAATCAACTTTGAACCATATGCTTTAGCGATAAAATTGAAAATCTATTGAGGAAATTTGACAAAGTCGCTTGATGTACTGTCGTATTTACCTACACAGTAAGACAGTTACGGTTCGCTTATACTAAAAATAACAATAAGCCCTTACCATAAGGTCAGCAACAGCTAAATGCATGAGCAGTACATCGAGCCTGCTCGCCCTCCCTGCCCTCTTCCTCTTCATCAGCTGTGATAGCACCGTCAGGTTCCCCGTCGCTGACACCACCATCAGCACACTATACACCGTCATGGACACCATATGCCCATGGTTGAACCTCATGTCCAGAGGCAGTTCGTCACTGGTGTTCAAATGTGTCCAGTTTTTTTGCGAAGCCCCGCCGGGCCCCGAAACTTTTTCGTCTATATCCATGGTGTTTGTTATTTGGTGAGGGGGTATGGGGATGACATCTTCGGCTGCTGGGTGGTCATTCGTTGTTGTCTGCAATGGAAGAAAGAATAGGTTTAATTTGAGGTTTGATTTATCTATTGAAGCTAAGAGGGGTGTCGTTTGTTATAAGGAATATTTTTTAGTTGGTAGATATGAGCTACATTGACAGGCTTTTGAAGGATATCTAATAAATGTGTTCAGTAGCCCACCAGATATAACACCCGTCTGGTTGCAGGATCCCTTCATTGGGGTGTGAACAGCTTTACTCCCTATTCTTCACTCTTCTAATAGGTACTTAAAATAAGTAGATACAATTATTATTTACGGGGGAGGTTTCCTACAACAGACGTTATTTTTGGCTGTTTGAAAGGTACAGAACCCTTTGTGCGCGAGACTGACTCGCAGTTGGCTGGCTTTTTTGGTTTTGTGACGCTACGTTGCTACGACGTAGCTGACGTAACAGCTGCCTACGCAGGCATCGATCATTCATAAAGTGTCATCTTTAAGTTCAAGGTAATTTATTTGCGGCTTTAACTGACACAATATAGTTCGTAGATACCTTTATCGGATTCCATATAAAAAGGAATAAATTAAGAAAAAAAAAACTAACATTACTTTACTTTTGGTCAAAATTTTCTAGATATTCTTTGATCCATAAAATATTTACAACTAAATTAATTTTGTACATAAAAACCCGAGATTTGCCGACATCAAAACCTGATCCAGACATTTAAGTCTTCTAAAATTCCGAACGATCTAATTCCGTTGGAACAAAAAACTGATTTATTTTTAGTTAAACATGAAAAAGCTTTTATATTTTGTGGCAAAAAAATTGATCTTTTCGGCGTCCTTGTATTTTTCGACTGAAAATATATTTTCACGTTATTAAGTACCAGGCGGAGCTCCTTATTAAAGTTAAAATAATTACTTTAAGTGATTCATCATCAGCCTTTTTTTTATCGCCCCACTGCTGGGCACAGATGATTGCTCAATGCGGGTTAGTGATTTCAGACTTTATAATCCAGTTTTCCTCGAGATGTTTTCCTTCACCTTTAATCAGATTGGTGTCCAAGATATACTTTGAAAGTGCATATAAATTAGAAAAGTTGCATTGGAGACCTCATTTCGTTTTTTATAAAAAATGTGTTGACGTGTAAAAGTGTTGAGTTCAACCTATTTGCAAAATAAATATAATTTATCGTTATCATTATCATTCTTATAGTTATTACTTTTATTGGTTTTGGTACGGTGACAATTTAATTGGAATCAGAAAGTAGAGGTAGATCCCGACTGTCAGTTGTTTCGAAAGTATTCGTAATTAATTATGAATCCCGTTTTCCTGTTTTATGATTGCAGTCTTTGGGCAAATATATTATGTATAAGAACGCAACCTTCTTTTTTTTAAATATACATAGGATTTTATCACGATTTGTGTCGGCACTTCAATTTAATTCAAATGAGTATGAATATCAGGGATTATTATTAGATACACTGCCGGTGGGCAGCGATGAGGAGGAATTGTTGACGCCATTTTTTAATGAGGATTACATATTTATTTTTGTTACGCGTATAATAAATATTTGTAAATATCAGGGATTATGTTATATGTATCATGTATTTCGATATGTGAGTTAAAATCAAATTGAGACAGTACATATATTTATGTATGAATGCAAAGAAAGAAAATACGTTTAATTGAGTAGTTAGGACATATATATATTTTTTTAATTGAAAATGTTATTATTGTTGAAGGATTTGTTGCTTAGAAAACTAAACATAGGTTTTATTAAAGCCATTAAAATTAAAGAAAAAAAATGGTAATATGTCTGAAACATCTATTAATTTAGCATTTTAATATAAGGTATTTATGCAGAAAAAGAAAATGGATAACAAACTTACGTTTTGCACATTTTAATCAATACAGCGTAATTATAAAATATATTCTACATAATCTTTGTAAATCTCGTTATCTTAAAATAAATAAACAGAGGGTCATTAATATTGATGCCATCATCCACAAAGGGTATTTTTAAAAGCGGATACCCAATTAAAAGTTTTACATACACAAAAGAATAATTTGTTAATGGATTTATGTAAGCCTCTCAGGTACTCTAAAAGAGAAAACTGGGACAGTTATTGGCAGTAATTAATTGCGGTATAGTTTTATAACCTTACAGATGCCAGCACATCAACCTACCTCAGTCTATCATTAAAAAAATAGATTTTCAACCTTAGTACAATAATGGAAGGTTAATATTCGATTGGTAAAATTTCACAGAGTCGTACTACTCGCATTTCGGATTCAATCCATCAGGAATCGTTGTCAACACAGGGTATCAAAAATCTTTATTAGTCACAATCAGTTCAGCCATTTCAAAAACCATGTCGCGTCAATAGTTTATATAAGTTCACTCCTTCATAAAGGCCCCATGTGACGTCAATATAGTTAGTTAAACTATATCTAACGAAATCACGTAAATTAAAACTTAAAAACAATTTAAATCATCGTTAGCCAGCATCAAATTTGGTCAGCGTGGTCCTTCGAGGTCCTTCCTATCTTAATTTATCACTTGACGTCTGGTATTGAGATAATTAATGAACGGGCCGGACAAGGGCCCAAATTATTGCAGGTCAATCATATTATGTTGGGTTGAAATTGTTTAGTGATATCATTATCCAGTTAGTAAAATGTCTAAGTAATTTTCCGAGTTCTGTGATCATATTTTGCTACCTTTCAACCAGCGTGTTCACCCCGTTCCGTGGGGACTAGTCTTCGCAGCTGGATAAAAAGTAATACACTACTTCCTTCCACAATTAATGGACCATCTTACATAGAAATAATTATTCAAATCGGCCCTATCCTTATCATATAGCTCAAGCAACAAAACAAAAAAAAACTCTCCGGCTTTATAATATTAGTACCGATTAGTAAGGTAGTCTGACTAAGCATTTAAATGTAGTCTTGGCAGAAATTTCGTGTGACCCAAATAAGGTTACTTTGGGAGGCTTAATATTTTATCGAAGTTAATTAAAATGCGTATAATTTATTATTTGAGTTAATGAAACAATATTTTTCTTTTTGTAAGAGGAGACTTTAAAAACAATTACTTACGTGACTTAGACCTTTCTTTTGGTGTAACAATTAAATTGAAACATAAGCCACAAGTAGGCCTACTTGTGGCTTTCAATTACTAAATAACAATTAAAACGGGGATCTTAGGGATCTCCTAGTATCAATTGTTTCAACATAAGGACGGACAAAACTGCTTCTTCAATCAGTAGGAAGAGACAAGGAACGTAGAGAAAGTAAAGACACAATTTGATGATAGGCATTTTATTAACAGGGCAAGTGCGAGTCGGACTTAAAACCTTTTTTTTTAGACCTTAGGGTAGCATTCATAAAAGCCAAAAATAATATACCTCCACATGACCTACATGTACCTCTTTTGAATTTTAATTTTATTTTTATATATTTATTTTATAAAAAAGGTATGCTTAATATTTTTCAAATATTTTAAGCGTCTAACCATAGTGTAACCTAACTACTGCAGTTGTCAATATAGAGCAAAATAACACATTTGTTGTCTGGGAAACCCAAATTATTTTATTCAGGTTATCAGTATTTCAACTAACTGTCACGATTTATGAGATACAGTTTGGTGACAGACGGACAGAGAAGTCTCAGTAATAGGAACCCAAAAACTTTGGATAGTTTCAACAATTTCTTATTTACTATGTAATCGTATTATGTATTATTTACTACTAGCTTCTGCCCGCGACTTCGTACGCGGATCCAGTCGCTTATGCCAGCGACTACAGGGCCGTCAAAATTGAAGATTTGAAACGTCTGATATCGAATTCTATGAGTCCGGGGACGGGAAAACAACAGGATGCGCGAGACGATTTCTTTTTGTAATGCCTCAAATTGAACATTTTGTTAACGTCAATCCCAATAGTTAACAGTGTAGCTGGGCGCTTGGAATACCATAACAGTTGTATCAGATCTTCAATTTTATACGTCTCTTCCACTTTCTAACTGCTTATGAATATTTCGTTATGTGCTTATTCTGAACAGCCTCATTGATGTAGTAGTCGCAAGGCGCGACTGCTGTGCACGGGGTTTTGGGTTCGATTCCCGGGTCGAAATCGCTTTGTGAGTTTTGAGAAACTTTCATAAAGCAGCCTAGAGTCTGGAAGTTGGTGATTGATTCACCCGTGCATCGGAGAGCACGTAAATTTCGGTCCTGCGATCTCTCTCCGGTCATGTCGGATTGCCGTCCCATCGGACTGTGAGAGTGACGGAATAGAGAGTGCACCTGTATATGCGCGAATGCTTGAGCACTATAATAAATGTCCTGCGCAGCTGGTTGATAAATTTTTAGAAATTTGATAAATAAATAAAAAAGTTGATAAATCCATAAAAGAGAACGGCTGCCGTAGCCGACAATCGGCCTGGATGCCATCATTCTGGACAATGTATGATAATCTCGGTGAGAAATTAGTCGTGCATTAGGTTAATTACTGCTTTCATAAGCGTTAGTAGATGTGCGAATACGCTGAGAAGTCAAGCATAATTCTGTATCGGTAATTGGTTTCTCCGAACCAGCGGTCAGTGGCGCAACATACCCTTCTTTGGTCTCTTTATAGAGAACTGGATGTGGAAGCGTAAATACGCTGGACACGCAGGCATAATTCTCGATCCGAAAAGGTTTCAACGGTGCGAGTTGCAGCCTTATGTCCTCGAACAGCATGAAACCTCTCCACACTTAAATTAGCTCTTCGTTGGATTCTAGGGATCTTATGATCCGATGAATCTTAGCTTCTTCGGACAATGGAAACAATTTAACTTTTTGTAAGCATAGTTATAGTTTTGTTGTGAAGATACTTGATCCTTAAAAATCTAAACGTCTGCTCTATTGCACAACCTGGCAGGCTACCGTGTCAATTCAAAAAATCAAAAGAAAATTAAAAACTGAAATAACGTAAATGCCCTTCGCATTTACGTTATTTCAATATTGATGCGATAAAATAAAAAAATGGGAGTTTTGGCCGGAATACCAAAGTCAAAATTTCCAATCTGTTAAATTTTCTAAATAGAATTTCAACTTTATCGCTGAAGCATATGGTTCAAAATTGATTGGAAAATATTTACAGTTTCGGGTAACTTGATGTGCTGGCGTCTATACGAAACGCAGTCCTAAACTGCTACAGCTTTCACCGCGCTGAGGTACTTTCAGCTGATGTTATTTTTAACCGACTTCAAAAAAGGGAGGTTCTTCACATCAAATGTGTCTGATCTTAGATTTTTATAAGTCAACCGGAAATGCCCATCAGACCGAACAACTTTTTCTAAGACGTCAGTTCTATATGTTTGATGGTGTAGCTGGGCTCTTAGAGTTCCATAGAAGGTGTTCTAGATCTTCAATTTTTATACGTCAACAGCGAGTGCTCATCAGGCTGAACAACTTTTGCTAAGACGCCATTTCTATATGTTCAATGGTGTAGCTGAGCTCTAGGAGGTCCAAAACAGCTGTTCCAGATCTTCAAATTTTATCTCGCAGAAGTAAATGCTCATCACGTGGCAAAGTTTTTGCTATGGCAGCATTTCTCTATCTCTTATAGTTAAGCTGGTCTGTTGCTGTTCTGCATCAGGTGTTAAAGTTTCCAAGATAATTTATAGCCTATATGTTGCCCCGACCTAACACCTATACAACAAAAAAAGAATCATTCAAATCTGTCCAGTGGTTCCGAAGATTAGCGCGTACAAACAAACAGACATACAGACAAACAGACATAATTTTTTATTCGGATTCGTGTTCTATTGCTTTTTCTAAACCCCCCTCAGTTATTATTTTTGTCAATATATTATTTGTACAGACACGGATTTTTTACTGTTTTATTATATGTATATAGATATAGATGTAAACGTGTTTATGTCGCTATTTTTTTAAAAGGGAATGTCATTGACTTGTTGTTAGTTCTTAACCTCAAATTCGAGAACTTTCTGCAAACGATTAGTTTTATTGACTCGTTAAAGTTTAGTTAAATCGAAGTCCCTCGCGAAATACGCAATCAAACTTTTTTTTTGGTTTAGTGACCTAGGATTACTTTTGACCTTGGATGAGACAAGAGGTTGCAGTCTAATCATTGTGTGTTGAACCTGTATTTTCATCAGGTCACATACCGTTAGGTTACATTGCATCAAAATTATTAAAAATAAAAGATTTACTGTTATGGAACTAACAAAGAAAAAAGTTTTAATGCATGTATGTACAGAAGCCAGAACGTCAAGCTTCTACAATCTGTGAAACTTCCTAAATAAATTTTCAACTTTATCGCTGAAGCATATGGCTCAAAGTTGATTGGAAAAATTTGACAGTTACGGGTAGCTTGATGTGCATAATGAAAAAAAAATCTTATCATGACTGTAACATGCACGTTCTGTGAGTGATATAAGAACCGTTATCACCGCTTCCATTCTGCGCGTAACCCAAACTATTTGCCATCTCACATATTTTTCACTTTAAATCAACCATTATCGTTCAAGCAACATCGAATTGTAAAACAATCCAACCAGCTAGTACTTGTAACCTCAGTAATTTATTAAAATATTCTAATTTCAAAATCCAAGTTACCCAACACCGAAAGACATCGTAAAATCTCAGTTGAAGGTTATCAAAAGATCCGCCATTTGATCCCAACACCGGCCAGTTGGCTGTTTTAAACTGATTACTATGATTAAAGGCTAAGATTCCAAGAATAGGGATTCAGTACCCGTGTTTGTTTAATTGAGGAGTTGTAGGGGTTCAGGAGTGTTGGACTATCAAATAATCTCGTGATTAATCGAAAAAGGTTTTTGCAAAAAGGTATTAGGTTAGGTCTAATCTTGCGTTGATAGTGTTTAGTGTGCAGCCTATGAATAAATTGAGTAGTTTATTGGGTCAAAAATAAAATCCTTTGTCATATTTGGTAAAGCATCTTAAAATAATGTCACTTTCATTTTTATCGTTTTGATGTAATTTTTTTTTAAATTCCTAATGTATGCAAAATATGACTAGGCCTTGATGTGACAAATATGTGACGTCATAGTTGTTATTTTAAAATTTCGTAGAAACCGTTCTTGACAGTTCAATAAAAGCATGACAAAAGTAATGAATTTTGTTGACTAGTTGTAACTACCATATTGGAGGCCGAGAAACGAATGGGACTACAAGATATTTGACTACTCTCACTTTGTCCTTAACTTTTTTACACTGATGTTTTCAACTATCAGTAATATGTACATATATATATCTGTATATATCTGTGAGCTGATAGTTAAAAACTGTAGGCTGATAGTTGGCTCGGTAATCGTCTGTGTCTGTGAATCCGATCAAACGTTTTGTTCACTCTGAAACTGTTCGGATAACCTGATTGTTGTAATGTGCTACGCACTACCATACATCTCCGTGCTGATTTATGAGCCCGATCAAACTATTGACCGATAAAGTTTGCAGCGTGCCTGGCCTCATTTTATGAAAAGAAATACACTAGCTTTACAAAGAACACTGTGTGAGATATTTCAAGATAAAAGCTGTGTATCATGAGTCTGAAATGTAAGTCCCTATATTCTTGTTTTCAGGAACATAAGGAATAAGATTATAACTATTCCTTTTTTAGAGAAACCGGGACGAAGTCCTAAGTATCCTAAAACATCAACTGCCTAGCTTTTTTCCAAGAAATGTTGGGGTCGGCTTCCAATCTTAACCGCATGCAGCTGAGTACCTGTGTTTTACGTGGAGCGACTGCCTGTCTGACCTCCTCAACCCAGTTACCTGAGCATCCCCATCCCGATACCCTTTGGTAAGGCTTGTATCCTACATACATAAAAAAAAACTGTAGTACATACCTAAACCAATATTCTTGACAACGTTCTTCGCATTAAAGATATTATATTTTAAGAGACAATAAAAAAGTAAATACAACCGGAGCTCGCATTCGCAGGTGTAAGTTTTCCCTTTTACGTTAGCGGCACCCAGGCCAAATAAAGGCTGTTTATTTGTTATCAAAAGGCCTACCTTGCAAGAAAAGTTCCCCAATCTAATATAACCTAAACAAATATTACTACTGTCCGCAGCGAAAGTGTTGAAAGCTTTGAAGGCAAACATGATAACATTTTAGACACGTGTACATACTTGGAAAGATCGTGTGTATTAGGTTCACTCGTGCAGTTGTTGATTTTGAAATTGCAGTTCATCCTTTGGGAAACGTAGTTCATGCATTCGTATAGATATCTTGACTTTTATTTCACGTTTCAGTCTTTTTGTATCAACTTAAATCTAAATCATATTTTTTCCGTGGGAAATCATCAAATGACTCCACAGCGGCTGTGGGTGCAGCTGGAGGGAGACTGTCAGACTCTTACTGCCTAAAACACAAATTTTCCTTCTGGAGGTCTTTGTATGCCAAGGCCACGGCAACTTTTGCGAACCATCCGCAGTCCTGGATCTAAATTATATCTTAAATTGAAATCTGATTTGGTTAAGCGTTTTAAAGGATTCGAGAGGTTTTCAGATTTGTTACACTTCTTGTTGTTTTTTAACTAAAATACTGGCTGTAAGTTAAAGTTTTTAAAACTCTTTTATTTTAAATCACTTACTCCCTGAAAAGCATATTCTCTCAATCTAGAATATTGATAAGATAAAACATACAATTAGGCCAAAAAGGTTCAATCAGCAGACGGGACCAAAAATATGAGATTTTGGAACAATTTTGGGCTCTATTTAGCTTAGTTCTAAAACATCGAAAGCACTGATATGAGACAACAGATAAGGGATATCACTGCGTTTCGTGAATAATACATTAAGTCTACTTCAATATAATCTCTTTTCGGTCTAGTTCACTGGCACATTAATTCGTGGTATCTTTTGCAAGTCGTACCCAGTGACATAGAGACTGATATTTTTTTTTTCACAACACACGGCTCTTACTTGTGATTAAAATTATAAGGGTCACGCTACGTCTTTGTGAGACCTCTCTAGTAAGACCCGCGTCTTGTGAAAAATATACAAGTTGCGAAAATCTAAAAACGTTATTAAAAAAAAACAAATCTAATATTTGTTGTTTGCTAAAATATATAATTATTTCACAAGGCCCTAAACCATGAGTATTATGATTCTGAAATGTGTTTGTCCATACATTCTTGTTTCAAGGTTTATGTAGCTACTAAGGAGAAAATATTGTGACTATTTATTATTTTTTATTTTTTTATTTAATACTTCTTGCACTCAAAGTACAATGGCGGTCTCCTAATCCTATTATTTTTTATTTAAGAAACCGAAACGATGCTCTAGTTATTATTTACATTGAATGTTAAAAAAAAACTCATAAAATACATCAAAACACAAGGTGATGTAAAGGTTTTTGAAAGTTCTGTCTATTGTATATGCACTTGTACAAAACGTCTAAGAATATTCATAATCAAAATTGTTTATCGATGAAACCGGACTAATTACTTAAGCACTTTCTGACAGAAAATACAAAAAGATAGCATACCCACTAAACGCTAATATTTGCAAGCCTTCAACTTTATATAATTATATTTTAAAGTTGAAACATAAATAGTAACATAAGCGTTCGTGTAATTGAAAAAATAAATATAAATAATATCTATACGACTAAAAATATATTTTGTATAAAAATATCACAATATCAATGTGTTGCTTCAATAAGAATTTTGCGAAATTGTGCACTGAATTCATTATATTGCTTATTGAACGCAATTCGTCAGCCATGTTATTACGAAGTTGAAAGAAACATTCTCCATTTAAGACAGCATCAATAAATTACGTTTAAATATTTTTTTCTTGAACCTAACTTCTTTGTCTGGAAATATGGTTAAACCGTGGAGAACAAAATAACGACATCAAGGTTTAGACGGTCAATTTCTTTTATTACTATAAATGAAGTGAAAGCAAAAAAAACAAATAAGGTAACCAAATAGATATTAAGTCTATGTAATTCTTCGAAAATAAAGAAAATTGAATACAAAATATGAAATTAACATTATAAAGCACAAATTCGTCACATCTTTTAGAATAACACAAGCATATAATTTCTAGCATATAGTATTGAAAAGTTATCATTTATTTGTACAGACGCCAGCACATCAGGCAACCCGAAATTTTTCCAATCAACTTTGAACTTTATGCTTCAGCGATAAGGTTGAAAATCCACTAAGGAAATTTGAGAGATTGTAGCTGTACCAATCATCATAATTTGTACTAAAAAATAAACCTTTCTCTCTGGGCAATTCACACAGCTGTCTCATAAACTTAAACAACCTGCAAAACTGTGGATTAAACCCACATCAAGCGATATAACCGAACATTCCCAACGGACAGTAAGCGCAAACTATCTCTTTTAGACATATAACACAGATTTGGAATACAGAAGAAAAGAAAACTGGATGAAACTAGACCTTTTTTTCTTTTATGTATTAACTTTATAATGGACAGTAAAGTAAATGACATTGGTGACCCAGGAACCCCGAGTAGATACAAACTCATGAAACTTAGAAATGAAAGTCTGTGAAAAAAAAGGTTTTGTTATACCTACTTGTTGAAAAAGTTAGTGAAGTTCTTCCTTTTTTATTTAAAATCTGAGTACAAAGTTTGTGATTTTTAGCAATTTATTTTAAGGTCGGTGCCCTTACTATACTATAGTTTTCGCCAACATCAATGGGGAATAGTGGGTAACTTCTGAACACAGGTATGGGCATATAGGCCACACCCACTTATACTTAACACACTTATATTTTGGTTCTAGCCTATAAATCCGCGCATGTTCTCCATGTTGTGTGAATCATCTAAAAATATTTTGGGGAAAACTATCCTTAATGCGTTTCATTACGATTTAAAATACTTATTGATCTGTCTAAAATTACCATGGTATGCATTTAAGAACCATTACTTTTCTCTGTTTAAACAAAATGGAATGTATAAATTCAAAAATGTTCCGTAACGTCGAATGTAATTCTTTTTTAAACACCAGTTCTTAATTTAAACGCCCTTTGTGAAGGATTTTCAATCAGTCTTCTGAGCGTATTTTCCTCAAATTGAGGTTTTATATCTTTTAAACCCATCGAAGTAAATTATTTGCAAAGAAACAGGAACTTTATTTAATAAATAAACGCAGGCTGTAAATAGCTTAAATGATATTATATTTTTTTATTTTGAGGGCTATAACGATAAACATTGGGTGATCATAAATTTCGGAATCTAAGGTTTTTATGAGTAGTTTCGAGTGTTTCTTTAAGTTTTTTCAAGACGGGCCGTATTTTTGTAATGCTCATCCTTTGTGTATACTCAAATGCAATAAGAACTTAAATCAAATTCAATGTAATTTCAAATCAATTATAGTATAAGAGGTAACAAACCTTCAAGTATATAAATATCTCCAATTTTCTGCTCGACCTTCACCTTAGCCTATTGAGATTACTATTTACCAAATCAAAACAAGATCCAGATGATAACTACAACTTAGTTGAAACTTCTTTATTATCATCGCTGACGCCCTCAAAGTTTGCTAATAGTAATACTATAGCGATATGAGAAACAAGTTTCTGTACCACGCATGATTTATTAAGTACTTGAAAGTTACGAAGCGAGCCTCGTAAACTAAATTTCAGTACAAATGAGTAAATAGTAGCTACAATTTACATATTAGGTCTCATCTTCTGTAGTTATGTAAACAATAATCCTAACAAACAAGTTATTGGAAAACAGTTAAGTGTTTGGTAACCGAAAATATGGGGTTTTAGCAGTCGGTCCGTGGAAGGGTGACAGTCTTGACATGACGAGTTCTTCCGTGTTTCCTGGCTGTCATTTCGAATATCTTTAGCAGTCGTTACGGGTAGTGAGAAACCAGAAAGTTACTGGATTGAGCAGTTCAGATAGGCAGTCGCTTCATTCAAAACACTAGTAGTCAGCTACATCTGCATAGGACTGGAAGTCCACCCAACATATGTAGTTTGAGAAAGGGCTAGGTAGATGATGAACCCAATATATGAGGTTTACTGTCTTCCATTGAAAGATAGATTTTCCTGATGTCCTTATTAAAAAGTCCAATATAACCTTGTTTTGATATCTGTACGTAGAATAATATCGGTATTTATCTATTCTTAATATTAATAACAAGCAAAATAAATCCCGATTGCACATGCTTCGGTTTTCGTCCTTCGATTGACAAGCCCCCAGGCCGACAAACTTTATAATTAACCATGTTATCAAATGCTTGGAAAATTTCGCAATCCTTCGAAAATGGAACAGACACCCAATTTCACGGAGGTCGGCGTAAAATAATTATGGATAACATTTTCAACGAAATCCATCTAAAACGTCTGGTTTCGTGGTCTTTAGTAATTTATGGGCCGAGTTTCCGCGATAATCCAATGATAAAAGGCTCCGCTTTCACACCATTTACAATGAGAATTAAATAAATCATAAATTAGCGAAGTTTCAGTGTTTTTGTAAAGGTCGACCGCGTTGCTGCCATGATAGCCACGAAATATGATGAGCTATTGAGGCAATTTCAATAGGACTAACATATTGTGTCCTTAATTCACGTATTTTTCTTCCATTTCTTAGAAATACCTACGTATTTGCAGAAAATTTAATCTAAACCTAACACTAATTTGATAAGTCCAAAAATATCCTCTAACAATAATCTTATATTTATATTTTATAACACCAACGATATAAATAGCGAAATATTTTTGATTCAATCACCAAGTTGCTGGAATCGAGCTAAAGATAGCTAGTCTTTAATTAAATGGGCATTCCATAACTTGGCTTAAGATCTTCAATCAGAAATGTATAGTTATATTGTGTTATAAGATAATTATGCCTTAATAGACATCTATTGACACGTAATTGGGCATATAACAATGGCCAGTGAAATATGTCAGGGTTGGCTTCCTGGAATTGGCTGATGATATTCTCTGGTGAAAACTGAAATTATATTATATTTAGTAATTTATTATTTAGAAACTATTTTTAGTAAATACTGATATAAACTTTATTACGACACAATAAAGCCTAAATTAGCGTTTACTAGTCAATTATGTATTTTTATTTTAACAATTGCGCCGAAATATTATGCATAAGCAATTTAAAGATAGGTTTTACTTTCTAATACGTTTCGTTAGATATTGTTTTACTTTATTTATGTACCTTTATACATATAATTGTGTATTATATGTATTTTATTTATTATCTTGGTTCTACAGACAACAAACTTATATTTTCATAGTTCATATATCACCTGAGCATAGATTTTCGAAGCACGTTAGCTTTCTAAACCCAGCGAAGCCCACGCGAGATGGATACCGTATTACGAGAGACCTTCCTATTGTAGCCTTCCGAGGGTGTGTGTGGGCTGATAAACAAACAACAAATACGGATTTTGGCCTATTTTTATGTATTCAAATTCTAGTCCAGACCTCAAAAGAACTCCTTAAAATTTTAGTAAAACTTCGTGAATAGGAAGCCATACTATTTGATGCCAGTAGCATTTTGTGCGGTATGAAGGCGGAGACCCTAGAATATCATTGTACCAGCACATCGAGCTACTAAAACCTGTCTTATTTCCTTAATAACAAAGTCCAAAGTTGATTGAGAAAATTTGTCAGTTATCAGTAACTTGACCTGCTGGCGTCTGTACAATATATTTTATTTTTACTATTAGGTACCTATTATAAGGCTTTGGAGTTGGTTGGTTTTCATATTTCTATATCTGCTTTGAAGGCGCTCACCGTATCTAATCATCATGGTCATAATACTGTGTTATGTGTTATGTAGCTCGTAGCTAAGTAGTGATCACTGGCTGTATCCGGTTAGAATGAAAGCAGACCCCAACATAGTTAGAAAAAGGCTAGGGAGATAATAATGATGAGTGTAATGTAAATAAACGAGGTAAGATAATGTCTTTTCATTAATTTGTAGAAGACCTGTTTGCTCTATGAATAGCTCTGGAAATTCTTACGAATGTAGAATAAGCTGAGGTCAACTCGACTAAGGTAATGAACTTTGAACTGTAAACATTTCAAACTTGCTTTGTTTGATTGGGAAAGCAAAATGTCAATAATATATCGCGTCCTTAAACACGCGTTGCTCATTTGTCTTTTTGTTCTAATATGGGGACGATATTCACTGAACCAGAAATTGGCACCTTTTTCAGTGTAATAACCTCTTAATTAACGAGGAAATGGGAATACATGTGGGCCAACGAATTCCCCCATTTCTAAAGATTGTCACTTCCTTCTAACCCAGAAATGTGTTAGTCACGTTTGTGTATGATATTTGTACATGGTATCATTATATTATTTTGTAGATACTATTAGAAGAAGCGTTTTCTTGGTACTTTTTGTTTATTTCACATTGTTGTTCGATTTTTTCTGTATTGATACCACAGTTCTGCATATAATAATTGTATTGTCAGTACCAAGTTACCAGATAGTTTATCTGGCAGATGATTTCATACAAATTCTGTTTCATTTTTGAATTTATCTGGTAGATAGTGGCTATCTGTAACCCGTGAAACTGGCCCTTATTCTTCTTTATTTTAATAGGGTCAGATATCCTACCAAATAGTACGTGTTTTTTCGTGATTAATTATTGGTAGTATACAAGACATTGCATAGACATTGCAACCCCTGCGATGCAATGTGCAAATTCGAGAATACATCCTAAAATTGTTTATACGGTTCATGGTAGGTAGTCTTCGGACCGAACAAAGCAAGGCAGTGTTCCTCCTTTATAGATAAAGTCGGCTCCTTATTTCATTTGTAGATTGGTTTCTTGGAAATTAACGGAGGTCCTATTGGGTTTACTTCAATAAAAGCTTAAAAAAAAAACTAGCTGCTACCTAGCAACCCATAGACTAGTGAAAATATATAAAGAAGTTACGTAAATACTAAAATATTTTATCGGAAAAATATTAAACAAGAATAAAAAAATTACAAAGCACTCTTAAGAATGCTTAAAAAATCCCGTTTACGGGGACATTTTTGCGATATCAGCTCGCTTAATTATACCTTAAGTTAATACTGCTGTGAGGTAATAAAATATCAGAGAGCCAATAATGTTTCGTGACCTTTATTCGAGTATACCGGTGAAATTGTCGTACTTCTCTTAACAACAGGCACCAGGTACCTACTGAAAGTTAATTGTGATTTTTAAAATTTATTGATATCCTTCGCTTTGTGTGTGCATTTTGATTGGACCATTTTTCTAAAAAGATTCTACTTGATTACGTAACGATATTTTGGATAAGGGAAGATGAATTGATATCAATTGCTGTGTACCTATTTATGGTATAGTATTTGTACAAATTATCACTGAATGCGAGTGATACTCATTAGCCTTATTTCGTTTCCGTCTGCAGGGTACAGGCGTTAATCGTGGCGATTTTACACTTTCCTTTTAAATCCAGATGTTTTCCTTCACTTTTATTCATTCATTGGTGTCAAAGACAGATTGAGAAAGTTCATATAACTAAGAAAAATTAGTGGTTGTCTGACCTGAAATCGAACCCGCGCATTTATACTTGCGAAGCTGGTGCTTTAACCACTAGGCCTGCGCGATGTACTCTATACATCAGGCAATTAGTCAGCTGAGTATTTACTGATAGTAATAATATAATCGTGTCGACAACAAGAAGCAAGTTTACTTTGTGCAAAACATCGAGTTATAAACAAGCCGGCCTTACGACCTCATCTGCATTAATTGCACGATTAGGTAGGCACAACTTTACACAATTGCGATAACCATACACACAATTATCACCCTTAAGTGCTTCGATTTAAGAGCGATAATACCATCAAATTACGCTGTCTTATGTGTTTCGTGTAGCAGTATTGGCGTGTATTTCGTTATTAAAATTATCGGAACACAGTACAATTAATAAGCTTGATAGATAGCTTTAATTAACTTCATTTTTTTATTATAATCACATGTGGTGAAGACTCATCGTATTTTAAATAAATTATAAATATATCTTAATGGACAGAGGTATTTCAATATTTTTCAGACGTTATCCAGATTTCAATGCGAAAAGAAAATCCCCCTTATTATAAAACATGGTTTTAGAAAGTACACGTTTTAGTGCTAGGTTTGGACCATTAACTTTGTTCAAGATGGTCGTTTTAAAGGGTTTTAAGGTGGCATCTGTCTTTTGGGCGCAAATGATACAAATAGACCAAATATAAGTCTATTCAACATGTCATCAATAACTCAGGAACGGTCTTACAGATACGGAATTCCTCTCCACGCAATAGTAGCCATTATAGTCTCCGACAAATTCCCATTAGCAGGTCAGGCTTGAAATGTAGTCGGGGCGACTAGTAACTTAATTTACAAGCCATTTCGTGTACATGGGATACGTATATATGTACGTTTCTCAAGAAATTTGCAACTTAGTGTGAACTTGGGTATGAAGTAGGAACTTCCCGTTTCATATTTTAGCATTTCACTTTTGAGGAGTAATTTAGGTAGTTTTGTGATAGAATTGTAGCTACTAGGTACAGTTGAAAATATTTTTTAGTTCAGGAGTTCAACGGTGAAGCGAGAAAAATAGATTCGATTTACTGTACAGTCGATATTTGTGTGATGGGTATGCTGTTGTTGGCTATGGTCTGGGTATGTGTAGATAAGTATATGTAAGTAGTTTTTCAGTCGTGTTAGCATCCATAACACAAGCTAATCAATAGCTTACACTTTGGGGCTAACCGACCGTGTGTGAAAAGGTGTCCCGATATATTATTATATTATTGTACTTTATGCATAAACATACTTGTAATTTGTATTGTTATTTGTATACAGTCTCGATATTCAAATGGAATGTGTCCTTTGCAGTAATCATACGATAAAGACATGTTTATTGTAAACATCTGGGTGTATCTCCGGTTTTATATGTGGTGCCAACTGCCTACATAATATCGTTCAATACATAGTCCAGAATCTGAGGCATTGAAATCGCAAAAGTAATGAGAGTAATCTTTGAATGACTTTATTGTCGAAGTGCCCATAATGCTGGCATTAGCAGGGGTAAATACTAAGATAAAAAAGTGATATTGTTATGGTTAATGGTTCATTTATATACCTAACGGTGTCCAGACTGACTATCGGCCATGGCGGCTGTTCTCTCTAAGAAGATCAGCCAGCTGCGCAGGACATATTATAGCGCACAAGCATTCGCGCGGAAACAAGTTCAATCTGACACAACCAGAGAGAGATCAGGCGAAGGAGCGACATTTACGTGCTCTCCACGGGTGTCACGACCAACTTCTAGACTCCGAGCTGCCGTTTAGTGAAAGTTTCTTAAAACCCACCAATCAATTTCGACCCGATCCCGAAACCAAACCCGAGACCCCGATAGCCAGCAACCACTAGACCTACGAGCCAGTTATGTATGAACTACGTAGATTCGCGCAATCATTTTTGTAGTGTCCTTGAGGGCAACATATTGTAGAAAAGTTCAGCTCTCGAGTTCTCGACCCTGGCTCGAAACTTTGTAAGTAAATAGATTGGCGATCGTCGCTCGATCAATGTCGGCCTCGAATTTCCTAGAATATTGCCCGAAAATAACTAATAGTGGAGCTCTTAGAGCTAGGCATTAGGGAAAGCCTAGGATTTTTGTTTTAAAATAGTCTCGAATAATTAAAGTGAATTTAATTTAAAAAGAAAGTTTACCTGATATGATAAATGGATTATCATAGTAATACGTGTGTATTACAAATTTACTGTAAAAAATTGTGTTGAAGTAAACTATTTTATACTCAGGGACACTAACACTTTGACCATAATCACACACACCACTCCAACTAAACACTTTTTTATCACACATAATTTTAAACCATCTTACGATCATATCTTATTAAACACACATCATATAGCAAGCTAGGCTAAGAACTAGTTGTAAAGACAGGTTGAACGTACCATGTAAGCAACCTATCGATTAGTACTAGACTAAGATTAACTAATTTAATAGTGTTGTCGAGAATAGAGGTGCACCTAGACAATATCTATAATATTATAAAGCTACAGACTTAGTTTGTTAGAACGCGGTTTTCTCAGGAACGGTCGGATTTGTAGAATTTTTTTGGCGTTAGATATACCACTTATCGAGATTGGCTGGAGTTTACCCGCGTGCGCGAAATAGCGCGATACCGCTGGCCATAATGAAATAAGGCTTTTGAATTTCTTGAGATAATCTTGACACATAAATGGCATTGATCTCTTGTCTTTATGATGGTAATATTTTATCATTTTCTGAGCAGTAACGTGTACAGTGACTAAACCAATCAATGGCTTATATGATTTAATTTTAGACACTTCGAAATTATTACAAAATCTTTCTTTGATATGCCTACAGGACAGGCCACGCAATGAGTAAAAACATCTGTAGGCATAATAATAACATCTATTTGCAAATCTCTATTTAATACGAAATATTTAATTCGGTCCAGAATGAACACGTAAATAATGTAAGTACGAAAAGTGCTTGAACTCGGGTCAATCTCAAAACTTCATTGGTAAATAAAATTGAGCGTATTCAATTCTAAATTTAATATTGGCTATGTCTATTACTCTCTAGGATTACAAGTAATGTATTGAACGCGCAATTTATAACAGTCTTAATCAAATAATATGACAGATTTGTTGAATAAATTTTCTAGAATTTAACGGTTTATTTACGTGAAAGGTTCAAAGTTTTTGATATTAGGTTTATTAAAAAAAAATATCTATCCCATGAAAAAATATTACTTTGAATCAGTACTGGAGAAAATATTAAGATGTATACGCTTCAGCGTAAGTAATGGTTTTCATACAATTTCATTTTAATTTATGCGTTCATCACAGCATGTTTAAGGGCCTGTTTCACCACCTACAAATAAGCTCCAGTTAGTTTATTTGGTAGACAATTTCGTACAAATTCCGTTCCATTTTTTTATTCATTTGATAAATAGTGGCTATTCGGACAATGTGAAACTGGCTTTTAATTTTGAAAGTTGTTGTGCAAATGTAGTTTTCGTTTTCTATATTTCAAGATAATTTCACATCTCTTAACCTCTATTATTATCCCACTACAGGACACGAAGAGACGAGGCTTTTCTCATACGGAGAAGGTATGAGCGTTAGTCACGACGCTTGTTCAAGGGGGATTAGCGATTTTAGTACAGTCGATATATCTTTTCCTTCACCTATACTCACCTATACTCACCCATTGGTGTCTAGATATACTTAGAAACTACATAATACTTAGAAATGCTACACTAATGTACTAATACAACTTGACTTAGAATCGAACCCATACGCTCGTACTTGAGAGGTGAGTGCATCAACTACTATAAGCCACCACGATTTAGACACGAGATACTTTCACGCTTAGGAATTTTATAAAATTCCAAGTAGTAATGCAAATCCAATAAAAATCATTCCACTAAAACCCCTAATTAATGAATATGGTTACTGGCATTGATTAATATACTCGTAGTTAAAGAAGCGATTTAATCATTCTAAATAGATAATTATTATATTGTGTGCTTGACAAAGCAAATTAAGGTTAATTACCTACGGATCAAAGTTGCGAGACACCACCTAATTAGAGTCACTTAAGCGGATCATCTTAAGTTATCCATTCATTAGAGCAACTTAGAGTTCAAGATCAATTTAGCTGTAACTATTGAGATAAAAGTTTGATCCGTCTCTCTGATTAGGGTTTTAAAATTTGCTAGACGTGACATTGAACCAGTGATATAATGACATGAAAAAAGTCAATTATCAAAACCCGATTGTCATTACAAAAGCGTTTGTACTAACGTAGCTACGTAATATGTATATTGTTACTTATAAACCGATCGATTGTCACTTTTCCTCATCACAACATCGCAATCGTGTTTTGTTTCCAATCACAAGACATCCAGATACAGAAAAAATGTAGGCCTGTAGGCATAGCTTTCTAGAAGAGCTCACCTACGAAACCAGTCTACTCCGCCTTCTATCAATACAGAAGAAAAGATATATGGACAAAACAAGACAAAAACTACGCATTATTTTGATAATTTCATGTTTAATCCAATATGGCGATGATATTTTCGCCAAAAGCATACAAAATGTTGCGTAGTTTCCACGCCTCATCCATACGTCGGCTTCAACATTAAAATACTATTCCTTATCTCTCGTCGGCATCGCTGCGAAGTTCCACAGCGGTTTGCAACGCGTGTGGGGTCGCAATGACCCCAAAGGTCACTCGTTACTGGTGACACCTTGTTAGTCCTATCGGTAGATCTTGACATACACGGGCAAAACAAAAGACTGCTACGGTTCCTTACTACGACGCGAGATTGTGAGCAAAATATATTTCTATCGTATGTACTTCTATTAGGTTATTTCTTAAGGCGGTCTTTGGAATGTTTTCGTTTCTATGCCGCAAGCTTCCACAATGAACCTAAATGTTCTAGAAGTTTAAAAACAATATAATCATCTGCCTAGTAATTTTCCCAAGCTGTGTTGCGATCGGTTTCCATACCAGACCAGTGTTGTACGTGGAGCGACTGCCTCCTCAACCATGTAACCTGGGCAACCCGATACTCCATGGTAAGACTGGTTCTCACACTTTCTGGCTTCAGACTACTACCGTAACCACTGTAATTTAACGTGCCTGCCGAAACACGGAGGAACTTGTCATGACAAGACCACTTATCCACGGACCAACCACGCTAAGCATTGCTTAACCTTATGATCAATCGAACCGAGAAGATGTCACTTAGCCGATAGGTCCTCCAAAAACAATATAATGTTTATATTATAAAACACGGCTTACAAATTTTTGAAGAGAAAATTCCCGCGAAACGTGCTATCTTACTTGGAACTGTGAACTTACTAAGAAGCATTTTTGTAAGCTTCTTTAAGTATATTTAATGTCATATCTTATTTGTGATATCTTTATCCACAGCGTCTTTTCATTCTTTCTATGTTATAACGTAACTACTTAAACATCAAATAGTATGTTAACCAATTTCTGAGGACATTGTTACAATCATAAAAAGATCAATGCTGTCATAAGAATAGCAAAATTTAAAAAAAATCTAGATATGTAAAACAGTTCTTACTATTCAATTCTAAGACACATATAATTGGATATATTTACCATACCAAAGGGTTGTTTAAAAGCGTTCTAACCGAGTTTGTGAGCGATCCGAGTAGTGGTTAGCGACGCAAACAGGCGTTCCGAGAACAAATACATAATACATGTACATACATATACATATATAAAGGACTCACACTACCTAAGTTACAAGTTAACAGTTGGCAACAAAACTTCTTGGACGTTAGTCATGTAATTTCCAGAAATTGCTGTTCGAAATAGAATACTGGCAATAAACAAAAAAATGCTGTTTTTATTTCAATTGTTTAAGAGTTATCTACGACTCGTTTCAACCTCTACATACGGCCGATATTAATAACCTATCTATCCGTTGCTTTGCTAACTAGAGACTGAATGTTGACATTAGCCCCATATAATTTGTGTCAAATTCCTATCTCTAGTAAGCAAAACAACGGGATAGGTTATTCATTTCGGCCAATAGTGTATGATTGCGAATTACTAAGGGCCAGTTTCACAGGTTACGGATACCCACTATCTACCAGATAAATTCAAAAATGGAACATAATTTGTATGAAATTATTTGCCAGATAAACTATCTGGAACTTATCAGCAACCGGTGAAACTGGCCCTAAGTTTTGTTAATTTAATTTTATCTTAATTATTTGATGTTTATTATTGTCAATCAGATCGTGGATTCTTAGTGTATGTTTTTTTAACCATGATTTTCAATCATTAGAGTTTCACAATTTAATGTAAATAAGCGATTTTCCCAAACATTAGCAGATGTGTTGGGAGTCCTAACAAACACATATACATAGATAAGTTAGCACTCCGTTGCGCTGACAGTCGCCGGGACGTATCAAATTAAGCCTAATTTTTCAGACACCGGAATTCAGGACACAATTTTCTCTGAAATTATTCTGACCCTAGATTGCGGATTAAGTTCTGGTAGTGAAAATAAATTGAAAAGATTGCTGTAGCATTATTTTGTCAGATGGTTGTCGCGTCGTGGTGCCTAGTGAAGTCGTAGAGGCCGAAATCGTGGTGGCCTTGTAGTTAAAACACCAGCCTCTGAAGTACAAGCGGGTTCAATTCCTGGTTAGACAAGTGCCAATGTTACTATTCTATTATGTATATATGTATAAGGAAGGTCTAACAATACTAGTGGATACAGTACTAGTGATATTATTTTTTACGGGTCATCTAGAACATGCTAAGGGAACATGCTTTATCACGAAAAACGTCATGAAAACAGCAACATATTTTATTAAATTTATCATCACAGTCCCCAAATTGTACGCACAAGCCGGTCTCTACGAAGGCGATCCCTAGGTCATTCAACTTTTTTTTTACTTTCTAAGTATATGTTTGATGCTAATGACTGAATAAGGTTAAGGAAAATATCTTGAGGAAACTTGCACTTAACAAAGTTTGAAATCGCCTTCTCTGTATGAAAAGAGGTCTGTGACCCTGCTAAGGAATTAGTTTTATAAGTGAATCCATATTTATGACTATCAAACTCCTTATTAGTACATATTTCAATTGTTTTTCCTACCTGATAAACCTATCCAGATATAATCTTGCTTATATTTAAACGCAGATAAAACCTCCCTCTGTTTTCCTGTTTATCATCTACCTAATGCATTGTCGTATGTGTTTGTGTAATCTCTAAGCTGTGCCTACTATACGTGTCGACCCACAGTGTATTGATGTTGTCCTATCCGATAGCCGGGTCACACCGTGACCTTCCGAAACGAGATATCGGGAGATTTCATGTTTTCAAACGTATCTCTCGACGTCTTCAATAATATTGTGTGGTTGGAACTTTGAGTGCATAAGATAACCAATTAATTCCGTAATCAGTACCAAATAAATAACATGAAAATGTATAAACATATTTAGCTAGCTATATTGAGCTGAAGGTTTACAAAATTCCTAGGTTGGTTGTACGGCATCCAGCTCATTAATAAAATGATCAATTTATTTAAAACACTGACACATCAAGCTAATCTAATCCGTCAAACTCCCTTAATAGATTTTCAACTTTATCGCTGAAACATATGGTTCAAAGTTGATTAGGCAAATTTGACAGTTTCGGGTAACTTGATGTGCTGGCGCTACCTGTACATCACTGCCTGTACATCGCTGTAGAATTGGGTGTCAAGAGATTGCAGCTATATTTATTTTGACACCGATTTCTAGAGCGATGTACTATAAAGTTTATTTTTTGCTTTTAATGCTTTTAGGAGTTGGTTATTTTATTATACTTTTACTACTATTGTATATTGTTGAAGAGTAATTAAGTTGAATGTTCTGTTTCTCTATCAACAAAACCAAAATTCCTAGTAATGTATTTAGAATATTGCTTACCAATAAAATTCTCAACAGAATCAGTAGCAGCTGTGACAGCGTCTTTTATTGCTGAAACAAAAGAAATACGTAATTGTTATTATATTCACTAGGGTTCGGTTGCATCAGCTCGTTACGAATGTTGTAACCAAATGTTATGTCTTTTTCGTTATGATTTGTGTGTGACGTCACAGCTAAGTTGACGATACAATAATATGATGAAATTAACAGCTCTCAGACATAATATAATCCACAAAAACACTCCATTATTAATAATTTTCCTGATTGTGATACTATTGTCTATTTAGGCCATAATAGTCTGGCAAAATTAAACTATTTAAATTGCTGCAGTTTTTATTTACTAAATATCCTCTATCTCTCAATTGAAATAGCCGCTCGAATCAATAATTAACTTTTTTTAGAATGTACTACACAGGAACACAACCAATTTATGACTACTTTTTTTTATAAAATAATAGTTTTTTTCGAACTTTTTGGGCATTAAACATTATTTCAATAACACTTTTCTTTAGCGATCGAAAAGTCACACGACCAATGACTACGAAATAACAGAACAACTCAGTACGAACATACCCTTTGTTTATTACATTAACTCTCAATTCTGACGTCAATTTGAACTTGTAAACAAACATCTTACAAAGTGTAAGCTTTAATTCATCAGCCGAAGGGTTTGTTGAAATCAATTTCGTAATTAATGACTGACTAAATTATACATGTCGAGAGTACGTACTTAATGAGTAATGTTATTTATGTAAGCGCTCACAACTTTCCTTGAATGTTTAGCATTCGTTACAACTTTTAATTACTTTGACGGATATAGTTTATTTTGAAACGCGTTTTGAAAATATGTTTTGGTTGCTATAAATAAATAGGTTCTTAATGAAACAACAGAAGCAATTTAGAGTCACTCACATATTTTTTTGAATTAATTGACTATAGCTACAAGACTTCCAGTCTCTGAAGTATGAGTGTGCAGATTCGACACTAGGTCAGGCAAGTAGCAATGCAACTTAAGCCACTTTTCTGAGTTATATGTACAGGTACCAGCACATCAGGCTACCCGAAAATGTCAAGTTTCCCATTCAACTTTGAACCATTATGCTTTAGCGATAAAGCTGAAAATCTCATAAAGAAATTTGACAGATTGTAGTAGCCTGATGTGCTGGTGTCTGTACTTTTTAAGTACATATATCTTGGACACCAATGACTGATTTAAGGTAAAGGAAAACATCTCGCGGAAACCTGGACTCTAAAGTCCGAAATCACCAACCCACATTGAAAGCGTGATGATTAACACTCAATCTTTCCTTGCGTGAGGAGGCATATGCCCAGCAGTGGGTCGACAAAGAGGCTGTTAAACTAAAACATGTGTAAATCCAGGATGAGAATCACGTATAATCAGCGTGCAACGATATACCGCTAACCCGTGATTAATTGGGCCAAAGGCCTTGTTATTAAATATATTTTTTAGATAAGCTTACTTTAGTGTCGGGAAGCATATAGAATGTAAACAAATACAGTCATTATTTTCATTTAAATTAAAAATATACATATAAATTAAAGTAAGTAATGTGGAATAAGAATGAAATTAAAATAAGTAATTATTTGAATGTCGCCAAAAATATTTTTTACTTTCTGTCTACATATGGAAGCGGTATTACAAGCTGTGTTCTAAAACCGTAGTCGCGACAAACAAAGAAAAACAAGTAACAAAAGACGGTTGATAAAAGAGTACAGATAACGGAAAATAAGCTATGCATCCAAGGAAAACTTCGTGTTTAAAAAAAACACTATCACGGCCCCTAGATAGTTGGCTTACCCGATTAGTGAGCCGACATCGGGGGTCTCTAGGAGCTTTAAAAAAACACCTCTTGCTCGGCATTTCACACCAGTCAACCACTAACGTAACTTCCAGTTGTAGTAAAATCGGCCATCAATCGTTCTCCAACGAAATTAATTGACAATCGTTCTTCGTTAAATCTTTTTAGGTCAGGATATTGAAACCCAAACGCCAGTAACAGTATCTACAATAAATCGACCAAATTGTTTTGCGGGAATTCTGAAAACGAGCTTTCGTTACAGACTGGTATTCTTACTAAAATATTATAAGCGAAAATACTCTAAAATGATAAGAATTAATCTGTGAAGAGAGGGGAGCGTAGATCACGTTTTATGATATGAGAAGTCATCTCCGATTTTCAGTAAGTTTGCAAATTGTGTTTATATTTTTGTTTTAGACCGTTTTGTTCGACATATAAAGGCGTAGGAACTAAAAGATGATCTTATTACAAAGAAGTTAAAAAGATGTTCGATACGTGTTTAAAACAAATGATCTGTTTTTTAAACGTATGTTTAACTTTTTCCAATAACATCGACAGTGTTTAAAGGTTGTTTGTCCCATTAAATAAAACTACATATGTATAATAGTTACTACTGCTGTCAGAGCCTCGCGGAACTACACGCGTGACATATATTTCATTATATCTGTGTATACGATTATCCGTAAAATTGTTTGTATAGCGATAGCACACCCTCCCGGACGGTGAGATAACATTTGACCCGTAGGTAACTTAATTTTGAAATCAGCGTTCACAACAATGTAGTAAAGATAATGTTAATTGGAACAACATCAACAAAAACTGGCTTAGTATATACGTTACATATTTCATACGGACGGACATTCAAATAAATGCATTTGATAAAATATATTGCATTGTTAACATTGTTAACAGAAACAAAAAAAACAATTGCTAAATTCCAAAAACAGGGTATTTTTTGCAATATTACCTATACTCGTTTATCTTTTGTTTGCCTATACATATATTTCAGTGGTATTTTTGGGGAAAATGACGTTTTTTATTTTCGTAGGGAATCATCAAAGGGGTCATTTGATGATTTCCCGCTTCATGTGTATCTAGAGGGAGTGTCAGACTCTTACTGATGAAAACACGCTATGTTCGTTGTAGAACAACCCACAGCCCTGGCGGCTGGCAGATGAATCATGAGCTAATACTACGAGTATAATAACCTGACTTCACATTTTCGTATATTTTGTTATAGGGATTTGCAGATTTCTGCAGTAGTTGAGAGAACAAGGGAGTTTTATCTACTGGCCATAAAAGAGGAGATAAGTTTTTTCATGACGGTGGTAATTACCATAAGATTATTCTAATCGTATATTGTCCATTCATCATCATCAGCCTTTTTTATCGTCCCACTGCTGGGCACAGGCCTCTTCTCGCACGGAGAAGGATTGAGCGTTAATCGCCACGCTTGCTCAATGCGGGTTGGTGATTTCCATTGTCCATTATTGTAAAAAAATACAATAAGAATAAATCTCCACCATTTAACATAGTGACACTCAGTGCTTTTAGTGCGAAATTTTATCTCACAATAAGCTGAAATTATATTACATTTTCACAGGTCAAAAACTTTTTTGAAGATTTAATATTTTGTGAGACTTTCTTTGACATATTTATGTTTGATTTTTATTATCATTTCTTGCTTTCGTGGAATGGTAGACACTAGACATCAGTAATTATTTTTGGCCAGCATATGTTGAACCATAGACACGAAGAAATCATAATTAAAAATACTACGAAAAAAAGTAGAGATACTTTTCTAAATTCAAATTGGACGTAGGTTATTCATTGATATAGGTCATGGAATCCTTTATTCAATAACAAGGTTATGGAGTCACCTTTACTAAGACGCTATATACCTACCATGGTATTGTTAATATCGGTAATGTTGTGACGTCATTATTGTGGCGTGTTTTGTTCGCAATAGCTTTGATGTTAGTGCAGGTCATGATTGACAGGTGAGAGTGGACGATGACGTCAGAGATGTGGTGTGTCTTGTGGGATAAAAGCTAGACATTACTCTTAAGTCGTAAATTATGTAACAGTCTGTTTATAAAACAAATCTATTAATTCTTACATAGACCAATTACAATAAATAAAAAAACGAATAAAAAAAAAGATTTGGAAAAGAAATCGCGTGATCAGTTAAAACAATCTCTACAGCTGTAAAACCATTTTAATTTAAAAATTAATTTATTCCAATTTCTAATTTCCTCACAAATATACATTGAGATCAATGAACTAACAATAGCGTACCACGGCGAGTAAAAATCTCCAACATTGTTTGCGAGAAGTCTCTCACGATTACCAATAAATATCTACTTAAAACTTCTGTTTTAATTGTTGTTGATTTTCGGGAAATTTAGCATTCATACTTTACAAAGGTTTAAAACAGTTGGAACGGTTGTTGTGGCGACATAAATTAATGTACAAGTTGATGTAATGTCCACTCCACGTTTTGTCAGTAAAGTTTAAATCCCGTAAACTTGTGTAACTGCTAACGTATCTCCTGGCCTTGTCGCTGCGGGTGCAGCTGGAGGGAGTGTCAGACTCTTACTAAAAACCCACTACGTTCCTTCTGGATGTCGCTTTGTCAGGGCCACGGTACTTCCTGCGAACAACCCGCAACCCGGTCGATTCCTTCTTCTTGCGCCGCTCTTGCCCTTGTGTCAATTTCATTTGGGTTCGACATAACAAGTTGTTAGCAATTGTTACCTATGCGTGTTGAAAAATAATATTAGAGGTGACTTGTCAATGGTCAGGTCATGGAACAGTTGTCTTTGGTCGTGTGAAGATATGAAAAAACGCGGCAATTGGAAAAGATTGTCTACGAATATAAGATAAGTGTTACACTAATAATTTTCTATTTTATTTGTAATTAATGTTACAATAATAATTTGTGATAACTTGATACATCGCCGTTTTATTTGCCGCACTTCTGAATTATTTTATAGTTCAGAAGTGGGATAAAACACGAATATTGTCTAATATTCTAAACACGTCCACTACAAGAATTTGAGATTAGGTAAGGAATCACGAATTGTTTTGTAACATCAAAATGTTATTTAAAAATAATATTATTTAAGAAGTGTATATTTAGAACGACGGAACGTATAGGTGTTTATTTATATAATGCAGTATAAATATAGTGAAATGTCGAAGAATATGCACCTAGAAGGCTTTCATATTAACAAAGTAACTTTGTCAGTTGGATTGTGTTTTGTTTTTTTTCATCATTTAGATTTTTATTAACTTTTGTTACTCGCTTTACTTTCAACTATGGAATGAGCATATATAGTTGAACTAGATACTAAAGAATCATGAATTTTGATTATGAAATGTTATCTAATGGAAATGACATTTTATTATGAGCGTATTTTTTTTTACTGCTTCGTGATATAGTTTTAAAATTAGCTAATGTATGAATTGATTGCAGCTGCTAACAATGCCAAGAGAGAAAGCAGACGTGGTGGAGCGCAGGGTGAGGCGTGACCGAGAGGACCCCGAAATGTGCGATGGGCCTTTGGTTTCACGCAGTCGCGCACCTCGTCGTCAGGGCAGCTCCAGTCAACGACCCAAACGGCACGTGCGGACCAGTTCTGATTCATCTAGAGGCGGCACTCCACGCAGACGTGCGACTGCAGGTACGGGATCTGGAAGGAGCTGCGAGCGACGTAAGCGACCCACTGAATCGCAACAGACAACAAGAACATGTGTGCGGCCTTCGCGATCTCGCTCGCGGTATAGTCCTGAGCATACTCGCAACGCGAAGCGGAGGCGCCAGCAGCACAGCAGTGATGAAGTATCGCGGAGATTCAGTCACTGAAGTGCGAGACGACGGCGTCGAGAAACAGTGAGTCAGTCATCTGATTCTAGTAGTGTGGCTAGTCGTTCAGCTCAAAAAGTTATAAAGAGTTCCAAAAACGAAATTGAGGCAAATCAATGTTTTAGTATTCATGATGTCATGGAACTTATTAAATCATTGCCGTCAACAGCATCCCAGTCTCAAAATCATTTTAGCATGTCAACAAATGCGGTGCCGGAATTTGATCCTGCCAATAAGGAGCAAACTATCGATTTATGGATTTCGAAAGTAGAGCAATGTGCAGCTTTGTATAAATGGTCTGAAATACAACAACTTCATTATGCATTGCCTAAGTTGTCGGGTATTGCGAAGGTCTGGTACCAAGGCTTACCTTCCTTGAGTTATAGTTGGGTAGAGTGGAAGGATAAGCTGACTAAGGCGTTTCCCACTGTTCAGAATTATGCACAACTTTTGCATGAAATGTTAGATAGAAAGGTTAGAATTAACGAATCGTTAGAAACTTACTTTTATAACAAAATGAACTTGCTTAACCGATGCGATATAAAGGGTAAGAGAGCTGTCGATTGCATCATATATGGTTTAGAAGATAAGGGGATGCGACTAGGGGCCCAGGCTGCAAACTACTCTCAACCTGAGGAATTGCTGTCATACTTTAAGTCTATTAAGACAGAGGATGTAAGAGATAGGGTATTTCGTCAGCCGTTTACAAAAAGACGCCCTGAAAGCAATCATGACAATTCAAATTTAAAAACAAGCCAAAATATTATAAAGTGTTTTAATTGTAATGAAATGGGACATCCATCTTTTAAGTGTAATAAACCTTTATTAACGTGCACAATTTGCAAAAGAGTTGGGCATCAGAGCGCTAATTGTAGACGACTCACTAGAAGTTATAATGAAGGCAGCAAACAAACTGAAATCAGTAAACCAGTATCTGAAGTTAAGTTAACAGGTGAATTAGATAATAAGTATGTTATCCCAATTAAAGTGAATAGCAAAGAAATGATGTGTTACGTAGACTTGGGCAGTCAAAGTACCTTAATTCGAATAAGCGACTTCAAGAATTTAAACGTGATTTATAGTAAAACGAATTTACCAACTTTGAAAGGTTTTGGTAATTCGATTATAGAACCACTTGGTAGAGCAATAGTAGAAATGCAGGTACAATCGGTTGTAACCTCGGTGGAAGTGTTAGTGGTACCCGACGAATTACTCAAACATGCTGTACTCTTGGGACATACTTTTACTGAACAAGCAGGAATAATTATTATTAAAACAGATGAACATTTAGTATTTCAGAAGGACCCCAACGCATTCCACGCGTCTAGATTAGAAAATCATCGTAAGATAAACTTAATTGTAGACGCTAATGTTCATATTGCTTCTATAAATGCAGTACCAGTTGAGACAAATGCCGACGACACAGTACAAGTCTATGTCAAGGAATCTTTACGAAAATTTAATTATAATTGCTGTTTGGTATTGCCCGGCTTATACGAAATAGTGAAAGGCAAAGGACACATATTGGTGGCCAATTTGTCTAATAATATAATACAATTTTCAAAAGGACAGTTGCTTACTAGATGTTTTATTGTAAACGATTATGAGACTCTAAATGTTAGACTGGTTGAAAGCGAGAAAGATATTTCGATATCAAACGGTATTAACACAGGTGACAATTTAGCGAATGAAGATAAGGACCGACTTGAAATGTTATTGATGAAATATAGGGATTGCTTTTCCTTCAGTTTATTTGATTTGGGACTTACAAATTTAACTCAAATGTCTATCACGCTGAAAGATGTTACCCCGGTGGTATATAGGCCATACAGATTAGCATATTCTGAAAGAAACAAAGTAAAGGAAATGGTACAAGACATGCTCGATTCAGGAATAATTACTGAATCAACATCTTCTTATGCAAGCCCTATCATTTTAGTGCAGAAAAAGACAGGTGACCAACGTCTTTGCGTTGACTACAGGGCTTTGAACGCCAAAACGGTCAAGGAGCATTACCCTATGCCTAGAATAGAGGATCAGATAGATCAGTTAGGTAGTTATGAATATTTTATAACTCTGGATTTAGCTTCAGGCTATTATCAAATCCCAATATCGGCTTCTTCGCAGGACAAAACTGCATTCGTAACTCCGGACGGTCAATATCAATTTACCCGCATGCCGTTTGGTTTAGCTAATGCACCATCCATATTTCAGAGGACTATGAATACCGTTTTGAAGGATGTCAAGGGTCAAGCTTTTGCATTTATGGATGATATAATTATCCCAGCTCATACTATATCGCAAGGGATGCAACGGTTGGAAATAGTACTAAAACTTATTAGAGAAGCCGGGTTAACATTAAAACTGTCAAAATGTTTATTTTTCTGTAAGAAAATTGATTATTTAGGTTTCGAGATAAGTAAACAAGGAGTCAGACCAGGTTCAAAGAAAACTGCAGCTGTCGAGCAATTTAAGTGCCCTACTAATCAACATGAAGTTCGTCAGTTTATTGGTTTAGCTAGTTTTTTTAGACGTTTCGTAAAAGACTTCGCTATAATTGCTAATCCACTAACAAAATTATTAAAAAAAGACAGCAAGTGGATATGGGGTCACGAGCAAGAGAAGTCATTTAATACTTTAAAATCGGAACTAGTAAAACGACCAATTCTGGCGTTATATAACATGAATGCAAAGACTCAGATTCATACCGATGCGTGCAAATTGGGCATAGCAGGAATATTGCTGCAGGAAGATGAGCAGGGTAGATGGCGAGCAGTGGCATACTATAGTAGACAAACGACGGTAGAAGAGCAAAAGTATCACTCGTTCGAATTAGAAACTCTAGCGGTAATAGCTTCACTACAGCGTTTTAGAGTTTACGTCTTAGGCATTAAATTTACAATCATAACAGACTGTAGCGCGTTACGAACAACCTTGACAAAAAGAGATATGATACCACGTATTGGTAGGTGGTGGCTTCAACTCCAGGAGTATGATTGTAGTATTGAGTACAGACCGGGTAATAAGATGACTCATGTAGACGCGCTAAGTAGAAATGCTATACCTATGACTGTTGAACCTGAACCTATTTTTGACATTTTAGTAGTAGAAACGGAAGATTGGTTAACAACTATTCAGGGTGTTGATGAGGAGGTTCAGCGTATTAAGAGCATTTTAGAAGATCCTGAGACACCTAAGGTTCACGAAACGTTTCAAAATTATCGGTTAAAGGGAGGAAAGGTTTATAGGGTTGTGGACAGTCAATTAAGATGGTTAGTGCCTAAAGGTTTTAGGTGGCAGTTGCTTAAAAGGTGTCACGATGATCTTGGTCATTTTGGTTTAGACAAAACATTAGATAAATTGAAATCGCTGTATTGGTTTCCAAAAATGAACAAATTTACAAAAAAATACGTTCAGTCATGTCTAGAATGTTCTTATCATAAGATACCACCAGGGAAGAGACAGGGCATGCTTCATCCAATTTCAAAAATTGATATTCCATTCCATACGATTCATATAGACCACTTAGGTCCATTTGTTCGAAGTAGATCCAAGAATACTTACCTATTGGTAGTAGTCGAGGCATACACAAAATACGTTACGCTATTTGCTGTTAGGAATACAAAAACTAAATCAACTATTAAAGTGTTGAATCAGTATTTTAGTTTATTTGGAGTCCCAAATAGGATAATAAGTGATAGGGGTACTAGTTTTACGAGCAAGAGTTTTAAGGAATTTGTGAATAAATTAGGAATAAAGCATGTGTTAAACGCAGTGGCGACGCCGCGGGCGAATGGACAAGTGGAACGATATAATCGCACCATATTGGCGTCGCTTGCTATAAAAAATCATAATTGTAAAGAAAATGAGTGGGACAGGCACTTGGAAGAAATCCAACTAGGACTGAATACAACACTCAACAAGGGTACTGGTAAAACGCCAGCTGAAGTTCTATTCGGTGTTAGATTAAGAACCAAAAGTGATGGAATGGTTACTTCTTTGCTTGATCAGGCCAGTTCGGAAAGTTCAAAAGGAACACTACAAAGTATAAGACAGGAAGTGAACGACAACATAAGTGAGAATCAAACAAAACAAAAGGAGAGATTTGATAAAAATAGGAAAATTGGTAGACAATATCAAGTAGGCGACTTAGTAAGAATTGAAAAAGATATAGGTAGTAATAGTGGGCAATCCAGAAAGTTACTAGCTAAATTACAAGGCCCGTACAGGATAGTAAAAGTTTTAGATAAGGATAGGTATGTCGTTCAAGATACACCACTTACCCGGAAAAATAACAGAAAATATGAGGCAGTAGTTGCTATAGATAAAATACATCCTTGGTTGACATTCACTAGGGAATGTCTTACAAGTTCCGATGAGGAATGCTCAACAGAGAACGTAGATTTTACTGAGGATAATGAGAATAGTGATCATATTGAGTCGATAGGCTGTTTACGAACGGGAAAATTGACGACAGTGTTGAATTAAGCATTTTTCAGAAATAATCAGTTCTTATGTGAAGTGATATCATGAATACGATACACATTCCTGCTTTGTTATTTAACGACTTACTACGCTAATATATGGTCTGCTACTTACCTACTATTATATGTGAATGGAATGATATTGATTTATTTGTTCACTTGAGTAATTATTTTATTGTCTCTTCAGCCTTAATTATTCAATGAAGTTTATTTGTATAATATAAAACTCGTAAAAATACGTACACTGGAGATATTTGATAAAAATGAGTGTGTTAGATTTAGGGTACTAATGATTTCTGCGCAAGGAGGCTGTGAGCCAAGGATTGGAGCGCTTTCTTTCAGGATGATTTAATAATTATTATTTTTTTTGTTCTAGTTACTTTTATTTTGATTTTTATGGAAAATCTACGCACATTGGAGTCTTGTGACAATTATGAGTGCGTTAAATTTAAAGTACCTACTAATGATTTATGCGCAAGGAGGTTGTCAGCCAAGGATTGGAGCGCTTGCTTTCTTTCAGGATGATTTAATATTTTTCTTAGTTCTAGTTACCTACTTTTATTTTGAGTTTTATGGAAAATCTACGCACATTGGAGTCTTATGACAATTATGAGTGCGTAAGATTTAAAGTACTAATAATTTATGCGCAATGAGGCTGTAAGCCAGGAATTGGAGCGCTTTCTTTCAGGATCGATAAGTTAAGGTTTATAGTTTTTAATAATTGATGGAACAATTAATATTAAAGATGGCCGAACGAATGAGAGTAAACAAATTTAATGGTTTGAAGTATTATTTTTGTTTGTATAATTTTAAAGATTTTTTTTTTTTTAATGCTGGGAGCATTATAACATAATTTTAGTTTAGTACTAAATAAACTGTTAAAAGTTAAGTCTGGTACTATTTTGAATTAATATAATATTATTGGTTTTTGTTTAATAATAATGCGTTTAAACAGTTGAGTCACGTCACAAACTGTAATAAAGTCTTGAGCACAGGTATTGGAATTATTAATAAGTATAATTATTAGTTGAAATTTTAATATAATGTATATTCTATAATATAAATGTTAAGATAGCAAATTAGTAGGCATTTGCTAAATACATGTAACGAGAGGACTCTGTTACTTTAGAATGGCCGACTGTTAGCAATTGTTACCTATGCGTGTTGAAAAATAATATTAGAGGTGACTTGTCAATGGTCAGGTCATGGAACAGTTGTCTTTGGTCGTGTGAAGATATGAAAAAACGCGGCAATTGGAAAAGATTGTCTACGAATATAAGATAAGTGTTACACTAATAATTTTCTATTTTATTTGTAATTAATGTTACAATAATAATTTGTGATAACTTGATACATCGCCGTTTTATTTGCCGCACTTCTGAATTATTTTATAAAGTTATCTTTATTTTTTTTTGTTGACCTTCCTCTACATCCATCTTCGTTTATGTTCATATTCCAATGTACGGTCGTCCAAGAAAGTGGTGTATCAAGACCGTACGTACGTACTAGACCTGTGCGTAGATTTTCACAAATCTACAGAAAATCGAATAAGTAATGTTTTTGAGATGGGAAATCATCAAACGACCCCTCCAGCTGCGGGCGCAGTGGGTGGAATTGACATCATTTTAGTGACTAGAAGCCGATTCTTATTCTTTCTGGAGCCGCTAACAGCTTGCGAAACAAAATAAACTAGTGATTTTAAACAAGTATGTACCTTGATATACATATCTACTTGATAATACGGTAAACATGATTCCCACTCCATCGATACCTGAACATCAATCTGATCGAGCTTTCCAATCTAAGTTTAATCTAAGATTTAATTAGTCCCGTTGCTATGTGTACTTTAATCGGTGATTTGTCACTAATTGTCTCTGTTAATCCCTGGAGGATAGAAACGTAATCGCACATGTATATATTTCAGTTGCTAGGAGAGGCACGGGTTATGTAAACAGTGGAACTCGCCTAATTTGGAGGTGAGAGCGACCTTGCGTGTTTTAAATCACCCTGTGTCACTCAGAATTACGTTTTAATCATTTTTGAGGTTTAAAAAGGACAGTTTCATTTATAATATAGTACAAAAAAGTCAAAAAATAGAACATTTTGCCACAATATATTGAGACGCCCTAACTCGTCACATAAAGAAACTTATGAAACGGTAATTGACAAACTAATACGAGTATTAGAAATAAATGCTAAGCAAAATAGCACCTAATTACACCATCACAATGGTTTGTATACGTGTATTATCGAGGAACGTTCATTTATCTGTCTGTTCAGTTCGTTATTTGAAACTTTTCATGCAGGATTTTTTTTTTAAATATTTTTTCATGTCAACTGTTCAAATATAATTTTATATAATTTATTTCGTGCCGATCACAATATTTTTGGTGAAAGCCTCTTTAATAACTCTATGACCGTTTTAACCGGTCAACAGCAATACTTATCCTCCATCCAACAAAGCTCAGTCACCCAGTAATTAATTATTTACTTAATTAAACGTCATATTGAATAGTTAGCATAACCCACGTTCCATTAATAAGAGCCAGAGTGATAACGACACTCGTCTTATCACTCAAGCATCCTCACATTTGATTGGAATACGCACTTTACAAATTCAATAAGATTTTGTGCCAATAATACATAAATAATAGTGGGCAAAATTAATTAAATGATTTGTTGGGTCAATTGTCTTTGATAAGTAACTAAATGCTGTTCTAATTGATAGATATTGAGCTAGAAGTATCTGCCTAGCCATTTTCAAGCTATGTTGGGGTCGGCTTCCAATCTAACCGAATTAAGTTGAGTTCGAGTATCATGGAGCGACTGCTTATCTGACCTCCTTTACACAGTTAGAATTACTCGCCACTGACTACCGGTAGCCACTGCCAAAAATGATCACGGACAAACTCACCATTACAAGATGACCTAGGACCGACCGCGCCAAGCTTTGCTTAACCTTAATGATCGAACGATCCGTGCGGCGGTGTCCCAATGGTATATTATTAAAAGATAAGATTAATAAAGATAACATATCACCAACAAAGTTATATACCTATTTGCAGGTTATCCTTTCCAAAAACAGAGGTCAAAACCCTTTAGCAAATATACATATAAGTATTAAAGAAAAGACAACTTTTCGAATAAATAAATATTATTTTCTATCCACTGGTACATGTGGCCCTCTTTGTCACTAACGAGGGTCTTTACAGGCCCATCTTTTATATTATAAACGAGATGTCGGCAGAAACACGTAGGAATGTTCTGGAAAAGATTTCGTATGTGTGGGCCTTTGAGATAGAGGGTCAAAGTCAAAAAGGTGTTTCTTTTGGAATTTACTGACGTTTTCGTCGTAATTTGGTGATTTAATTGAAATTTAGTAAATAATCCTACGTTGAATAGAATACAATGCTCCTACATTAGAAATACCTCAAAGTGTTCATTTCATATGCTTTATATAGAAATATTTGTGACCTTATAGTGACAAAGCCAGAATTCCAGTAGTACTCATTTTGACCAACATGTAGGAACATAGACTGTTATTAATAACAATCTAACTACATATACAGGATACCTACGATATTCATAACTGATTGACGAAAGATATATTTCTGATATAGTTGTCAATTCTAATTCTATGTTCCATTACGGCAGTAATTAGCCACGCTGTCACCACAATTATAAATCAACCTTTGTTACTTAACAACATTATTTTTGCCTTTTTTAGTGTGGGAAATCATCAAATGACCCCTCCCGCTGTGGGTGCAGCTACAAGGAGTATCAGACTCTTGCTGACTGAAACCCACTTCGTTCTTTCTGGAGTCCCTACGTGAGCAGAGCCGAGGTAACTCTTGCGAAAAACGCGTAGCATAGCATTATTTTTGTATTAAAATTAGACGCTAAGTCCCGCGCGACTGCAGCGCTGCGTTCACGGAGCTAATTTGAAGGCGTCCTAACGTTCCAATTAACACATTGACGTCACAATGTACTGACGTGCCTACAGGCGGAGGCGTGTCACGGCGTCATCAAATCTGACTTGACCCGCTCAATTGACACTGTTTAGTTATGTTTTCATTGGAAATCAATCAATGTTTGTTTTATAAAAGTCAACATAGTAAACAACAATTCATTTTTTAACAAAAGAATAATATACAAATATGAAGAATTAGCTTATAGCGCTATAGATTATTTGGGTTTAAATTTAAATTCAATGGTTCCCTGAGCTGAGAATGGAAGAGGGTCTAGAGGTAGACCATGGAACCGCTGGCGAGTCAATTTATACACTTTCCTCGTTGATTGGCCTCAGCGCGCTTCAGATAGAGATAGATGGAAGACTTTGGGGGAGGCCTTTACCCAGCAGTGGAACACTATAGGCCAAGGAAAAAAAAATCATGCCTCACTAAATGTATACCTACTAATTTATTAGATACTTGTACGTAATAGTATAATTATCTACTATACGAACTCTTATTACCTGGAAAATGCCACGACCGTGAACTTCAAGAACAACTCGTAATGTTGCCAATGAAGAACATTCATCAAGTGTACAGAAACAATTTGTGTAAGTGGAGAAACTTCGAGAAAAAAATTACAATCTGTCACGCGCTTCCCTTCAGTAAGTCACGCGATGCTAACAGGTGGTACGGAACAAAAGAATATTATAGAAGGTTCAGTTACTTTTCCATATTTGATTTATTTAGCTATTACTACATTTTTATAAAACAAAGTCCTCCTGCGTCTGTCTGTTTTTTCGCCAACACCAATAGATAGCGTGCTTCAGGAAGATGATTCGAAGTACGTATTATATAATTCTTGAGCTATTAAGACATGAAAAGTTTTAATATTATCCACTTAAGAAATTACATAAATCAACTTTCAGTGCGAGTATTTGAAGAGTTTTTTGAGTTTTTGTTATTGATTTGGGGATTCTTTTTAAGGGTATGACAAAGCAATTTGTTCTCGTTTACTTTTGTTAAAAAAATATAAAATTATGCTATACTTCTGAGTTAACGTGTAACGTGATAACTATGTGGGATCGCGGTTGGATTGTTCCAGACACTAGTGTCAATCAATAAGGATTTGCAACATCTGTGTGTTTCGTACATAGAAAAGTTAGTGGGACAACATATCAGGTGTGTACCTTCTATTTAATAAAATAATCTTTAAATTGTTTCTTTATTATTTCTCTATTAAAATACGGATCCGATTATGTGCCAGACAAAAATCACTTAGTAGGTACTACTTTATCACCTAAAATACTTATAGCAAAATATTATTATCTTTTGAGACTCGTATTTTATTTTTTACGTAGGATATTATAATACATACATATACACATACAAACTTCAAATCGAATGATACATGTATTAATTAACTAACGTCAAAAAGTTCCTACTCACCGCTGCCTACTGAAAGTGTCCCCAAGGGACTGACAATATTGCCACGTTAAAACTTCTGACCAAAATAAATTCCAGCCTTTGAGTCACTTGAAGCGTCAACGAAAATCGCAAAAACTACTTCTTTTTAACCATAGAACGCATATTCTTACAAAATGTTCTAACAATAATTCCATTTCTCGCTTGACTGGTGAAGGGTTGAAGGTCCAAAAATCCTTCCTAAGGGCTACCCATAAAATGTGACCGAGATAGAAAACGCAAAAAAATACGAAATTAAAATCCATTTTCGCTGTTAAAACCTTTTTTGTTGCTTTAATAGATTGTATGTCCGTGCCCACTCTGCTTGAGACTTGGCTGGGGCACTGTCATGCCCTCAGATATATCTAGGTTTGAGAGCAATTACTAGTCTAGGTATCACACATATATTATAAAGGTTTGTGAGTGAGTTTGTGTGTGCATATAATATGTACATATTTGTTACTTCTTCACACTCAAACGGCTAAACGGATTTTCGATGCCACTACTAAAACATTTACTTAGATCAAAATAACATATTTTCTACTTTTTAACCGACTTCCAAAAAAAGGAAGACTCCTCAAGTTAATCGAGTGCTGGAGATTGTTCCTAAGGAAGGAACTGAAGCCGCCGACGAAGCTAGTTTAGATATAAACACAATCCATACTTAGGAGAACGCCAAAAAAAACTGCTGTATCAGCTGTAAGCTGGCCAGCCCAATTGATTGACGGCACTAGTTTACAGGCATGACGATGAAGACAAATGCATCAGCATAATATTAGCAGATAGACCTGTAAGTCATTCATTCACCTTAGTACTAATCCTATCATCAATTATTATTGTAACACATATATTTGTACGCACGCGTAATATTCAGAATGTTTGGCATCTCTGGCAGTACAAGATATCATTATACACAATGAATGGTGACATTAATTGACATCGCTGCCGCTCCCTTGAAAACATTTCACTTCATTTCAGATGCAATTTCGACGTGACCACTAGAGACTGCGCGTGTAGAATGTAAGCGAAGCGGGGCGAATACTTATTTTTGTAGTAAATACCGTATCTGTCGTCTGATATTTGATGTAAAGGAAGCACATGCAATAGTTTAGATAAAATCGCATAAAATAATTACCTCGTACAAAAGCTCGATGTTCAAGAACATGATTGTTTCACTTAGTCTGGTTCTATGTAGACGATAAGAGGTCAACCTACCCGACTCTGTCAAATTTTACCAATGGAATATTAACCTTCCGGTATGGTGATAAGGTTAAAACCTATTAAAGAAATTTGACAGATTGTCTGTACGTTTATCAGGTGTTTAGTACTTATAGTATAAGCTCTGTTTAGTTTGGGACTAGATGACGTTGTGGAATGGGTATGAAAATAGACATCTATACTATAAGAAGTTTGCAAACTATACTTTGGTACTGTTAACAATATTCGCTCTTAATTAGGACAATTCAAAAACCGCAGCTGCTTCTACCCTCTCGTCTGTACTCGACCTACTTCCGAATTCTCGAACATCGTCGCCAGTCATTACGTCACGAACTTGCAATTCACCCATCACCGCAGCCATGCATCAAATATTAATCATTTAGAAAATAACAAGTCTAATATTATTTCGAAAACATATTTAGACACACAATTTGACGTCTTAATTGCTTAGCTCATACCTATGTGTATTAATGAATTAATAAGTACACAATTTAGATTTCTACTTTTATTTTAAAGCAAGTTAAAATGCCCATAAATAGGTTTCTATAAGTGAAAAGGCGCAGAAGTGTCCAAACAGATTTTTGGAAATCGCGACTGTTCTTCCTAAGACTGTTCAATTAAATGAGCTGGACACATGACGAACGATCACGATGCACGAGCATTTTCGGAGCCACTGGGACATTCTCTACTCCTTCGATCTCATAGCCCGATGGAATGGCTAGCCGACACGAACGGAGAGAGATCATGTGCAGTATCGATATTTACGTAGTCTCTGAAGCATGGGTGTATCAATCACCAACTTTCAAACAGATTTGTTAAGACAAACAAAATGATTTCGCCCTAACCCGGGAATAAATAAGGGAACCTGTGCACAACAGTCGCGCTATGTGGCTACTAAACCAAACAGGACAGACGAGCACCTACAGTTCATCTACGCTTCGGCATTTATATTGAACTATGTGTTGAACCTAACCTTAAACCGGGCTGAAATTTAGGGATAGTATAAAAGAAATTCTTATACTCGATGTGGGCATACATTCTTAACTCCAGCTAGACCTTATTTTGTAGTACCGCCATTTATTTCTTAGTGTTGCCATGCGCTTAAACATTGGTGGTACTACACTTAGTAAAAATATCTTCAGGATAAATTCCGAATAGTTATTAAGCAATTTACTAATTGAATTCGGTTGTCGTTGCGGGCTCAAGTATCTGTGACAATGCCGGCGGCGCTAGAAGATTAAATCGATCCCGCCATCTTTAACCACTTCGGGCATTTACTTAACACTTAGCATTTTATCGAAGTTCTTGAAGCCTAGATGCTGGGATAAACATCACAAATTACGGATATGAATCCTACTTAACACTAGATGGAAATGGGAAATTTTGATATCTCTGTATGTTTGTTACTTTTTCACGCTAATACTGAATGTATTTTCATAAAATTTTGCAAAAATTAGCTTACTAATCAGAATAATATATAAGCCTCTTTTTAACCATGTGCGGGAACTAATTCCGTCGGAACGAAGTTGAAGCTAAATTTCAGTTAATTATAGAATTAATTATTATAAGAAGTTTTTAAGCTCACTCATGGCTAATTCTCAGGACTTTATACTTAACAGTCGCTTTCACAGGCATGCCCACAAATCATGCCTAATGAGGCTATTTGCATCCAATATCATGTCTCATACATACCTGACTATATCAAGACTCAATATGCAGAGAAATATGTATCACTTGCTACAAAAACATTTGTGACGTATCACCCGATTTATGATACTATCATAATATCATTTTATTGTACACTTATTTGACGATATGTGTAATATCAGTTGTCATTGTTGTACTAAACGACAAATATTTTGATTCGATTTCATAACATTCGTATTGAACTCCGTCATAATATCCGTCTCCTCTATCTGTTGTCCCCTCGGACGGAAATGAAATGCCTTTTTGTTGAACGAAGTGTAGAAGATATATTTTCTGGGGTATTAGCTGATGTTTGCGTTATGGAACAAATATATGACAATAATAAGCCGTAAGATATTTTTTACGAAAAAATACTTCTGGATATGGGAATGTCAAATTTACTCAATCAACTTTGAACCATATGCTTCAACGATAAAGTTGAAAAATCTTTTAAGGAAATTTGACAGATTGTAGTAGCTTGATGTCCTAGCGTCTGTACAGTAATCTGGCAGACTACTTTTATCTAGGTACGTAGTAATTTAAGTTTTCATCGTATTCAGCTGAATCTGAAACATATCTTGAGTTTTTCAAAACAAAAATACCGTTCTTTCCGAATCGATAATAAGGTTGGGTCATATGAGACTGTTTTTAATACATTTTTACGGATAAAAATCAAGGACATCCTTGTTTCACTGTTAGAAACATCGGAATAAGGACAGCGAAGAATAAATTACCGGAATTTTGTAATACATATGTATATCCAGCGGAGTATCGTTATCGACGCCAGCACATCAGACTACAACAACCTGTCAAATTTGCTTAGTGGATTTTCAACCCTATCGCTAAAGCATAAAGGACAAAGCTGATTGGGAAAATTTGTCAGTTTCGGGTAGCCTGATGTGCTGGCGTCTGTACTAAAGATAGAATAGAAAGTAGGTCATGTTTTTGAACCCATCAAAATTATCTTAACTATAAGGAAAGTTTAATTAGCTTTATGATATTGTTGTAGTCATAATAACCGGGTTCAACAAACCTTCGTAAACTCTCCTAATTAAGGCGGAAATTATAGTATAAAAACTAGCTTTCGCCAGCGGTTTCACCCGCGTACCGTGGGAATTTGTTAGCGAAATTGGATAAAAGTAACTTATAGTAAGCCTTCTTCGATCAATGAGCTATCTAACACTGGAATATTTATTCAAATCAAACCAATTCCTGAGATTTTAGATTTAATTTTATGCTCTTTTCTATTTTAACAAAATCTCTTCCCTTGCATTAAGAAAAGAACCGTAGTAGGTAAACTATAATATGAAATGCGGTTAAAGCCCGTCCTTCTAAACCCTTTTAAAACAAAGTATAAGAGGATGTAGAAATTAAACAAAAGGGCTTGCTCATTTAGCTTTTATACGACAGATAACGGACCCGGCTCGGTGCGACCGCCGTCATTTCGAGGGAAAGGCCACAAAAGAGCGGTTCAGAACTCAAATAAACGAAGTACAATCACGAATTTGTAACACATGGGAGATTAGAGATTAGCATGATGTGCCAAAGTTTTTAAAAGTTCATTAATTTTTTATCTTTACACTTTGACTAATGGCCTGTTTGGTATATAATTTCTTACAAGTTCTTTTCCATTTTTTAATTTATTCAGTAGATAGTGCCTATTGTTATATACACTCGTATATATGTATTATTAATAAAGAACTTTGACTTTATTCGAACATTGTAAAACTGGCCCTAAAAGTATGTTATTGACTTAAGACGAAACTTCGGTCTTCGAAAAGTCGGTGACTTTTTTTTTTCTAAAAGTTAATTATTTGACAAGATACGATACAGCCTAGTTACGAACATTAGCTAACTTCGTCTTAATAAACTTTCTAATCTTATAGATTGAGTGTGTCCTACAGGATAAAGGATCTTTGATGAATAAAATATCAAACGAACAAATTCGCGTAATTCAAACGATGTCCCATTTACGAACGTAATCCGTTTGTGACGACCAACTACATTGGCCTTTTTTTTCTCCATTTCTTCATTCGGAATTTAAATAACTAGACAGAACTGTTATAAATGTTTTTCTTTTTATTTATGAACAAACAAAAGGTCGGAGATTGAACATCATTAGATTCTGGTTGAAAGAAAATATTATTTTAGTGTCGCGGTTTGACACGTTTATGAAAAATACTTAATTTTAGACGGCAGCTCGTAATTATCAGTGAAAAGAACAATAATTACTTAATAATTGTGGGGTGAACAAAGCAATCAGAAATGATAATTAAATGAATGTTCCCAAATTATATAATTTCCAATTTATTTGGTTTTCAAAAGTACTCGGTTGTTTTGGACAAAGTATGTACAGGCGCCAGCACAACAAGCTATCGAAACTGTCAAATTTTCCTAAACAAATTTGAATTTTCGCTTCTGCGATAAAGTTGAAAATCTACTACGGAAATTTGACAGATTGTAGTAGCTTAATGTGCTGGCGTCTGTACCTTAAGCGTGTTGTCGCTAAACACAATTTTGTACGAAATGTACTTGTACCTACAATCTCCTTTGTTTGAGTTAAAATATCTTCCTAGAATTCAGTTCCAATATCTTGCTTGGCTATCCAATACCTGAAGCAATTTCGCAAAACTTTATCTGTCTTTATTTGACATTAGAACAGATAATACTGACATTAATCGCAGCCAAAAATAAATACAGGACTTTTTCCTCAGCGGTTGGTGGGAATTTGACAAAACCAAGGAAATAAGGGTCCCAAATAAAACTGAGTACCAAACGTATATTGTATTTATAACACGTGGAAACCAGGTCATTGTGTTGGACTCTCACAATAGGAACACTGATTTACTATTTCGCTATTCTTTAGCAATATTAAATGTCAATGTGGGCAACCCGATTCCTTACATCAAGGAATCGGTTTGCCCACATTGACATTTACATAAATAGACCACAAAATCAAAAAATCTAAATCAAATATCATTTATTCAAATTAGGCTGATAAATCAGCACTTTTCGAACGTCAAAAAACAAAAGACGGCCCCCAAAACGCTCACCCTTCACCACTTCCTATTTGTTTTTGCTGGAAAGAAGAAGTGGCGCACAAATTCCCCAGTCACGGGCAGGATGACGCCTCCCTCTGAAGGTCCAGTAGGAGGGAATGTTATACTTTCACTGACAAAAAACTGCCTCTATTCATTCTAGATGTTCTAGAGCCCTTTTGTACCAGGCCTGTGGCACAGGCTGCGGTAATTCTTTCAACAACCAACCCAATTCATCTCAGAACTATTTGATGAAACAGAACTAGTTTAGGTTTGTGTTAGAAACTGTCGGCGATGTAAATTAAATAATGTCAATAGACAGGCATCAATGTAAAATTTATTTCTGGCTATACTCAAACGTTCTGCATGATAATATTAACAATATATCCTCGAATCACTAGCCAAGTGGAACAGGTATGTTCAACGAACGGTACTTCTTCGACATAATAAGATTGTGGTATTGTCAGATTACCAAAGTTTATTTTACAGATTATACAACCAAACAAATGCTTCAAGGAAGGTCTTTCAAGCCTGAAGCCTATATGTTGTAAAGGAAAATAAATCATCAGCCTCAAAAGATATTGCTCATATTTGCTTGTACGTCGACTGATTTGAAGCAGGGGTAAAATTCTTAGAAGGTTGAAATGTTTTTATTATAGGCATTCTTTAACAATTTTGGTAGGCCATGGCCTTTTGGTTGCTTGGCCATGTTTAAATATAATTAAATTTATTTTAATACATTTTGGAAACAAAGCAAAATGTATGGTTAAACTCAACATCAAACGTACGTCCCTACACGGAAAGACACACGTGAGTTCGCTGAACTTTCTTTAAGCACGTGACATAACATGATCTTCAGTTGTTCCCTCCAGGCATAACACGTAATAATTCTATTCTAACAAACAAATGTGGCCGCGAGATCAAACATTTTCATAATATACAAACACGTACAGAATACCTACATACACATTATATTCTAAGTGGAGCGACCGCTTTTCCAAAGACAAATAGAGTCATGGTTTTTTGGGCATAGATAAAGAGCGAACGTTGGAATTTTTTTAACATGAAATATTGTAGGCTACACGGCTTTAATTTGTAGGGATGAGGAATAGAATGTTTTTCAGAGTCAATATATTGCTTTAAACAATGCAACACTCGTTTCATTTTTTTTGGTCCCACTATATGAGTGCACCGATATTTACATAGCTATATAGCTATACTCACACGGAAGCGGCCGGTAAAGGGATCGACTTAATAAGAAAACCATAGGATATACAATGAATCATACCTTTCATTAGATCTAACGATAACACCGTTGTCTCACTCACAAGCGAACAATGCTTTATATTTCTATAATATATTACATTCATATTTACTAATGTATTTAAAACCCTTTGATGTTCTTCTTATTAGATACTAAGAGTTACTGAAAAAAAGGCTTTTGATATAAGTAAGCATGTCTTTGTTAATCAGCTTTTATAATTATGATAATTTCATCAGAATCGCACCGAGCTCGCGTAAACAGCTCCGCAAAAGTTATTAATATGATACTTGGGTAATTGAATACAAATAACAACAAAGCATATCTTGGCTCATAATAGCATAAGCTATGTTTCATTAGTAATTAGCTTTCTCCAAACACTCTAAGTATTATTTTTACAGAAATTAATAGAATAGTTGACAACTAGTAAAATTAATTACTTTTATTGAACTGTCAAAAATGTCTTTCTATGCAATTTATATGAAAGTAAGAATTATGATGTCAATATTTTTTCGCATGAACCTATAAAGGTACTTCATCATTAGCCATTGCTGGGCACAGGCCTCTTCTCACACAGAGAAGGATTGAGGGTTAATCACTACGCTTGTTCAATGCGGGTTGGGTACTTATTTTGCTTAAATTTATATTAAAAAAGTTCAAATGGTTTTTCCTTCAAAACGATAATGTATAAGTCACATTATTTTAAGATACTTTATTACCAAATGGATATCATAAACGATTTTATTTTTAACCTAGTCAACTACCCAATTAGAAACGCCCAGAAATATCTTTATCAAAAACAATAACATGTTGTCTAAAACAGTAAAATTCAAATAACTAACTACAAACATTGAAAAAGGTAAAAATTCAATTAGTTTGCGATGAATCGACGTTATAATCAATTTGTGCCCAAATTGGATTGAACGGATTTATTGGCGTTAAAATACGCGGCCTTTCGATAAATCCAGAATCGAACACATTATTTAATTCGGTTTGCTTGTTAATGGATTTTATATCTTGTTGAATATTCTACTGGAAGTGGTAAATTTCGAGCTCATGCTTAAAGGGAATGTAGCTACACTTAGGTACGAAATACTTTTAATGAATACACTAGGAAAGACTAGACTTCCTAATGAGATAAATAAAAATACATTCACACAACGTCATCTAGTCCCAAACTAAGCAAAGCTTGTACTATGGGTACTAGACAACTGATAAACATACTTATACACTTTTCGTTTGTAAATACATACATATTATACATAGAATAACCCAGACTAAGTCAAACACCCATGTTCAAGAACCCAAATGTTTGACTTATGCGGGAATCGAACCGGAACCTATAGCGTGGCAGGCAGGTTCACTAACCACCATGCCATCGTCAAAAACGTTGTTCTTTTAATAAAACAAACTAAGAAAGCAGTGTTGTCAAAAATATTTTTTTTGGCGGCACACGTAAAGCCTCTACAAACATTTCCTTATACATGATCACCTAATTTATAGAACTTTTAGGAAAAGATAACATAATAATTCAATAAAAAGACGTCCATTTATTAAACTAACATTACTATCTACCAAAGCCAAATTTTCTTTAGCTAATAGATAAAGCCGTAGGCAATAAATGAGATACATTTTCACCTAAAATAACAAGACACTTAGAACAATTTTTAGTTCAAGGTAAAATTTTTTTACGCGCCAAAACACTTCAATGGCGTCTCGGAAAAATCATCGTTATTTTTTAAAGCTGTCAATATTTAATAAATAAAGCCTTTCCACGTGGACTCTGATTTTATAAGCATAAAAAATCAATGTCATTCTTCTAATATATTTACTTTATTAAATATCTTAAACAAAAGAACGCCGAACTCCAACAATTAGGAATTGAAAGCTTTCCTTGGTTCAAATTAATGAAAGACAACTTGGTCTGAATCAATGTAAGATACCTTAAGTGGTATTTCTAATATACCTGTATATTCTGTGAAACATATATTTAGTCTCAAAAATGACACTTATACCCAAAGGTAAATCATGACAGGCTAGTGGTTAAAGCATCAGACTCTCAAGATCCTCTCAAGGTCTTGCAAGATGCAACTTATGAATTATATGTGCTTTCAAAGTACCTGTATCTTGGACACCAATGACTGATTAAAGGTGAAGGAAAACATATCGAGGAAACTTAGACTATAAGGTCCCATTGCGGCTATTACCTAGCTATTTTATATACATATCCTCAGATAATTACTTTTATATCTTGTTCAGTATTTGAACAATCGAGCAATGTTGAATTATCTACTGTTCTATTTCGCTCTATTGATATCGAAAATACGATTCGTGGGCTTAAGTGGTGCTTCACGCCACGCTTCAAAGTATATCGCTCACTGGTTTAGGATACCAGCTTTCAAATACTATTAAGGTACAAAACTAGTCGCAATCTCACTCAACTTTATGGTTAATTTAAAAAAAAACTAACAAACAAATATTGAAGTGTGATAAACTCTTACCTAATTATAACATTATAGACTTCCAACAAGATTAACAAACATAAAAACCCAATTTACGAACATCAAATATTGATTCGAAACTTAAAAATTCTAGAATTTTCGGTAGCAAAACGGAACGTAAGAAAAATGTGACTTTATTCGTGTAAGAGTTTTAAAAACTGATCTTTAACTTGTTAACTATAAGACTTAAAATCGTAAGAAAAGGTTGTAGTTTGGGCAAAATTTCCAATATACTTTCGCTTTTTGCCAGCAAGATATTCGCGGAATCCAATCGTTCCCGCCAACACTCGTGGCCGCCATACTTGTATTGCTTATAACAGGATTAACGTTGCGGAGTTCAGCCGTTCACCGTCCTGAAAATTATTTTGTATACCTATCGAAGACTTTGGTAAAATTGCTCAATATCAATAAGTGTTCTTAATGGTTAGAAAATTGTATCCTACAATAGGGAAATTACTCGTACAGTCAGTTTTAACGGACCCTGATATGACATCTGTAACCTGTAAAGAGTATGTTGACAAGTTTTTAAAAAAAGTGATTCCAGTTAGACCATTTTTTAGATTGTCAAAAGTCAAAGTCATTGGACACCTATTTATTGTCTTAACAAATAACAAAAACTGATGAAGGTGTCCTCACTGCTTGGTAAAGTTTGTACCGAAGAGTGACGTAACGAGAAACAGTATTTTTTTGTTTTCTCGTTTTAATTAGTTTTCTAAAAAAAAGCACGTGTCCATGTGTTTATCTAAAAGATGGAGTAATAACTTTTTATTTGTCAACAAGCCTATTATCACGTTATCTGAAGAAGGTTGCGTGTGACATAGCTGAATCAAGAGCATCTAAAGAGCGACTCAGTTTCTGCCGATTTGCTCCTAAGCTTTATATCGCAATAATAATAATAGCGGCCAGACCTATTGCCCGTCACAGGGACCGTTCTGCCTAAGGAGTTATAGTGCACAGACATTAGCAAAGACTCAGATGCACTCTCTATTCCCTCTCTCTCAAAGTCCGATGGGACGGCAATCTGATACGACTGGAGCGAGATCAGGTACCGACATTTACGTGCTCTCACAATAATAATTGACCATAGAAATTTCATCTGAGATCCAGTTTCTTTGCGAAAAATTGTAATTACCCTAATGTAATCAGACAAACACATGAAGCTACTACCTACCTGTCAAATTTCCTTAATAGATTTTCAACTCAATCGCCGAATAGATTTTCAGTTCAAATTCGATTGGGATTTGACGTGCTGGCATCTGTACCATTTTATGATCTTATAAATAGCATTAAGGTAATGCTAATATACATACCAAACTATACGTAAATGTATTGTTTATAAACAAACACACAGAGCAAAAATGATCGTCTACTAGAAACACAAAAAACGCCAGACGCCTCAAGGTCTAGCAATAAGCCAAAACTCAATTTCGTTTTAATTTCAAACTGAATTATAACTTGTCATTGGATTAATATTCTTAAAACTTGAGAAATAGCTACTATTTTACTTTAATATAAAGGGAGAGGGAATTAAATATAATTTCACACTTTGTCTGTTTTATATTAGCCTTATATTAGCGCAGTTAACAAATTGCATGACACAAAACAAAAGATGTGAGAATTCTGGATTATTGTGTCTTTCTTAATAGAAAAAACATTTTTATTTAGTAAAAATCCTTCGAATACTATTATTAAATATTCAATAATAAAAAAAAACTGTACTCAATTCATTATTAGCATTCTATGTATATGTTATAAAGGTACAGTATGAACCCGGTTGGGCACAGCTTAAAGAAGTTGGAAAGCTATGCATTATAACTCATTATTACTTAAAAAAATTATTACTCCACCGCGTAAACATAAAGTAAGACTATATCAATCAAATATATCTCAAGTTTTACCTACACAAAACTCATGTGGTTTTAAAAAGTACCAGGTTTAGTGCTAGATTTAGGACTTGAACTTCGTTCGAGATGGTGGTTTAAAGCTAGCACTAATTGAGGACATTTTTAAAACTATGTTTTATAAGGGGGATAAGATAAGAGAACGTCAATTGGGGCGGGTAGTCCCAGCCCTGCGCTAAGTCATCAGTGACGACTTACCAAGTGACCACCACATCCACAACATGTGGATTGTCACGTGACAGAACTGCATCGCTGACCCTCTTGATCCCTCTATCTGTACCCAGAATCGATTTCTTCATCATCTGCTTTGTTTTTCCGCAAGCAATTTTTGCATCGGCTTCCAGTCTTAACCGGATACAGCTGAGTACCAGTGTTTTACGTGGAGCGACTATCTGACCTCCTCAACCCAGTTATCTGGGCAACTTGATACCCCAGAATTGATTTATGACTCATAATTACCGACTGTTTACCGCTTCTTAATTAACGCTATTTTATGGAGCCGCCTGTCTGATATGGAAGTAATAAAACCAAAGAATTTGCCTGGATATATGCCTAGGTATTTTAAGCTTCAAGTAAATCTTGGTACCTAGTGAGAGTTAATTAGTAACTAAAGACTTGGCATTCAAGATAATTAATAATTACATTTCAAACTATGATTAACCTAACTATTATTCATACTTGAATAAATCTTATTCATCTATCATCTATAGTCTTACCGAATGCAGCTTAGTACCAGTACGAATGCCTATCTGCAACCCAGTTACCTGGGCAACCCGATACGCGTTGGAAGTCTGGTTGTCATCCATTCTGATTTCTGAGTACTTGTATAACAACTTGTAATTAACTAAACATGTATAAATGTACTATGGAAAACACACTAATTTAGCGTGCCAAAATTCCAAAATACCACATGAATGAAGACACATTCATGGACCGGCCACGCCGAGCGTTGCTTAAAGATTAATCCACCCTTTCAGCTGTAACTTAGCCAAGAACTCTAATGAATCTTATTAAGAGCCAAAAATACGTAGATTCATCGCCTAATCTAATCCAAATGACTGAATATTGCCATGATGATCAAAAGTTAAATACATAAGTTACATTTGGTCTGACAACCAAACAGGTTAGATTACCTTAATATAACTTCCATATTAAATAATTTTGGTTAATGAATTAACAAACCTATATTTATTCACGATTTAACGAATGTAATCCGAGAATAGAAATCTACTGGCATATAAAAAACGCTTGAAGTTCGTCGATGTAAAAATTAATTCGAATTGCGCAACCCGCTGAGAGGGATCAAACAAAGAGGTCTTTGCTAATGAGGAATTTTACTTTTAAGTACGAGTTTGAATTGATTCATGCGGGGAATGATTTCGAATTTCGAAAAAAGAATATTCGAATAATATGTTTGTGTTGAATTATTATTGTGATCCGTATTAGGAATATATGAACGAAGTGCCCTGACACTTTATGCGTGGGCCTTGGCTTGCTGTCTGTCCGCTTAACGATGACAGGCCCGTGTCGGCGGCGCGTTCTGTTCCACGCACTCTTAAAAAAGGAATCAACAAATTGAGCGGAGCGCCTTAGTGCCGAATCAAGCCTAAAGGAACATAGATTTTAATAAATGTTTTACACTCCCTCCCACTGCATCCACGGCGGGAGGAGACCCAAAAATATAGAAAAATAGGGTAGGCCTTTGTGTTCCAGGACAAAAGTTACTTCGATTCAATAAGCATCATGTAAAGGTTCTATTCTATAATATTATAAAGCTAAAGAGTCTGTTTGCTTGAACGCGCTAATCTCAGGAACTATGGGATGGATTTGAAAAATTCTCTCATTGTTACATAGCCTGTATATCCAGATGCTCGGAGTAGTTCTCACGGGACGCGGGTGAAACCGCAGGTGGAAGATAGTATTGACCTCATCTCGTTTTTATAAAAAATGTGTTGACGTGTAAAAGTGTTGATTTCAACCTATTTGCAAAATAAATATCATTTATTGTGTGTAATGTGCGAGAAGTGCTCTTGCCGTGGCGTTATACGTTTTCATCTTTCACGGAATAATAAGATTGTTTTTTTATAGAAAAAGTAGCTATACAAAAACTAATTCTCAAAGATCCAAGAATTACAGAAGTGAAATATTGTGAATAAAATAATCTTACACAGAAAACCTCTTTATTCTTCTAATATATTATACAGAATAAACGCCTACCGAATTCAGACTTCATATAAAACAATATAATATTAAAAGCCTGAAGATTGAAGTAATTTGGTTCTGTGTCACTTTTCTTTCAGCCAGACCAACATTCTCGTACATTTTTGAAGAGGCATTGTGTACAAAGACGCAATCACAAACACAATACAATCGTACCTAGCCATTTCTTTTTCTAATTAAGTATTTACTTCTGTTTATAAAATATAGTATTTCTCATTTTCTTTATTTGAAAACAAAGCCTTTTATGACAAAATATTTCGCGACTAACACGATCAAAACCATAAAGATATTTACATACATATATTGTAAGAAATATGAAGTATAAAAGTACCACTTAAAACGGAAACCAAAAACGTGTAATTAATAACAATATAGAACAGTTAATTAAATTAAACTGGTACGCAGGGGTTATTAATATCCTTGTCAGACCATTTTTGTCAAAGAGCAATCAGATACTCATACCCTATTATAATTCGACCATCATCCTCGAAGCTAAACAAGAGCAATAATAAATTCTCAAACCAAAAACTTAAGGAAAATAACCCATTAGTATCTAAACCAGCAGTGACAAATCTATTTATACATGAAAACACACCCACGCTCGCCACGTTACGTAGTTTGTACTTTAAACCGATGACAACAGCCTTCAAGATGAGTTATGGCAATCAAATTCGTGCCGTCGCTCGTTATTGACACAATTATTATGATAGACAACTGTCTCCGACACACACTGGCTACATCTCACTTGTCCTAGCGTCTATTACGAAATAATGTGGGGTCATATTTTCCTGAATGTGAAGGCCATTGGTTCAATATCAATATAACGCCGGGCGTATTGCCGCATTTGTGTATGTTTGACAGTCTATACAGGTATTCAAAAGGTCAGAAGTTTGACTAATAATAATTTTAACCGTATACCCAATTATGTTATCAAGAAATCGGGTCACGGAGATCGCACAGGCGGGCGTTGCGTCCGTCTAAAATTATGGAAGCCAACAAGATTTTCTAGTTACAAATCAAAACTTTGTTCTTAAGGAATAAACAGATTTTAGTAAATGGGAGTCTGACATTCTCTCGAGCTGCACCCACGGCGGGAGGCTCGTTTGATGATTTCCCACACTAAAAAAGGCTTTAAAAGATGATGTATTTAATATAATTTGTGATTAAGTTGAAATCTGATACTGCCTATGAATTGAGGTAAACAATAGTTCTCTTATTCCATGCTTATTCCTAATTTAGCAAACAACGGATTTTGATTGCTTAAAAAGTTCAATTCACAATACAATTTTCAAACGCTTAGCGACGACAAGTTATTTTTCATTATTCGAATAAAATTAAGTAAATAATTCTTTATTCTCCTTAAAAATGTACTTACATTTCTTTTTAAACGATCAACTGCTAAGAATACTACGTGTTTACTAAAATACAACAACTTAAATATATATGGTATGATAATACCTATTTATTTACGTTGTTCCCACAAGCGTGCGTCAAAGCTTTCGAAGAAGTATGAACACATCAACAATTAGCCATAAAGTTCAGTGGCTAGACCTTGTCATCAATATACAACCTCCATATTCTTATCTCAACGGGCCATCTATTGTCGACATATTTTTTATTGCGATGACGATAGTGTTAAAGGTTCACTTTCAGCTTGCGTGTTTTATCTAGCTTAATTTCAAATGCCTCGTTGTTCTAGTAGTCTGCTGTGCACGGGATCTCGGGACTGATTCCCAGGTCGGGCCGAAATCGCTTTATGGATTTTAAGAAACTTTCATAAAGAGCCCTGAGTCTGGAAGTTGGTGATTGATACACCCATGCATCGGAGAGCACGTAAATGTCGATCCGGGGCCTGATCTCTCTCCGGTCGGAATATGAGAGTGAGGGAATAGAGAGTGCACCTGTGTTTCCGCAAATTTCCCGTGCATTATAATATGTCCTGCGCAATTGCCTGATCTCCTTAGAGAGAACGGCCGCCGTAGCCGTAGTCTGGATGCCTTCTAGCTTAAATAAGTACTGCAGTTATGTGTTCGTAATAACTTTCGACCGTGAAAATCGAACTGAAACTTTTGCATTTTCTCTCTTTTTTTAGGACTAAAACGTGCAAAGTTTTACGCTTTGCGTTTCCGTAAATAATGAGTTCCAGTAAATTGATGGTAGGTATTAATTTCTCGACTATTGTTATTTGCATATAACTATTTGGTTTATAAAACAAACTGCACTATTGTTGTTTTGCAACAAATTCTTGTTTTGTGTTATTACATTATTGTACACACGGCTACAAATAAAGCTATAAAAAACCAGTTTGTCTTGGACTCGCTTTATATGGTCTTTCTACAAATTGAACGGTCAACTTATACTGGTATTGTATAGCATGTTGTGTAGCCGCATGCGTGAACGCCGTGTTTTGATCATGTTCTATCCTATATTTAGTTCACTAACTTCGGCGTTTACTGCTCATAAATCATTTTATTTATAAATAATATTTATGTGTTTGTATCGATCTGCGGTAACGATATCAGATGTTGGATTTCAATCTTGTTTTATCTAATATTTTCTTGAACCAACATCAGAGGTTTGGGCGGGAAAATTGTTTACTAGAAGAAGCGTGAAAGTTATATTAATAGTTGAAAGTAGTTTCACGCTTAAGTCATTTATTTTCCTTCTTCATTAAACACAGCTAAATATACAAACGAAGCCTAGTTTTACACTATTCTTAGTACGTATATTATTTCGCTATTATCAAATCAAATTGAACAACAACTTTAACCTTAAACTTATCATTGACTTAGCAATCGAAAACAATTCCCAGAAAACACATAATATATGTATTTAGAAATTAATTCTATTTATCTGAGATATTCGACGGATTAATATCTCAAGATGAATCTTCTGACGAGTTTCCGCAATGTTTGCCGATTTCTATCGCTCTTAACTTTCAGTAATCTCTTTTATATGGTATAATCTGATAAAACAGTGAACTCTAAGGATTCCGTTGTGAGTGGTTAAAGGACCAACAGCATTTCGGATATGAGTGTGTGAGTTTGATTCCAGATCAGGTCTCAAGGATCAAGTTATGTTAATATATATAAATGTAATGATCAAGTCATGATGAATGATCAAGTTTATAGTACTTTCTAAGTATATCGAAGAAACCGATAACTGATTGAAGGTGAAAGAAAACATCTCGAGAACTCCTGAACTATTAAGGCTGAAATCACCATCCCGCATAGGACAAGACAACAAACGTATTTTTTACACCTCTACCAACAGAGCTAAATAAGCTTGCGTCTAGAGAGACCCCTAAATAGCTTAATGGGCAAGAATCGAGCTCACAACTGCCAGAAGACAAGAGCCAGACTGGGACGTTTCAGCCACTTTGCTTCTTTTGTTTTTTCACTTCAAATATTTCACCCATGTCTTATAAAACTTATTAGATTAAAAATACTCAAAACTCATAACCGTCACTAATTTGTTCATATGTATATTGGTTTATCCATTTCACCGTGAAAAGGGTATGTTGTATAACTACAACTTAATATTAGTTACTCAAAGTTATGAGTCACCCACTCTTTGATGTCCCCAAACATGCTTGATTTCTCGTGACCAAACGTGGCAATGTTGGCAGCCTCAGTGGCAGTCGACAACAATGAGGAAGAATTTATGTTGACGCTCCTAAGTATTTTTTTATTTTACTGTAAATACTTCTTTGATGTGCGTAAATAATATTTCCCAATTCCACTGTGGGTGCAGCTGGAGTTCCTTCTGGAGGTACCTGTGTGCCGGGGCCACGGTAACACTTGCGAGCAAATCGCAGCCCTAGCAAAAATGACGATTCAGATGCGGGGATCGAACTCACGAAAACACAAGTTACTTCAAGCATGGTTAGTGGTCGTGACACGAGGCCAGGTCAGACCAACTGCCTAAAACCCACTTTTGTTCCTTCTGGGAGTAACTGTGGCCGTAACTCTTGAGATCAATCTCCCAGCAAAACAACAAACAACCCTCAAAATAGATATCATCGAACTAACTGAACTTAAATACAATATTTTGTTACTGTAGGTATATCTTTATTTACCCGCAATAAGGCGTCTATTATTATACGTCCTATCACAATATACCGATATCCCATCAAATGGATGATGTTTTGAATAACAAATCGAACGTAGTTTGTTCGTATTTTGAACGGTACGAACTTGGAGCATCTGACCAACAGGAGCTACTAACACAAATCTCTAAATCTCTGTCAATATACGGGCGGGCGGTAAGGCATTTAATAGGCGACAAGGCAATAGTCATAGGTCGCTCATACATTTTCCAACGCACACACGAAAAAATTCTCGAGCATAAACTTGACTGACAGACTACCTTCAACAAAAAAGAAGGCACGGCGTATCCCGATGGTTAAATACTCTAGGAGGCGGAGGTCATGATTTAAGGTAAGCTTTATCAACACAACATTTACAAATTGTTTATTATTACTACTATTTATGCTAATATTTAAAGCTGAAGCTTGTCTGCTTTTTTGCTTGAACGCGCTAATCTCGGAACTACTGGTCCGATTTGAAAAATTTCTTCACTGCTAGAAATTCCATTTATAGCAGAGAAAAACCGCTGGCAGTAGACAGTTTAATGATTGTAAATATTTTTATTATCCTCTGTTATTTTTATTTTAATTATTCTTGATTATTGAAAATTGAGAAATATCCTCCAAATATGCTCCCTCTATCCTCATAAAATGAATTATCGTTCGTAGAGAGCTTAAGAAAGTCGCAAGCGAAAGCTAACCAACTATAACAGGATAAAACATCAACAAACAACAAGACCAGAACTTTTGGAAATATAATAAAGGATAATGCAATAGTTTTTCCTTAACATTTCCACGTGTGAGTTCGTTATAAGAAAACTTGGTAAACTGTTCTAATGAGAAATTCTCGAACATTCGATAGACTCGCTTTAATTAATGCACGAACACGTTGCGCGATTTCCTTTTTTTCCTTTCCTCCTTTTTCTAGCAGATAATTGAAGACAATTTTTGGATGAAGGACAATATGGCGTCCCAAGGAAACTGATCGTTTAGAAAATTATGTAAATGATCCTTGTAAATTACAATTTCAATTGTCCAATTAAAATTGATTTTCGAGTACATACATATATCAAATTAATAAACCGACTTCTTCTTTTTATTTGATCTTGTCAAAATGAACTCCTCAACGCCTCGTTGGTCTGGGAGTCGCATAGCACGACTGCTGTACACGGGTTCTCTCGTTTGATTCCCAGGTCGGGCTGAAATCGCTTTATACAGCAGCCCGGAGTATAGAAGTTAGTAATTAAAACACCTGTGCATCAGAGGGAAGGAAAAGTCTGTTCTGTACCTGATCTCTCTCCGATCGTGTCGAATTGCCGCTGATGAGGGTGAGGGAATAGAGAGCGCACTTGTATCTACGCAAATGCACTATAATATGTCCTGCGCAACTGGCTGATCTACTTAGAGAGAACGGCCGCCGCCTCCGACAAACGGCCTGCACACCATTATTATAAATCAAGGGGCCTAACAAATATCGACACCAGTTTCGCATAATCCGTATTGAGTCCCAAGCTTATTGGTACGGTCCGGGTATTAATCGATACCGTAACAAGGGTTTGTGATCCGTATAACGGACACATGTGAATTGCTGAAATGATTACTTTCAATGTAGTACCTAGGTATTTTTATCAATCATTTATTATTTTTGAAAATTGAAATGAAAACTGTCCAGTAGTCAACATACAAACAAGCAAACTCTTCACCTGTATAATATAAGTATAGTAAAAAGTAATTTGAAACAATTAGGGCCTGTTTCACCACTTACGAAAAAAGTTCCCGATAATTAATATCGGAAATAAAACAATAAAAAAAAATTGTATGTTCCTATAGAATGAGAGTGAGGAGTCATTCTCTTATTTTCTTAAGAGATTTCGACATTTACTTGAAATTCTAAAAAAAAACTCTCTATTATTCATCTGTTTACGTGAACTAACATAAAATACTTCTTACGTATTATTACTTAAAATATGTACACAAATTAGTACCAAGAATGTACATATATTTTTCTCAAACAAAGATAACATTATGAACTTTGAATAGCCAATCACACGCGAATAATCTTCTACGCAGTTAGCGTGAACGATTAATGTCACTCCATATTGCACTTTATTTTCGCTATCAATATCTCGAGTTAATTCGCTCGATTTTCAAATTGAATTATATCGAATAGCATTGATAGTGTCAATGAGCTTGATGCTCTCTTGTTCACGAGATGTCAATGTACTTAAATATTGCCAGTGCGAATAAACTTATTCGTATTCCCAAAATTCTGATTTATAAAAGACTTCTAAAAGTCAATAAAACAGTTTTACTGACCACGAACAAACTTAAAAAAAAACGTAATTAAGCTTTATGGACAGGCAAAGTTAAGTCAAGATTATTTGTTTGTAATTGTGCAACTAGACGAATCAAAGATAGTACAGTCGCCAGCACATCAAGCTATCGAAAACTTCAACCTACAAACGGTCAAATTTTCCCCAATTATTTTGAACCATATGCTTCAGCGATAAAGTTGAAGACCTATTTACCTTATTTTATTGGAAATTGGATAGATTGTAGCCTAGTAGCGTTGGCATCTGTCCTTATCTGAAAATGCTAAGGAAAACAAATTTTCCTCGTATTTCCTATGTATGACACACGTGCGTGTCATGACTGTTTGACTGGCAATCTTTCAATAGAGATTTTTTTTTACATCTTCGTGTCCTTATGTTAATAGTCCTATGATGCTACTATGTCTAAATAAGATCGCAATACGCAATATTTCGCTACTCAGATACATTATCGAGGTCGACTTTATGTCATTCGTTTCTGAAAATAGACCATTTATTTTTATGTAAATAAACAATTGCCTTTCACATTTTGTGAGCTCGTGTCTATTACAGTGTCACAATTAATAATGTGATTACGGGCGGCCATGACTAAGGTTAACAGAATAATTCACTTACTCTGTGGTAGTTTATGAATAGAACTAATATACCAACGTTGTGTAACCGAATTAGGTTATTTGCTGGATGAATAGGATTTTTGGGACAATTGCTGCAGAGAGGCACAAAAAATATTGTTTCTTTAGTCACTCAATATACTGTACAGTACCTTTAATAAAGAACAAGATTTTTTTTTAAAAAGAGTTCACAATTCGAACATGGCCCAGTCTAACCAATATAAATAGCTGGCATACAAAACGATAGCCTTTGCTCTTTTTTATTTATTGTCTTCGATTTTCAAATTTGAAAATGCTCAAAGACACACGATATTCTAGAGTCCAAAAGCCATCGATATAAGCCTTGCGTGGTCGGTTCAAATCCCTGCCAAGTTCCTGGGCCTGCACAGGAATTCCCGTTAGATAACGTGTATATTGCGGAATTCTTATGTACCGGGGACATTGCGGAATGCAAGATATTTCTATTAGTATGTGCTATTTCATGTGTGTATAACACAGTTCTTGTACACATAAGCGTTTCATATATAGAACGCAGTATTTTAAAGCGAAAACTGTAATATAAAGTATTAGCACCGCGAGATTAGCAACACATGTCATCTGCTTAGCTTTTTTCCCAGATTTTCAATGTAAAGATAAAATAAAATACGATGTCGTATTTCGGGAACGTTTCGTGGAAATTGTGAAAGTAAACTCAATATATCGGTTGATCTGAATTAGAAGATGAAAATTAGATGAAGGTCTAAAATAGAATAATGTTTTTTCTCTTTTCATTGTAGCGCTGGCTACCAGCGTGTTTTCTAATGGCGAGATGCTCGCATGTCTTCGCGCACAAAGTATGCAGTTACGCGGAAATTTTAGAAAAGTTCGAACGCAATTTGTTATTGTTTGCTAGAGCGAGTTAAACATTTGTGTGCGTCAGAATAGGTACCGATCACCGGTGAAATTTTATCTTTTTAGAATCCCAATCGACACGTAGGTACTAAAATTTTATGGAGCCTGTTCAAATCTTTACCAGTTTATTGGGTGATATACATTCACCCAATAAACTTAGAACAATAAGTTGTAAAACTATATAGTTGTAAAATTACGACATTATTGTTACTTATTGGAAAATGTTAATAAAAACTAGGTGTTTTTTACTTTTTTACCATTTAAAATACATTTAAGATTAAACATTCATGTATGAAATGTGTAATGTTTTTGTTATAGCTTCAGGCTTCTAGGCTAGTGCCAAGCTTCGGGAAAATTCTTAATTAATAAAACAGTGCACGCGTTTGATGTCATGATAACAAGGGAAGTAATAAAATTACTATCTTACGCATGTATAGCTATCCCGTGGCTCACGTTAATGCGTAAATTAATATTTTTATTATGAAATTTTACAACTTTATTGGAAAACAAACTTTGTATATATTGATTTTAGTTCTAAAATTAAAATATTATATATTAAAGGGTAATATTATGTCGTACACTAATGTTTTCATATAAAAACGATCGTTCATATATTAGTTATTGACATTCATCGCTGTTAATAACTTTCATTGAATGAGCCTAATATACCCCAAAAATATTACGAAGATTGATTTTTCTTAGTAAATCATCCTTAAATATAAGTTATTACTATTGTTTTCGTATTTATAGCGTAGGTTGTTTTCAATGAAACAGCTCTAAGAATGTTAGCATTTTCGGCATCGTAGTGTCAGCGTCATAATATCACACAAATGACCTTTGACTGAGCCTTTGATGCTCAACTACAGATTGACCGATCGACCTATCTACCCTGAGGATCTACCAACTGCTCTGTGCAGTCGACAGTGCTACCGAATGTAGAAAATCATCTATAATCATGAAAGACGTTTTATTTAATAAAAATATCTTAAACCCGTCAAACCTCTAATATTGTACTTGTATCCTGAAATCTTGAAAGCAGTACTTTTTTTAGAAGATTACTTAAAATAAATCATAACTATAAAACGGCTGATACGAGATTATTGTCTGCAGATAATTATAAACTGTTACTGTATCGTTGCATGCTGTTTTTGTAAGTTATTACACATACATTATGTTTTTACATTAACCAAACAGTTTGTAATTTGTGGAAAATTTAATCAAATCTATTTTGTAATTGATAATACTAATTGCGACATTCTTACTAAAGAGAATGCCTGTCTTCTTTAAAGTATCTTATCTCGGAAAAACCGGCAGGAATTCCTAAGAATATATACTAAGCCTGTGAGCAACTCTTTAGTTTTAAGGATAGAAAAAACAAATTCCAATCATTGATGATGATTGCAATGTCTAGGAAATAAAGTACAAAACAGACTTGACTAAAAAGAGAAGCCATTAACGTGAAATACTAAAGTGCGAGCGAAACAGAGTATAATATCAGGTAGAGATAGAGAACAAAATCTCTATTTACGCGTTGGTTTTTATTTATATGCCACCGAGCCTTTGGTAGCAAACAAGTTTTCACCTCTTAAAGAACTCTCGTTGATAAGTCTGTGAAACCCATATTTATAAATCATACTTCTTTTCAGAGGTGTATTGCGTCAGTCTGTGAGTGTAAAGCGTCATCCATGTATGTGTTGTGGTATTTACCTGATAAGCAATCTTGAATTAATTTAAACTTTAAATACGACATTTCAAAACATTATGTCGGTCATTCGCCCTCTCATTCTGTCTCCCCTGATGCCTTATCTATACCATCATCTCCCGAGCCTTTTCCCAACTATGTTGGGGTCGGCTTCCAGTCTAACCGGTTTCGGCTGAGTACCAGTGTTTTACAAGGAGCGACTGCCTATCTGACCTCCTCAACCCAGTTACCCGGGCAACCCAATACCCCTTGGTTAGACTGGCTCCTGACTACCCGTAACGACTGCCAAGGATCTTCAATGACAGCCGGGACCTACAGTTTAACGTGCCATCCGAAACACAGTCATTGGTGTCCAAGTGTACCATAATACCATAATCCATCTACGCAATGATTCATCTAGCACCATCCAGAGACAGTGATCTTGACTATCAATTTAAGTACGTTTTAGCACATAGACCTACCATGGAGGTCGGACGCAGAAATTGTCCAAATTGAACGTTAATGGAGCTTAAAACGTCCGCGATACACCCTTTTACTGGCTCCACAAGGCTGATTCGTATAACATTGTTATATGTCTTACTATAAGGACTTAGAAGGCTTGTTTTTACCCTACTGCTGTACCACTGGCCTTTTTTCGTGGGAAATCATCCAATGATTCCCTCCCGCAGAGGGTGCACCTGAAGGAGTGTCAGACTCTTACTGACTAATAACGACTATGTTCCTTTTGAAGGTCCATGTTTGCTAGAGCCACGGTAACTCTTACGAGCAACCCGCAGCCCAAGCAGACCTTGGCCCTAAGGGGTAATCCCATGTCATATTCTAAGTTCTGTTAAATTCCCTACCAAAGTCTGTGATTTCTGATAGCTATTACTGGACGCCTTAAAGTCAAGAGTGAATGGGTGCAAGCGTGCTTCATCTGCAGCCTCATCTTCGCTTAACATTAGGTGAGCTAATAATCGAAAGAGTTCCTAACTTAATAAACAAAATACGTAAGTATGTAACTATACGTAGCTATTGTTCCATTCAATATCACTGTCATATAAGTATTATATAGCCCCCAGCACATCAAGCAATAGCAATAATCTGTCAAATTTCCTTAATAGATTTTCAACTTTATCACTGAAGCACATGATTCAAAACTGATCGGGGAAAATTTGCTTTAGCTTAGCTTGATGTGTCTGTGCGTCTTCGGTAAGCTATTTATCGCGGCTTAATTTTTTAGTGTTCAGCGCAAATGCTACAGTGCAGAAACCTGAATTAGTCACGGTACACTTATTTGAGTTTTTCCATTAAAAGTTTTCAGTAACTGATCGGATCTTGAAAAAGACTTCCACAGCCTTTTGCGCAAACAACCATTATTTTGTAGAAATGTAGGTAGTTATAAATATTCTTTGAAACTTTATGTCCACAACTGAACGTGCAGTAAATTGATCGTGGTTTTAAATGAATGTGTATTGTTTGTTCATTTGGAGAGCCTTAAAGAATTCTAACAAACGTATGCAACGCGATTTAATGGTTATCGAAAACCTAATTCACTAACAAAAATTTTAGATAAGCGCTTTCAAATACAATAACAAATAAAAATCGCTGAAATTGCTTGCTATGACGTAGATATAATTATTTTTTATTCAAAGAATTCATTAAATAGTTAGGAATTCATATTCATAATACACTTCGGATAACAACTTTTTTTATATAGAATTCGTATAATAGAATGCACATGGAGTTAGTGCAACTATATCGAGGGAACATGCATTGCATCGAAATTGCTCCTCACAAAGTTCGCTGCAAGGAGGACGCGATACATTCGCTAACTGGCCACTAAAAAACATGATACTATTTTCCTACGGTACTTTCTGCAACGCATGGAATGAAAAAGAAATACATTCTATTTTTAAATTGTAATAGTGTCTAACGAATTCATTCATTATAATTCATGTTCATCTAAAATAATTATCACTCATTAGCTAACACAAACTGTAAAGTGCCAAAACAAGAAAAAAAAAACATTATCAATAAAAAGTAATACTAGTACAACTCTCATTAGATTACTCGTTAATGAGTCTGAAGAACAAAGCGTAATAAAAAAGAAGGTAAATAAACTGATATTACCTTACCGACCTTTAAATTCTGGTATACACGCAGCCCTAAAACATTTTTCAATCATAATCTATCTTCAAAGTCAATCCAACAAAGGGATCTGAAGACATCCATTTTGGAAGAACAACTTTTATTATATCCTGAATATTACGAATATTCATTATAAAGGTCGTAGCACACATAAAATCGGCGCGTTCGTCAGCGTACCAACAACGCACGTTATTCGGAATCGCCTCGCCTCGGGACAATAGGTCGATACGGACGATTCGGTGACAATTTTTAACAAAACAAATAAACACATGCACAAGGAACATTTTTCAGAAAATTGCGTCAAAATTGGTTGAAAAATGGAGCAGCAATCAACATTTTTTATATTCGTATGATGAAAAGTGGGATCATAGTGAGGACATCTTGCCGTCTTTTGCACATGCGTGATCAAATAGCGTTGATTTCACAAGCTTGTATGTGCATCCTTTTTCTGTTATTTAACTGTTTGACTTTTAAAAGGTTTATAAATTACGTAATTCTCAACGGATACCATTTTTTTTTTTTAGTTTTATAAAATGTTACTTTTGATATGAATAATTAAAAAAAAGAGTCATTTCAGAGTTGATAATATGTGTGCTAGAACCTTAAATTTGTCGTATAGGGCATATTTTGTTTTCTTAAGAAGCTTTTAATCCATGTGACAAGCAGGTACAAGAAACAGAGTATAAGAGCAAAACGATTCCATTTAAATATATGTAGGTGCTCAGAGGAATTTCACAAGGCCATCAAATTGATCAATCGATCCTTCTCACACGAAACAAAACAGAAGATTCTAAATCCCGCAATTAATCTTGTCTTTGAAACCGTAATCGCGGAAAAGCAATTTACAATAAAGTTTTTTTTATGTAATTTACGTAATTATATTTAGGCATAAAATAATATTTTATGCCTAAATATTATTATATTAAAACATCATTTATAATGTAGATCTAATACTATCTGTAGCGCATGTCATACTTTTAAAAATATTGACAGAAACGAAGATCTTATTTTTTTTATTACGATCACGTGGTATGGCCACGGAAAGAGGAGACAACCTTATCACGTGGTGAATCTAGTGCTGCAAACTTTCCATCCCCGGTCGGAGATCTAGAAGGGTTCCCATAACAGGATAGAGGGATAACGTAGTGAAGGACATGAAGAAATGCGAGAGTACGAAAGCAATGTCAAGGATTGAATGAAGTGGAGAACAAAATCAGGAAAGCTGACTCCACCACTATATTACATTACAAAAAAGAGAGGAACCAAGACCATGTAGATCATTTTCGCCTCTATTTTCTCAACAAAATATACGCGTTGTTATATATGTGAACCAAAATGTGGTTTTGCAACCTGGATCCAGCTAACACATCTAAGTGGTTACGTCTATTTAAGGAACAGCGGTTACATAATTTAATTAATTTTAAGTCAACACGCAAGCAGGCTTACACATTACTGAAATGAAATACGCTCTATTCACATAAAAGAGACAAAACAAATCCAATTTGATATTTCAATATTATATTACGTCATTTTAATTAACCCGTCTATGTTGGGGTCGGTTTCCAGTCTAACAAGATGCAGGTGAGTAAGTACCAGTGCTTTACACGAAACAACTGCCTGTCTGACCTCCTCAACCCCGTTACTTGGGCAATTCGATACCTCTTGGTAAGACTGGTTGTCAGTACGAGTGTGTTGTAGTACCCGTAACTACTACAAAAAGTACAAAGAAATCAAAGGGCAGCGGGGACTCACCAATTTAACGTGTCTTACGAAACACGGAGGAAATCGTCATGACCCTTCTATGATCCTACAGCATCAAGCGTCATGCCTAAGACATCGTATATGATACCAACTTAAAACTCGAATACCAAATGTTCTTTTCAACATACTCTAGTGTTGAACTTTTAAACGATATTATTATCTTCATGACTACGGCCAACTATGTAAAATGCTACCATACTGTAGACACATAGCTTAAGACAGTTAAATTTGCTCGTGGTAACAACTAAATTACTTAACATTTAGAAGACAGACAACCATTTATAAATAATACTTATTACATAAACACGTTTAAGACATTTATATATTACTTGCCACAGTTGGATTATTCAACACTTAAAATCCTCTTAGATACGAACCGCGCCGCTATCGATAGTCAATAAAGACAGCCCTATTGTTATCAAACGAAATTGCCACCGCCCACGTGACATGTCGATATATTAAAATGTCACCAAGCGATACTAAAACCTCACTAAAATGTTTATGGAGACTGACAATTATTGTTTCAGACACTTGTTTTTACTGCGTATTATGTTGTATTCTGGAGCCACATTTGAAAGAGGTCATAGATTTTACAAAGTTCGCAAAAAAATCTGTTTATCATAATTTTTGCCTGAAACAAAATATGATTAACAAAGGATTTTCTTTGACCTAAATTAAAGTAAGAAATAATCACTATAATAAAAATAAATCTTAGACAGAGCTCCAATATTTTATTCCAATACATTATTTATGTAGTTCAATCTGACTCGCCATAATGTTGTTACATGATCAATAATTTGAATGAGCGTCAAGCGAGCCAATGATTAATCGATTTTATTTGACAGGCAGAACAATAACTCATCTCTCTTCGATTGTCAAATATCGAGAATGGCACCAAAAACTTCTGTATTTTAGAACATCGAACGCCGTGAAAGAAGTGACACTTAAGATTCCAAATTTAAAACCCTGCCTGAAGTGGAAACTCAATAGGAATATTTTAAAACTTTTGTTGAAGTTCGGCACCATTTAATTTCTTGTCTCCTAAGATTTTCGTTAGCAATGGACAAATTCAATAAAATGGAAAATGTACATGAATGAATATTTCCGAAAAAAATTCTACGTACCTTGCCTTAATAACTTCACGACGTTACATATTGTAAGGTCATTTCACCTTTCGTCTTACAAAGAACGTCGCAATATGAGTAATAATATCAATGTGAAAGCCTACTGATTTGACACCTCCATCAATCACATATTCTTATAAGTGGCATGACTGAAGGACATACATACATATATGTATAAAGAAAATCGATTTTTCCCATGATTCGAATATAATAACTTATCTATTCATTGAATTACACAATCGTTTTATGCATTCTGAACTCGAATACTATATTTTTTAAATGATCCTGCTTTGCTACGAATTTTCGTAGTGCGCTACGAATGAAATTTTGCTACGTATTCTTAGCTACGAAGTATTCAAATTATTGACTTGATGAATCTTTCTTAGAATTTTATAACTACCGACTATTTCTTGAGTATCGTGGGCAATAATAAGCCTCGGATATTAAAAGGGGAGAAACTTCTTTGAATTTACAATTCAAAGATGGTATCTATCATTCTAATTATATAAAAGTAGTGGATATCTCTTGAATACTATTTATTGAATAGCATGAGCCCGTAATAGTCACCGTTTTCAAAGTGCATGCTTTACGTGACATCACACAGAACGGAATTTAATTAAATACTTTTTAGTACCTACCTACTTACTTTGAATATGGTAATAAATAATTAATATTATTTATTCGATCAGGTTATATAGGATCAAGAAAGTGTATGTTTGCCTTCCGATGTACCCGCGTCAAGTCGTGACGTCACAGCTACCGGCACATCACAGGAAATTAACCACGTTTCTGTTGGACGCAGCACGGGATCTTTTAGGGGGGGTTCATGTCAAAACCATTACTATATTATACACCGTGACTTTTTAGTCATTTCATAAGTGGTCAACTCAATGTATCCGACGTAGAATAACCCTAGGCGCGATTATTATTGTTTTGTCATTTTGTATTAATAATTTGGTCATTAATAAACAGCCGTTAGATACTTGAACTGGGCTTCCGTTGTGAGACGACTTAAAAGCTACTGTGGATAATATAGTTATAGTAAGCTATAAGCTTACTTTGTTGTCTTGATCCAAATGTCTGGAGAAAGGAGATGGTCAGGAAATATCGGCAGCAGACGAAGACACGCTTGACCTAAGGAACTTGTTAGTATAGGTAAAAAATATTTGTCTATAGTAAGGGGCATGACACACGTATATCTCAGAGAACAAATGACGTAAATAACAGACAGAAATGACACAGGTGACGCATTAGATAAGTGATTGGATACACTGCTGTATGCTACCCATTCAATACCGTTTCGGAACTTGCTAGAGATACAAAAAAGTTAAGGATATGAAATATAGAATTATAAAAATACTAATGTTTAACCTTTTGACCGCCAAAGTCATGTATAGATGACAAGCACGCTAATTTCAAAGTTCAAAATTAATAGTCATTTCAATCGATGTAATAGGGATGCGGACAACTAGTCAAATTCAATACTTTTATAGAACTGTCAAAAACGGTTACTCTCTATGCAATTTGTATGAAAACACCACATATGACGTCACAGATTTTTCACATCAATCCGTATACCTACTTATTTCGATTATATTATCAAGAAAAAAATAAAAACAGTTTTCGATTCAAAACAATAAATTAAACTGACATTATTTTAAGATGCTTTACAAAATAAATATGATAAAGTGTTTTATTTATGACCTAGTCCGCATCCCAATTCTGAATTCTCTACTATATTGTAGATATTTATGGACGACTTAGCTTAGCGCTGAGAGCACGTCTTGCTTTCAAAGGGGGTCAAAAGATTATAATGCACCAGTAGTTTTACACAACCTCTTCAGCTTAAGTAATTCGCAAATATGTGGTACCATACAGGCAGGGTTGCGATCCGTCTGGGTTTCCCCGGATTTGTCCTAGTTTAGAGGGCATCCGGGGAGCTTCCGGGGAAGGATTCATTTGTAGACCGAGTTTTAAAAAATAAATAAATAAAATAAATTGGGCCACCCGCGGTTGATATGCCCGGCTTTCGGACTCTAAAATCCGGGGTTTTCACGCGTCTTGTCCTGTTTTTCAAAGATGGCAACCCTACATATACATAGGTATACATAATGCACAGTGGGTGCGTTCTATATACCAATACAACCACCATAGTCACACGTGGCCGCTCCAGTATCAACAGTTGTTAATATTTTTATACTTATGTTTAATGGGACCATGACATCGTGTGACCCGGATATAATTAGGCTATCAATATTTACGCGGTTGTTGTTTCTGCAATCTGTATGGGTGATAAAAGCCATCAAAAGCAGGTTATGTTGTTTTTGGCAAAGCATAGAGAATTAGGTGGAAAGCTGATGATGGCATCCAGGCTGATTGTCGGCTGCGGCGGCCGTTCTCAGCCAGCTGCGCAGGACATATTATATATGTATAGTGTAGTACAGGTGCACTCTCTATTCCCTCACTCTCATAGTCCGCTGGGACGGCAATCCGACACGACCGGAGAGAGATCAGGCGCAGGACTGACATTTACATGCTCTCCAATGCACGGGTGAATCAATCAATAACTTCCAGACTCCAGGCTGCTTTATGAAAGTTTCTCAAGGCCAACAAAGCGATTTCGGCCCGTCCTGGGAATTGAACCCGAGACCCCGTGCACAGCAGTCGCGCTTTGCGACCACTAGACCAACGAGGCAGTCGCGCAGAGGTCGAAAGCTAAAGTATCGACAAAACGTTATACTCGTATGTGAGTATGTTTATAGTATAGGTATATACATTTCTTTCTTTTTATAACTTTGTAAGTAAATAAATTTATAGTATTGTGTCCCATAACTTGTACGCATTCTAAATTAGTTATTCCCTTAGCTGAATGCTTTTTTTCTGAGTTTTGATTTGACATCTAATGTATTTAATGGTACCTACACAAAATGCAAAAAGCAACTATATGTTCGTGTCTTCGTTATACATATAAAGAACATATTTTTTTAATTATGTTTCAATCTTAGTTATTTAAATCTATCTAAGAGTGGTTTAGCAATTTGAGACATTCATTATTATTTCGTTATTTCAGTTCATTATGATTTAGTTAATGAAACAGCAGCAGACTCGATCTCGAAGAATAATGTTGGCACTAATGAAGAAAAAACTAATGTACAGACGCTAGCACATCAGGCTACCACAATTTGTCAAATTTCCTTAATGGAATTTCAACCTTATCGCTGAAGCATAAAGTTCAAAGTTGATTGGGAAAATTTGACAGTTTCTGATAGCCTGATGTGCTGGCGTCTGTACATACATGTTCAAGAAACAAATTGAAAAAAAAATATTACATATTAATGAAATCACAAATTACATTTCTTGCATGACAGATAATGTTAGGAAAAAAAATATCTTCGTAAACATATTGTAAAACATCTTCAATCATTTTGTAAAAGCCATAAGGTCACATGTTCACTGTCGCGTACCTAATATCGACAACTTCAGTGATGCGAAATGAATGTAAATATGTGAACACGAATTGTTTCTGCGGCTTTTCAACTTACGCAGGCTTTAGCTTAACTACGTCATCAACAAAATTGTTACTTATCAATGTTATTGTATTACGTCACTACCATCAGCTGCTAGTCTTATATATTTTTTTATCAAATGCAATAACATTTCAAATTCATCATCAGCCTTCGTCATCAGCCTTGTGTTTACCGTCCCACTGCAAGATGTTTTCCTTCACTTTTAATCAGGCATTGGCGTCTCAGATATACGTAGTTACATCTTACTTTGAAAAGTTACGTTGGTACTTGCCTGACCTGGAACCAAATCTGTGCGGGTTCATACCAGCGGGCGCTCATACTTTAGAAGCTGGTGCAGTAACCACAGCGCAACCACGACTAGTTATCTAAATACCGAAATAATTGCACACATATTCAAAGGCAGAATTTATTTGGCGTCATTTTATGAAGGTTCCCAGCAATTTAGGAGTATCCGAACAAATAGCTTGACCCCCTTGACCCATCATGTCTGACTCATGGTTTAGCGTCATGAGACAGGGTCAAGTCAAACCTAGATCAAAGGATCTGTAATTTTGAAATAAATTACTTTTCTTGTAGACAGACGAAAGTTTCGCAATTACTATTTTAAATATGTATACAATTACAATTTATCTTCACTATTTTGTTCAATTATAAACAAGCAAATTAACCATATGCTTCAACGATAAGGTTAAAAATCTAATACGAAAATTTGACAGATTGTGGTAGCTTGATGTGCTGGCGTCTGTACAGAAGTGGCTACGAATAGTTACATTAATAAATCAATCAAGATAACTCTATTCTATAATGACCCGACAGTAAAAACAGTGTGTCAATTCGTTATCTCTTTCGGTGGAAGGGCGAGTGAGAGAGATGGATATATCTTGTACTGTTAATTAATAGAATTAATAGACGTGTTATCTACCTATAGATATATGTATTTATATTCTATTGCCGTTTCAAAGCATTTGATCTTTCAGAGGTATTATTTGAAGACTTCTAACTTAATGGGTCAAAGCAAAGAATTTAGGCTGAATATAAAGTTAGAAAAAAAATTAGAAAAGCTATACCTAGAGGATAGATCGTTTTACACTATGGTCAAGGAGACAATTGACACAAAAGATAATAGAAAGATATTTTGCATCTGTCATTTCAGAAATACGCAAGTACTCATAGAAAAGTTTAGGTGACTGTTGTACAGACGCCACATTAAGCTACACGAAACTGTAAAATTTTCCCTGTCAAGTTTAAACCATATATCCTTTAGCGATAAAATTGAAAATCTATAAAGGAAATTTGACAGATTGTAGTAATATGATGTAGGTACCTAACGAAGCGAATCAATCGTCTAGAAAACCTTTATGAATCAAAAAACAATTGCAACCCTTTAATTAAAAATATATCAAATTCGAACAATATGTCTCGGGTCAAATTTATAAATTAAAACAATTAATATTTACAACATAGAAATATTATTGACAGACAAATAGGTCTATACAGGCCTAAAGTATTTTGCTCGAACTTACAAAACTTTTCCAATTTTCACTTTATCAATACATTTATGTATACATAAACCTTAAATATACAATATAATATACAATACATGTAGGTACCCGTATATTCGAAAGATCAAAGTGGCTCTATCAAAAAGGTAGGCATAATAAAATTTGGGCGTTTATTTAATTTGACGCACCTAAATTTCATGTTGGTAAACGGAGTTTCAGGGATTAAACCCGATTTATGTACTTGGTATACTGTTATTTATGTTCAAAATATTGTTACTGTATTGTTTTTTAGGCAAAAGATATAGAGTGCCACTTAAATTATAATATATTAAACATATGTATCTTCTATAAACAAGATATAAAGTTTCCACTGATATGGAATGTCGTTCTATCGGTCGAACCATAATCATCTGCCTAGCCTTTTCCCAAGCTTTGTTGGGGTCGGCTTCCAGTCTTAAGTGAATGCAGCTAAGTACCAGTATTTTACGTGGAGCGATTGCCGGTTTGACCTCCTCAACCAAGTTACATGAGCAACCCAAAACCCCTTGGTAATATTGCAACCATAATCTTATAGCTTAATAGTGAATAGATGAACCGTGATTTGGAAATAATAAAATTACTACCACACACTTTGAATGACGTCTTACATTCGCTCCCGATTGGAAAATCACTGGAAATCATGAACTGGTAAATACAAGGAAATTGCTTATTAAGCATTAGGACCTTCAGCCGGTTTTTTGAACATAAATAATTTATTTGTGGGGTTTACTAAAAGGATAAATAATCTGTAGGTAATCTCTGAATTAAGCACACGACCAAATCAAAACGTTTTACGGTACCAAAATATTGTACTTTTTTTTATTTTATATTGTAGGTTTACTTCGACTAGTTTCATTGCGGCTTTAACACTTAAGTATTTTATCACAAATTATATATACTTAGGTAAACAGTACTTCATGTACGTATTTAAATAGTAAAAACATATTATGTTCATTAGCTCTGCTTAGTTAGGGACTGAACAGTGTAATTTAAATTTTTGAGGAATATCACATTATTGTATTAAGAGTTAAAAAGATTTTGTACCTATGTAAAAAAATAATATTCCACTTATAGACACGTTGTAGATTTCCAGGATACCTCCTAACTCTATGACTTTCGGAATTTCGCTAACTAAAACCAGCCTGTGTCCTTCTGTCGCTCTTTGGGTACCGGTACCTAACTCTTTCGAACGATCTCGATTATATTATTATGTATTTATAATTTATAATGTTTTCCTACTAGAATCAAAATAACCGATTAAATGCTCTATTCGGTCATTTATATTTATTTTTTAAGATAGACAGCCTTCATAGTAACACAGCTTTTCAGTGATCAATGAAAAATCTATAAAAATACACAATATACGCAGAATTTAACACGAAAATAGGTATGGTAGTTTAACAAAATGAAAATGAAAAATAGAAATTTCGTACTCGTAAAAGCAATTTTCATTTTAAATGGTTCATTAATAAAACGTTGAATGCTTTTACCACCTCTATTTTATTTTGTCCTTTAATACAAGTAACTTGAACTACAGCTATATATACTAGCATATACATACATAAATACTTTCTTCGACGACAAATAGGCTATCTAACCCAGAAATATTTTTTTAAATATGGCCAGCATTAATGAGTTTCGTGTCAGCCAAACAAATGGACTTTTCAGCTTAATAATATTAAAAATGTATCGATAGTACATGTGGACTAATGATGTCGTATTTCAGTTTTTTTTTTACATAGATATACTCACGTACTTATTAACATTATTTTAAATATTGAAAAAAGAACTCCATCTTGTACCTAAACATAAATCACTCTTATCACGAATATTATGAAAATAAATCGATAATATTTACTCGAAATATGAACTTGAAAAAATAACGAACTCTTGAAAAGGCTCGAAAACTACCCGACATCGGTTGCAGTAATTGGACCTCTTGTATCTAGCGTCCTCAGCTCTCCCCGGGGTCGGATTTATAATTCAAATAGCTTTTGCCAGCGATTTCACCCGCGTGTTGTAAGAACTACTTCACAAAGCCGGATAAACAGTAGACCATATCCCCCTCAATAAATGGGCCAGGTCATCTTATACTAAATCCAAATCAGACGAGTTTCTGACATCAGCGCGTTCAAACAAACAAAGTCTACAGTTTTATACTATGAGTACCTACTCATAGTATAAAATATATAGCTATATAAAATATATAGCTCATAGTAGCTATAAGATATTACTGTACTTTTAATAACTATGATACGTACCTGTAAGTTAATATTATTCGCAATTTGCGTAATATTACATAAAAAACTTAAACGAGTTCTTACGGTAAAAAGTTTGATAAGTACGCAGGTTGGACTAGTGTTTTTTTGTGATATCGTACCAAAGAATATGACGGTCATAAATACATTCTAAAATTTAAAAATGACCGTAATATGTACATACGTAGATATTTTTTTTAAAGCATCAATATTTTTCTATTTTTTTTAATAATAATTCTTCAACTGTTTCGTATTTCACCAGTTAATTAATACATTTGAACGAATAAATTCAAGGTACACACCTCGTTGCCAAATTGTATGACAATTGACTTATTATGGTTTGTTTAAATAGAATAAGGTATAAATATCTTTCGTCTGGCTATTAATGGGTTTGCGTCTGGATAATATAATTTAGTTTGATAGTTATGTTTCACTTTTAAGCATCTGAAACCGGCGACTGTACTAAATGATCCCTAGATTATTATATGAATGGCCTATGCAATTTAATAACGGCATTAAAATATATATATATATTTAAATATACGCATTATCCTAACTTTACATATGATCGAGTATAATGCTTACCATTTTCTATAATAATGCAGACCAAAGAAAAAGCAAAAAAATATATAAACTACTTACAAAAAAGTTTTGTCATCCAAACTTTTCTCACCATACAGCACTTCACTTCACTTTAAATTTCAAATTTCGAAACACATCACTCGTTAATTGTTTAGTCGATTTTATTAATACAACAATTTGATTAGTTAGTCGATAATTTCACTAGTAATGATTTGTGATGATGATAAGTGATGACTGCATGTAGGTACGTTTGTTTCGTACGCGCGCGGTCTTGCTACTGGTGGTGTTGTCGGGCGGGCGGCCCGCCCAGATGTTATCTCAGAAGTACCATTGGACGCGACGCGAGGTATAAGCGTAAGCGAGCTAAATATTGTTTTTGTGATTGTATTTTCTGTAATGGATTTATAAATCCATTATACTTCATACATTAAAATTAAAATCTTGTGTATAGTATTGTCTGTTAAGCTATACCGAGTATTATAACCAATGTGTAATATTGATTATTTGCTCCATTTACAGCCAACTATGTAGTAACCGTATAGATACGTAGCCGTATTTTTTGTTTGTTATTAAATCCAAATTCAAAAGATAAGTAGCTACTCCGTGTAATCCGAAAATTTATCATCCACTTAAAGTGAACGATATACAGATATATTCGATAATGACCTAAATAAAGGTCATTTTTATTTTCAAAATGTCTCATACCATAATACTAGGTATAAATTATTTGCATATATGTATAGTACCTATACGTTCTATCAATCAGATTCGGAAAAAATAGAGTTAGAGAAAAAATCGATCAAACGATTGGTTTAAGGATTGCGCAGTAGCCAAAATTTTATGAAAAAGAAAAATTTAATCATCGCGCCAAACAACTGTCGGTAGTCTAGTGTCAGTTGCGGATAAACCGAGGTGGGAAATCCGCTAGTTAGAAAGCGCCCGAGACTACAAGTTCCCCGCTATCGCTTATGCATCACACCAGACATCCCACAGGACACCCCGTAGTCGTCAATTGTTTCACTCGTTAAGCACTTGGTAAACACGTCTGTTTTAATGATGAGAGCTGCAAAGGTATCTGCAGTTTTATATCTAACCCTGCGTGTTTGTTTTCACGGCAAACAAAAACAATTTGATAAGGTGACCTCAACTGTTCCTTGAATTTTAACAATCAATGAGTAATATTCGAGATTTTTATATCATCTTTCCACTACGACTTCTTTTGTGTGATTATCTAATTTTCCTAACTTTTTGGCATAACAGAATCTCGCCATAGACCTAGATTAAAACGAAATTAAATAAAATGGGTATTTTTTTTTTTCAATGTTTCATAAACAAATAGAATACTTATTAAATAATAGTAAAGATTACATTTTTTCTATAAAAAAGCCACATTTCAAATTTAGAACCTCCTCCATTTTTGAACTGAATAAAATTGTTACACAGGCAAGTTGGTACAACCGCTAACGCAAAAACATGCATTAGAAAATCTAGTAAAAGTGGTGCAAGTTACAGATCATTTGATAGAGTGTTGCCGATTAACGACCACGCACTCATAGTAACTTGTACATAATTTTCTTTTATATCCAACTCCAAAGTCAGTCTTAAGAAATAATGGTGCATTCGTCCAGAGCGTAAGTACGAATAGAAACTTAACGCATAGGAAAAAGTGCGAAATACATTCAAACTTTACATTACCTATATTTTGCGCAAGTAGTTTTTTTTATCAAAGTCCAAAGCTTTTATTGAAAAAAAAGGCCTTTGCAGACTTCTGTGTTTACACAAGTAGCTTGGCTCCAAAAAGAGGTCTTATAGAGAAGAACCGGCATGATTCCATGAAAACTCTTTTCAAAAATTGTATGGTTTATAAAGACTGCAATTATAATAATCAGCTCAGAAGATTCTAACAGTGTAATTTTATAGTGTAATCCAATGCTTCAGCTACTGGTTGGTAGTGATATCTATTATTCAGTAGAAGCGATTTGTACATCCCCAAATAACTCGGAGTTTCGACAATTACAAAGTATCCTTTCTACTAGGTACAAAAACTAATCAATTCCAGCACAGTCGCAGAGGAGAATCCATTAATTTATCTAAATAACTAACACAAACAACAGATACGTTTACGAACATTTACGTAAAGGTATGAATATAACAAGTTCCTACGTCGTCTTTAAATAGTCTTCATTTCAAATTAGATACATGAATTTTTTTCATAATTTACTTAATAAGTCATTTGACTTTGATTTATTTAATTATATCCTAAAAACTTCTCCATTCCAAGCTCTCGGTAGCATGAAATTAAGAAAGCTCGTCTCTTAAATTATGGGCTGTTTAATTTATTTTTGAAATTGTTTTTGTAGGAAATATCTTACCTAAAAATCTTGTCCTGTTAGTTACAAACAAAACTTTCAAACAGGGTATAAGCCTAGGTACTGGAGCTGTGAGTTCGTTCAAAATAATTGTCTCTGCTCGCTTCGCCGTTTCTTACCTGGAAAACTACTTCCCGCCCGCTTGTAGATAACATAGCCCTCCTTGATGGGCTGCGGTTCTCTCTAGATTGGTGCTGTAGCTCCACGCTCTTCAGTTTTATAATATTTATAAATAGTATAAATACACATCAGATATGGAAAATGTTGAAAAAAATTGGACATAGAACGCCATAGATGGCTGAATAAAAAAATCCTACGCAATCTCCACAGACTGGGCTATTGTATGAAACTACAAATAGGTTTGGTACCCAAATATAATAAAGAGGTACGTACCCACAATTAATCTGCCTACATAAAACCTAATTAGTGTACTTCGCTATAGTTACCTATTTTTATATTATCGAAAAGTTCAACACCTACCTAATTAAGATTATTTTTCATCATATTTAATGTGATCTTACCTGATATGAAGGTTACAAATTGATATGAAAGTCAAAAATATGTTCCAAATATTTTATTACAGTTTAAAATTATTTTAAAAGATGCTTCGACGATTTATTTCAGTGGGTACACAAGTTAACGTATATCTATGTTACCTATCTAACTAAATATACGAAAATTCGCATTTGAGTATGCACTAAGGTAGAAAATATCAAAGTCATATAACACTAGCTAGCTTCCGCCAGTCGCGTCCCATGGGAACTTCTCGGCGCATCCGGATAAAAGTAGCAGATAGCCTTCTTCGATACAGAAGTTAACCACTGACATCGTAGGTACTTCGCAGGTGTAACCGAAAAAGGTAGGTATGCGTAGGTCAGCATCCGAAATTCTATCGCTTCCGCAGACGTAGTTTACCAATCACATAGCTCCGTTTGTGCAGGTAAAAAGTTCACGTGCAACTAATTTGTTAATTAACCAAAGTGTTTGTTATGAAATCTCAAAAATTAAGTGGGTTTATTATTTGCAGATAGATACATAAAATAATATGTGTTGTTTGTGTAGTGGGATGATAACCCTCGGCCGACCTCGACCACAGAAAATGATAACACGTTGAGGGCGCGCGGGAAACTGGACGACCCGCAAGACGTCTGAAAACTTGGGAAAATAAAATTGCTGTTTTCACTGATATAAAGATCAAAGATGGTCGTCAATTAAGAAACTCGTGCACGTTAAAAGTAGTTGACGTAGTTGAAGATAACTTGAATAAATGAAAAATAAAGGTTTTGTAGTCTACATCAATTCGCTCTACATTCGTTCGTTTTATGTAATAAGTAGATAATAAAGATGTTGGATGAACAGCTAATTATTAATAGATAATGATTAGCACCTACCCAGTTGTAAATAGGTAGGTAAGTTCAAAGTTCCAGTCAAACACTATCGTATAGAAAGGGTCTCTTCTTATATTCACCCGCGATCAATAGAACCGCGGATCAGGGCTGTATTATACACGGTGAGCGAACTGATTTTACAGATTTCTTTATTTTTCAATCAATAATTAAAACAAGTAAAATTGTTAGGTGAAATTTTTATTTCTAAAGAGATTACCTATTAGATAATATAAATAATAAAAAGGGCTTGATAATCCTTTGTGTCCTTGACTTAAGGGTGTCATAAGAGTTCAGACGACTCACGACGTGCCCGCGGATTCGGTGGTAGTAGTAGTGGAAAACATCTTTAATGCCTCGTATCGTTTGAGTTTTCAAACTAACAAAAAATTGTTTTCTTGTCATATTAGTCTTCATAACAAACTAGAGTCTAGAACTAATGACGAACCTATAGTATAATATTTTATATCTGTAACTGTAATGTGTACGGTCCTCCAATATTTTTATATTGGCCCGCGATCATATCTAGTAGGTACCTACTCAGATGAAGGAATATCCATCTACGATAATTAATTACCACTTAAGTAGTTTAAATACAAGACAAAAATATAAAATGGTAACCAACCAAGAAAATAAGAAGTAGGTACCTACTCAATTAATCGTCATCTAGTCACCTCGTATTATGTCACAGATAACCTACACGCAACAACTGCAACCATCCTTCCATCTAGAAGTCATAATGACAGAAAATCTCAGTCCACAGTCCGGTGGATATAAAAATTCCGCTCTAGACATATCGGTATTATCTGAAAGTGGCACCCGACCGCCACATGAACACCGGTCGGCGCAAGCGCACGTGCTCGTCACGACCGCGAGCGGACGATCGCACCGAGCCTTACGCAATGCTCCCGGAAGCTCTCGGGTTATGGATTTATTTATTATTCTGTTTTTATCGAGTTAAATTTTATGTTAGGTGTAGACATATAACTGCTGCTTGGTGGTTTCACTGTCCCGAATCGCGTGGTTAAATGGTAAAGCTGTCTGTCCGTCTGTCATCAGGCTGTATCTCATGAACTAACCGGGGTAGATATAGTTATTTTTGTTATAGGCTGTAACAAAAAAAAAATACATGAAAACACAATAACAGCAATAAAATAAATATTTTAAGTGTTTATCTCCCAAAAAATAAAAATTTCTTCTTTTTTGAAGCTAACGAAAGCTGTAGACACGCAGTTGACCGTATTTTGGTAGTCAAGTTGCAATTAACACAGGGTGTTACAAAAAAGCTTCGTTTTATATGGTCACTTAAAAAGAGTCCATATACGAATCTAGGACACCATAGAAAGACTTTATATGCATATATCCAGTATATCATGTTAAAAAATCACCACCAAATTAAAACACTTAATTCTTCATCATTGATATATGTACCAACCACTTAAACCAAACCAAAATACATACATAACAAAAACCTTAAATAGCTTTGGTAATTTTTACAGGTATTTTTATAATATCGAGGCTTCAAGATAAGTCCACTATATTTTTAGTATTGCGATTATTCTGTTTGTTGTTCTAAATAACCTCTGTAGTTTGCAACAAATAAACTTTGTATTCAAATTGTTGAATTTTTTTGTTTAACTTTAATAAAGTTAACACATAATTACTTCAAAGTTGTTTAAGTTTCAAAGTCAAACTTCATTCAGTTCAATCAAGATAGAGATAATAATTGCACAATAAGAAAACACATTTCTATAATATTATAAATGTTTTATTTAATCTTTTATCTTAAGACCATTGATATTAGCATTTAAACCTATATTATTTTGTTCAAACAATTTGCCGAACAAAGAACTATACAACTCATTCTTGCTTTCATCAGTCCATGATACAGATTTTTCTGGTGCCATGAAATTCACCAGCTTGTTATGAACTACATACTTAATCTTTCTTCCTTTCGTCGCTTTTGTATCAACTTTTCTCTTCATTTTACTTCTCAGTTGCTGCAATGCAATCCATTGACGACTCAACTGCACTGGATCCGAAATATCTGCAGACTTACATTCAATTAATTCTCTAAGCAGCTGATGATAGAAATCGCTATCATCAAATATTTCTGGAATATATTCATCATTGTCTTTCCTGTCTCTTGTCACTGGATTTACTTCGTCATTTTCAGGGTTGGTTTCGTCTGGAACGTTAGTTTTGTAACCAATAATGTCATATTCAGACCGTTTTAGTTGTGTACGTCTGACTAATTTCTCTCTGTCAGAAAGAATATACGAAATTTGTTGAAGGATTGTGTTAGTTGGTGTGTTCTTTATGTTAGTAGCTGTAGCTAGACGGGTTTTGTCATTCCATTTTTGAATTGAAGTGTCTCGGAATGATTTGAATGCCTTGTGTGAGGTTGATATGTCCGTTTCATAGTCTTCAAGTTTGCGTTTCTTGGTTGGAGCAGTTTTAGTCTTTACAGATGTTGGAACTTCTTTAACAGTGTCTTCCTCAGCATCGGTGTCAGATGGTATCTCCTCATTATCTGTGTCACTCGGTATTTCTTCATCGCTTTCTTCAGTAACAGATTGTTTGGCATCCGTCTGTTTGCTGAGTTTTTTGTTGCAAAGAGTCTTTGTTTCTGGGTATTTACTTAGAAGTAAATTCTGGAGGGATAGTAACCTGCAAAAGTAAAATGATATTAATTAACAAAACTTCTTACTAAAAGCATTGAAATACTCATTATAAGAACAAATTAATAATGAATGAACTTACTTGTCCAACACATTAGAGATGTTAGTTTTAGTAGCATTGTTCTCTTCCAAAAAGTCTTCATTTTCCTTCAATTCTGTATAAACCTCAGGCATAGGCATTTGATTGGCAGTGTTGACACATCTTTGGAGATGTATCCTCATCTCCAGCAAGCTTTCCCACAGTAGCAGTTGATTCCTAACACAATTGCCTTTCTTAGCTTCTTCAGAATTATTCTGTTTTTTAACATGTTCAAAAGTTTCTTTCATTGGTTCCTCCATTTGGCTGATATCATATCCTTCGCCCTCATCATCATCATCATCATCATCGTCGTCGTCACCACTGTCGTCATTTCCACTACCTTCATTATCGTCGTCAGAATCGTCATGCAATTGTTTCCGGAACTGAGTGATGCTATAGTCATCACTTTCGCCTTCAGAATCCTCTGAACCTGATTGCTCTTCCGCAGTCATGGTTTTAGACAGATCAATATCAGAGTCAGACCCATCAGAGTCTTTTGAAAAGTCTTTATTAGGCTTAGATGGTTGCTTATGTTGTGAATCATCATCATCGGAACTGCTGTCGTCTTCTGCCGATTCTTCGAGATCTTTTCGAGAAACCACTTGACCCTCATACTTTTTACTAACCTCACTCAGTAAACTGACATTCCTCTTACGAAAATCACTAATAGCTGCTTCTACTTCACTGTCTGATGATCCCAAATCCTCACGAGTAACAGTTTTCGGTTTTGTGCCGAAAACTTGGTCATCTTCTATGTCGGCGCGTGACTTTACCGTCAGAGCATCAGCTATTTTGTCTGATAACAGTTTCTGTGGCGTTTTCTTCTGTTTTAACTTCATTTTAGTATCTTAAGTAATTTAACCAACAAATAAATTCACGTGTTCCTATGTTATGACATTTCTCATTTCTTTGACAGATATGTCAATTTGACACACACTAATACACATTGTCTATGACAAGCGTTTACGAAGTCAATTTTTTTACGATTCCAAAAACTTGAATTTGGTGATGAATTATTCTTGAAACCGTTAATTTATATTCAACATTAAACAAAACATTTATTATTGAATATATGCTTGGCTACGAAATAATTTACTCATTATTTTGATTGTGTAATAACAGTTATAGTACCGGTTAGCAGTTTTGTAAACACATATCCAAAATTTTTTTATTCTAGCATAGGTGAAGAATCACAGAGGACTTTTACGGACTCGTTATTTACATAGTTAAGAATATTGGACCCAGGCTACGGATAACCTGGGTTACGTTTTATATCTGAAGAATTCGGTTACTGAAACAAAAAGGCTAAAAAGTTATTTGGCAGATAGTTACAACCTTGTCTGCATCTGTAAACAATCCAAAAAATGCCAATGAGAATGAGACCATTCAGACCTCCAATCCGTTCAATTGGCGGGAAACGGCAAACATTGACAATGAATTTGACACAACGGCATCAACATCTTGAAGACTGAAGAAAGTATTATTATATCCAAGCACAATAGCCAATTTTTATCCAAAATGCCCAGAAAAAGAGTAATGCCGAATACCGTGACGTGGTTAAGTGAAGAAATAAATGATCCACAAAGTTTAACTCCATCATTTCATCATTACGAGTAAGTTAACCTGCAAATTCAGACAGTTTTACTATTAATTGATAGCCTGAAATCATAAATTAACTTTTACTAGAAAGTTTCAGTTTGGCAATATCATAGCTGGAATTGGAGATTATGTTCTTATTTCAAACGCTGACGCGGCGGAACCTGATACGGAGACGGGTTGCGATGCAGCGCGCATTATATCTCTGTATGAAGACCGTACCAATTCAAACGATCCATTTAGAGCCAAAGTTCAGTGGTATTCGAGACCCAGTGACCTACCAAATTGGTGCTTTAATAATATAGAGCCCATAAGTTTTCATGAAAAGGAGGTGAGTTTATTTACTAAAGTTTTATGTGTACAAATACTATGGATATATTTTACTACATAAAACAATTTTGTTCCTATGTTAATCGATTGTTTTAACCACATTTTCAGGTAATAGAAGACCATCGTCCCTTCAACCAAGATGTCTCAATTGAAACTTTCTTCAAAAAGTGTACCATCACCCTCAAATTCACAAAAGACATGGATGAAGGTGACATTAAACCATACCATTACAAATGTAGATACCGCTTAATGGCTGTGGGTAGACGCAAAGTATTAATTGAACCAGTTCTGGACCAAGAAAGACAGGCATTAGCATTACTAAGCACACCTAATAAAACTCCATCAAAGACAGCTACACCAAAAACACCCAGCAGCTTAGTGAAAAGAATGAGTAGAGTGTCCCTTTCTGAAAAGAACTGGAGTATCAGCAAAAATGAGGGTACAAAACTGCTTCTCAAAAGAGCAATATTAGCCGACAAAAACGAAAAAGATTCCCCTAAAAAAGATACACCAACATCTACTCCTAAAAAGGTTACAGAAACTCCAAAGAGTTCTAAAAAGTTATCTAAAAATAACATTGAAGATGTTTTATCTATGGAACTCAAGGAAAACTCTGATGATGAACTCCCAACTCTCATCATAAGGCAGCATGTACCGACCACTCCAAAAAGAAAGCAGTCAATATCTAAAATAACTAATGAAGAGACACCTAAAAAGATTCTAGTGTTTGAAGATGAAGAAAAAAGTACTCCAACAACTAGATCAGGCAGAGCAAAGACTATGGTTAATTATCAGGAGCCTGAAGTTTCACCGGTGAAGAGGACACCTAGAAGAGCTACTCGTAAAATGTCAGAAAGTGATGATGATTTTAAGATACCCCCTCGCACACCTAAGACCCCAAAAACTCCTAGGACTAGAACTCCAGCTCAAACACCTAGACGCAGTGTGACTAAAAGAATACTGACTAGCCAACTTACTCCAACATTACATAACAGAGCTCATTCCATAGATAATGTTGATGGTAAGGACCTTTTTCTTATTTCATTCATGTTGCTATTTTAAATGTTGACTATATTGTTGTAATAATGATTTTATACATTGCATTTTCAGAATTTCTCAAAGAAAACAGAGCTCTTCCTGGTAGAGAAGGTCAAATGGAAGAAATATTATCATTTGTTAGGTCAAAACTACTAGATGGTACCAGTGGGTAAGTCTATCATACACTACATACAACCACATAATAGTTCTCTAAATTGTCTCTAATATAAACCATATGCCATGACTTTCTTTTGTTTCATTGTGTATTTCTTTTAGGTGTATGTACATATCAGGTGTACCTGGCACAGGCAAGACTGCAACTGTGTGTTCAGCTCTAAAGTACTTGAAGGAAGAAGTAGATTTGCCTGACTTCCAACTGGTAGAGGTGAATGGCATGCGAATCGCAGAGCCTCGCCAGGCTTACGTCCAAATATACAAACAGCTTACTGGTATGTTTCACTTGCTAGTAAAAGATAGATAATATTCATAAGATTATTCTGGTGGGGTAATTTCTTTTAGAAGTAATAGGCAATTGTTATTGAATTGCTTTGAATAAGTTTGTACCTATACAGTGAATCAATGATATTTTTATCTCACAGGTAAATCTGTAGTATGGGAACAGGCTTGCGCCCTTTTAGAGAAAAGATTCACTAACCCTGGACCAAGAAGAACTCCAACAGTATTGCTTGTTGATGAGGTAACTTTTAAAACATTGTATTATATTTTAAAGTAATAATTTATTTTTTTATATAATTTCATAAAAGTACACGTAACAGTCAAATTTTCCCAATCAAATTTGAACCATATGCTTAAATAAAGTCGAAAATCTATGAAATTTGACAGATTGTATAAGCTTGATGTGCTGGCATCTGTACATTGAATGTGTAATCAAGAAAGCTAATTATGTAATATTAATGAAATTCTGTAACTTTCAGTTGGATGCGCTCTGCACCCGTCGGCAAGACGTCCTATACAGCATCATGGAGTGGGCGGCACACAACACCGCCCTACTCACGGTACTTGCAGTAGCCAACACTATGGACTTGCCGGAGCGAGCGCTGGCCGCCCGCGTGGCCTCGCGTCTCGGCCTCACTCGCCTCACCTTTCCGCCTTACACTCACACGCAGCTGCAGAATATCGTCGCCTTGAGACTGGCTGGTGCCAATGTCACTGCAGATGCTGTACAACTTATTGCTAGGTGTGTATGAGTAAACAAGAATCCAGATAACATTTATATTATAAAAATATAAAAGTTAAGATGTTTATTAGTCATTCTCATAAAAAATTCTAAGGGTCAGTTTCTGATAAGTTCCAGATAGTTTATCTGGCAGATAATTTCATACAAATTCTGTTACATTTTTTAATTTATCTGGTAGACTTTCTACCAGATAAATTAAATAGGCTATGCGTAACCTGCGAAACTGGCCCTAAATGGATTTTGATGAATCTTTTTTACATCAACATAACATACGCTTTCGATGGGTCTGATAAGTTACGTCTTGAGAATGCGTGAGAAACCGATTAACAAGCAAATTACTAACCATCCCACCTATACATTGCTGTTAAACAGTAGTTACAAATAAAGTGACAAATGTTTATTACAGAAAAGTAGCAGCAGTATCGGGTGACGCTCGACGAGCGCTTGCTCTGTGCTCCCGAGCTCTAGAACTGGCGGGGCCAGAGGGCGCTGGATTGAAGGAGGTGCAACAAGCTCTAGGGGAAGCGGCCTCTAGTGCCGCTGTACGCGCGATAAAGAACTGCTCACCAGCTGAGAGGCTCATGTTGAGGGCTGTAGCTGCTGAGGTTAGATATCTAAGCAATTACTGAGGACTATATGTATGGAGAAGACCTTTTAAATCCAAGATGTGTTAATATAAATAATTTTATGTGGTATTTTATGTCGCTGTTTTAAAATGTATTATTTTTATGTTCCTCAGGTGGAACGAACAGGCTCAGATGAAACAACTCTTTCCCGCGCTTTACAAACCGCAGCCGCCATAGTTGCCCTTGACGGCCGTCCATACAAGACTGCCCCTTCTATCCGCGCACCAACACCATCGCAAGCGCAGGCGATATGCACAAGACTGGCCGCGCTAAGACTGTTGCTACTAGAACCTAAACCCGCTGAACCTAGGTTGCTGTTGAACATCAGTGCTGATGACGTACATTACGCCACAAAGCAAATTATAGTTTGATTATAAAACAAAAACTGACAATTTAAAAAAGGAGTGCTCTGTTTTATGTAATTTTTTTTTATACAGAAATCTGATAGGCTCATGGATATTGTAACACTTCCCATGGACCATTATTTTTATTCATGAAATAATTCTATTGACTAGGCTTACCATAAAAGTACAATTTAATTGAAACAATTCAAATAGTTTTTAAGTAATAATATTCACCTTAAACACAATTAATATTATTATGTAATTTTCACTTTAATATTTTGTAATGCCACAGTGATCTGTTCAAATACTGACTGATTAGAATAAGTTTAATATACTCATTTGATACATGAAATAAATGAATACAGTATTTTTGAAAAACTTATGTCATTGACGAATCTCCAACTTGTATTATCTTGATAAGGGCTTCAATATTATTATCTTGTACTGCTTTTCTACTCGCTGCTACTACTGCCCTTCCATATTTACCAACTGAAAAAAAAATACGAGTTATGGCTTTGAAAGTTCATTCATCATCAGATCTCTAAAAATCTATTACCTCGGAGTCTAACTGCCTGTTGTAAAATGGTGTGCAAGCTCTTAAGAGCAGTGACTGCTTGCTCTTGAGTTGAGCGTCTGATATAACAACCCGTAAGTAATTCCTCATTCAGCATGACAACTTCCTTGTAACGATTTAACATTTCCTTTCTGAAAATTGAATTTTAATTGTGAATTTCCCATTAAAGTTCATTGGAGTTCAATGCATTCAAATGTGTAATGAAAAAACATACAAATCATAAGCTGCCGCATCCTGAGCAGCAGGAAGTAAAGCTGTTATAAGTTGTGCTCGCTCCGCTGTTTCAGCGGCTAACCGAGAACGCATCTCTCCTATTTGGGACACATGCTCCATTTCCTCACGAAGTTTGTTTTCAGCTTCGTGAAACTGCGCCACGGACTGAAAATTTTTAAATTCCCGCTAAGTTCCCGCTAATATTTTGTCTATGGTACAACTTGACGTCTCTACGATAATATAACAATGGCGCCGCGTCAGTCATTGCCGGCGTGGGGGAGTTGTCAAATTCTGTGAAACGGAAGAACCGGGATTCGCGTGATTTTATAAAAATTATTGTATGAAAATGGTTGAAAACAACGATATTGAACTGTCTGAAGCGGAGGCGGAACAATACGATCGTCAAATCCGTCTGTGGGGATTGGAATCTCAGAAAAGGTTACGTGCATCGAAAGTTTTGATCATCGGAGTGGCGGGTCTCGGTGCTGAAATTGCAAAGAATGTTATTTTATCCGGTGTGAAGAGCGTATGTTTGTTAGACAATGAGAAGCTGAAGGAAATAGATCTGTACTCGCAGTTTTTAGCTCCGCCTGATAAAATCGGAGAGAATAGGGCAGAAGCTTCGCTAGCCAGAGCGAGGGCTTTGAACCCAATGGTAGAGATTACATCGGAAACGAAGTCTGTCGATAACCTGCCCGACAGTTATTTCGCAGAATACGATATTGTCTGTGCAACGGGCTTGAAGCAAGAACAACTTGAACGTATTAACAATGCTTGTCGCGACAGAAACAAGAAATTCTTATGTGGCGATGTCTGGGGAATGTATGGATACATGTTTGCTGACCTCGTCGACCATGAGTACTCCGAGGAAATTGTGCAGCACAAAGCCGTGAAACGAGGATCAGATGAAGCAGAGAAGAATGCTCGTGAAACGGTCAGTATAACTGTCAAACGCAGAGCAATTTATGTCCCTCTTCAAAATGCTCTGTCTGTCGACTGGATGAAGCCAGAGATGCGCTCTAGACTACGGCGCGGTGATCCCTCGTATTTCGTTATGAAGATCCTACTGCGTTTCAAAGATGAATACAATAGGAACCCAGACCCAGCTAAGAGAAAAGAAGATACTAAAATTCTGTTGCGTATGAGGGATGAGCTTGTGAAGGAATTGTCTCTGCCTGCTGGGTTTATTGTGGATGCTTTACTTCTTGATGTATTTGGAACTGTCTCTGGCGCTGCTGCTGTAATCGGAGGAGTCATTGGCCAGGAGGTAGTAAAGGCTGTTAGCCAGAGAGAACCTCCTCACAATAATATGTTTTTCTTCAACCCAGTCAAGTGTGTTGGTTTTGTTGAACTGTATGGTCAGTGAGATTCATTATTCAGTGTAGAATGTAAGCAATTTCGATTAAGTTTAATAAATTATTTAAGTACATGTCAGTGGTTTTTATTCTCCTTTTGTATATTTAGCTGTAACTTTTTTTGTCTATGTCAACATCTGTCTAGGCATTCCTTAACTATATACAGCTTCCAGTCTAACAGGATGCAGCTGGATACCAATGTTTTTATAGTCACTACCACCAATCTGTTTACCTGAACCCAGTTAACCACAGTTAGCAGACAATCTCATATCCCGTGGTAAGCATTGTTTCTTGACTGTGTGTCAACATTAAATTTTTAATCAAATACCAGGCAGTTGCCATAAAGCAGAAGTATATAAACATTGTCATCTAATAATAAACAAACCTGTAAATCAGTCAAATTCAAATATAGAGCTAGACTCTGTATCAGATCTCCAGCCAATCTTATATCATGAGTGCTGAACTTCACTTGTCCATCAGCCCCAAAGTCCAGGCACAAGAATGACTGATCTCTCAAACACAGAAGATTCACATGCAATTCCTTAGTCTCTTCCGACTCTAGGTCCAATTCTTCATCAAGAAGAAAGTTTTGATTCACCCAAATACAGATCCTTTGCACCCTTTCCGTGATGCGAAATGTGACGTAGCTACTCCCTTTGTTCCGAATTTCCTTAGTAATCAATTGGTACATCGCAAACCTTGGGAGCTGCTTTGTCAACTCAAAAATGTGAAACTGTTCACTATCTGGGTATCCAACGAGAGCCTGCATAATAAAAAAGTTATTAACTGTACAAACCAGCAAAAAAAATAGAATGCGCGAGTCGATCTGCCGAAGGCCTCCTTAAAAAAACAGACTTACTTTGATATGAACATCAACGGGCACGTCGCGTGGTGGTCTCAAGGGCACATGGAGCAAAGATCTAAGCTTAGAAGGATGCGGGTGCCGCACGAATGTCTCCCCGGTCTCAAAGATACCCTCCGCCAGTACGAGCGCTGCACGAACGATCGTCTCATTGTTCGTTGATACTGCTAGTTGTAGGCAGCCCTAAAAGTAGACCTACAGTGCCAAGTACCAAGCTAGATAGATAGGAAGTTGCAAACGACTTAGATCGCTTACATTTCCGTTGAATCCTCTCAGCAATATAGTTTTCATGACATGGATAACAAAGTTTGTACCTACCTCATCTACGGTATGCAGAACAGCCACCTGCAGCCGCGTGTTCGTAGGCATAGCTGAGGCAGGTCGCTCCAGGTTTTCCAGACTAACACTTCCACTAGCAGCATTAGCTTCATAATGCTGTAGTTCTACCATAAGGGCCTGCTTCTTATTGAACAGCTCGGTTATTGCCAACCGGTCCTCCTCTGAAGCCATGTTCTTGGATGCCGAGTTGAAACCGGCATTTTCTTGGTAAGGTGGATATCCTAATACTGTTGGTTAGAACATTCAACTTTTATTCTCGTATTATGGCTTTGAACTAGGGTTTAAGCGAAGTTGTGTAATGGAAATCCTACTTTTATCAGATAATAAGACGTGACTGAAGCTTCCATGTAGCCGATCACAGGACCTCCTATAAGACCTAGGTACGCCATCAAAATAACCACTTACCCTCGCCTTTGTCGGAGACACAGACGAGATCTGGAGCGCCAACGGAACGGTAGTCCGCTAGCAACATCGCTGCTGCATTGGCCCGCATTTGCACTCTACGTAACACCCGTCCCGTTGTGCCCTCGCGCCAGTCAATGCGACCGTTTGACCAACAACACGCCAGGGTCTCCCCTGTCCATTGCAATGCTAATGCATTTTGCTTCGACTGAAACAGGATTACGTCAGTAGCATATTCTTTTTAGATGGTATCTAACATACCTCAACTTACATGTTTAAGATCATTTGATTATATGAAATACCTGCTTACCTTAACTCGCCAAAGTCGAATCCCCTCTTCATAAATACCAATGGTGCCGTTAGCGAGTCCATACGCGAACCTCACTTCGTTACACGGAGACAGGCACAGTATCGGCCCCGTTTCAGCAATTTCGGCAATGAACTGATTGTTCTTTAGAACTCTAATAAATGAATCATCGCATCCTATGAGGAGCTGCAAGGAGGGTAAATAAGTCAGCAAATGATTCTTCTGCTCAAAACATTTATGGACAGTCAACACTTTGCCTTACCTCATTCTCTCCATCTTTATCAAAATCGAAAGTAATCATAGCGCAAACTTTACCGCTAACCACATTCCAGAAGACCTCATTCCCTTGCCAGTCGATGGCTTGTACAGAACTATTCCCACCAATAATAGCTAGGGTTTCCGTGTGCTTGCCAAAGAACCCCGCTATGATCACGTTAACGCCATCGGGAGCCTCTTTAAAGAAGAGGTCGGTATTGTCGTGGACATCATAAGCTGGAATTAACCATGAAATGATCTAGAATTCGCACTAAGATTGGTCAGGACCGTATTATTAATGTCGTAGATAACTGATAACACAAACCTAGGATCTGTGTAGGTGATCCAATAAGTAGCATGTCCCTGCCTGTGTCAGGTCGCAGTGTTCCAGCCGCGAGCGCTATGACGGCCTGGCTGAGATTTAATTCTGAGACCTCGCTGTGAGCTTGTGATCGCTGCGCACGACCGCTGGCCATTCCACCATGTGGGTGATGGATAATAATCTGGGAGTTTTGGATAGGAATTACTTTTTTTAAAGCCATACTATTATCGCTCTGTGAATGTTATTGAATAGATATTTACTTTATCATATCCAGCAGATGCTGTGAGACAGGGATGTGTTCCGTCATATTTTGCGATAGTCACCACATCAGGCGTGACTTTGTGATTTAATTCCAACTTAAACACAGGCTGAACTGTTGATAGCTGCATTTTCAAAATTAAGTGTTCGTGTTTTGTTTTGATTAAGCGGTTCTGTTTTTTAGTGTTTTCCAGATTTTCGTTGCCATAGCAGCGGAAGCCGTAACGTGATGGTTTCCATAGGTTTTGCCCCGGAGTATTTCATTTATTTATTGACTTAATTATAACGAAAAAGAACTTTGTGTTCATTTGTGCTTTAAAAGATGTGAATCGATCTCTTCAATTGTATCTTACGTTGAGCCGTTATGGTTTTCTTTCGGCAGGTTTTGTAGTTTTTGAACGTTTGAGCTAAAATACGAATGTCAGATTGACAGTTAAATCTTCACGTCGAGTCAGTCGTCAATTTAGATTTTTGGCATTTTGTTTTACGCATTTAGATTGAAATAACATGCTTATTTGAATTCGTGCCGATAACGAAAGTATTAAACAACGCGGAAGTGATATGTGTTTATTGAATTAGTACTTGTGACCAAATGGGTAGTGAATTAAATCTCGAGTCTACGGAATCCAGGTAAAACTGAAATATTTTAATTCTAATTTTATTTCTGGTTTAATTTCGGCATATCATTATTGCGCAATTGCTTAATAATTTTCGTATCTAGCCAGCGTTTGCCCCTGCTTGTTTTTTAATGTCATGTTTTAGATATTCATATTTTTATAGGTAATCATCAGATAGCACTTGAGGCCTCACATCTGTTATGCCAAGAATTCACATTCCGTGTTGTTATATTTGGACTCAATATCTCATGCCGTTCATTTATCATGTCATTATTGGCTTCATAAGGTAATTGTCATCATTACATTTTTATTTGCTTCATTTTCCATCAAATGATACACTTCAGCTAAATAAATTCCTGAGAACTCTTTATCCCATCTAGAATCAACAAACTTTTATATTCATTGCACATTTTGTACCCAATATCTTCAAAAACCAAATCCCATAGATGTAATATTGCTACCTACTAGATTTATTAACAACTTGATTTGATGACTGGTTCTTTATATTAAAGAAATAAAAAAGGTTTGTTAAAAACATTTCAGTTTTGGCTCATCATACTTTTTATTTTCTTTGTCAAATTATAATTAAAAAAAGGGTTCATTGACATTTTACTCAATATATTGGTAACAAATTCTATTGTTTTAGCAACAGCACAAAATATGTGAAAAGAAAAATATCAATAATGTAGATTTATTTTAAATATCAATTAATCATATATCATCTTAAGTTCAGTAAGCATCTTGTATTTATTAATCTTAAAATTATTTATTAATAAATAGTCCATAATACTAGATTAATAGTTGTTGTGTTATGTATAATTATATGTATACACTAGTAGACCACGCTAGGCATTGCTGTGGTTAAGGTTTATGTCTATAATAGACAGGTACTTGGAGAGGCCTATGTCCAGCAGTGGACTGCGATAGGCTGATGATGATGATGATGAATAGACAAATAATTTGCAATAAAATAATATGTCAGTAACAGTTATCCTATCTATCAAGTTGGATAAAACTACACACAGGGTGCAAATTTGATCGAAAAGCAAAAATTTATTTAAACAGTTTAGAAGTCCTTTATACACAAACCGTGTGACATGTAATTTATATATATTATATGTATGTATATACAAACATTAGATTACATGGTATTGCATCAACTGCCAACTACAGTTTTCTCAAATATGATATATAATATCTTGATTAAAAAACACCTTTGTCATGCTTATTTTAACTTTAAAAACATTGTACCAAGAAAAAATACTTCAAATAAGAATTTTGTAATGAATTTGAAATAAAGATATAGTTAAGAATTTACAAAAGCTATATTTCATTACAAAAACTAAATTTCACTAATAAAAAAAAAAAACTATTTTTTTTTAGACAATCTTTTTTACAATTTGTATCCTGTTTTAGTTTATGTAATAGATAGGAACATTTTTTACTGTCCCACTGTTGAGCTCAAGCATCTTCTCATACAGAGAAGGACTGGGCATTAATCACCAAGCTTGCTTAAGGCGGACTTTTTAAGTCCAGGCTCCTTCAAGATATTTTCCTTCACCTTCTATAAGCCATTGTTGTTCAAGATATACTTAAAAAAGTTATATTGGTATTTACCTGACTTGGAATCAAACCCTTACAGTCATACTTAAGAGGCTAGTGCTTTAACCACTAGGCTACCACAATGGTTGTTTTACTTTAAATAATAGATAACATAATGATGATTCTTTCAGATAAATAAGAATTGTTCCCCAAACACCAATGGTGTTCGACAATAAGCAAGTTTCTTGGCTTTTTTTTCTGTGTGATTTTTGTCTCTTTAACCCTGTACATAATGGTTGCTGTACATACAATAAAATCACGGACATAGGGGGGAGGACAAGGGGAAGGTCCCCAAAAATAGAGCCCTGCCCTGACTCAGTTGAGTATATCATTTACAAATAAAACAATGCTTGCGACTACAAGTATACATGCAAGTACAAATTGACAAGCTCTTGTGCTTGTGGTGCGGCATGTATTTTTGGATAAGTAAGATAGATATGAATGGTCCGGACTCCACACCTCCCTTATATATGTCCGTGATTAAAATCTACACACTTAATTCTTTATAAACTATATGGAAATAGCTGATACCTCTTCTTTTGTTTTTTAAATGGTATGCCTATTCAATGGTCACAAAAGAATTTTCTGGCCATTGACCATAGTGAATAGGAAGTCCGTGTGTGCTTATGTGTGATTGCAAGGATGTATAGTTGCCCCATTAACTTTTAAATAGTTTTAAAGATGTGTGTATGTATGTAGTGTGGTTTGTTTGTTCAAACAATCATGAAAATTGCGTCATGTTGTGAAATACTTGATGTAAGAGAGAAAATGTAACTATAATTGATTTTTCCTAACATTTTCATCATTCATTATCTGGCATGACTTTGCTTTTTAACCAAATAATAGTCCGATAGTTTGTGTGTCTTATTATAAACCTTGTAGGTCACATCAATTACCTTTTTAAAATAAATATCAATGGTTTTTTCTTTTTAAATTTCAGTACCATTAGCAGGACATGGATTGGAACTGTTCTGTCCATTATATGGAAGTAAGATATATTTCCAGTTGATGTCACCATTTTAGCTGTCAATGCTTATTCTATTTATTTTCGGCTACTTTTTATTTATTTATTTTAATCAATAATACTAATTCTGGGGACATTCTTAGTTATTTCGTTCTATATTTTATATAACAGTTAATGAAAAAAGAAGAAAAGCAAGTACAAATACACAGCTTATTCTTTTAAAATCTCGTCAAGCAGGCTCGGTATCGGAGAGTACAATTCCGATAAAAGTTAAGTTTAAAAAATTATTTCATAGCTCACAAAAAACCTTGACTATATGTAAATAAATAAAATTCAGTTCAAAAAGCTTAGATCAAAAGTTTATCTCTAAAAATAATATTCTCATAAAAAAACGGCCTTGCAGTTGAAATGTTTGTTAGTTATGCGCATTTGATGAAATTGGATTTTTATTTTATCTTATATAGTTAATTGTGAAGCTTAAAAATCAATTATTGTATGTTCCTTTTTAATAAAAAAAGAGTTAAGTATTTTTCATTAAGGTACTTCTTCTAACAGCTTATGTTAACAGTTTCATCCACTTGAGGGTACTACTTTCAGCAACCGAATAAAAAGCCTTGTATGTTATTCTGATAACTGACAAGAATATAAGCTATATAACATCCAGTTTTATCAAGATCCGATCAGCCGTTTGCGCGTTAAGTAAGTAACAAACATACACACACAAGAACCTTTGCGTTCATAATATTAGTGTGATTGTGTGATATACCTACATTGTAGGCTTGCGTTTGACGTCCATTTCACTTGATATAAAGTGGAGATGCCGAGATGCTCGCTAAGATGGAGCATGCTAGCCATTTTTGTCTTGACAACAGCAATTTATGTAGCTTATTTAGTTAACTGGTTATACCATGACTCTGCATTATTATGAAACTTAGTGACCGGATCGTGACTCACCAGTATCAATGACTGAGTGGCCTTGGACTGTGTCTAGCTCAGTCCTTCGCTTCCTACAAATAACACAGAATTAAATAAAGGAATATAATTATTGTCCTATATTATTGTGTCGTAGTTTCTCAATGTATATCTGGTGACTTTCATTACTTTGTTGACATGACCTGAATTGAGACCAAATAGAGTATAAAAAGGTTTTTTCATGCAATTGTACACGTTAAAAAATGCGTTTCATGCAAAGTACCTGTGTACCTACCTACAAAATTATATTATTGTGATTTTATTGGAATTTTTCGGGTATATGATTAGCAGATTAGAAAAACATACCAACCTAAAATTGATAACCGCCTTTTTCCTCCCCTGAAGTCGGTTAAAAAATGGATTAGAGCAATTTTAAATATCAATACACGAAACTATAATTATTTGGGACAGACAATATTTGTAATAATATATTATATATTAATGTGCGTTTAAAGAAACCTACTAACCGCTATTCATGGTAACAACTTCATTATTTGATAAAATATGACTAACAAATATGCCTACTACAAATAAACTATTTGTATATGAATAATTAACCGCATAAATGTGTAACTAACAGTATTTTTGTTTGCGATTTTTATTTTATTTTGTCCATGGTTTCATTTGAGCGTGTGTCCATAATATTGCAACAAAAGTATTGTTTATTGAGCCAAGATTAAAAAAAAAACTTTACCCTCACATTTGACTGCAATCGGTATACATATACAACTAAATAATGTCAAGTAAAAATTAAGATAGCGACCTAGTACCTCTTATCTTAAAAAAAAACCGTTACACTTTCCGTCCCAACAGACGCAAGCTAATCTTAAAGTATAGACACAGCACATCGAGCTAATACAATCTGACAAATTTACCTAATAGATTTTCAACTTTATCGCTAAAACATAATGGTTCAAAGTTGATTGGGAAAATGTGTCAGTTTCTAGTAGATTGATTGCAATTTGCAGGGTTCTGTACATAATTATGGACTGCTTTCAGCTGTTTCGTTCGTCCGTGTTCCAAAATAAAATATACCTTATGATACTCGTATATAAAGTGACTTTTATATTGGAAAAAGAATTTTGCAATTTAGTTCACTATTTCTTCACAGACTTACAATACTTCACAGACTTACTTCTTCTTTATAAGAATGTAATAATAGTCTTGAATTTGAACGTGGTTGCTTATTTTTATTAAAAGTCTACATGTGGGTCAATAAACAAATACGCTTTGTTGGTCTTAAAAGATTTTTGACTAAATATTTGTTCTAAGTGTTTGCTTTTGTTCCTGTAGTTGGACCGGAGGGTGGTTCAGCTGGACTCGGCAGTCGGATGCAATGCTACGTAATGTTGAGAAAAAAATATTATCATGTAAGTACACTTTCAGTTTTGCTCCAGAGGTTATATGTTCCCAAGAGTTACCGCGGCCCTTTCACACAAAGATCTCGAGAAGAAACATGTGCGTTTTATAGTCAGTAAGAGTCTGACACTCCCTCCAGCCTTTTTTTTCGTGGGAAATCATCAAACGACCGCTCCCGCTGTGGGTGCAGCTGGAGGGAGGGAGTGTCAGACTCTTACTGACTAAAACCCACTATGTTCTGCACACACAGCCTTTTTTTTGCGTGGGAAACCATCAATTGAACCTTCCCGCTGAGGGTGCAGCTGGAGGGATTTTCAGACTGTTACTGACTAAAACCCACTATGTTCTGTTGAGGTCTTTGTGTGCCAGGCCTCTTACGAACAACCTGCAGCCCAGGCTGACTGCACCCACAGCTGGAGTGGTAATTTGATGATTACCCACGGAAAAAAGAGGCATTTGTAAATGAGTGTAGACAGACGTATTTTCTTCATTTGTTTATGGGAAATGTTGGAAAAAAACTCGTTTATCCACTCAATTTTGTAGTTCTATTGTGATTCACAGTTTATCGTGTTTAAGTCATTATAATAAATTTACAAAACAATGCAAATTGAAACGTTTTAGAAACAAAATGATAATATGATACGCTGGTGTGACTCATCCTTTGTTATCATTTAAACTTTGATCAGGTCTGTTGGAAGGTCACCTATAAACAAAATCCTTCGAAATATAAATTAATGTTCTTACTGCTAAAGCACCCCTCGTATGTTCATGTCCACACGGCTGCACATAAAGGTATACAAAACCAGTTTGTCTTGGACTCGCTTTATATGATCTTTCTACAAATTGAACGGTCAGCTTACACTAGTTTTGTATAGCTTCATGTGTAGCGGTGTGTACCTAATATCAGTGCGGAACATGCCTATTACCTACTGGATGGTCTCTCTATTAATTCTAGAGAGACTCCCCCCATGTCTGACATTATTGCTTGAAACATCGATTTGATTGCAAAGCGAACATTATCTCGTAGAAGTAGAAGTGTCATCGATTCACTATTTGGGTATTTTAAAGCATTTCTTTTGTAAACTTTGGACCTTAGATTTCATGAATGATAAATCATATCACAACTTGGTATCAGATGAGATAAAACTGCTAGTAATTGCTTAATTAATAAAAAGGCTTAATTAATTAAGGAGTTAAATATATTTTTTAATTTTTGTGTGATCACTAGCTTTCTACAGCTTTCTCCGTTTCTATTCGTGAGAGAACCTGTAATTGGCTTTATGTTACTATACTTTAGTTATTTAATTATTATAACTGTTGGTTCTCCTGGAAATAAATAAAAAGAACGTTCCGTTTTTTCTGAACAATATCGCATTAGATATTCAGAAATTGCCCGTCATATAAAGTCGTATACAAATTCCAAAAACAACTGCCAAAAACTCTTTAGTCTAAATTGCATAGTTTTATCACTTAATTATGTTCCGGGATGTAGACGTACCGATAAAACACTTGACACACCGTGCAAGCCGCTGACTGATAACGATCAGGAGCAGGGCGCGTTATCTGCACTAGGCATACGGTACAGAGTATTGAACCTCTCATATATTAGACTTTGGAGTTAGACCAGAATGAATAAAATAATATCCTGTATCATGAATAAAGTGGTGCATATCGACGCTTAGAGTGAAAACCATAAAAAACAAAATCATCATCATCCTGCCCTTATCCCAAATTTTATTTAGGGTCGGCGCAGCATGTTTTTCTCTTCCACACTCTTTTATCTGCCGTCATCTCACAAGTTACATTCTTTCTAGCCATATCTACTTTCACACAATCCATCCATCGTTTCGTTGGTCGTCATTCTTCCGCATTACATGCCTATACCATGATAGCCGGTTCTCATGTAGTTTTTCGGTTACCGGTGCCACTTTCAAACTTCCTCTTTTATACCTACTCATTCCTTACTCTATCCATTCGCGTAACACCACACATTCCTCTTGTGATGATGACCTTTAGCGAGTAGATCCTTTTATTATTGTCCTAATCAATTTCCTACTATAATTGCACTGATAATAGTCGTATTATCTACTTATTCACACAGTGGGTGACCTTCCAAGGCTTATCTATTAGTATAAATCCACTAAATCCACAGTCCACTTACTAAATCACCTGGCCTATTGAAAATGTACTGTCGGCTCTATGACGTGTAGACGTGTAATTTAATGGCGTTGTTCAGTCAAAGGGCTAGCTGTTTGGTTGAATGGCTAGTTTAACCAGTTGGCTGCGACATATTATGTACTCGTGATTGACCTTAGGACATGTAGACATGATGCTTCGAATCATACATTTAATTAAAAGCCCCATTATCTTTATGACACGGAAGTGTGGGCGAGCTATCTGAACGTGTATTGTTGCAATATTATCTTTTTAATTTTAACTGAAAACGTACCTTTATTCTAGTTTCACCTGAAAAAAATGCTGTTTTTGTTAGTCCATTTAAGGAGACAATTTTTAACACGCTTTTATTAGCTTCTACAAGCGAATATTCATTAGATCGTAGGTATTGATATGAAAGAGATTTATATGAAAGGAAGCGTCGAGCGTATTGTCTAAAAAACATACCGGCCGAATTGAGGACCTCTTCCTTTTTTTGGAAGTCGGTTAAAAAGGGTAAATATTATATAAACGCTCCATAGTTTCTGACTTTAACCTGCGATCTAATGAATATTTGGAAAAGGGAAAACTCTTGAGTCATCAAATTAAATGTCCGAATCATTTTGTAATTTTTTATGCGCGCTAAAGGCGTGTTTTTTTAACTATTATTTTATCCTTCCGTGTATATAGGGTGCAAAAAACACTAAGAATATGAGAGGTCTGGTAACTGGAACGCAGAAATTATACTACTTGGCACCAGTATGGCTTAATGCAAGCTTGAATTCGAATTTCATTAAAAATAAAGTAGTTTAAGATGACTCCGAGTAGGAATACCTGGAAAACTTGGCTTCAGCCCAGCAGCCTTCCTAGACATTACTTAATTTTCTCTAGTTTTATCTCAAACTGGCTGTTTCTTTTTCATTTCATGCATATCCCGGTACACGGTACGGTTCTTCTCGTACTGATGAGTTTAATATTTAATTCGTAAACATAAACCTTAGCATGTACTAGATGGCCTGTAAAAATATGGCGCACCATTTTTGTTACACCTTATACGTAAAATATATTCCCGGGGAAAGTATAGCTTCTCATCTGTAATTTTTTCAAATTGGTTCACTAGTTTCGGAGCCAATGCGAACACACAAACAATCAAATCTTTGTAATACATATTAGTCTAGATATGAAGGCGATAAGTTGACCGAAAGCAACCTGAACTGATTTACAGCTAAGAAGAATAATGTCAAAACAAAATGAATAGTGTGATCAGTTATGGTCTTAAGAATACGACTACGGAAAAGCCTTTTTTACCATTTTAGCCATATAAGACGACTCGGCAAAATAATAGTAGCACTGTCAACTGCTATATTAAACGTAATGTATCTCAACTAGTAGTGGACTCTATGAAATCCAATTCTTGCGCAGATGTAAAATATGTATAATAACATTTTATTTTGCAAATATGGATATAGTAAAAATATAGGTATATGTTATTCAGATCAGCAATATTGCCATTTGGCATGCAAATATTTAAATTATTCATTATGACTCTATTAACATTTGGTATACACGAATATTTCTTACATAAAGCTAAATAAGTAACGTAACCCCGTTTTACAACAAAGCCGTAGTAGTTCATTATTAGATTTTAATCTCGAAAATGGTTTTAAGCGAATATTTTTTAGATTGCATTTTTTCTGCTGCTGCCTAGTTGATTGTTTCAAGATAATCGAAAACATTTTTACTATATTCCAATTACCTACTTATTAGTTCCACCAAAGGAAAGAAAATTGCTTTGATAGCATTTCGGGTCATTTAAAAATGGGGTGTTGCCAGATATTGCAGAAATAGTGTGACCTGATTCCAAAAATAGCTAAAAGCTTTATCTCTTTTTTTCCCTATAAGTAAATTTATATTCATATTATTTATTGCGTTTCATAATTAACATCATCTCATCTACCTAGCCTTTTTCGAACTATGTTGGGGTCGGCTCTCAGTCTTAACCGGATGCAGCTGAGTAGAGTTTTAACCTTCGTAAGACTGGCTTCTGACTACCCGCAACGACTGCCAAAGATGTAGGTACAAATGACAGCCGCAGCCGGGACCCACCAATAAAATAAATAAAGATGATCACCCATTTACGGTTCAACCTGTGCTGCTGTTCGTTTTTTTGTCTTTTTATTATTGTCACAACTATATACCTACCCTACTCAATACTCAATACCTACTCAATTCTTTATATGCCCTGACGACGGGTATAGCAACATAGAAGAGGGGAAGGTGTTTATTAGAATTTAGTTTATACATAAGTATGTAGATAGCATATAGGTACAATGTCTATTTTAAGTTAATAAATATTGATCCAATTATTTGATTCCAGGCTTAAAGACAGCGTACAAGCGTTTCTACGTGGACATAGGCAGCGTGGTGGGACAAAGCGATAAAATATGGACTATTTCGCTGAACGATGAGTCTCCGAAGACTCCACTGGTTATGCTCCACGGCATGGGCGCAGGCCTAGCGCTCTGGTGCCCGAATCTCGACTCCTTTGCCGCCACCAGGCCGGTATATGCCATCGATTTGCTAGGTGAATGAACTCTCTTGTACTATAAATAGCACAGTAGCAATATGGTGATAAATAGTCTAAGTTTCAACGTGTTTTGGGAGTGTTCCAAGCGTTGTGAATAAAATTCAACTACGAAAGTGGGGATGATATATTGTGGCAGCTTAATTGCTTTCTGTACTTAGGAATATTTTGGTTTTGTAAAAATTTGGCGTGGTTATAGTTAAGTTGATTTATTAATCTAGTATAGTATGTTTACTCAACATAAAAATGAGATTTTTTTTTTAATTTGGTTAATGAGTTGGAACTTGACGCTACTCCTACTTATATTCGAACTTCCGAGTTTTTGCTAAAACTATTAAATGGATTTTGATCAAAAATGGTTGTAATGTAGCTTATATACCTATCAGAACAGCTCTGGACGCGGGTGAAACCGCGGGCGGAGGCTAGTTTGTACTATTTCCAAAAGAAAGTAATCTTTATTGCTTTGATTGAGTGAATACTGGTGTTATAATATAATAGGTACAGTACATCAATCAGCCCATTTAGGCATACATAAAGAACACAACATTAGTGTTGATATCGAATGGATTTTTATTTAAACAATAGGACAAAAATACACCAGTCAAGACCCTTTTCTAATATCAAAACATTTCTCTCAATAAATTCTTTGGTTGTATAAATCCGTCAATGTCCTTATTTTTCCCCAGGATTCGGGCGCAGTTCCCGGCCCAAGTTCGCGTCAGACGCTCAGAAGGCAGAAGCCCAGTGGGTGGAGTCTGTAGAGGAGTGGCGGCGCGAAGTCAACCTGTCGCAGTTCATACTGCTGGGCCACAGTCTCGGGGGGTACATCGCTACCGCATACGCTATCAAGTACCCTGAGAGGTGAGTTTATGAGTTCTTGTTCCCTTCACCCTGGTACAGACGCCAGCACATCAAGCTACCCGTCTGTCTGTAGAATGAAATTTTCACAATCCACCTTGAACCATATGCTCCGGCGATAAAGTTGATCTACTCAGGTAATTTAACAGACAGTTACCTTGATGTGCTGGTTTGTATATTACTGTAGGTAAAACAAAATTTTAATATTATTGGTAGTTGGATATGCATTGAAATTGCTTTTTTGATTGAGATAAAAAGATTTCAACTTGACCTTAAAATTCATTATTTTTTAAATAATCATTTTTTCGTTATACGATTTTTATACATTTAAACACCACACACCCCACGCACGGTACACATCAAGCTGTATAGAACCAGTTTGTCTTGAATTCGCTTTATATAGTCTTTCTACTAATTGAACGGTCAGCTTATACTAGTTTTGCATAGCTTTATTTGTAGGCGTGTGTACATACCAACCAGCTCAGATATTTGTGAAATAGACCTGCAAAATGTGTTTTTTCCGTTACAGAGTCCGTCACCTAGTCCTAGCAGACCCATGGGGCTTTGCAGAGCGTCCCCCGAATGGGTACGAAAAGGCCCAACTGCCTCTTTGGGTCCGAGCGATCGCGACCGCAGTACAACCCTTAAATCCTCTATGGGCGGTCCGCGCGGCCGGCCCGGCTGGCAAGTGGCTGGTCAGCAAGACCAGGCCAGACATCTCTAGGAAATACCTTAACTATGTACAGGATGCGGAGAGGGTTATACCTGAATATATCTACCAGTGTAACTCGCAGACGCCTAGGTGATTGTATAGTGCAATAATGTATTCACTTAGCTAAACTTAAAAGCGATTTCTTCGTGAGCTGAGACCTATTTTGTAATAGTCATCATCATCATCATCATCACAGCCTTTTTATCGTCCCACTGCTGGGCACAGGCCTCCTCTCCCACGAAGAAGGATTGAGCGTTAATCACCACGCTTGCTCAATGCGTATTGGTGATAGGTTTCCTCTAGATGTCTTCCTTCACCTTTAATCAGTCATTGGTGTCCAAGATAAACTTAGAAAGTATGTACCACTGAGAAAAGTTACATTGGTATTTGCCTGTACTGGAAACGAACCCGCACCCTCTTACTCGAAAGGTGCTTTAACCACTAGGCCACCACGACTTTGTAATAGTGTGGCTACCAATATACTATGCTAGTGAAAACTTTGAACATAAATCAATACACCAGGAAGAAATTGCTATTGAATTTTACTATTATACCTCACTGCACCCACTTGTTGTAATTGATTTTAGCCTCTATTTTTTATAAAGATAACGTCGAAAATTGCTTGACATTCAAAACTAATTTCAAAATGCTCTCATTACAAATTCAAATGCTTCTTCTACAGCGGCGAAAGTGCTTTCCACACTCTAATGACGGGCTTCGGCTGGGCTAAGAACCCGATGGTCCGGCGGGTGGACGAGCTCGACCCCGCGCTGCCCATCACCGTGCTGTACGGCTCGCGCTCCTGGGTCGACAACAGCAGCGGGCAGGTGCTGCTCGAGCACAGGGGACCTACCAACACTTACGTGCAGGTATGGAAATTACTAGATTCTAGAATATTACAGAAAGTATGCTAGTGTAATATTCATGACAAAAAATATAGGTCGCTATAGGTCATTATAAAAAAGCCGCTTAACATCGTCGTCTGCTTAGCCTTTCTCCCAAATAAGTTACCAGGTTTACGAGCGACTGCCTATCTGACCTCCTCCAACAACACAATACATCTTACTAAGGCTGGTTGTCAGACTTCGAAGTCTACTTATTACAGCGAATTAATCTTACCACTTTCTTAAAACTATGTCTACCCACAGGTAATCAATGGCGCCGGCCACCACGTGTACTTAGATAAGCCTGAGCTATTCAACAAGTTCGTCCTCGAGGCTTGCGTACGCGCAGACGAGCACGACCCGCGCCCCGCGTTGGCCTCGAGCTCCGCCTCCACTCCCGCAAGCCCCGCCCTCCCGCAGTCCGCTAGCTCCACCACCGCGCAGTCCGCAAGCTCGGCGCCCGCGCAGTCTGTAAGCTCTGCCCCTGCGCTCAACCCAGCAGACCCCGACAAGGCGCACACTTCCTGATGATACACGTACTTTAGTTTTAGTACTATTGTTACGCACACTTGGTTTTATATCCGGGACTCGTTTGTAATGTCTCTCTTGAGTTCAGCTTACTCTGTCAAGTTGTATAACTAAGGAGGTCGGACTTCAATCGCGCATGCCAGAACTTTTACAAATGAGCCCCCGTTTAATGCTATTATTTTCTTAGTAAAGAATTGTTTGTATTGTTCTGTTTTAAGAGATCTATGTGTATTTGATTTTATCGATTTTATATAATCGAATAATAAAGCCCTAAACTTTGTCATGTTATGCGGAAAAACTGAGATAGGCCTAAATGTGGCTTCGAAGAAGCAGATAGGTTAGTCGAATGAAGTATTAAAGTACATAATATAAAATATAATATAATCTAAAACATTTTCTTAAATATTTATTGCTTGCAACAGACCAATTAAACACAATAACTACTTAAAACATAATTATTTGAATCTACTTACTGATAGATAATATAATAATAATATTTTATCTACATTTTCAAATCTTTATCCAAATTATAGTAAAACTGAAAATGTCACTTGGCTGTTAAATATAGCTTCAAAGAATATGTTGTATGTACGTTATAAATACAGGTTACGGGTAAAAACTTATGATTTTGTTAATGTTTGACTCTTTTAATAAAATGTTTTAATTATGTTTTGTAAAAAACTATATTTTATTATTAGTCAAAGAAGTTTTTATCTCGAGTGAAAAGACGCCAGCACATCGATCTACTACAATCTGTCAAATTTCCTCAATAGATTTTCAACTTTATCGCTTGAGTATTATGGTTCAAAGTTGATTGGGAAAATTTGTCAGTTTCGGGTAGTTTGATGTACAATTATGTTAAGTATTCCATACTTCCATATTATGTTGTTTTTATTCTAAATATCAGTGCCTTTGGTATCAAATCTTCTCTCCATTAAATTAAATATTGTTAGTTTTTTCCTCTTAGAAAAATATTTTGTATTAATTAGCGACGCATGTTACGTTAAATATTTTTTTATACTTAGCTTGTGAAGCTACTAAGTACCTGCTTCGAAGCTGATCACAAAATAATGAGACTATTTTATCAAACTTTTTTTACTCTGTTGAGACTTCAGTAGTTTCATATATATAATGTTTTTTGTGTTTATCGAAACATCTCAAAATATTATAAATCCTTTCCTATTTTCTTTTCTTAATTTTTTTCAAGCTTCTTCGTACCTACTGACATCTGTAACCTCGTAAATGACTATTATACTTAGGGCCAGTTTCACAATGTCCGAATAGTCCGAATATCTACCCAATAAATTAAAAAATGGAACAGAATTTGTATGAAATTATCTACCAAATAAACTAACTGGAACTTATTCGTAGGTGGTGAAACAGGCCCTTAGGCTGAACGGTATTTATATGTGAATGTAATATTTATAGGTTTTTTTTAATATGTATAAACAAAACACTTTAATATGAAATTACTTTGGTCGCAGCAAGCACTGCGGTGTTGTTTGCCTATGTGTAGTAACGCGAGTTCGTTGAGTATTGTTGTTTAGCCACAGGCTTTTTGATACACGGAACGAGGTATTGTGTAAATAAAGATAATTTATTGAACATTTTTATTTTTTTACTACGTAATTCCCTATATTTACGAGGCGGTTCTTTTCCTAGCTATATTGGGAAGGCAATATTATAAAACGTATCAATGCCAGGCCTAATCATCCAGATCAGATCAGTTTGCAGTTTAGCAGCTTAACTCAAATACCTACAGAAAAATGTCCACCAGCTCTCGGACTAACAGAATAGGGATGCGGACTGGGTCATAAATAAAATACTTTATCATATTCATTTTGTAAAGCATCTTAAAATAATGTCATTTTTATTTATCGTTTTGAACCGAAAACTATTTTTATTTTTTTTATTGGTAATATAATCGAAATAAGTATACGGATTGATTGGAAAAATCTGTGACGTCATATGTGGTTTTTTGGGTTTTTTCATACAAATTTCATAGAGAGTAACCGTTTTTGACAGTTCTATAAAAGTATTGAATTTGACTAGTCGTCCGCATCCCTATTGAGTTACTTTTCTAAATGTCTACAAAGGTCGCGTGGTCACTGCAGGCTCCGCCTAGGCGCCACAAAAACATGACGAGATGAGTGCCCTCCAAGTAAAAATTCTAATAAAACAAAAGCTTACGAAAAAAAACATTACTTATATTTAAACAGATTACAAAGTATGGAAACGATTACTATAATTAAATCATCACAGTAAAGATCAGATCAACAGAGTCTCAGGTGGGTGTGGCTGACGACGGTCACTTTCCCTTCGTCTTGCAGGTCGCGCAGCGCCTCGTCAAGTTGTTCCCGGGATACAGTCTGGAATATAATACAAATTCTCGTCAGCTACAAATTATATATATATCGGGACACCTTTTTCACACACGGTCGGTTGGCCCCATGGTAAGCTATTGATTAGCTTGTGTTATGGGTGCCAACACAACTCATAAATTACATATATTTTATACATATATTATATGTTTATAGATACATATTATAACACCCAGACCAGGGCCAACAAGCATGCTCATCGCACAAATGTCGACCGTGCCGAGAATCGAACCCGGGACCCTTAGCACGGCAGTCCGGCATGGATACCATTGCGCCATCGGGGTCGTCAAATTGTATTGATACAAGAAAAGGGCGTAAAAAAAGACCGAAGCCCTATATTAAAGTATAATGTAAAGTAATAGGCTATTGAAATCGCATCATGGCCAAAAAATCCATCCAGAATCATTATCATCATCATCCTCCTGCTATTATCTCAATTTTTATTTCTGGTCAGGGCAGCGTTTTCTTCTTCGAGTCTTCTATCTGTCGTTATCTCACAAAGTAACACTCTTTCATCATAAATGTTATTAGATGCATAGTTATTTATTTTTAACCCATACACACATATATTATTATCATGTTTCCTTTTGCACGTAAATAAAAAATAAGGACGACATATTTATATAGAAATTACTCACGACTTGCGAATTAGCATTGATCTCCTGCAGTAGTTTAGAATGTGTGATAGTATGAGGTTTGGAGTAGGGCTGTATGAGCTGTTTGAGCGCCGTGACCAGCTCGGCGCGACGCTTGCGTGCGGCCGCGCCCAGCCCGGTCGTTAGGATGCCCACGTCGATACGACCTGATGCTGGGTCTGTGGCTGATTGCTTTAGAGCTTCACGGTGGAGTCTGGGAAAAAAATCATATTCTCATCATTTTCCTTGGGTAACCTTTATAATAAAAGGACTAAGTCAAGAGGATAGTCAGACTTACTGATCGAAACTCATCCAAGATCCACTAAAATAGGCATGTTCCCACTCCGGAACATTAATGCGTAATACCTTAGTTTGTTTATATTTTGATTTTTTATCCCATATATTTTGTCACTCCAAAAGAGGACTGTTCTGCCAACATATTGAACAATATCAGTGTTATAGGATAGATTGCGACTACTACAGATTTCATTTGATAAGAAATTTCTCCTTCCCACAACTTGCGATAGGATGAATACATACACTGGCAACAAAGGACCAAAATATAGGCGGTGATATGGTGATAGTGATAACATTATATGCAGAAGTATATAGGGCTAAATTACCTGGAGGCTTCATCTACATCAGCGACTTCCACGACGGGCGAGAGCCGCAGCCTCGCGTGTGCTTCAGCAAGTCGGATGAGCGACTCCAGCTGGCGCGGGTACGCCGAGATCTGACCGCGCCCGCTGCCCACACGCCTAAAATAACGCAAGAATATTTATATACACTGATATTTTAAATCTGAAGACTGTGCTAGTTTCATGGTCAATTATTGGTCCTATTAGATAAAATCTTTCAGACTTAGCCCATTTTTAGAGGAAGGCTGCTTTTTAACTGGGTTCGGGAAGTTGTTCCCATGTAACGAGGGTGAAAACTTGTTCAAATTGTTGTCTTAACTGTTACGTGTCTGCTGCTTTATCATTTTAATAAAAATAAATATGATTAAATAAATAAAGTCGCGGAAGAACATTAACAAAGTAATGAAAAGGAAAACAGAATAATAATAGACCTCATATCGACGTAGGAGTCGATGAGCCTCTGCTGCGCGGTCTCGCTGAGCGTGGGCTGCACGTGCTCCTTCGCGAACGCTATGTAGTCGCGCATTAGCGCCATGTCCTGCAACACGACACAATGAAAAGTAAGTGTATTGAAATTTAATTATTCTTCCCAGCGATACCCCATATGAAGTGCTGTTCAGCCTACTTACAATAAATTACTTTTATCTTTATCTTTTCTATCTAGTTAACCCTTTAAATCGACTAAAGTGATGACGAACATTGCTTTTTAATACTTACCACAATATTTTCATCGTCCTGTGAATTAGTTAAGTCTTTGTAGTACAGTGAGACGAGATGTGACGCCAGGCGCCGGTCGAACACCTCGTCTTGCGGGTCCAGTACCAAGAATATAAGATCGAACCTGAAAATTTATGAAAGAGGTTAGAGCTTCTTTATTTCAACATCAGACATTTACATTACAAAATGGCTTCTCTTCTTGTATGTACATTTTGGGTTAGTAAATATCAATTTTACAATGGATGCTTTTTCTGGAATTTTACAAATTATTTTATAATAACGTATCTTAGGCCTCAGCCTTACTCTTGTTAGCATATCAGTAAACAAATAATTTAGAAAAATATTAGTATCAGCGTTATACACTAGCTGTTCCTCGCGGTTCCAACTGCCACCCGGAGGAACTACTTCTGGCCCCCAGATAAAAAGAAGCCTACAGTCCTCGATAAAGGCCTTGATGGGCTATCTAACACCGTAATAATTCTTCAAATAGCTATGGTAGTTTCTGAGATTAGCGCGTTTGTGTAGATATGATCCTTAGCATGTACTAAATGACCTGTAAAAATAGTGTGCACTAGTTTTGTTACACCTATATATGTAAGTATAGATAGTACCTGGACATTAATGTATGAGGTAGTTGTACGTTTTCCACGATAGTTTTATTCTTATTCCACTGCGACTCGGCCGGGTTGGCGGCCGCGAGGATAGACGTGCGAGCGTTCAGCTGGCAGATGATACCTGCCTTCGCGATAGACAGGGTTTGTTGTTCCATCACCTGTAATCAAATGACAAATTAGAATTATAAAATTGGTTAAACATTAAAAAAAAAGAATACGTCACTAATACGATGCGATACTCACTTCATGGAGCACACTGCGAGTGGAATCGTTCATCTTATCGAACTCATCAATACAGCATATACCATTGTCTGCTAGTACCAGTGCCCCACTGAAAAAGTTAAAGATAATTTTGAAATCCCTAATCCATTTAAATTTGTACCCTACAACTTTACAAGACACAACAAAAGACATTAAACGGCGATAAAAAAAGCTACTATCATGTTTATCTACTAATAAAAAGAAAAAAAAAGTATTTTTGTGTGTATTTGTAGTTAATAAACTAAACTACTGTGCCAATTAAAAAAAAATCTTTTACTTTTCCCCTTTTATTAGAAAGCTACATTTACCCTGAATAACTTTGTATTTCAACATCTTTAAACCATGAATCCAAACATGAGGAAATATTTTCTATTTTGTATCTAAAAACCACCGCCGGGATCCCAGCTTTTAAATAAAAAAAGTCCCTTTGCGAGCTACGGTGCCACAATCAGACACATAGCGGTAAAACTTATGTCACCAGAAAACTTTTTGCGTCGGAGGATTGAAAAATATTAACAGTACTCACGTTTGCAGCACGAGCTGCCTGGTGTCGGGGTCCTTGGTGACGTATGCGGTGAGGCCGACGGCGGAGGAGCCGCGGCCCGACGTGTACTGCGCGCGCGGCACCAGCGCGTGCACCCAGCGCAGCAGCTGCGACTTGCTCGTGCCCGGGTCGCCGCACAGCAGGATGTTGATTTCTGACCTGACGTGCAATGTTATTACTTACACAATATTTATTTTTGGTACAGCTTGGCAAGAAAGAGTAGAAACATTTCGTGTGACAATTCTGTTAAAAAGTCAACTACAAATAGCTTCTGTATCAAAAACCTAATACCTAGTGGTATTTACACTTTTTTCTAATTAATTTCGCAACATAGTTATTTATTATTTTTTATTTATAACAAGACTGGTTAACCCACAATATATGGGGTGACCATATCACATGCAGTAGCAACCTCAATGTTTCCACACTTTTTTTGCCAAGCTGTAGGTATGTGTGTGATGACAAACGGAACAGATATGGTGCAGACGAAGAGACCAGGAAGTTTAAAACTGCTTCATTTCGGCTCACCTTATATGCATTGTTGGAGTTCTCAAAAAAAAAAAATTGATTAGGTTCGAGCGAGCATATCAAGAAACACTATAAACTCTAGATTGTTTATAGACACAATTTAACTGTTACTATTATGTTAAAATTTTCGTAACTATATATCGGAGTAGGTACCTGAAATGTGTCCGTCCAGCGGCATTGAAGTTCTTCTTGGTCCCGCCCAGCAGTTGCAGCAGGCATCCCTTCTTAATGTCCAAGTTCTCGTAGATGGAAGGAGCAATGGCACGCGCCAGGCGTTCATAGCTGTCTGGCTGAGCGGCTAACTCTTTGAACAACTCAACGCGTTCTGGCGGGAAGCGGTGTTCTTTACTGTGGGATAGATTAGATAGTGAGATTAACAAGGCTATGCTAGAATTAAAATAATATAGAATATTTCTGTTTAAAAAGGTAGAAATAATGAAGGGATTAGGGATGTCTTTATTCTCTTGGGAGGTGTAACAGTTCACCATAAATTAGAAGAGCCTTAGCCCTAAATATCCCGATGCGGGACTTGAGCAAGTGCCTATACAGTCCCATTGATAAAACGGTCTGTATAAGAAGAAGTAATAATTTATTCGGAAGATAGTTATTCTAGGCTAGATAAGCTATTCGGACATCGTGAGGATCACCGGTCCTTAGTGTCTTAGCATACATACCCCTCTTCAGTCTCGAGCAGGCGATCACTGTGCACCTTGCGGTAGTGCAGCGCGTCGATGTGCGTGCGATGCAGCGCCTTGAGCGTGGCCTTGCGCGGGTGCAGGGCGGCGGGCGCGGCGCGGAACACGCCGGTGACGGCCACGCGCTCGCCCGCCGCCACGCCCTCCACCAGCGCGCCGTGCGCCAGCACGCTCACCGTCGCCGGCGTCCGCCCCGCCGGCATGTCGTCTGCAACACACATTTTACGGTCACCACCACGATCATCCGTCTACGTTACCGGAGTTTTGCTGCCTAAAATCGCATTTGTTACAGAGTTTAATATGAGACAACTTACTTTAAGTAAGACCCTATTGTACGGCCTAGGTAAGCAAATGATGACACAAAAAATGAAAGATTATCAACAGCGTGCCATACTAAAAAAACGACCAAATTAACCCTGTTAAGATTACATGTATTTATTTTTGCTAAGGTGCTGTATTTTCGCAACCCCATGACTAAAAGTATATAGAAATAAATAATATATTCATAATTGACTTACCAGTAAGTCTGACGCCAGTCTAACCAAGGGGTATTGGGTTCGGGTAACTGGGTTGAGGAGGTCAGATAGGCAGTCGCTTCTTGTAAAACACTGATACTCAGCTGAACCCGGTTAGACTGGAAGCCGACCCCAACATAGTTGGTAAAAGGCTCGGGAGATGATGATGATTTGACTTACCAGGCGACTCCTGCAACTTAACGAGCTGTTTGTCACTGAAGTGCGATCTGTTATGTATGAGATTGTAGGAGTGCGCGGTGTTGCAGTGCGAACAGTGCGCGGGCTCGGGCACGCGGCCGCGCTCCAGCTCGGCGGTAGCTGCGGCGCCGCACACCGCGCAACGGAAGAAAGCTTCGCGCATCTCCGGCACGATGCTGGACGTGCGGATCACCATGCCGCATAGTGTTACCAGCTGGTCGATGTCTGGACGGGGAAAAAATATGTTTATTTCATAGTAGATAGGTCATCTAGTTCTATACTTAAATATCTTTGATAAAATCTCAGATGTTCAGACTAAAAGTATGGCCACGGGGCATAGATAGCAGACGGCTAAAAATATGGCTTAGTCACCATACGCAACACTATCATCTAGGAAAAAACGGACATAGTCAATGTGTGCAATCAAATCTCCAAAGTTTAAGCGGGATTGGGCGGGTCATATCTACCGAATGCACCCAGAAAAGTTGGCTAAGACCACCACACAATGATTCTTTGACGACTTAAAGTGAAGCTAATTTATTTTTAACTACTTAAGGTTAAGGTTTCTCAATTAGAAAGCATTTTTTCTTCTTTTTTTATATTATTTTTAAAGGCTTCTTTCTGACTTCTGAAGTTGTTTAAAAATGTTTCAGGCAATATGAAGACTTACCTTCAGGGTTCAAATCCCTCATGTGTCGCTGAGGCGCATTGAACGGCCGCACTTGTATCTGATGCTCCAGCACGGCCGCCGGGTAGCGCTCGAAGAACAACTCGTTCACTGCTGCGTCGAACGCTGGCACCACCTACATGTGCAAAGAACTGTCTGATTACACTGATTATAGAGATCATTATCGGCTATCATGGTTTGGGCATGAGACGTGGAGGAATGGGGGTCATGTTGTGAGGACGGTTTTAAGCATGAACGTGGATGAATTGTGTGAAATTTGATATAGCTAGAAATAACGTTACTTGTGAGATGACGGTAGATAGAAGTGTGGAAGAAGAAAACATGCGTCGACCCCAAATAAAATTGGGATAAGGGCAGGAGGATGATGATTATTGTCTGCCATTTGTGATTGACACAACAGGATAGTGATATTCTCCCGTTGAAGTGGGGGCTAACGCGACGCTCGTTATTATGTGTGTTTGTGTGATCATGAGTGGTAAGTACGTATATGTGTGTCAATGCATGTATAAGCATGTTTGAGTGTATTTTAGTATCTAGATTGGCCCATTACTTCAATGGTTTTTAGTGATGATGATTTATCGTCATAAAACTTACCTCTTGTGGGTAGCAGACGAGCTGCCGATGCAATTTAGCATCAAAAGTCTTTATGTGTTCACAGTCCACATCCAAGAATGGCTCTTCCAATGTGTTGATCTATAAGAGAAAAAATAGGTTGGTAAGTATCTAAATTGTAAAATCAAACTCCAACATCGACAGAGGTTCTACTGTCCAGAATAAATTCTCATATCTCTCTCTATCCATGTTTAATTTAGACTGCTTAATATATCCCTTAAAAGGCCTCGTCAAACTTAATGGCGCCTGGCAGCTGCCTTACAAGCACAAGTACGCAGATGTTGTTCATATACATTCGAGCGATGTTCCGAGCCGCCATAAAGTTTGGCAAGAACTTTACTTTGCTGTTTGTGCAACTAATGACAACATGATAAAGCTTGTGTGTAATAAACCGTCTTTATACGCGTTATCACTAATTACTATAAAAATGAAGTTTGTTTGCTTGAAGGCAAAAAAATTCGCGCCAATTTCAGGATCAATTTATTTTTTTATTATTGTTAGATAGCCTGTTATCGAGCGAGGCTATCGTCCGACAGCGTTCCACACGGTTGGGGCCGACCACGGACAATGTCACGACGGATGCGCTCCCGAACAAGGTCGTCCAAAGTCGTGTGACTCCGCCCACATCTGGTCGGCCGACCAACGTCTACACGGTGGATTTTCACACCAACTGGACCAAGGTGACCTCTATCGGAGGCTGGTTTGGCTTTTGTAGAGCGCGTTTAATGATACTTAAAAGGCCTATAATACTGGTCTTTATGAAAAGTGCTTCTTACCTCTTCCAATTTCTGTTCATAAAGCGGTTCGTTGGTGACGGCATTCTGTTCGACGAACCTCTGGATAAACTTGATGAACTTGTCGCGACACTCTGCGATGGCCACGTCTGTGCCCCACACGACCAGTTGCGGCTCGCTGGAAGGCGCATCTGCTCCCGAGTCGTCTACCTGAGGAGGTTATGGTAAATTATTAGGAGTGATTGTTTTAGATGAACAATTTTATATGTATTTGGGTATTTAATTTTTTTTTTGCGGGATGGACACGTCGCTGTGGGTGGAGATGGCTGGAGATGGGGGGAAATTCACTGATGATGCTTCTGGAGATCTTTGTGTGCCAGTGTCGCGTTAATTCTTGCGTACAACTCGAAGCCTGCCAGCTTAGATAGACTCTAGAATCGACTGCTACGATATATGGTATCGTGTATAAATCACTTGAGGGTATCTCAAATGATTTATAATCAGCAAAAACGTGTTCCTTGAGGATTAAAAAAACTTGACAATACGCCTTGAGGAAGTCTCTGACGATTAATGCTCCTTCCTCCTCCGTATGTGAAGAAGCCTGAGCCCTCCATAGGGACAAAAAGAAGGCCGATAATGAAGGTTAATCCAACCTACTTTCAAAAATAGCTAGCAGCCACATAAAAAACAAAAACAACAAAAATTGACACATCTCATTTCATAAAATAAGACAATGGAAAAATAAAAAAAAATGCAATAAAAACTAAAATTTAATAAAAAAATGCGCGATTCCAAATGTGACCTGCCGATTAAACGCCGTATCTCTTGTCCCAGGGGCGAATTGGAGTCTGCAACGAGTTTGGACGTGAAGGCTTCGTCTATTTTAAGCAGTTGTAGGATCTGCTTGTCTTCATTGCTAGACCCAGCGGCTCTAACGTGCGGTCACCGGTTTTGCGAGAAGTGTCTGAACCAGTACTGGCGGATCCGGGAGAAACCGGACTATATTGTATGTCCGTTGTGCCGTGCTTGCGCGTTCAACGTAGATTTTGCCAAGGTAGTCTTTGCCCAGCATCAGAATGCTTTAGATTATGTATCTTAGGTAGCTGGTTGATGCTAGGATATATTTGTAGTCTAGTAGTCTGTTGTTTTAGGAAAGTATTGCTAGAGTAAAGTCATAGTAGTGTTGAGGCTACGCAGTTAAAAGTTAAGGGTGAGTCCACATTTGGCGAATGTGCGCCATTTCTGCGCCGCCTGCGCTGTTACGCGTGTTCTGAGCGCTGGATCGCGCACGCCTTATATACGAGCCTTGCATGAATTGCGCTAATGGCACAGCTTGCAAACGGCTCGCGAAAATTCGCCAGATGTGGACGCCCCCTAAAGATAAAAAGTCATTTATTCAAAGTAGGCTGAAAATCAGCACTTTTTGAAGGTCAATTTTACAAAAGACAGCCCCCAAAACGCCCGCCCTTTACCACTTCCTATGTGTTATCGCTGGGAAGAAGAAATGGTGGAACAAACTCCCCAGCAAGAAACTTCAACTGAAGAAGAATAACCGCTACTACACTAATAAAAGAAAATCGGTGCTCTTACAGAAAGAAGAAGCAACCTCAACAGAAGACTTTAGAAAAATGTTTGGTGCAATGGCTATCAATGACTCGGAGCTCAACAGTGCACTGGTCCTATGTTTGAAGATCAGTGTCCTGGTGCCTGCATTGTACTGTCTGGTCAAGTGGCTGAAGATACCGGTACTAGACCTGCTCACCGGCATACATAACAAATTGACAGGTAAAATGTGAATACATGTTCAGATGCTGATAGTGCTATGTTCATAATTTAATATTTAAATAATAAAATGAAATAAATAAGCAAAATCAATATTTTTGTTTTATTGAATATTCCAATCTGCATTCAGCAAAAGTGGTGATTAATCCTCAATCCTTCTCCGTGTGAGAGGAGGCCTGTGCCCAGCAGTGGAACGATAAAAAGGCAGATGATGATGATGATGCATATTCCGTATTTGCAACATTTATTAGGGCCTTAGGTATAGGTGAACTTACCCTTCTAGTAGGTGTGGGAGCAGGCACACTGCGGCCATGCTGGTTACTCTTAAGGTCAGCTCTTTGTCTCGCAGGGGTCATGGCACCCCTTAAGTTGGAGCGGGGAGTGCTCAGGGAGCTTGGTGTGCCATAATTTAGGGGAGAGCTCATGTCTATGTCTGTGCCTGTTAAAAACAGTAAAGATATTAGCTTCATTAAAAGTTGTGTAAAAACAGAGTCATCTTTTGTGATAAATCCATACTAATATTATAAAGCTGAAGAGTTAGTTTGTTTGTTTGAACGCACTAATCTCAGGAACTACTGGTTCGATTTGAAAAATTCTTTCAGTGTTAGATAGCCCATTTATCGAGGAAGGTTATAGGCTATATGTCATCACGCTAAGACACACAGGAGCGGAGCAGTAACCAAAGATGCGGGTGAAACCGCTGGGGACAGCTAGTATGATATACAATTTGAAATTGATCTGTTATGTTTAATTCTATTAACTTTATAATGGATCCCAGTGACAAACTCAAAAGTCTAGCAATTACATGGGTAGTAAAGGACCTCTTCTACTTTAAACTGACCTGTTGTCAATTTAATTAAGCACAGTATGATTTCTACTTCTGTTCTTCTCTCAGCAGTTATACTAACATTCACTCCCTCCTATTCATGTCAACATTTAAACAATCTATAAATTCCTATATAATGTACTTAGGTTAAAATCTTACTAAAGAGACTCCAGCTACTAAATTAATGAAATAAAGCTTTTTGTATGAACATTGACCTTTTTGTTATTGTGGCTTATTGTCAAATGACTCGTCTCACTGGGGGTTTAGCCGAAGGGAGTGTGAGATACTTATTCCTCCTGGAAGTCTTAGTGTGCCAGGGCGGCGGTAACTCTTACGAACAACCCGGAGGCCCTACAAATGTTCAAAAATAGTCTGTCTTACAAATTATAGAACTTACCAAGTGGACTGGAAGCCATAGTACGGGCCGGTGAAGTGCCCGGCGCCTCCCTAGGAGTGCGCGGCGTCCTCCGCGGCGTACCCGGCGTCTGAGGAGTGTCTCGTGGAGTACCGGGAGTGCCATCTAGAAGACAGTCATATTTATGTTGTTGTTTATAGGTAATTAAGGCCTAAGTAAGTGAAGATATACTCTCTTGGCGGCAAAACAGTAAATTAGTGCAAATAATTTCACAATTGGATTGTTTCTCATAAATAAACAAAAGTTTATTTAATGTGTACTTAATACAGCATGGTTAAAGATTTTGCTTGTGTAAATGGAAAAGTCGTGATCAATTACTTTTTGATGGGGTGCCGGAGGATCGCTGTGGAGTTTCAGGTACAACAAGTTGTTGCGATGAGCGAGTCCGACGCGACGGCGTTGAAGCATCCGATGACGCCTGAGACGATGGACGCTTAGATGGAGTTGACATTTCTTTTATTCACAATTATCACAGAACAAATTAAAACGTTACTTTCACAATATATTCACAAACGAGGGGCAAACAAAGTACACACACAAAAGGTTAGTTTTCATTTAGCGGTTTGGCGCGTAAAATTGACGTGATCTGTCAACTGTCCAACTGTCCACGGTAAAATCCAGTAAATTTCACATTTTAGAATTTCTATTTTAGAAAAACATGAACACATTCTCTTTTTACACGCTTTTATTATTCCATTATTTGTGATTTCAGAAGTTAACACAATAAAGATAAAAGGTACAAGATAGCAAAAAAAAAACCGTTTGTCTAAGTGGAATAAGTGGATTTTTTAGGATTAATCGACTAAAATATCTGAAGCCCTGAGTCTCTGGATTGAGTAGCATCTCTATTGTTGTCAACTTTCCATAAACAAGGCAAATATCTTTTTTAAATCAATTGATCGTTCATTCACCGCTGATGTTTTTACGGTGTTATTATAAGATAATAAATAAATTTAAACGATAATTGCGAAATAAAGGCGATTGTGATGCTCAGCAGTATTTAAAATTAGTGCAATAAAATAATTAGAATCAATGTTCTATGCTAAAATATTGATTGGCGTTGTAAAAGCTATCTTTGTGCAATCTACCTGCATCGTAGAAAATATTTTCGTGAATAATTATCTTTGACGGGACAAATAAGATACGTTTTAAATGGACAATGTAAAGTGTGTACGTTTTATTGCGTAGTACGTATGTTTACTTGTGATTCAGCGGTTCGCCCACAAGGACTGAAGATATTTTGGTAAGTATCGGTAGGTACCGCGATGAATCATTTTATCTCTCCGTGCATTTCCATTGTAAAGGTCCTGGATACCGGGTTCACGATTCATTTTTAATTACTTAAAATCCTCAATGATAATGTACAATTATCGGTTTACAACTCTCACTTGAAATATGATAATTAGGGTGGTACAAATTTTTGTCAAAAAAATTAAAAATAGTAGGGTAGAAAAATAGATCAGAGAAAATTCTAGTTTAACTGGCCTTCTTTCAATATTTGAGCCAAAAAGGCAGTGTGGCAAAGGAGTTTATAATACAAGAAGTGGTAAGGTTTAAATAAAATCAATGTTTTTGTTAAGGTGCAAAACAAAAAAGTATCATTGTTTAAGAAAACAAAGACTAATAATTTTGAGGTGATAAAGGTCATAATTAATATTTTTAAGATGAAGGTATGCAACATGACAAAAAGATTGTGGAAAACTTATGGTATTACATAGAATCAATAACAACATGGCCTTTTCACTTTCCCTCTTCAAAGTTCAAGGTAGAGTTACAATATTGATCTTGAATTAAGATTTTCCACCATAATACAAAAAAATGCTTGTCATTGGTCAATAGGCATTTGAAAAGAGAATACTTATTTTAATTTTAGAATGACCATTTCATATTTGAAATGTAGGTATTATTATTTATCATTGTAAAAAAAAAACTTATTTTTCAATTGCAAATTATACAAAGAGGGTTGTGAAAACAAGTTTTATAGCCAGCCTTTATGATATTGAAGAATGCCCTTTATTTAAAATATATAAATATTTTTTAACAATGTTTGCATGAGCCATTGAGGTGAGAGGTCAATGACCTCTGGTGCAAGCTAATGGACAACAATTTTAACAACTGACACTTTGGTGTGGCTTAGTTGTCATATTTTTAGCATGTATGAGATTTTTTTAATGAATTTCTTTTTGTTTCTATATTAATTAGTTTTTATTTTGTTTTGAAATGATTAGCAAAATATGCAATTTTTCAATCTACCTTCATTTGCCACATTCACTAGTCAGTTCATTGTAATAAAAATTATTGAACTATACTATATTAAACTATTTAAATAAATGAAAAAAAATCTATAACTTCAATAATGCAGCCTATAAAAATTAATAACTGATGTCACAACATGTCTCAAATTTAGAATGCAAATATGGTATGTGTTTAAGGTGATCATCGATTGCCTGCCTTAAACTCTGTGTGCATATTGCATAGCAATTTGTATCAGCGGATCAATTACCTTGGAGCAAGGACTTTTGAGACTTGTATTATAGTGACTCAACACATACAACATCTAGGTAACTGGCTAATGATATTGGAATATGTTTTCATTACTCCTTTTTCCATTATTTGCATTCTTTATTTGAAATTTTAAGAACTCATCTCAATTTATGTATTGACTGTTGTTTGGTTCATGTAATGAATTGCTCTTTGTTGATTATATCCTTTTTGATTAAGAGTCAAATTTTCGCCATAAACATTAAAAGTAAAATTCTGCTCATTGTACTTTATGGTTTTTCTTCTTAGTAAGAAAAAACGAAAAGTTTCCTTAACTTAAAAAGAGTTTCAAGAGGTTACAAAACAATGTAATATTTTTTATTTTATTTCAAAACAATACTCAAAAGTTTGCCTTGTAAAACAAAAGGGAGCTTTGCCCCAAGTGTTGATTAAGGAAAACTATTGATTTCTAGCTGTGTAAGGGGGCATATTTGTCGTAATCTCAAGCAAAGTAATCCTGCCTACCCTCGGGATGCGAGATCGCATGCGCCAAGCGCTGCTCACCCCTCAAGCGGGCTCCGCAATTATATGTATATAACTATATTACCGTATACAGCGCATCGACGATATCTCCGATTCTTGAAGCGCACGTACTACGTATTCAATTATTCGGAGACCGAATGCATTTTATACTATTTCCGAACGCGTCTTTGAAGTCTCTATCCAAAGAGATTTTATTTTAAACCATAAAGTTTCAAGTCTAGGCTGAGTCTTGATATACTTGAACCTGTCTCAAACAGCTTGTTTAAATTTTAGAATAGTAACATGATCCTTTGTGAAACATCTCTCCGATTGTGTATTGTTGTGGTATCAGCTGCTTCTCGTCCCACGCTTGTCGAAAAATCTATAAACGGAAAGGGTTACTCAGATACGCTAACGCTGTGGTCTGCACCCCTCTAATTTTACCTATGCGTAGACTACATAATTCATGAATTCATTAAAAACTTTGAGCTTCATCTTCGTAAATACCAGTAGACCGAAATTCCATACGTAAGCTTTCGAAATCATTATACTACCATAGATTCGACCGTGAAATGTTCCATGACACGTATCGATTATTAATAACAATCGAGTCAAAATTACAGTAGAGGGCGCAGCATTTTCTAACAATTCTGGCAACGCATCATGCATCACTAATGTTGCTGTTGACCCTCCCAATTAAACCGAATGCGTGCGTATACACTAATAGTATGACGCACTGACTGACAAACATACGAAACCTTAGCTACGATAAGAAGCCTTAAACTTAATAGAATTTAAACGCAGTTTATATGTTTATTATTTGACTTTAAAAGGACGAAGTGTCACGATTTTATGAAGCAAGTTGTTTGAACCCTAAGACTTAGCTTATTTTTCTATCCACAAGTAATAAAAATATAGCGGCTGGGTTGCGGCTATTAAAACTAGGCTCCAGAGTGAGCAACAAGTCTAGCCAGCTGATATTGTCTGCGCTTTGTCTGGAACTAGCTAGGATCGCTTCGTTCAATACTAGAGGTACTTAGAATATAATGTGAAGACTGAGACAAATGGCGTAGATTGGGGAAGCCCTACATTCAACTGTTGGATAAGAATTGACCTGTAAAGGTGAAATATATACGGCAAATATTATCATTTCGGTAAAACTTTTATTAGGAGACTCTAGGAAAGTACCGAAAATTGTATATATTTGCATGAATCATATAAATACACGAAATAATCTTAACTTTCTTTCATCTAATCATGGAGCTCCGGGTAGCCCCCAACGTATGCCATAATGTAAACTCCCGTGCTAACCCGATGGCCGCGAAAATATCGATGATATCAGTAGTTTTGATAATCGATTAAATTATTTTCTCTAAAGCTGAGTCATTTGCCTATTTCGCCAGTATTACATCAGGCTTTATTTACGTATACCTTTTACATCAAAGACTTTGTAATTAAACCTTTTTAATCGTGATATCCAAATTCTTTAATGGTATGGATTTTTGTAGGAAAACATTTTCTTTTATTATTTAGATGTAGAAAACTGACATCAAAGCTAAAGTTTTAATTTCAGGCTTTCATAATCAAACTTTATCACTACTGCAATTTATTTACTAAGATGGTATTGCTATTATTGTAACTAATAAAATGTTAGTCGTGATAGTACTAATTGCTAGCTTCACCTTTTCCAGCAAGCGGTTACGTTAACTATGAGCAGTGTTTTATGAAATTCATTTTTGGATGTTTCTTTTTATTAAAAATCTTTAAGCTATACTCAGTTTCAGTTAACAGTCACTACAAGTTTTCTTCTAATAAAAATACCATATCCGAAAAAAACGGGTTTCATAAATCGCTCTGCCACGTATACATTTGACAGAATCTTAAAGACGTAAATAGCAATCCAGATTGTCTGGTAGTTAATGTATAAAGCAAGGTGCTCGATCTCAAAGAGGACAGTGTATCCCGGTGGGATAGCAGCCGTTTCCTGTTCCGCCAAACACTTCCTAGTAAAGTTTTGCCGCATTCCGAGAATGACGATTTTAGTTCGCATAATGATCAAGTACTAGGTATATATTTTTACGGTTAATTAGTAAACGAACTTGCTTAAATAGTTTACGGTCTTCAAGCATAATAATCTAAGCATCTATCAAGATTTTGATAATTTAAGAACCGAACAAAATAAGAATAATCTTTCTTTTTACAGACAAGAACTTGATCGAAGAATGTGATACATTTGATATCAAAAGAACATTATAATGTTCAATGTTTTATTTCTTTGAAATTAAAGATAATTCTTTAAATAATTATCATTTGGAGCTATCCGTAACATCATCAATTCTGTCCAAATAAAGATCCAGCTCAATATTATTAGTACGGACACAAATGAATTCCTCTTGATGAGCTTGCGTTTTATAACACCAACGGTACGTGATACGGGAGACGGGACAGCAGCGTTCGGCCGCGCGGGACCACACGGCTCGTTTATTTGCGCTTTGGGAACCCGGATTTACGTTGCCAAGAGGATGCCATCAAATCTCAGTTGATCGAAAACTGTTGCTGTTATATTAGCTGTGGATTTTGATTCAAAAGTAATTAGAAAAGCCTTTTAGTATTAAATGGCCAAGGTTTGTTAAGGTGTTAGGGCAAGTGTACAAGTTATAGGAATAGTAATAAATCCACTTGATTTGAGTCCTATCCACTAGCTCATATCGGATTATGTTACTCATAATAATCAGCGTAGAAAGCGTGGCAGATGTAGCTGTCGGTGTTAGGTTTCCGATTCTGATCACCTGACGGATTATGATTCACGTAGTCAAAATATACCACGAGTGCTAAAAACATATGTTACTTCTAAAAGAACTCTCAAGCTGTGTTAAGATATGTATGAAATCAATCCATTCAAACTGTTTTATTACAAATAGATTTTAAAACAAAACGGTGTAGGATATTCAGATGAATATATATTTGTAGATAATTTTCAATGAAACTTGGTTGGCAGTGTGCGCACAACTGGCCGGCCATTCAGGTAGATTTCTCCGCCGTGGACAGCGGTGCTCAATATTTTGCCGAAGTTTCTAGAATGGATTTCGGAGTAACTATGGAAAAGTTGATTAAGTTCTTATATTGACCTGGTAACCTGTGGGGACTTTATTTGTGATTATTGATGCGTAGATTGCAACTTACGTCATATTCCCTAAATTGTAACGTTTTTTATGGTGACCAAGATTCTTGATTCACTGCCGAAAAGGTGTTAAATGTTCATAAAGGTATAAATTAATGTGTTTATCCATTTTTCGAAAAACAAATAACGCTTGTTATGGCAAAGGGGCAATGTTCAAAATTTAAATATTGCTAAATGTAGCAGATTTTCGAACCACAGACAAAAGCAAAATTGTACCAAAGTACACAATATCATTAGAATGTTTGCTACCACTGTGCCATTAAGAAGGGCGGTGGGCGAGCACCATCGTTACATGCCCGATCTGCGCAAACCTATTGTTTCACCTCATAGTCACAGAAAAAAACGTCAGCTTTCATTTTTTTACTTCAAGAGTACAAAGAACGTTACCTGCACTTAGAAAACGGTGTATGTGCGTAATGAAAGGTTCATTGTAGTACATATTTACAATATCAATTCATTTCTTTCACCTGTGTTTATTTTAATGTGCGTTTAACCTTTCTGAACTACCATGCTCAAGTTTTGCAGGTACCTTGAACATTGTATAATCAATGTGTTTTGTTAATGAGTTATGCGATTGATTTCTTACATGCGTATTGACGTATATCATTTCTAGTTATGCCTACGTAGTTAGCGCGTTACATTGTAAATGTTATCTTATACGTAAAATGGCGTCACTAGTCCATAGTCTATGGACTCCACACCGGACGAACTCCTTCAGTCGCCTCTCAATCTACGCAGCAGCATTTAACATAGACTTAAGGAAACATTGTAGACCAATTTTACTGGAAAAGTTTGTAGTCCACTTTGTTGACTGTTCTGAATCAGAGTTCCCAAAATAGAGATAACATACCTGGCAGTACCTACCAAAACTATTTGTCACAAAACGCGTTATAAAAATAACAAAGGCAACCAAATATACAAACGCTCCTAATTAGCGTTGTTATTTATTTTGTTCCTTTCTTCCAAACTACAGACTCTTTTCTAATTAAGTTACTTTTATTGTTACTACGTCTCTTCTTTCGTCTATCTCTATCTGCAGTTTCGTTCGTGAAAATATTTGACCTCCTTGGGACCTTGAGGGATGGAATGCAAATCCCTACAAATAGGATAGTATCTAAGTTCCTCTCATCAGCGTTCAGTAGAGTCACATTCAACATGAACTCGACATTTTTAGTGTAGATTGATGCCTTATTTGAGATCATAAATACATATGCATAAAGGTCGGAATATAAAAAAAGAAATCAAAATTGAGTATTGTCATGAAATGAGGTCGGAATATTTCTCTAGCCTTTTACCACTGTTTGTAGTCCTCTCAATCGAGTTCTATCGTTATATATTATTACAACATTTTTATCCGCGGTTTCGCCCTTCGTAGAAAGTAGGGGCAGCTAGGGAAGGCATCGATTTTCGGCACCCTACGCACTTCTATAAAGTTCGGGGAGCGCGGGGGCGTCAAGATGGCCGCGGCAGGGTCTACCCAGACCTACCTCACGCGCACTCGCCGTACAAGGTCACGGTGCATGTGTTGCCACCGCTGCGCCTCCCAAAATACAAAATCTCGATAATAGGAAATAGTTGCTGTCCCTTTCTCTTCTATGATAGCTCGTGGTCTCTGTTCCACATCCGCTCGAACATTTATACAATTCGATAGTGACAAATACTCCTAGCATAATAGTAAGTTGCTGTTTGATAAAGTGTGAACTTGGAGTTTGATAGTAGATGACGATGATTTATACTTTGGAGTCTTCACTAACTCGACGAGAAAATCTTAAAAAAGCAGCATATTCTATATTTATACTGTAAAGCAACGCAGAGCCATGGAAAAATTCCAAACACTTGCGAATTCTCTTTGACTATAGCGTCCCTTTCCTTGCCAACCCTAATCATAGCAAACCTCCTTATCTAAATTATGGAAAATTTTGGAATGCGACACACTGAGCTTCTCTATCGCACCCTCATCTATTAAGCGTTGCTGTCTCGCTCTCTCACTACCTACGATATCACAAGGGGTAGTGGTAGGGCGCGCACAAAAGATTTTGGGATGGATTTTTTTTCGCAAACTGCACCATATGAAAAGATTCAGTGCAACCATCAGTTCATCGCAGAAGCATCGATAGGGTGCGCTTCTGCGTCCATTTTGTTATTAGTTAATTCATTTTGTTTTAAGTAAATAGTTGTTGTGTTGTGACATTGATAGTACCAGAAACCCGATTTGTGATTAAATTATGTTGTTAGTGTTTCTTTTAGATGTGAGTACATGAGGATGTTAGTAAATTACAAAAGCTGATTCAGGCCATATTAAACTCTGTCATAATTTTAGTAGTGTTTTGGTGAACCACGTATTAAATTAAAACCCTATGTACGAATCGGAATCAATCCATCTAATTTAAGTAAAAGTTACGGAAGTTCTTCTTGACAAGATTGCCATGTGGAATTTTACAAAGCTTCACTTCCCAAAATCGTCATGATTATTAATACCTCCCAGTGTTTCACGAAAATAACATCGCGTTTATTTGTTACAGTTCTGATGACGTAACGAAAGACGTGAAGAATGACGTCGTTCGCTAACCTGACGCAGTCGCTTGCATCGAGCCTGCCATCGACGTCTACGGCCAGCGGCTCTGGTCACAGTTCCAACGACCAGGAGGACCCGCTCGCCATGACACACATCATATGCAACCTTCTCGAGAACATGAATAAACCATCAAGCCTACAAACCGGAGCATCCACCTCGGCATCGTCCAGCATGCCTTACGACATTTGGGCATTGCCGGCGTGCAGCTCATTACAGAATCCACTTGGACCCATCAGTCGTGAGTACAACGTTACCTCCAATAACAACCATCAGCATCAATCCAAAGAAGACAATTCGAGTGGCTCTCCCGGCACGTCTTCGTCGGTGTCTATCACCTGCTTCCGTTGCGAAGAGCGCACGCCGACCACTCGCTGCCTCGAGTGCAATGATCTATTTTGTCACGAATGTTGTCACAAAGTTACGTCGGACTGCCAACTGAGAGAGCACACGCTGCTCCCCATACACCAGATATCGCCAATCGGTGCCAGGCCTAACTCGGTGAATAATGAGAAGGAAATAATGTTCTGTGAGATACACGGCGATCCTGTTAGATACTACTGTGAACCTTGCATCATCTTTATATGTCAGGAGTGCACGCTATGGGTGCATAAAGATCATAATTACACGCCCATTAAAGGAGCTCTTGACATGTGTCGAATTGGTGTGTTTAGGGCGATAGAAGACACGAAGACAGGCACGAAAGCAATAAAAACAGCTATAGATCGCGCTGTGGCTATGTCCAAAGCCTATGAGAAGGAAACGGCAGAGGCGAATATGAAAATAAGAAAGGCTATGCGATGTTATGCCCAGGCGATCGAAGATCGTGAGAAATATTTATTGGACAAAGTAGAAAAGATGCGTCAAGCTAAAATGAACGAATTGACAGACCATATGAATACACTAAGAGGTATTTTAGCCGGATTAGCTCATACAAACGAGACTCTTGTACGTAGTATGGACTCTGAAGGACTCGACTTATTTATGGCTAAGGAAAAAGGAAGAGCTCAGGTTGACTATTTTTCTTGTATGTTTAAAAACATGTATGTGACCGAGGAGCGAATCGTGTTCATCCCTCCTAATTACGACTTAGTGGATCAGTTGAAAAGACAGTGTGACGTGCAGTCGGCACCGTCTAGTTCATTGCACTCTCTCAGTTCTACATCATCGTTACAATCTCGCCAGTCGTTATTATCACTACAATCATTACAGTCGGCTCAGAGCTTTCAGCATCTCAACTATAACATGTCCGGATCCAGCAGCTTGAGATCATTACCAGATTATACTGGATCACATACGCGATCAACCAATTATTACGACCACAGCATTTCAACAAGTTTAGCCATGGATTCGAATCCAGCTCGCGGTATAGGTCAAGCGATACCCGGGTATTGGATGTCGGTGTCAGTCAGGCCTACAAGAAGCCCCGTTCCAGGAGTACCAATGTTCTCATTTGCTCGGGAAGGCCAGGATGAGGGTCAGGTGTCTCGACCATGGGGTCTTTGTGTAGATAGAGAAGGAAATATCATTGTTGCTGATAGAAGAAATAATCGTATTCAGATATTTAGTAATAGAGGTGAATTTAAGACAATGTTTGGATCCAAAGGCACTGGACCTGGAGAATTCGATCTTCCAGCAGGCATCACCACAGATACATACGGACGCATCATAGTTATAGACAAAGATAATCACAGAGTTCAAATATTCACGTCTTCTGGCAATTTCATTCTCAAGTTTGGTTCCTTCGGCAAGGAATGTGGACAGTTCCAATATCCTTGGGATGTTGCCGTAAATACCTTAGGAAATATAGTTGTTACTGACACGCGTAATCATCGCATCCAACTATTTACCAGTGACGGGACTTACATAACTAAGTTCGTATTTGAAGGTGCTAACCCGGCTAAGATGCTCAAAGGACCAACGACTCCTAGAGGTGTGTGTTTTACGACATCGGGCAACATTATAGTTTCGGACTTTGAAAATCATCGTCTGTTAATGGTGGACCCTACATTGTCGAAAGTGCTACACTGTGTGGGTCGTGAAGGTTCTGGAATCGGTGAACTTAACCGCCCTTCGGGGATAGTGACAGACGACGACGGACGTATCATAGTCGCTGATTCTAAGAACCACCGAGTGTTAGTGTTTACGTCAGAACTGCGTATTCTGTGGGCCGTGGACCTGAAGAGTCCCGGCCTTGACGACAAGGACCGGCCGAGCGACGTGGCGCTCACGCCCGAGGGCTACCTCGTGGTGCTGTTCGAGACGCTGCCCGACACCGCACGCGACATCTCCTCCCACGGCAAGCAATACATCAAAGTATATTAATATAATAATATTACGTACCTAATATTAAGGCCAACTAAGTTCGTGGACCTAAGGTCCGCCGTATTTTATTTTGTTTCGTTTTATTTGTGATTTATTTGACAATGTGCCAATTTTATTATTAACGTTTGGAAAAATTCAATCGAGCATAGCTTGCGCGGAGATATTAGTATGCCCATTGACGTAAGCGGCGATGTGCACACCATGCTCTCCATGAGTCCTGATGTATTTTTCGTTACCAGTACTTTGATTTTCGTTTCCGTATTTGACTAGTCTCTAAGGACCAAACAATGTTTGCAGTGTAATTTACGATGTAATTTAGATGCCGCAATTATAAATAGCTGTCATTAATCTGTATTACTGTAGAACAACACCAAACTCATAGTCGGTGCACTAAATATTTAATGTCGATTACTTATAATGTACTCTCCGGTCCGATCCCTGCGATGTATCGCTAATATAATCGAATAGAGAAATCGTAAAGATAAACTATTATAGAGAATCACAATGTGATGTAAAAGATGTTTTTATGTGAGATAAATTAAAGGATAACTTGAAAAGTATTTTTCCACAATGTTACATTTTGCGTTTTTTAACTTGGTTAATTAATTAATGCAGACGTTGATATGTATTTTTATGATAAGTTATTTTGCATAATGATTTAGGTGCATATAATATTTTATAGTAGTTAGGCGCGCGGCGGTGGCGGTCGCGCACTGGCGCTCGCCTTCATTATGTTCGTATTAGTTCTTATCGCTCGATGACTTCTTCTGTTTGTTTTCGTGGCTTGGTACGATGGGATGTGAAAATGTATGGATGAGCAAGAAATCAATGCAATAAAACTTTAAGACTGACTTTAGAAGACTGTCTTAAAGATGTTGAGTTGCGCCGGGGCCGGCGGCGGCAGTCGCGGCTCGCGGTGTGCGGTGTCGCGCGTAACAAACCAAAATTCTAAGTATTATTGTAACACTCGGCAAATATACGAACCTCCCTCGTTGGGAATCTAAACTGATGATCCTTTCATCGTATTTGCTTACGAGACGTGATATTTTTGTTTTCATATGAAAATGTGAAAGATTTTTTTTTATTTTATATTTCGTATTTTATCTTTCTGTCGCAAAACTTTGACTGCCGGCTTGATCGGGTTTAATATGTTAGAAATGAATTAGAATTGAGTATGACGATGGCATGGCGCTCTTTTTTAATTATTTATTTACTTTGATATACAATATTGTGGCAGTTGACGGTGAGTGGTTAGTACGGTTGGTGCGGGAACCCGCGGACTACAATCCGGTAGTGTTGTGAGTGCGTGCTCACACAGGCTCGGGCCGCGCACTCTCAGTCTTAGCTAATTTATAGATAATCTTATATCTAAATTATGAATTATTTTCAATTAGTTTTTATTCGCGTGGTCGTATACAAAATTTCGTATTAGTTCAAATATTATAGTGAAATTCTTTTTGAATAAAAAAAAAAACTATTAAATTGATATGATATTTTTCAAAACGTATGTTAGGTAACTTCGATATAAAATCCCTATGTGTTCAGTCAGTATGTGTTCACTTAATGTAATTAATTGTTAGATAAATAATTTTAACGTAAGTTTAGTTGCATGCGAGACGGTAAGTCGACACTCGAGTAATGTTGCATTAGATTGTGTGCACTGTTTCTCCCGTCATGGTTTTCAATAATTTGACACACTTCCCGGGCATGGATCTGTTACCGTACTCTATTATACTTATATTATTTTTTCTAGCCTCAAGTCTCAAAAACAATGTCTGATCTAAGTTATCCTACAATTTATCGTTTGCAAACAATTTGCTGTTATGAATTAGTTTTTGATGAAATGTAGTTAGAGAATTGTTCAGATAAGACAGATTGTATGAAAACCATGTATATTATACGGGATTTAATCTTACATTGTATAATATCTTGTGTCACTATCGAGAGCTGGGTGGGGGGAAAGCTTTTGTTCTCAATGTAATGTGCGGTATGCCTGTGGCTTTGATTGAGGCACAAGTTTAATTTCGTGCTCTGCCTCGCGCCTCGCCTCGAGGCAAGCTTATGTTTGAGACCGTTTCCTTTCCAAGCAGGCTTCGAAATGAGCAAGGGGTGCATCCAATTCAAACAGAACCCTAAAATATTGTTTTTCTTCATATTCGTTTTGCAGAATGCTTTCCTCCATTAAGCTTTAGATTCGCGTTATATAATACTGTTACAGCTTGTTAGACCCCAATATATATATAAGTAAATCAAATTTATAGTGAATTGAAATAAACTAAGGTTCATTTAATTGAAAAGGCTTCCGTGGACAAACTATGCTTGCGAGCACGACGACGCGACTGTTTCGATGTATCATTATAATAGCTAATTGTATTGGTCAGTTGTTGGAGTCGCACTACCAGCTCGCGAAGTTTCGATTGTGTCGCCGGCTAGTTGGGCTTGTATTGCCATTATTGCCTTCGATATGGGCAGTGAATAACTCTTGCTCCGAATTAGTACTGAGTAATTCCTGCGTGGTGTAGTTTGTCCGGCAGCTCTCGTTATCCCTTCGCGGTAATATTAGTTCGGGTATTGCGTAATCAACGCTAACACTATCTCCCAATAAACTAAATTAATGCATAATATAAGTTAATATACGGTTAGAGATAAATTTTCACGTTTGTACTTAGGATTATGCTAGCGTAAGTCTTCTAAGTATGTGGTTTTCCTAAAATTCGATGCTTCAAACAAAAATTTTCTAGTAACGGAGTGGACAGTAGAAATAAATTAAGGTACTGATAATTATAGATAACGTTGACTGGAATATGAGTCTGAAATTAATTACTTAAGATGGGAAAATTATTGTTTGAAGGGCTACGTGTCACATGATGTCGGTAGATTTAATGTAAGGTGCGTTTTATTTATTCGTGGTATAAGAACGCCGCTGCAGGTACGGCTTTCGCATTTATTAGCAGTCTTTCCCTTTGATAGGATAAGTAAACAAATATATATCAAATATTCTTGTTATACGGTACACAGTGTGTGTCGGCAGCGCCTTAAGCCATATCCAACGATGCAGCTTGTAATAAACCCATGTCCTTTAGCTAATGGTATCAATACATAAGAAAATAAAACAATCTAAAAACGAGGTGCACTGATCAGAAGGCTTCTTTATAAAATATAGCTAGCGTGGGAATCTTGTTACGCTTTGTAAGACTTTTAATGATACCTAAATTTGGAATTCCTTAATGGTTGCAAAACTAGATGCTCATATTTGCAGTTTCGTCTAATCTGGCCTAAATTCAATACATTCACTTGATTGTCACTTGTTGCTGTGTGGTCGTGATTCATAATTTTATAACTCACCCATGTACAACTATTGCAAGGTTTTAGAATGTTATTTCTATTTAAGCTACAAAAATCTTCGAACATGTTTTTATTACAAGCTGTTAACGTGAAATTCACATGAACTCTTACGTACAATATTAAGAGTATAGTACTGAATCCGTGGCGTAACTTATTCTACTAATTATAATCACGTTTATATTCCACTTAAAGTGAATTTATTCTTATTCAGCATCTGTAGATTTGAAGCAAAGCTTCTATTAGGCTAAGTGCTGACGTGTGCAACATGTAACTAGCATGCGATTCGCGAACGCCCGTGGATTCTTGACGAATGGAAGCGATCAGGTCATTACATAGCTAATTTTAAGGATGAACGAACAAAATAAAACAATGGAATGGCCTGCATCAATTCCACAAATACAAAAACAGGTCACTGCCATTATGTTAGTAGGAAATGTTCGTCAAATGTCCACGATACATGTTGCACAAGTACGTACCCATCATAACTTGTTGCAGTTAACGCATACTAAATGTACATAAATAGACGTAACTTTATTTTCTTATACAGGAATGTAAATAAAATAGTGTGAATTGTTTACCTTAATATAATAAGATAATCACGTACCTATATTGTAACACCAAGTTAGTTGAAATAGTCGAGCGAAAGCCGTGCCGAGCTAAGCGTTATAGTTAGGTTAAATATGTGCAGTGTCTTGCGTCTTAACGGTGTTGACGAATTCCGCATATGAATTAATAATTAAATATTTATCTTTTCCAGTAAATAAGTGATGGAATTAACGTTTACTTTTTGTTCAGTGCCATTATTAAAGTATTACGTTATTTTTAAAATAATGTGTTGCATGAAATGCATTTTTTTATCATTATTATATACTTTCAATATTTTTCTTGATTTCGATCACAGTATGTTTTTTAGCCGACAACGAATCTCATAAATATAGTAGAAACTGATTCTATTGTCGTTCGGAACTTAGGTAACGGGTTTGCAAAGCAACTCCCTCCATCGTGCGCGCTGCTCTCGTAGAGTGCGGCGGCGTGTCGTGAACAAAGTTTTACTCGATCCTTGTGAGTGCTGGCGGAGCTCCTCGTTCCAGCAGGCCACATCTGATGAAGGGTAAATTACGCGCTGATCTTTGACCTACCACATAACTACAAGTTACCTATGTTTGACCTTATAAACTTTATCATTTTATCAGAGAAGTCGAGTATTGGTAACAACGAGGCCCGAGGTCGTTTTTTAGAACTGAGCTGAAAGCTGCTGAAGCATTACTTAATTTTTATGACTGCATTTAATTTTGATATATAATTTGGTTATGTTTTATTTAAAATTGTTTTGTTACTCAAATGGTTCTGTGGATATTTCCAAAGTATGCTTACTTAGTTTCAGATAAAAGGGAACTAACGATGTGCGCACACTGACATTGCGCACTATATTGTAATTAACGCATACTATTTGACTCATGTCAGGACTAAGTAAACATACTTAAGTGATATCACGCAGTCTGAAAGTATTCAGTCGTGAAGCGATGTGTACTTTGTGAGATCTGCTAGCTGCTAGCAGTATAATTGTGGTTTTGTGATAAATACAATAAAATTGAGAACTAAATAATATTGGAATCTTAATGATAATTTTTGTACAAGTTTTTGATATCTATCACGACTATTGTAAAAACATTCGGAACATTTCAGCAGCTGAGACACGTCACAATGTTGTGGTGAGAGGCATGAGCGAAGTGAGACGCAACACTTAAAAGTGCATAATAATAATGATACAATTATGAGATTTTAGCGAATGTAATAAGCCATTTTCGTGCTATTTTTGTAACTTTAACTAGGAGCTTGTGTTGTGTTAGTCTTAGTGTAGGTAATTATGTGCATTCATCTCCCCTTCGCGAGTGTCGCCCAGAAGGTCACTTCTTACAGTCGTTAACGTATACACAAGTCTGAGAAAAATATTCAATTAACAAAACGTATTATGACGAAACGTCACACGATCCAGCTGTGACGGTCACCGACCAGACTTTTCTATTCGTTACACCCACACACCTAATGCACAATGTCCACTAGCGAGTTTCAGTCCACTGGCACACGAGAGCAACAAATTGGATTGCGAGTTAGCTAACTAGAACTGCCAAAACGTCAACAAGGCAGTAAATCTAGCCAGTGGGCATCGTGCATAAGACTGTATGAAGTGATGTTCTCTTGTTTGAATGATTCTGTCGAGATGGCACGCAGACACGCTCCACCGTCGGCAAAGGGTGGGTGAATGATATTGTCAATATCAATGTGTAACAGTAAGTAGTATTTTTGTACACGTGGCTCGCGGGGCGCGGGGCGCGGCCGTCCGCTCCCAGCGTCCCGCGAGGCGCTTAGTGGTGTTCAAAGATCAACCAGAAACTACCTCTTTTTTGTAAAGTTTTTAAGACTGACGGAGTTAAGTAACCATGAATGGTGGAAATGGTGGTTTGATCACCGCTTTAGAAGCCTGTTGTCTACTATTTTATTTAATTTTTAGTTTTCTCTAGATTGTAATGTTAGAAGCGTCCATAACACTGTCACGTTTAGTTCGTCTTGAGCAATTGCATATACATATATTCATGTAGTGTAGTCCAGCTTACAAATTGTCATAGCGAGTGGACAACAGTCTTGTTCTATTATAAGTGGCTAGCGGAAATATCTGAGGAGCCGTCTGTCAGCCGCGTCGCCAATCTGCGGCGATTAGTGGCACGCGGGTCACAGACTAGGGTCGGTTCGCAGGTATTCCCGCTGGATTATATTATCTACCTTAGCTTACGTAATTATTGTAATCATCTCAAATGTGTGTAATGAGACTGAATTTTTTTAGATCGTTCCTATATTTTAATTTAGACTATTTTACTGCCTACCGTAATTTCATTTACATTATTTTACCTTCGGTACATATTCATTCATCATTACATTCATCCTTATAATCCTATCAATTTATGTACGACGCTATATAATGTCAAATTTTTGAAATTTTTTAAATGAATTTTGTATGAGAATTAATCAAGTGATTGATAGAAAATGGTCTTTCATTTATCTCCGCACACTCGCCCTACAACACACTATGAGAACTCACATTTTGTTTTGCTCAATAGGATGAAGAAATATTATTATTAATGAAGTACATAAGTTACTTTTGATAAAATAATGGAAAAAATAATTTATATATAATGAAAAACTGAGCAATGAACATTCATTGTCTAGCTGACTAAGATGTAATACATAGTTATTAGTAAGTACCGATCAATGAACGCACAATTAAAACCGATGGGTTCAGCCAGATACAGGAAATTGCATTCAAACGTTGGTAAAAACCGTAAAGGTTTCACTACAAAAATGAACAACTGATATTCCAAGGATATGGTTAACACGCGGGAAAAAGCTAGTGACAAAGAAATAAAACCTTTGTGTATCATACCATAACCGCGCCGATTTGTGGAAAAGTCTAGAACTATATAATGTCAATGCTTAAACTTTTGCATGAAGTTCTAAACACTATTTATCAATAATATTTGATAAATGATTTATTTACAATACGTATAATACTCATCAACTAACTGCATATTTCTGTGAAGCTCAATAAAGATTTAAATAGTTTTAATAACTTCGGGAAATGGGGCATCATGTCAGTTCAATGTTCTCCACTTTGGGAAGGTTCTTCGAGTATCCAGTAAAGAGAAAACCGATCTGTTTTTACAGACAGGAGGATTTCAGTGCTACAGGTAATATAAATCTGCAGTTTATCATCTAATGTCCTAAATTCAGCCAGCGGTTTCACCTGCGTTCGTGGAAACTACTCCGAGCACCAGTTAAAAAACTAGGCTATAGCCTTCCTCCATAAATATCTTATGTTGAAGGAATTTTTCAAATCGGTCCAGTGGTTACTACGATTAGCGCGTTCAGGCAAATAAAAACTTCACAATCCCCTTGCTTCAACCAGCCAACCCACCAATACAGTAAAAATATTCTTGTCTACACAAGGTGAACCTCATAGAAAAATAGGAGAAATTCAAAGAAATACACAAACGGACTATGACAAGTTAGTCGATTTGTTCTACACGCGACTTGCGGAGCAGCGCCAGTATAACCAAGTAAGACCCATTCTCTACTATGGCACGTAATTATTCATATTCTCCTCAAGAATTCTAACCAGCCTGAAGTAGACGTCGCATGACGATCAGCTTACGTACGATAAAGATCATATTTCGGTTAAGCAAGAATAAGATAAAAGAAGAAATCTTGCTTCTGAATAGCGCATTGCAAGGCGCTCTGAATCATAGGTTCCTGAGTACTAATGCCACCTATAAGGTCTACTCTACTTGCCTGCCATAATATTAAAAAAACACTTTAGAAGCAAGCATGCGAGGTGTATTACATATCGAGCTGGTGTCGTAGGAGATGAAGGAGAAGGACCGCAGATGGAGCATGCAGAAGGTGGTGGAGCGCTTCCCAGGGTGGAACGAGGTCACCATCGCCAACCTGCACAGCTTGTTCCTGCTCTTCGACAACCAGTCCAACGGCATGCTTGGATTTGACGATTTGTTAGTCACACACTTTTCTGAACTTCATTATATAAATACCTCCATGCTGTCCGATCCTGGAAGTACCTTTGTTATCCCAGTTCAGTAGGTCTACCTTGTCTTTAACGGCAATTAAGCACGTGCAATTCTTAATAGCTACTGCTGTGGCTTATTATGTCGTTTTTGTGTGTAAGGTACCTATCTAAATTTTTTTGCTATTTGATTGAACTGATAAGTATTTCAATCGCTCTAGAAAAGTCTGTTGCTTCCATTTAATACCATAGTCTGGGATCTCAATATGATAATCAATATTTATGTTTTTATAATCGCGATCCAGCGGGGCGGTGCTGGAAAGTCTAGGAGACGAGAGCGGAATGGATGTCCGCAAGGAGAAGTTCAATAACGCAGACACAGACAATGATGGTTGGATAACTTATGATGAGTTTCTATCGGTAAGCACAGCCACGCGAAATTTTCTATGTCTATTTTGACAACTAAACATAAGTTGGTGGCTTTTAAACGTAGGTAAGCTTGTCAATTTGAGAGGCTCCGAAAAATAAGCTGCAATATTGTTGATATAGAATAAAGCATATATAACATAGAAATTAACTTGGAATGTCCTAGTAAGGTTTTCTATAAACATTTCCAGTTGGTATACAACTTCAACCCTGGAGAGGAGGGCCGCGTCACAGGGCTGGCGGCCATGTGTAATGACGTAGCAGAGAATATACAGTTTGTGAGCAATCTCACCGTGGGCGAGCAACTGGAGTACGGATTGTTTTAAATGTTTCCTTGCTATTCTAATAAACTTAGTTGTATGTTTTTAATTATGTTTTACTGGTTCTTTTTTGTTGAAAACATACAAAAAGGAGTAACGCGCAGTTGGAACCAAGTCTTCTTTTGTGACTTTAAATCTACATAGATGAAAGGAGTAAAAGCCTTAAAAGTGCGCTAATTTGGGACTGTTCTCCCCAAACACAAGGTCGGTGTTCCAAACAGCAAGTTTAGATTATGGCTTATATTCTTATACAGGCTTTTATCAAGCGATCGCAGGAATAACACGCGTTACCAAGGATAAGGGCCGCGTTGCCACGCGCGTGCCCCGCACTTTTTTGCTGATCCCTCAGAACACACCCTTCCTTACCTACATACCCCTCGGCCGGCAACCGGTCAAGCTCACGGGACACCACGCCCCTTCAAAAAAGATTACAATAGAATTTTTATTGAAGTTTACTTGTATTAATTCGTTCAGTTACTGAGCTCAAAATTTGCTACGCCGTAGCGCCAATCGAATTTTTGCCTTTTAGGTGGCCTTTTAGGACCTACGTATTGAGTAGGAATAAGCACTTTGTTAAAAGTTAAAATCATAGTTTAATTTTTCTAATAAGTCTTTTATTTTAATCTTAATCTAAGATAAGATAATCTTAAGTAAGAAGATCACAACTGCTACGACGAAGCTTATCTACCGCTACTGGCTGTTCTAATCGGCATAAAAAAAGGGCAGGTTCTTAATTCTGATGCGACATTTTTTTAACTATCAGCCTCTGCCTCAACACGGAAGTTTTGTATTAGTATCTTGGCTGGTCGTCATCACTCAGCGAGTCTACATCGCTCAACTCATTAAGGCTAGGGTCACAGGCGAGGCAGCGCGAGCCCACCTCCTGCCAGCACTCTGCGCAGTACACGAACGGGCAGTTCGGCACGCAGCAACAGTGCCAGCGGCCTGATGACAGCTGCCCTGGGGTACAAAAAAAAGTTATTAGTACGAACGCCTCCATGTTCAACATCATCCTCCTGCCCTTATCCCAAGTTTTATTTGGGGTCGACGCAGCATGTTTTTGTCTTCCACACTCTTCTATCTACCGTCATCTCACAAGTTACATTTTTTCTAGCCAAATCAACTTTCACGCAATCCATTCACCGTTTCTTTGGTCGTCCCCTTCTTCTATATCCATCCATATTCATGTTCAAGACCTTTCTCACAACCTGATCCTCATTCTTCCGCATTACATGCCCATACCATGCTAGCTGGTTCCCTCCATGTTATAAGATAAAACATTTATTTGGCTCTCAATTATTTTTACTAATGTGTTCTTGGTGTTGTTGTATGTAGAATAGGGACCTCGCTTATTCCAAGGGTTGCAACTGAAAGGGTTCTCTCCCTCTGTTTATCTCTTTTCCTGACATCACTAGCTGCACTTCGATATGTCACTATTTTCTAAACATTGAAAGCCAACACACTGTACAGCACAAGCAAACTCACGCTGTATTCCAAGTTCCAATAAAAATTATAGGTCAAGGAATTTTTATTTAGCACAAATTAGTTTAGCCTACTCACCAGGCCGCGGCTCCGTCTCGCCACATATGAGGCAGGTCATCCTGGCAGCGGGCAGAGCATCCAACCAACCCAGGATGTAAGGGAACTTCATCCTCAAGCTAAGGAGATTTTCACCAGAGAGATAGTGAGCACGAACAGCTTGAACCGCTTTCCTAAGTAAAATCGAAATAACCATGAGAACTTTTAAACGAGATTAGGTACCTTTCGGTTCGGTATAGAACTAAGGGTCTTCCATCGTAAGAAATTACCTGCGCAACGTTTTTTCCATTTTCATACGTTTTTTTAGGATGTCATTGTAGAGATGCAACACACGCTGTTTCTCACGACAAGGATAAAAATAACTGCAGATTAGCCTGAAATAGTTAAGTCATAATAACACCAATTCTAATAGCAGATCAAGTAACAGAGACAACATTTGGACTTGCTCTCTAAGAAGGTACAGACGCCAGCAGGTCCACCTACCCGAATCTAACAAGTATTACCAAAAATTATATATTAAGAATATTAAAATTGTACCTATCAGTATTGTGATAAGGTTGAAAATCTATTGAAGAAATTGCCAGATTGTGGTAGCTTGTTGTGCTGGCATCTGTACGAGAAAAACACTTAAGGCTTGGGCATCCAAGGAAAACGTAGGTAATCAGAAAAATACTATCAATTGGTCACACTCGTTCTACACAGCAAACTTCCATTGTTGAAGAGACGTACCTCCGCAGCCTCAGCGTGTAAGGGTTAACATACAACAACAGCAATATCCAGACATAGCCCCCGTAGATCTTGAGGAAGTATATCGGTGGCATGGCGCGTGGCTGTGGGATGCACAGCTTGTTAGTGACGGCGCGCTTATGGCCGGGGGTCCACGATAAGTTCCAGACTAATTTGCGGAGGAGTGATGCTAGGAAACCTGTGCCTTCCACCTAAGGATAAAAATCGAACTGGTTAACTACGGGTTTGAAATTCTTTATGATTTACATAAGCAATAAGACACAAATCTCTCTGCTCTCTATAATACGGTAAACAAAAAGAGTTTAATTAACTTCAGCAACTTATGGGGGGTTACATATTTATCTTCTGCTACAGTTTAGCAGGTCAACTCAAAAACCTGTTTTAAAGAAGTTTCATTAAAATATCTGCAGTCTTTTGTTAAGTCAAAAGTGCATAGAATGTTGTACTAAGAAAGCAAGCATAAATAGGCCATAAAGATCAGTTTTATTATACTCGTAATACCACCTCAATTTTCAAATCCTGCGTTCCTTGCTGCACGACATCGATCTGTGCATGCTGTCGCACCACGTCCAGCGCTTCGAAGAACAGTCGGTCCAGCATCACGAAGGTGGTCGCGGTCACCACTTCCAGCATCACTTTCAGGATTTGCGTCACCAGCTTGCTGTGCTGTGATGTTATGTACGAGAGGGAGTGGACGTCTATGTATTTGTTGCGTTCCATCTAGAAGGTAGGTATAACCATTGATCATAACAGAAACTGTTAAAAGATCTTCTCGTGCCTCTCACAAACACAAAACACGATCTTGTCAGTGGATTTGGGGACATTAGGGTTTGTTTCACCACAGGACCTACGAATAAGTTCCAGTTAGTTTATTTGGAAGACAAATTCTGGTCCATTTTTTTAATTTATTCGGTAGATAGTGCTTATTCAGACATCGTGAAACTGGCCCTTAAAATAAAAGTCAGAAGTAAGAGCCTTAACGTGACCAAATAAAATAGAAACAATATTATTGTCACTGCACTACATTATATATTATTTCACACGAGTAGGAACAACTCCGCGCAACCAGATCAAAAGTAACCTACATATATCCTTCCTCGATAAATGGGCTAACACTGAAAGAATCTTTCCAATAAGACCAGTAGTAGTTCCTGAATAATCACGCGCGTTCAACTAAACAAACAAACTCTTATAACATTAGTATAGTTTTTTTTTTACGAAATCTTTTATTACCTTCTTCAACGGCAACAGCGTAATATCATCTTTCCTTTTCCTCTTCGCGTCCAACTTCTTGAAGTAGCCCGTGATATAGACGTTGTCATAGTTGATGCTGGTCAAGTACAAATCGTGGTACGTAACGGCGGCCATTACGATGCGTAGGAAAAGCAGCGCCATGAACACGTTCAGTGTGATGATCACCACTTCCATAATATTGTGCTTCTCTTCGAAGGAGTGGAGCACACGCTCGGCAGTTTCTTTGGCGTCCTTGTAGAGGAAGATGAGTAGAATATTAAATGAATCCTATGAGTGTACTTACAAGTTCCTTCATCAGTTTGTTTGACGAAGAAAACGTTAAAGCAATTTGACAATCGCTTGCAATTTTCTCTTTACATAAGTGGGGGGACAATGGACATTCATAGTTCTGATTTAGTGTAATATAAAGAAAAGGCTTTATTGCTATGTATACCTGAATATCATACAGTTTGCGATGAAACTTTATCTTATACTTAAGCTGTATATCCTTTAAATTTCCGGTTAGTATCCGTTTTGCTTCATCTAAAGCCGCATAACCATCGCCTGCACCATTATCAATCTGAAATGTTAGACCCTTATCATATATCTAACTATATTGGAGAGCATAAACACCAACATAGGAAGGAAAGGTATTCTATTTTTGATTATGGCAAACGATGACGACGATGTCGATGTTGACGATTCTACCAATATCAAGACAGGTTACAGACCTGGCTGACAACTATCCCTTTATTATAAAACGTGGTATTAAAAAGTACCGGGTTAAGTGCCAAGTTTAGGCCATTAACATTGTTCGAGATAATGGTACAAACCTAGTAATAAAGCTGGTACTTTTTAAGACCACATTTTATTATAAGAGGGCTTGTGTCTCCACTACATCTATCTCTAGGTATTTTTTTTTATACTTTACCTGTTTCCTGCTATCACACGTGCCACTCTCGTGGAAGATGTGCAAAAAGTTGCAGATATACTTCAACTTGAGAGGCCAGCAGATCATCCACGACGTAGACTGTGGTGCGGTGTAGTAGCAGTTCTCGTAGGCCAAGGCAAAGGCTTCGATACACACGGCCGCCGCTTGCGTCAGCTTGAAGTTACACCTGTACTCCAGCTTCCTTTCATACAACTTTTGGTAAAAATCTCCCATCGTTCTTACAGGTATATCACTAGAAGAAGAGTGATGAGTTGTGGAGATGTGAGTTAGACAACCTTTCTATATTATGTAAGGAAAATGGATATGCCAGGGCTAGGATGGGATTCTTAGCAAGAGTTACCGTGACTTTAGCACACAAAGGGCTCCAAAACGAACAAAAGTGGGAGAGGCAAAACACCATTTGTGATGATTTCCCATTCTGAAAGAATATTATAATGGATACGAGCTCTAAGCTCGTGATAGAAATTTGAAGATAATATTGGCGTGGTAGGTACGTGGATGGGTGACCATATTGCCATGAAGAGTCCCCTCGTGTTTCGGAAGGTAGTCAGAAGCTAGAAAGTCTGACAACCAGTCTTACAAATGGATATGGGGTTGCCCAGGTTGACAGGGTTGAGGAGGTCAGACAGGCAGTCGCTCCACGTAAAACATTGATACCCAGCTGCATCTGGTTCAGACTAGAAGCCGACCTCAACATAGCTCAGGAAAAGGCTAGGCAGTTGATTATTTAAAATATTTACTTTAATAAAATCAACCTTTACACAGCGTGTTTAATAAAAGATGGTAATACTAACTAGTACTTAGATTCTATCTCATTGGAGCGTATGCCGCTTCTCAACAAGACATCCAGGCTATCGCTCTGGTACCGCTTTGCATCGACTTCATTAAAATCGAACATTTCTTGTTCTATTGGAACTACTATGTCACGAAATGATCTAAAAATTAAAGGCGATCATTAAATGAAAAAAAACTTACGTAGGAAATGTAAAACAAAGTGAGGTCATAAATTGAACACTGATCTAAAGCCTGAATTATTATAACCTGCGATTTCCGCACCGTGAAGAATAATTATTATTAAAGTTACTCACAATTATTAAAACTTGAGATTTGAGACTAGTGAAGGAAATAATTAGGTAGTTGTATGTTTTGAATTACTTAAATAACGTATCAAACTTATACCAAATATTCATTTCAATATTCTAAACAAAGCTAAAAATTAATAATGGGAGGGTAAAAGTCAAGTAAACTGTAGTAAACTATCGTCCACTAGATACAGTGAGATCGCCGGAGCTCCGGCCCGTTTACCATTAAACAAAGAGTAGGTCTGAGTAGACTACGATGTGCGCCTATATAGTACCTATTATTTAGTATACTAGCTTCTGCCAGCGATGAAACTGTGTCGCGAGTAGAAACAATTTGGCGCAGCCAGTCAAAGTAGCCTATTGCTAGCCTTCCTCGATCAATGAGTTATCTAACGCTGAAATAAATTGGTCCAGTAGTTTCTGTAGATAAACGCAGTCAAGCAAACAAACAAACTCTTTAATAGATTTATAATACTAAAAGTATAGATTATGCTATGTTTATGTACTGGCTAGTCTAGTTGAAAAAAACAGAGAAATGTATCAAACATGTCACAAACTGTTGGACAGTGGTAGGCACCACTCACGGCTGACCCCTGGCTGTCAACTGCAGCGTTATTCAAGGGAATGTCACACGCAAAGCTTGCCATACAAATACTGGTATAGGTACCATTTGAAGGCTAGGCTTATATCGCTTAGTAACAAAATTAAATAAGTATATTTTTCTTGTTAAATTATCTCTTCTCATTTTTCTCTCACCGACCTGTATGTTTATAACTCTTACATAGACATTTTTGCTACTACTTTTTAAGTTCACCTACATAACGAGCGCCGAAAAACCTACTGCTTGGATACATTTCACTCTTGGAGAGCTTCTATGATCATGGAACTGTAAGGAGAATGCCCAATTTGGGCCTTGCGTTAGTCAGAAAATAGCCCAAAATCAGATTTTATTTCTAGGCATATTTTATTACTAGCTTCCGCCAGCGGTTTCACTCACGTACTGATTGAACTACTGCCCGCACCTGGATAAAAGTAACCTAATACGTTACTCGGATGTATAAACAAAATCCATTTGGTAGTTTTTTCGTGAGAGTGTTTATTAGTAATTGTAATATTAGTAGGATATCTATGTACTGACGACTGCACATCAAGCTACCCGAAAATATCCAATTTTCCCAATCAACTTTGAATCATATGCTTCAGCGATAAAGTTTAAAATCTATTAAAGATTGGCGTCTGTACCTACTTGTGTTGAAATTTGTCTACAACTTAAAAATATAACAATCAGATTCCGACCTTAGTGCGTCCTTCATTTGGTTCATTTCACGTTGCAGACTGAGCGCAGTTCTCCTGAAAGGATCCACCATCACATTGTACCTCGCTTTAGATAGGTTGAACGACAACTGGGTGCTACAGGCGAACACTCGCACTACTTCTCTTGCGTTCAGACCCATGTTCGTGATTGGTCCTATGTTTAGATAAAACGTTCAATGGGTATTACTGATAGGTAGCTCAATTAGAGCAAGTTAAGGAGAACTTTATTGGCGTTCAGACCGATTGCCGGCCACAGCGCAGAACATAGTTCGCAAGCTTTTGGGCAGACACAGGTGCACTTTTTAATCCATCACTCTTATAGTCCGATGGACAGAATCAGAGAGAGTTCAGGCGCAGCGCAAGACCGACATTTACGTTCCGACTCTCCGATGCATGGTATATCAATCTCCAACTTAGGGATGCTTTATGAAAGTCTGAGGAGGCCTATATACGCTAGTGGACGGTAAAAGTCTGATATAATAATGAAAAGAGATGAATTAACAATCGCACATGTGCATGTCGTTTAGATACGTTGCACAGTTAATGGTTGACCAAATGCATAGGTAACAACAATTTCCCTATATAACTTTAATAGAACTGTACTCTCACCAGCCACGACATAGGTCAGAACGACTGCTTTTAAAACTCCTCGCCCAGCCTTGCCACAGTACATCGGGAGTATAAGCAGGCATATACATCTTATTTGTATCGATATAGCGTTGCCTATACCTGTAAGAATAACAAAATACTTAGTTGTCTAACCCAGTCTACAGAAGTCTGCCCAACAGGGATGTGTCAAATAGCTGCTTGCTAACTCTTACCAAAATGCTGAGTTTAGACGGCATTTTCTTTTGAAATATTGTTTTCATTTTATTTCAGTCAACAATGGCGCTTATAATCTTTATATGTTGTACTCTACGAGTACTATAGCAATAGATATAAATTTTCAAATTTCATAACGAATAGTGTCGCTGCGCCGAAACCATTGGCAGTTTTGAGCTTCCTTTAATTAGGTAAGAGACATAATAATCACTCACCGAGTAATATACTTATAGCTAATGATAATTTTAATCCTATATTATTAGGGAAAGGTATCCTCTTCAGCAAGTAATAATAATACGCTTGGCCTAAACAGAACCCGCATATAAAACTGGTGCATCTCAAATTCCTTCTTTGATTACAATCTGAGAAGAACAATCTGTACAGTGGAGGACATAATATACAGAAACATCTCTCTAGGAGTGTACGTAAAGTACGCAAACACATTTATAAATAAGTGGAAAATAAATATTATTGTTGTGGAAGGTGTTGACAGTTGTATTTCTTATCTGTAGATGCTGATAAGGAGTTTGATTTTATTTTTTACTTTCTTCATCAAAGTTTGTACTATATTTTTTTTAATATTGTACCATAGAGTATAGGAAGTATAAAGCATTGAATTGTACATAAAGAAGGTATTGTAATACCTCCATTTAATAACTTTATTATGATTTCACATAAAGTTGTTTTTTGAAGAGTACTTGATAGATCTACCTATGTATTTAAATATGGTAATTTTCAAAAACCATACGACTCTATTTAGTGCGAACTAGAAGGCGCAAAGCGCTCAGATGCCTAACTAAATCCTATTTATGTTATAAACGCGATTTTTGTTTATTATTCACCTAAAAACTACTAAATGGATTTTGATGAAAGTTGGCAGCAATATAGCTTATACATCAGAATAATATATAGACTATTTTTTACTAGTGTGCGGGCTCTCTTAGGAAGTGGGTGAAACAGCTAGAAGTTAGTATTGCCACAATAGTATATTTTTACAAACCGTCCATTTTTTTAAATAAAACAACATGTAAATGTATAATCAAATTTATTTTCGATCATTGTTTAGTATAATTAGTCTTATAAAATTCAATACGTCTTGTACAGAGAACCTAGGTTTACTGAGATGAGTTCAAAGAGAGTGCCTCAAGCTATCAACAGCAGCATTTCGAATGCCAATTTACAAATAAATTAACGAACTACTAATCCCGCGACTAACGTCTATTAAACTTCGACACAGTTCAACAAAATTTTGCTAATCATTTATTGAAAATGCTGTTCTAGTAATACATATACTTGTGTAAATATAAATGCTTTATTTCGTATATAAATACAAGGGTTCACTTGCGGACAACATTATATTAGTTATTGCTTTTCAATATCAATCGAGACAGTCGAGCTCTTAAATATAAATAAAACAAAACAATTAAGTAATATTTAAAATTAAGTAGCCAGTAGTTTCATAACTTACCATACAATTTAGTCTAGACCATGCCGAGGCGGGCGAATATGCATAGCGCAATAATCATAGCTTATAGCGTAGTATCAATGAACATCTATACTATAATGTTATATCTTAAGACATAGAAATCTTACGCCAATTGCATTTACCAACAAACGAATTCAACACAAGAAAAATAATTAAATATTTAGATGAAATGACGTATGTACTTCATGATATTTTTGGCGATAATGTCAATTTCACCTTTTATGTATAAAAAGATATTGAAAAATAATCCGGGACTCCCAATAAGACTATTCAGTTCAAATAATATAGATCGTGGTACGAAGTGAGCCCAATCTCTTGTCTTTATGCTTCAGCGATCTTAACCGACTGCGACAAGACATGTTTCAAATCAGGGCATAGCGTGCGAGTTACGCTCAATGTTGTCGCCTGTCGATATGTATAACTCGACAAAATAAAAAAGTGTGACTATCACATTTGGTCGTATTATGAAAGCTTAACTTTCACCAATATAATACGACCAAATTAGGAATGAGTTTTTTTTCAACTGGTCTTGGTCTTTTGCTAAACTATGAACATCGATTCATAAACTTTTATCGACAACTTTACCGCACAAATCTGGAAACATGCTGTCACTTTCACGCTAATTTGAAAAAGAAGGTTGTGCGAGCGAGACAAGTCAAGCGGGTTGGAACGAATGGAGGCTAGGCAGCGGGTTGTGTTACGCGAGCGCGATGGGCGGGTCTTCGTCGTCGCGATCGGTTATCATCGGCTCCGGTTTGTCGTCCACTTCGGGTACTTCCAGGATCTTGGGCCCATACAGCAGCAGGTATGCGCAGTGCCAGTCGCCTAAGCGAAAAAAATATAGGAAAATTGTAAAGAAAATTTTGCTAATTACAATAATTAACGCTCCATCCTTCTCTGTGTGAGAGGTCAGTGCCCAACAGTGGGATAATGAAAAGGCTGATGGTGTCGCTCTAGGAAAACTGTAAGACCGATAGAATATATTCAAGTTCTTGGCACTTATAATCAAAACTAACCCGGGAAACGCGCTGTCTACGGCTAACGCGGTATTTAGCTTTTTGAGGAGATTTTTTTTTTGCTATTATATATGTTGGTCAAAACAATGGATGGATTGTCGGAAAGAATAAAATTGCGAGGTAACGGCAGATAGAAGAGCTTGGAAGACGAAAACATGCTGCGCCGACCACAAGTAAAACTTGAGATAAGAGCAGGAGGATGACGATGATGTATATTTTGGTGAAGTAACCAACCTCCGCCGCTAAGCTTGAGCACCTCCTCCTCGGTGACGGGTGTGACGGCGTCGTCGTCGCAGCGCAGCCAGGCGTCGCCGCGCGCCACCCACGCCACGTAGTGCCCGGACGACGACGACCGCCCGCGGTGCGTCAGCACGGCCTGCAGCCGGTAGTAGCCGCTGTTGTTGCTGCCTACGTCTGCGGAAGTAAATTAAATTTGTTTATGATAATGATAAATTCACGATAAAGATGTCGAAAACATAGATATCAAAATTATGACACTAGCGCTCCAATATCTCAGACAGTTAGACCGTACGTAAAAGTACCGACGGCAGTAAGTCAACCTACCTCAATCTGTCAAATTTCACCAATCGAATACAAAAAAAGATAAAATGTTATTTATTCACAGTAGGCTGAAAATCAGCACTTTTTGAAGGTAAATTCTACAAAAACAGCCCCTAAAACGCTTGTCCTTCACCACTTCCTATGTGTTATCGCTGGGAATCCCCAGCAACTAACCTTCCGGTTTTGTAATAAGGTTGAAAATCTATTAAAGAAATTCGACAGATTAATGTAGGTTGATGTGGAGGCTTCTGTACTATAAGTTAATAAAGCAATTACTTCTTACTGTATTACATCTGGATGGGTATTTAACTAAGGTAAACGAGTTTTTTGTGTTTTTGATATGGGATTTTTTAAAGTTGGTTTCACTAATACAGATTGCGAACAAATTGAAGATGATTATATTTTGATGTGAAAAATCACTTTACCATTAGGGAACCAGTAAGGAACGGCTCTCATTGCTTCCTTCTTCTTAACTTCCTTTGTACTGTCGCCGTGGTTCTTAGAACTTAACGATGTCTCCACTGTCGCATCCTCGTATTCCTGCAAAATTGTTAAGCATAATCACTCATTCAAGAAGAGATTGATGGTTTTACCTAACTAATATTGTAGTGTGACTCATCTGTGTACCGATTACATATAAAAACTTCTAAAAAGTAATTTATTCAAAAGTAGGCTGAAAATCAACACCTTTTGAAGGAAAGGAAAGGACAGTCACCACTTCACCACTTCCTGTGTTATCTTCGTATAGAAGAAATGGAACAAACACCCAAACAACACAATTGGGATGCGGACCAGGTTATAAATAAAATACTTTATCATATTCATTTTGTAAAGCATCTTAAAATAATGTCAGTTTGTTTTTATTTTTTTATTGATAATATAATCGAAATAAGTATACGGATTGATGTGAAAAATCTGTGACGTCATATGTGGTGTTTTCATACAAACATAGAGAGTAACCGTTTTTGACAGTTCTATAAAAGTATTCAATTTGACTAGTTGTCCGCATCCTTATTCTGGCTGTATGTTTTGAATAACCAGTTCTATACAAAACGGACAATAATCAATCAATATTAACTCAATATTACCTTAAACTTATTCCTCATGGGCGTCAACCTGTCCTGCAGTTCGGGCGAGCACAGCTCGTACACGTCGAGCTCCAGCGGGAACTTCACGTCCTTCAGGATCTTAGCGTTGATAGACTCCTTCTCCTTGTAGTAGAAGCGCACGAATTGCACCGTTAAGTACGCCGGCAGACGGCTGATTTTGCTCTGAAATCAATATCGATTATACATAAACGGGCATATGTGTGTGTATTAATGGTATGTGAAGGTGTTTATGTGTGGTTGCAACTCACGGTTTTGGTGTAGATCGCGTCTCTGCCAAGGGTTTGTGACAATTTTGTGATTTGCTCCGACATTTTCTGCAAAAGTAAAAATTTGCTTTAGATGACGGGAGGTGAGAAAATAAAATAGGGATAAGCTTTCCTTTTTGCTACTGTTTATGGTTTAATGAGGTCTTGTAGTTTTGTTTTTATTTGAGCTTATGTAATCCTGACCTTTAAAAACTTAAATAAACACAACACAGGAAATGCAGCTCACAATCAGTGAGTAAATTTTTCCATCAAATAAATTGAATGACTTAAATTAAAACATGTGTTTTGTTAGTTAATCAAATTAAAAGTAGTTAATATACGAAATGCATAATGCTTTGCTGAGATGACAACTCACAGATCTGAGGCCGGACTGCAGATACTTGACGTCCTGCGAGATGAAGCAGGAGAGCTGCAGGAAGGTCTCGCTGGTGCGGGAGGGAGGCTCCTCCGCCTCCGCGCACACCAGCTCCACGTCCAGCGTGCCGCCGAAGTACTGCTCAATTACTGTCGACCTAACCAATTTAAAAGAGGAAAAAAATATAGAATGTGATAGACATTTTTTATTAAATTAAATAGGTAATCTAATTTTTATTAAATCTAAGCTGCTGACAATAATTATGATGCTATGAACAGTTCAGTGTTTGTCTGGAGAATATCTGTAATATTATTGAAGTAAAAATATCATTGTGAAGGCTTCACAAAGAGCCTTCATTAGAAGTATTTTAATTAAAATGCATCTCATTTTATTGTAACTAAAAGGAATGGTATAAGGGTAATGGGTATATAGTAATACCTATTAGCAGGCTGGTTAGGCGCGGCAGGCAGCCTGGCTTGCAGCGCGCGTATGATCTCGGTCCAGCACTCGGAGGCGTCCTGCTGCGCCAGGCCGCCGGCGGGCCCGCGCTCGGCGAAGCGCGGCGCCGTGGCGTGCAGCGCGCGCAGCAGCTTGGCGGCCGCGCCCGCGCACGCGCCCGCGCCGCCGCCCTCCAGCGCCGCCATCGTGTCGCTCAGCGCCGCCGTCAGCTCGCCCGCTGTGCCGCCGCCAGACGCTACACACGTCATAACGTCACGTCACGTCAACAAAACTCATCATGTAGGAAAGCGCAATAGCAAGTAAAGTTAGCAAGTAAAGGGGTGAACTAAATATTCGAACCAAGCTATATTTATAATATTTTTCACTGTTGGGGATGGTACACTCTCCATGGATGACATAGAGAATCTTTTATCCAGGTATGGGAAGAAATTTTCCCAGTTCCCAGATAAAAAGCAGCCTATAGACTTCCCCAATAGAGAAGATATCCAACACCAAAAGAATGTTTCAAATCAAACCCGCATTTCCTGAGATTACCTCATTCAAGCATGGAAACCACATTAAGTAATATGAACTTACATTTATCATAACTTAGTAAGGCATTCTTAAGTTCAGGTACTGTTTTGAGGCACTGTACTGTTGCGTTCATGTAGCATGTGTTGCCCAAGTTGATCAGACCCTCGGGCAAGTCCAACTGAAACAATCAAGTCAATAATTCATATTATATTATAAACTATATTATACACTAGCGACCCGCCCTGGCTTCGCACGGGTGCAATGCTGATACAAAATACACTACAGAAAAACTGTGAACGTTGTATATAAAAACATAGGGAAAAAATGTAATTATTTACGACATCACATTAGAAACCTCAAAAATAACAGTACTTCTCCACTATTTAATGGATGTTATTATACATATAAACCTTCCTCTTGAATCACTCTATCTATTAAAAAACCGAATCAAAATACGTTGCGTAGTTTCAAAGATTTAAGCATACAAAGGGACATAGGGACAGAGAAAGCGACTTTGTTTTATACTATGTAGTGATAAGTGATAATGTCCTACAGACCAATATTTAGTCAAAAAAACTGTTCCCTGGGGAGAGCCATCTGAACTGTACATATTTACACCTGTACAGCTTATTGATTTTGAATAAGCTCAAATTCATATATTTCTTCATATATTCACATATTTATTCATATATTCATGTAAGTTATGATACTCACAGCTGTGGCCAGTTCTGACTCGTTCATGTCTTCAACAAAGCGTGTTTGCTCAACAGGGGCAGCGGGCACATCCTCCTCCTTGCTGCCCATCACCAGCACCAAGGCATTCTAGAAATTCACAATATTCTTTTAATTATTAGGGAATATTTGTTTATATTTTCATAGAGTACAATTTAACAATAAATAGATGAGTTTGTTACAGTACAAACTAACATAATAGCATCCAGTAGATTTAGTGATGTGATGATGATGGTGACCAGGCCGATTGTCGGCTACTGCGGCCGTTCTCTTTTAATGAGATCAGCCAACTGCGCAGGACATATTATAGTGCACAAGCATGCACATAGATGCAGGTGCACTCTCTATTACCTCACTCTCATAGTCCGATGGGACGGTAATCCGACACATCCGGAGAGAGATCAGGCGCAGGACCGACATTTACGTGCTCTCCGATGCATGGGTGAATCAATCAAGAACTTCCAGACTCTGGGCTGCTTTGTAAAAATGTCTCAAAACCCACAAAGCAATTTCGGCCCGACACGGGAATCGAACCCGAGACCCCGGGCACAGCATTCGCGCCTTGCGACTACTAGACCAATGAGGCAGATATTTTTAGTGATGAACTTTATACATAAAGTGGTTGTCTTGTTCTTTTTTCTTTCCTAAGAACCTTCCCAGATAGTAGAAAACACAACAAAAAAAATGATATTGGACTAGCTTATCATGCTTTGAAGGCTTTTCCAAGGGAAATTAGGGATTCATTTTTATATACATTCATATATAGATTGTTTATAACATATTTCAGTTTATTCATCATTTTTATTGTTCAAATAACACAAAGTAAAATAAAAATAGTTTGCTCTGCTCACTTTAAGAGTTTGTTTTAAAAATACTAAATTATGAATAACCAAATGTGTCATTGGCCTTGTCTCATGTCTACCTCACACACCAAGGTGACAGGTCATTGAATTGTAGTAGTGATAGTTTTCATAAGTCTCCACTTTTTCTTTAAATCTAACAGATAGACATGTGTGGTTGTTTTAGGTGGTTTTTTTGAAAAGTGCTGATTTATCAGCCTAATTTGAATCAATGATTTTTTTGAATTGATTTTGACTAGTAATGCAATGAAATAATTAGTCGTCAACTATAATTCCTGTAAATCTTGTAATATAAGCTATTTGCAATACTACATACATATCAGTTATTTTAAAGTATGAATTCTATAAAAAAAAGGCAAACAATAATCTTAATTCATTTTTATTAGATTTTATTTACATCAAATTGCAATGTTGTCCTTTCGGTTATGGTTGAATATACATTTTAGTACTTACATTAGCTAGTTTGAAATTGGCCCACGAGTCATCTCTCAGTGTGACACCTTTGCAGACCACCTTCTGCCTCTCCGGCTGCACCCCAGTAAGGGCGAAGATTTGTGCCTTGAACACTACAGGGTCGTCATCTGTGTTCACCTCTACTCCGGGGTACATCTCCTTGCCCCATTTTACTTTAACTGCAGGTAACAAATAATTCATAGTTATTAATTATCTGACAATAATATAAACTATAATAGAGACTCTTTGATATGTTTGTAGATGTTTTTTTGTTTTTAAGGTACTTTATCAGATAAGAAGGTAAGGCTAGGACAAGTTGCATATTGTTAATTATTTTAGTTAGTGAATTTATTAGTTGTACGCTATTCTATCGGTGGTAATGCTCACAATTATCAAGCAAACAGGATTCGTCGTTATTTTACATTGTTTTAGTGCCCAAGCATAATGAGTGAACCCAAAGATTAAACATTAAAACTGAATGCTGTGTCAAACGAATTTCCAGATCTTTCAGTGCTGTATTGTGAAAAATAAAATCCCTAATAAGAAAAACATAGCAAATGCCGGGTAAGTTGTACGGACGTATAAGGCGGTGTCATGACGATGCACTTTTTAGTAATTATAATATATCTGTTTGTTTTACTACTACAAATATATTACAAAATTATTCTACGCCAAAATAGTGATTTAAAATGTAAATTGAAAAAAATAAAAGTTTAATGACAGTTGAAAAAGCGATAACCTCAATACGGAATGAATGATGTAGCATTTTCTGAAAGTAAATAGTACATAAGTTGAGCAATTACCTGAAACCTTAGGCATTATGGTGTATTGCCACGCAACACTTTGTTGTAGAAAATAAATTGAAATTCACATAAACTTGCGACAAATTGAAAGTCACGATTTGCATCCGGACTGATGACAAAATTGACAGATAGAATTTGCGAATGACAGCTACCAGTAGAGATGGGTAACTCAGGAGAGATAGATAAAAATGATATGTATCATTCCGTTTCACTCACTCACTCTTTGTATCAGTTCAAATCCGAATGTATCAGTGTATCCAAGTATATCTTTTGCATCTCTGTATCGCACACACAAGCATGAACGGCTAGTGACACGGTGTCTCTTCGGAGAGACTTCTCTTTCGCACCCCCTATTTAGAATGTTCTGTCGCACTCTCTCCATACCGAGAGTATGTGTTTAACCATTATAAACTGATATACTTGAGTAAAAGAAGATAAATAACTATCACTGGTGCTTAGGGCTTAAAGTCGTAAAGCGGTACGTGAACATTGCAAGTATTATACTGGTTTCCTTTTGTAAAGCACTTTGCCTAAAGTTTTAGTAAACAATGCAAACTTTTTTTTTTGTTTCTTTTTTTTTCAAGCAGTGAAGCAGCTATGGGCACAGCACGTGCATCTATCTTTCTATTCGTTGGATTGAATTGATCAATTGAGCGAAGCGAACCACGCTGAACAGTGTATCAGTATGATACAGATTCAAAATGATACAAAGATATAAATGAGTGATACATATCCCAGTGATCAAAAGATACATATCAATCTTTTCTTTTTAGTGATACATATTGCCCATGTCTAGCTACCAGCAAATACATAGAAAAAAAAATGCGTCCCGTTACAAGCATAATTGTCTGGACTGTACAAAATCACACATTTTTTTTCGCTTCTTGTATTAAATTTTTATAAGCTTTTTTAAAAAAAATTATAATTATGATACCAATTGTTATATTTGTTAGAAACTGGTTTTTTCTTCACATGGTTCCTAAATGCGCAGTTGTACCATATAGTTTCATGTATAAGTTATATCGTTTTATCCAAGTTTTATCAAGAATATTATATTTATGAATTATTTTTTAGATCTTCATCATTGCAAATGAGTTTCCGGCATTGTAGCTACATAAACTTTTTTTGGCATACGATACCATTCAATTGTATGTAGATAAATAAATAAATAAATAAAAAATAAATAAAAATTTAGGCCATGCATTAGTAGGTCAAATTACACATAAGCCCATTTGGTGTTTGGGACAGTCCGTAACATTTTCTCGAAGGCTTTTTCTCATGTGCTCGCACGTCTCACTTCACGCGGGAGCCACTCGTTCGATGAACTTTCCACCGGCGAAGGCTGCGCAAACGCCTCCAGGCGCGACAAGCGCACGCCAGTCTTTACACACAATCCCCGAGTGGATGACGTTGTTATTATTTTTTCTCGTAATTCCGCGATTTTCTCACGACCAGTTACTGCTCATACTAGTATAAGTGATTTAAGTGTAGTGAACGCAAAGTGGATATTAACAGTGGTTACTATTAATAAATAAGTAATAAAATCTGAATGCGGGATGGTAATCGGAATTGTGAAGGAACATCGACTGCCGAAGTCTACTGTAAGTTTGCAAGCTTTTGTGGTTAGACTTAAGAGTGGTACCTCCACACTGCAAAAGGTGTGTAGAAGTAGGCGTTAACTGCTTACGACTATTTAATGGTACTTTACCTACAAATGAAGCTGATGACATTACCTTACTAGTTGTTTACAACAACCTGTGAGTACTTAAGATACGATTAAGTATGTGTTTTGCTTAACTTGTATCCAATCTTATTAATGTAGTACTATTAACGAACTATTAAATTAAAAGCGTGGCCAGCTAAACTACCAAAAAGTTATCAGGGAGACCTACGGAAGCACAAAAATTATTAGCAAATTTCTGTTTCCGCTTAACGTAGTATTAATCAAAATCATCAAAATGTATACACATTATTTTAGATGAGATACAGAGAACAAGATCTAGGGTAAATAAGAAATTCAGATTTCAAATTACTTTTCCTTATAGATAGAATATCTATTTGTAGAATACATCAAGAAATTCGTCCAACGGAGACGTTATTTAAATAACAACGCCCAAAATATTCGGCGTAGATTAGCATAATACATCGTCATTTGTCCAAACAAACTAGAATCCAGCCCAAGTTTACCTTCGTATTACCGCGAGCGCTGCTTAGAATACAAAAAAGCTTTGGGCAATCGCGAGCGCGGATTCCTCGTGATGTTTTTGCCTTCGCTGGCGTGAGGAATTTATAATGTAGTGGCCAGGACTTTACGTTTCATTTACCTGACGCTAATAGCCCGGCCGCCGTCCGCGCCCGCGCAGATGCCATAATGATAACATTTCGCTTTACTACTTACTTGTCGTGCTCAACGCTCCCTGTACTTATGTTTTCCTAGTACTCGGAGGCTAGGTAACGATTTTGTAGAAACAAATTCAGCCTCAATTCAGACTTTAAGTAGTCTTTTTGGAACTATAAACCCACACTCCAAGCGTTTCGCGCGTCTCGTTTACATGCCTCAAAGATTTCCGTAGGATTTAATAAAATTCTCAAATAAGATACATATGCTTGCCCCAATGATGGTAACTACAAATGAACATTACAATCAAGCATAACATTAGCTTAACCACGATTTAATAACGTTTGACGAGGCAGCCACTCCAAATATTTACTGCTGATGAATGAGCCGCCGAGAAGGAATGCATTGTCAAAAAAAACCGTTGACGTAAAAAGCCAAAGAATGATTAATTATCTGCTGAGCGCTCAAACCGAAGTTTTTCTCTTCGCACTTTCACTATAGCATGTTTAGAGAACTTTAATTGTTTGAAGGTATTGTTTGGGATTCTTTGTGGCTAGCATATGTATGTATGACAAAAGATCGATGATATAAAAAGTCTTTAATAACATGTTGAGGACATTATAGTGCTAAGTTTTAGGCTCTATGTTTAGCATGAAGAGTTATAAATAAATGAAATGAACGATCATTAGGTACCTCACGTAGATGGAGGTCTTCCTTTGAGGCAAATTGGTCCGATTGAGGAAAATGTTCATAAAAACTGGATTGGAGTACGCATTTATTGATGACTAGCGGTCGCCCGCGGCTCCGCCCGCGTGGATGTCGGTTTTCGCGACAAAAAGTAGTCTATGTGTTGTTCTGATATATAACCTATTGAGGACCCCCGCAGCTACGCCTGTGTGGATGTCGATTACCGCTACCAAAGCCTAACTTTTGTCGGGATGAGAACCTCGCGCTAGGACCTCCCGCCTTATTATACCTACCGACCGACCCGCTGATTATCGTATTTTATGTATAAGTTTGGTATTTTTACACCAATTTCTATGATTTTTTTTTTATAGAATATGTTATAATGTTATCTTTTGTGAATTAGGCATGAGCGAGAATACTATAAACATAAGAGTAAACAAATCAATAACAAATAATCAGAAAGCTCCAAACTGGTAAACTATCGGGAGTTATACGTGTTATTGTGAGTCAACCATTGAAGATAGACATATGCTGGTGTGGAATATTTTTTAGATAATTTTATGTAGAACATTTCCGTCATACATGATTTCTATGTAGCTTTAACCATTAAGGCTGCACACGCGACGAAAGCTTAAAAAATGGTGTAACTTCTCCCGTTTTCCCAACATTTTCCTTCAATGCTCTGCTCCTATTGATTGTAGCGTGATGTAAAGTATCCTATAACCTGCCCAGGAGTATGAAGAATAATTGTACCAAGTTTCATTAAAATCCGTCCAGTAGTTTTTGTTCCTATTAATAACATACAGACAGACAGACAGACAGACAGACAGACAGACAGACGGACAGACAGACAGACAGACAGACAAAAATTTTACTGATTGCATTTTTGGCATCAGTATCGATCACTTATCACCCCCTGATAGTTATTTTGAAAATATATTCAATGTAGAGAATTGACCTCTCTACAGATTTATTATAAGTATAGATTATTGCAGGTGTATATCGCAAGTACATAAAAAGTTATACTGCCTCGTTGCTCTATGACTGCTCTGCAAGGAGTTTCTTTTGCGATACCTGGGTCGAGCCAAAATCGCTTTGTGGGTCTTGAGAATCTTTCACAAAGGTGAAGAGGAAGGTGGTGTTTGACATCCGATCAGAGACCACGTAAATCTTGTTCTTGCTCCTGATGTATTTTTGGTCGTGTTGGACTACCGTCCAACTATCCGTCTATGAGAGTGAGGTAATAGAGTGTGTCTGAGCATATCCTGCGCAGTTGGCTCCTTAGAGAGAACGCGTCGTCGCCGCGTCGTGGTGTACCTATGGATAAATACACTTCTATCAAACCTTACAGTTTTTAACAAAACGAGCACGGTCTCAAATAATATCAAAGTAAATAGCTCAGATATTACAAATGTATGTTAATTAATTTAATGATAATAAAAAGCTCGTCTTGAAGGCCGAGTCACCTGTTGACCGTCAATTGTTTCCTCCTCGACCAGTTTAAGTAATTAAATAGTTTTAAAAACTACGCGAAACGGTTATTATGCGCTCCGAACGTCCAATACTTTCTCGCTTAAATATTAATTTACTGAAGATTGTCGGCAAAGTTGCTAAGCGTAGAGTAACAGCCTATTAATAATGTACTTGGATTTTATTTACTCTTCGTTCTAATATGAAAGTTAATCTTCGCTTCGTTTGCGGTGAGAATGCGCAAAGGTGATTCTAGTAATCATTGCCTATAACTACTAATATAGAATGAGTTCTAAGTGACTGTAAAATGTCTCATTAAAATCATGTGGTACCTACGTTCAACTTTATTTAACCTGGAATAACTCTAATAGTTGAAAGGCGCTTATAAAATATATTAGCATTCGTAAACATGCCTAAAACTTTCTAGAATTACTTTGCAATTTAATCATAGACCTTCTACCGTGATAGAATGATCGTAAAATATTTATAGATTGTCTATGTCTCACATATTTCCATATTTCCCACGAACAACGGTCCCTGACCACAGACCAATTAACCCTGCGGTTTGAAGCAAGGGTAAATCTGTTACAGCCAACGCGTTCAACTAGGATTTACACGTATCTGATATGTAGCGAATAAATTATTTGTCCAGGAATCATTGGGAAAACAAAATTAATAAAAAAAACCTGTCATGCTGAAAAGCTAGGGCTTATTTACTATCTCTCAAAATATAATAACATTATTTCTACTGGGTCAGTCAGGATACATACATTCATTGCCCGTCTAGCTTTTTTACATGAGGTCCTACCCCGACAACCCGAAACACCTTGATATGACTGGTTGTTAGACTTTCTGGCTTCTGTAACGACTGCCAAAAATGTTTAAATGATAGTTGGAATCCACCAATTTAACGTGCGTTTCGAAACAGAGCACAGAATACCCATTCACGGACCGACCGGGTCAAGCATTGCTTAACCGTATGGTTAATTGAGCCGTGCGACTGTTACTTAGACACGAGCTCCAAGGATCAGATATTTAAAGAATAAATCATGTGTTCTGGTAATAATTGGACAAGATTTGTAAAAATAATCTGCTACTAAGACGTGATTAAGTTGTAACTTTATTCAAGATATTTTGCCAAATACCTACTAGCCATTGGGCTCACCCTCAAACACACATTAGGCATATATTACGCTCCCTCAAGCATATATTAGGCGAGGAATTTCGAAAACTTTGATGACAACGTCAAAAAGATTACAATAAAATCTAGATTTGAATCAATTTGAATAATAATACAGGTTTTAACCTTAATTATGCAAATATGTGTATGTTTTTCGAAAAAAAAACTGGTTAATTTTATTGTCCCGAATTAATTAGAGAGAGCGGAGCGTCCTTCAATAGAGAGTTGTCTCGCGTGTCTTTCAAATCTCGTCCTCATTAAAATCTAATAACATATAACAGTAAAAGCGATATAAAATTAAATATAAGTTTGATCTCGGAAGTCTTGGTAGCCTAGTGGTTAAAGGACCAGCCTCTCAATGTCAATTTCAGATCAGGCAAGTACCAATGCAACTTTTCTAAGCCACCAATGACCGATTAAAGGTTACGGAAAACATCTTTAGGAAACACCAAACCGCATTGAGCAAGCATGGTGATTAACGCTCAATCAAAACTCTCTGTGTGAGAGGAGGCCTGTGCCCAGCAGTGGGATCATAATGATGATCTGTGTTTATGGTTAGCTTATCATTATATTCGCCATACCGATAATAGTAGTGTACGGTGATATCGTATCCAGATCTGAAAGAGCAACGCTGTCCTGTCGCAGATCTGTGAGTGCACGCGTAGCGTTTTTTTTTATTACTACACTAGCGGTCGCCCGCGGCTCCGCCCGCGTGGATGTCGGTTTTCGCGACAAAAAGTAGTCTATGTGTTGTTCTGATGTATAACCTATAGAGGACCCCCGCGGCTACGCCAGTGTGGATGTCGATTACCGCTACCAATGCCTAACTTTTGTCGGGATGAGAAGCTCGCGCTCGGACCTCCCGCCTTATTATACCTACCGACCGACCTGCTGATTATCGTATTTTTTGTATAGGTTTGGTATTTCTACACCGATTTCTATGATTCTTTTTTTATAGAATATGTTATAATGTTATCTTTTGTTAATTAGGCATGAGCGAGAATATTATAAACTTAAGAGTAAACAAATCAATAACAAATAATCAGAAAGCTACGAACTGGTAAACTATCGGGAGTTATACGTGTTATTGTGAGTCAACCATTAAAGATAGACATATGCTGTTGTGGAAATATTTTTAGATAATTTTATGTAGAATATTTCCGTCATACATGATTTCTATGTAGCTTTAACCATTAAGGCTGCACACGTGACGAAAGCTTAAAAAATGGTGTAACTTCTCCCGTTTTCCTAACATTTTCCTTCACTGCTCTGCTCCTATTGATTGTAGCGTGATGAAAAGTATCCTATAACCTGCCCAGGAGTATGAAAAATAATTGTACCAAGTTTCATTAAAATCCGTCCAGTAGTTTTTGTTCCTATTAATAACATACAGACAGACAGACAGACAGACAGACAGACAGACAGACAGACAGACAGACAGACAAAAATTTTACTGATTGCATTTTTGGCATCAGTATCGATCACTGATCACCCTGATAGTTATTTTGAAAATATATTCAATGTACAGAATTGACCTCTCTACAGATTTATTATAAGTATAGATTAATGGTTAAAATTTCATTTATAATTTTGGTTACATTTTACTTTATATAATAACAACAATACTTATATTATAAAAGCGAAGAGTTTTTTTTTTGAACGTGTTAATCTTAGGAACTATTTACTGGTCCGAATTGAAAAACTATTTCAGTGTTAGGTATATAGGCTACATGATTTTTTTTTCCGGGTGCGCGAATTTTCTGCGGTATTCGGGTGAAACCGCTGGTGGAAACTAGTTTCCTTATAAATATAGTTACAAAGAGGGTTAGGAATAAGGAGATCAGGCCTTTTTTATTAATATTGGCTAATTTTCACGTCTCACGGCTGTGATTTCGTTTTAAAAGTCAGTGAAACTATTAATCATGTTTCTTGTGGTATGTTCTTAGTAACATTCAATGACACGCGGGCTTTCTCGGCCTTTTTGTTTTCGTTTACATATAATGGTTTAGTTTCAATAAGAAGTTTTTATTCGAACGTGTATTATTTAAATCAAGATGTGATTTTCGCTTTATTGAATTTTAATTAGTAGGTAATTCTCGTTAGCCCGCTTTCAGTAAATATCGTTCTCACTTACGACATGAATACATATATTAGTTTTATTAGGAGTGAGTCATTCTTTAAGTATATAGATTTTATTTAGATAAACTTTACTGAACAAATTGGAACAAAATAAGAAATAGAGGAACACTTTCAAAATTAATTTGAAACATATAAAATGTGTATATACGTCTATTATAAAGCTGAAGAGATTGAGTTTCTATGTTGCTTTAACGAGGAACTACTGAAAAGCCTATCACTATTAGATAGCCTCTTTAGCGAGGAAGGACTATAGGCTAGCTTTTATCCCGACACGGAGAGTAATTCTCACGGGACGCAGGTGAAACAGTCGGTCGAAGCTAGTCCAATATAAAACCCACAGTCAATACTCATTATTTTCTAAGAAAATTTACTAAAAAAATAGAAATGAGCTCACGCAGAGATTATTTACCTGTAAATGTGTGTTAGTAACGTAGAGTTGACGTAAATGAGCAAGCGGTAAAATATAACCAGAGACTATGTTTGTTAGTGCCGAGAAAGTTGGGAAAACCCATAAGATGTTATAAGTTCTTTATCGTCGACGTTTGTTTGAACAGTCTTCTTATGAACATGATGACTTATTACCGGCCGTGATTATTCCTTATAACTTCAATTATCAATAACTAATGCTAGTAGACCCGGCCACGCGTTGCTGTGGTTAAGATTTTTGTTATAATACTATGCAATAAAATAATATTACGATTGAAAATTAAGAGGTAAGCTATCCTATCTTTTAAACTGAAAAAAACTGCACACAAGTAGTTAAGAAGTACATCACAAAACCAACGTGACGATTTTAGAAAATCAAAAGGTATGATATATACATACCATTAAAGATGCTGAGGTGATTGTTGGGGTCACCTGGCTCAATCGAATACGTAAGAGGCAGGAGAGCCGGCTTCGGTGCTATGACCATGTAAAGAGGAGACCATCAGAATATGTGGGAAATTTGACGCTGCAATTTTCCATCCAAGGCCAAGCTCTCGGACAACTGGAACTCACTCAGAGTTCCAGTTGTCCGAGAGCGACATCATAGAGCAAAGTGGAGAAGAAAATTGTAGTGAGGAGAGATAGAGAGAGAGGGAAGGAGAGGGAGAGAGAAATGTTCGCACGAAATTAGCAACTGTTTACCAGAGCGAGTAGACTAGAAGAAACACTTTTTGGCGTCACGGCGCCGCACACCGAACAAAATCATAATTCTGCATGTAATGCCGATCACACAAACACGTTAGCTAACAAACCAACCTCTTCATTATGTAATCTCTTAAATATCTATAAATGATAATCATCTTCTCTTAACAAAAGAAAATTGAGAAATAAACGAATAATATAAATGTCATTTCGATGTACACACTCCAGCAGGTCAACCTACCTGAATCTGTCACATTTTACCAATGGAATATTAATCTTCCGTTATTGTGATAAGGTTGAAAATCTAATAAAGAAATTTGACACATTGAGGCTGTGGATGTGCTGGCGACTGTACTGTTTAGACCAGCTTTCACGAACAATGAACATGCATTTTATCACAATACATAAGGAAATATTACTTATTGTGTAATCGTGTCAATAGATGACATGCGGCCGGTGAATTCGGGCTAGTAACAAAATTTGTGTATATTATTTGTATAGATATGTTTACGACTACTAACTTTACGAAATATAAATGACACAGTTTTTAAATGTGTGTATATCGAATTTTAATTTAGTTATTTATGTAAAATTCTTGTAAATTGCGAAAAAGTTTAAAGTCTTATGTTGTAGAAAGTGAATTAATTTTTCTAAGCTATGGTTAACTTTGGGGAGGCCTTTGCCCAGCACTGGGACAGTGTAGGCTAAAAAAATGCGGCCAGTCTTTTGGGCACGATCCCCGCTGACAGTGATGCGGATGACTTATATGACGCAATATTTTAATTGACCCTTTTTTATTGAATTTTTAGGTTATTTAGATTAATTAGTAATAAAATTGTAAATATGTGTTAAAAAAAAAAACTTACAATCATGAAGATAAAGCTTACAGAATACGGACCTACTTCTTCGTACATACGAATGTACGTACGAATCACGGTATATTATAGTTATAAATTTGGTAGTGGTGTCTGGTGGCTACTGGGTCGACGTCCAGGCCGGTCACGGTTCACGCTCCGTGGTTTCGGCTCCTTAACAAAATTATTTTATATACGTTACCTATCTATCTATTGTTTTACTGTTAACTCGTTGAGAATTTTTGTATGAAACGTTGCGTCTTCATAGAAAAGACATCAACGCGTTTTGGTGAGAATTTGATATTTGTAAATGTTTGTCTTTTTTTAAGTAATAATGATTATGAAGAATATGTAGGTAAAAATGTAGCTAATAGTAGTCAGTCATAATGTAAATATGTAGAAAACTACTATTGATTTAGATTACTGCTTTTTCCAGGGTCAGCTACTAGTCCCACCTAAAGGGTCCTAAAGTTGAATATCCTTATTTTACGCAGGCCAACCAATAGTCATAAAACAGTTGAAATATACACGACCTTCACAAGCCCAATATACTTATTGGGCTATTGGCCTAGAGCCTACCTAGAGTATCTAGACCACCCATTAGTACAGTCAACAACATAAAATTCTGTCTGTCTATCCATATAAATATGTCGGATGACATTTAGGGCCAGTTTCACAATGTCCGAATAGCCACTATCTATAGCGACTAAATTCAAATATGGAACAGAATTTGTATGAAATTATCTACCAAATAAACTAACTGGAACTTATTCGTAGGTGGCTTCACAAAATAACGACATAATATGCAAGGCTGTGTGATAATAATAATAAAAAAACAGCAAGTACAATCTTTTATCGCGTTCTGTGACATAAACAAGACAAATGACGATCCGGCGCGTAATCTACGACGTGTTCACATGCCATTTACTTCTCCATTACGACCTTAAACGTAAACTTAATGTGACAATTCGTTATATAAAAACTTAGATTATGTTACCAACTGGAGCCGCCTTTTCTTTTTGTGGGAAATCATCAAAGGACTCCTACCGCTAAGGGTGCGGCTGGAGGGTCAGACTCTTACTGACTAAAGCCCACATAGTCCTTCTGGAGGTCCCTGTGTGCTAGCACCACGGTAACTCTTGCGAACAAACCGCAGCCCAGACAGACTCTACTTAACTGACATATCGTTAGACACGCACATGACAAATTTAAAAACACGAGCATAAAATTGATGCATGCACAGACACCAGCACATCAAGCTACTACAATCTGTCAAATTTCCTTAATAGATTTTTCACCTTATCGCTGAAGCATATAATTGGGGCGTGATCTACAATTAATGTTGAATCCAAAAATATAGTTTTTAGAATTTGTGTTTGTTTGTCTGTATGTATGTGAAAAAGTACTTCATGGATTTGCTTCAAATTTGGCATGAATATAGTTAAGAGGTCGGGTCGGTTTAATCACCTAATGCCCACGCGGACGACGTCGCGGGCAACAGCTAGTAATGTAATCTCGTACCTTTGGCAGAGAGGAAAGGTATGACAATGGCATATCTAGTTGGTTAAATGCTCTACGTATAAAACGTAAGTATTCATTAAACAGTTGCATCACTGATTTACTGCACAATGGGTACAAATGATTACATCTCGGACAAAAATTTAAAAAAAAATTATGTAACATTATGTAAAATACGGACACGGAAGCTGTCATAGACACCAATTTAGTTGTTTATGGTATTTTTTATGTGGTTCAAGTAAAAGTGGGTTGTTAAAGATTTATCTATGGCAAGGCCACGAGTTAGCTAGGTTAACGATACCAAAGTTTATAAAATTTGTTATTTCTATTTGATAGCTTTATAGGGCATTACAATTTATAGCATTCCAATAAAATTGACTTTAATTGACGCTAGTTAATGAAAACCAATTTCGAGTATAACACTACATTGTAGAATTTCAAGACTTGTTGTTAAAACGCTATTACGTTAATGTAGCCATACAACTTATACATCAAGCTATCCGAAATTGTAAAATTTGGAAATTAAAAGGAAATTTGACAAATTGTAGTAACTTGATGTGCTGGCATCTGTAGTAACTTGATGTGTTGGCATCTGTAAAGATTTAAGAGGGTTAAAAGGCTTAAAAGGTCCCTTGTAAAGAGTCCTTGTGAAATATTTAAAACTTTACTTAAATCTACAATAGTTTGAAGTTAAATAATTAATTTGTTTGGTTGCTTGAACGCGCTAATCTCAATAACTACTGCTCCAATTAAAAAATGCTTACCTATAGTGTTAGATAGTCCATTGGTCAAGGAAGGCTAGAGGCTACTTCTATCTGGACATGTGAAATAGTTCCCACGTTCTTAAAGTAGCTTCTGGCAAGAGTTACTTATAGATGTGACTACGCAGAATGGTTATACAATGATACATAATGGTCGTGGAAGAGTACACTGATAAAGTACAAACGCCAGCAGGTCAACCTACCCGAATCTGTCAAATTTTACCATTCGAATAAGCCTTCCAGTATTATGATATTGTTGGAAATATATTAAAGAAGTTTGACAGACTGAGGTAGGTTGATATGGTGGCGCCTGTACATAGTAGACATTTTATAAAACCTTCTATAAATAAACGTACAATGATAACTTAGCTGTATAAGACCGTAATAGAACTGAAGAAAAAAAAAACAATAAAAAAATATGCAAATAATCTTCGATATATGTATTCTTAACTAGTACCACAGTCGGACCACCGTGCTATGTTCACGGGATGTCGTTCAGCGGGATAAGGTGATTTTATTGAACCCTTCGCCTTGATGCGCATACGCTATTGCCGATCCAATCACTGATAATCCATGATTGGCTAAGAATCATAATAATATGTAAATAAGAATACCGAGTGCTGCCTTCGTAGGAGAAAAAAAAATGTGTACAAGAATCCCTAGTTCTATTTTGAGGAGATCTCTTTGGAAATATAAAGTAAGAAACCAGTAGTTTTGTTGTGTTTTTAACACGCTTTTGTTAGCTTCACTTGTATCTTTGTTTGATTGTAAATAACTCTCTCTTGGACAAAATTTTAAATTTTATTCTAGTCTAAATACTTGTGAAATACAAGCTATTTGTGTCCACTGAAAACTACTTACCCGGATAAAATATAGCCTGTGTTTCTAGGCTGATTTTTTAAATCGACGCAGTAGTTTTTTGTGTTCATTATAAAATTCCTTTTTATAATCCCGAAAGCTCAATATCTTCAGAGACATGAATTTTCGGTAAAAAATCTACTTAATAAAGTCACAAGATTACTAATTGTTAAAAACAATTCTTTATGCACAATTAAGTGAATAAAAAAAAAATAATAAACAAAATCGTCGTCATGTGCAAATAACAAAACAAGAATCAGCTTGTTAACAATAGAGCACAAGTTAACTAATTAATTAGTCTAATTAAAACCTAGTAGTAGAAAGTAAACATCGGTTAATTGGTTAAACTGTCGTATTCATGATTGTCAAGTAACTACTGTTCATGTCAGCCGGTCACGGTTTGTTGAGCCTTCGATACGACAGACAACTTCACTTACGGCCGAAATTAATAACCTATCTATTCGTTGTTTTGCTAACTAGAGATAGGAATTTGACACAAATTATATGGGGCTAATGGCAAAATTCTGTCTCTAGTAAGCAAAACAACGGATAGATAGGTTATTAATTTCGAATGTTAGCAGTTTGGTTATTTAAGTGTAAGCTCATAAACTACATTTATCATGCTGTATAACATTAATTAATTACAATACATTGATTAATTATCACTTCAAATGTTTGGTTATTAAAGACGACGAGTCATCTATGAATATCAACCTTCGTGTTTCGGAAGGCACGATTGGTGGCTGTCATTTGTACAGTCGCCAGCACATCAAGCTACGAAAATCTGTCAAATTTTCTTAATGGAATTACAACTTTATCGCTGAAGCATATGGTTCAAAGTTGATTGGAAAATTTTGGGTAGTTTGATGTGCTGGTGGCGTCTGTACATCTGCGGTAGTCATAATCCAGAAAGTCTGACAAACAGTCTTACCAAGGAGTATCATATATATTTCCAAGCTTAAGTACGCGTATGCGTTTTATGTTCTTAGGCTTTAAATATGGAACAAAGGACACCCCTGCCTCTACACAGGTTTTATATAAATATATATGTATGTAGTTTGATACAAAAACTTACGCGGAACAGCAGATGCGCGCGCGCACCTGTCTCGACTAGTGAAGTTTGATTCCTGTTTAGAAGCATCGAATGGGTTTAGTTGTTACTTTGGATATACGAATATAAACTGAATATGAGTTTGCGTGACGTCCGAAACACTCAGGAACTCGTCATGACAAGATGGCCACCCATCCACGGATCGACCGCACCAAGTGTCGCTTAACCTTAATCAATCGTATGCGACTACTAATTAGCCATGACATGTGCAATGAATTTAGGTATTCAATGTCTGCAGCAATTTAATAAAGTTATGTTTCAGTAAGTGGATTATATCGACACGCATCCATCAGCAGGTTTTCGTAACACCTTTTTAATACCAAGCAACATTAGCGGCTACCTTCATAAAATCTATTAGACCAAGTTAATCAACGCAAGTATTAATTTCCTCCCCTTGTTGTGAAGTAATTCCTTTGTCACGTACAAGAGCCATGGGAAGATCTGCATAATCCGTTATGATAATGTTATGATTAGGTATGCTCATTTATCGCGGCTGCGCTTAAGTGAAGACAAAAGCAGATATGAAAATAATGATTTTACAGTAATGTATGTGGCATTTGTATTTCTTAAAATTCTTTGACTTGCTGGATAAAGAATCTCCGTTTTCTTTGAGTATCGTTTGAAAGACACGCGAGAGGATGACTTCAAACTGTCAAATTCTCCCAATCAACTTTAAACAATATGCTTCAGCGATAAAGTTGAAAATCTATTAAAGAAATTTTACATATTGTATTAGCTTAATGTGTTGTCGTCTGTACACCTGTAGCGTTTTATTGTCTTTAACGGTTTAAAAAAAGGTTGAGGTCTTACAAGTCACTCCTTACAAGTGTTGAAAAGCGCTTTCGAGTGGAAAGGAAGAAAGAAAAGCTATTTATTCACCCAAAATCAAATAAGTCACCCAGAGACGGTCAACTGCAGATCTTCTTTTTTTGCGTAATATAATAAACGCTCAGCACAAGTGCTATGTTTGCCCTCAAAATCACGAGGCTTCAGCGTTGAAAACCAGCGCAAATATCTCTGAGTTTTAGGTAGTAATTTTTTTGAACGACTTTAGGTACCTACCAGTCCTACCACTTACTTTATTTCTAACTTCACTATCTGTAAGGATAACTTAACACCTTTAATATAATTTTTGTTCCAACAGAAGAATATATCAAATTCATCTTTGTAATACAACAGTGCAACCGCATTTAACTAGAGATGAAGCAGCTGCAGTAACACTATTACAACAAAACCAAGACAGCACATGACAGATGCACATGTTATTGGGTCTGTAGTCGCATGTTTACCGCAAGGGCAGTCACCTGCGTGTGCGCAAGGACGCGCGCCATTCATAAACGAGTTCGTTTCGACATCGCGGTGCTTAAGTCTTGTTGGGTTTCTGGTGGTGCGGAGAATAATATTTATGGATATACACTTATATGGTAATACGCACATAGGGTCGGTTCATATCTGACGTAAAATACGCCGAGCATATTATCAGTCATACTAACGTATCATCAGTTGAGTGTGAACGGGCAAGTGTTTTTCTATACATTTGTCTGTTCTGGCGTTACGCGACCGATAATACGCGACGCATGTTCCGTTAGATATGAACCGACCCTTATATTCTTCTCTTAAGTATTATAGTACTGTTGCTATCATCAAAGTTATGAATATTTAATAGACTATGTTATTGACTAGTTTTCAAGCTTTAACTTCTAGGCATTTACAGGGTTTGTCCGGTTAAATAGTAAACAGACTCCTAGGTTTAACTGCAAGATGCCATTCACAAAAAAAGAGGCACCATAATTGGATCTCGCTCCATTCTAAAATTTACTTCGGGGCGGCGCTGTTCGGAGCTAAAGGTTATTATAATTTTGATTGGAGCTTTTAGCTTTCACTTCATAATTTAGCTTTTAAGAACACGAGGAGCGCCAATGATTTTAATCAAAACAATATGAGTCATAGCGACGAATTTAGCCATTTTTTAAATTTTCTTACCATTTTTGTGACAAGACACAGTCAGGTAGCAAAGGTTTCTAGAATATTCAAGCTCAAGAAGAGAAACCATTGTTAGAACAGTTCTTTTTATTAAACTATGCTAATCTGAAGTTATATAGCCATTTAACATTTCGCAGTGTTCTCATTGAGTATCATGACGTCATTAATAGCCAATTTCGGACGAACAACGCTACTGGTTTTTTTACTGTTACTCCAAATACTCCAAAATAATAATTTCCGTTCAGCAAGTGAATGGAGAATTCAAGTTTATGTGTTGCAATGCCCGTATTTCTGTTAGTGTGCACCGTTAGTACTTACTTTCGAGAATTAAACCAACCGGACACGCCATTGCCTTGTCTTCCTCGCTGCCAAAGGTACGAGAGCACCAATCATACCCGTATACATACTGACCTGATATTAAAGTTTCTAATATCATTATTTTATGAAGAAGTCAAATAACGTTAACGCCTACGTTATTGCACGGGTAACTGGGTTGAGGAGGTCAGATAGGCAGTCGCTCCTTGAAAACACTGGTACTCAGCTGGATCCGGTTAGACTGGAAGCCGACCCCAACATAGTTGGGAAAAGGCTCGGGAGATGATGATGATGAACAAGTCAAGTAATGCTTGCTTTCGAAGTTTGTCTGGGGAGTTTGTTGCGCCACTTCTTCTTCCCAGCAAAAACACATAGGAAGTGGGGAAGGGGGTTATCTGTTGTAATTTTTGACATTCAAAAACTGTTGTTTTGCAGCTAAGTTTGAATAAATGATTTTGAGTTTGAGTTTGTCGTGTGCGTGAGTAACGCTGTGATCGAAAATGCATCAGTGAACTAACACTCTTGTTTGCGTTTTATCTCGCCCCGCGTGTATATTGGTAGGTCTTTTTACGCATATACATTTGTGCTGATGCCGGATCCAGCTGGTTATATGATCTAAGGTTACTGCTTCCAGTCCGCGTTCTAAAACATTAATCACTCTACGTTATTGGTTAGTTTATTGACCGTTTGCATTCCGCTGCTTTTGTCTCTTGCAGACTGTCTTCGAGGAGAATGGTCGCTGTCCCGTTTCTAGGCAATTAACATTAATTTGGTTTAAATTTAGAAGCTGTTCCAGTGAATTCCTGGCATGTCATATGAAATTAGGTGCAGAAATACGATAAAATTTTTTCTTCTTCTATGATATTATACTGTACCTTTTTCTAAGGTCCTGTTTTACGACCTTCCAGTTCCAGTTAGTTGATTTGGTAGATGATTTCATACAAATTCTGTTGCATTTTTTAATTTTTTCGATAGGAAGTAAGCTAATACCTATTCGGACATCTTGAAACTGGCCCTTAGTCTTGAAAGCGAGGCAATGTCTTCAGAAGAGGCTGTAACTACATTTTTGTTCACTGCCCAAAAGCATTGTTTGGAAAAAGACATATGAAAATGTGATAATCTCAAGGCTGGCAGACGAGTGGTTCACAGTACTCCGCCTATTTATAAAGACCCTGTATGAAAAGCTTTAAGAAAATTGCATCCAATTAGTGATTAGACCCGAACAAATTCATGCGCAAATATCATAATTTGCTAATGTCACATTTGCATAAATGTATTTATTCACGTGCCAAACCTACTTCTCGTTTTCACGTTTCAAGTTTTCACCACTGAAGTGTGAAACGTGCAATAACGACGCACCGGGGAGCGAAATAACTGTGGTTTTTACTGGGTCAGGATTACTGCCACCGTGTTAAACTACAACTTATACCCCACGCGTAAAGTCAAAGAAACTTACGAACAAACAAACAAACAGACGTACGATTCCAGTTCTGTTCGAAGGTTCGCCTTCTTTTTTTGAAATGCGTTCACTGTAGTTTTTTTTTAAAGCGATCCTTTGTTTTTATAGCGTTATTTTTTTGTTTTGTCTTCAAATAAAGGAGGTTTGAAGCTTTTTGTCTTTTGATACGATTGTTGGATTACTGAAGTTATTTTTTAACCTTATGGAGGTTGAAAATTAAAGATAAGATAAAGATAAAAGTCATTTATTCAAAGTAGGCTTTTATCGTTATCTTATCTTTAATTTTCAACCTCCAAATTTTTGGGGTAGGTACCTATATTAAACCTGTCTACAGTCAATTTGTTTGGACAGCCTGTAAGTGTCCACTCTGCAGCCTCACCGAGCTATGTACCGTACAAATAGTGGTCCAAACCAAATAACCGCTCACATTAGATGTGCCCGCGTCGCTGTGTGTATGAATAATCATTAGCACATTCACTACAGATGTTCTGAATTCAGGAATTGAATTAACAATGCAAAATAATGATTATTTCTTGCTATTACATTTTGACGTTTCTATTTTTGACCTCTACGTTTTAATCTCCCCAGTTAGTACCCTCTAACATCCCTTAGGTTAAAATCAAAACTAATTTGACTGGGTACGCATGACGGCGTTTATTAAGCGATCCTAAAGTTAACTAATTGGCTGACATCAAGCATTTAGCTCGAACAAGATTAATTTTGCTAAATTATGAAGTAGGTACGTTTTTGTCTGAGTATGTAAGACCTACGATAACGTACAGATGCCAGCACATCAAGCTACTACAGTCTGTCAAATTTCCTTAAGAGATTTTCAAATTTATCGCTAAGCTCAATGGTTCAAAGTTGATTGGGCAAATTTTACAGTTTCAGGTAGCTTGATGTGCTGGTGTATACATTTTATGCAATCAATGGGTATTTTTGTCGGACCCTTACAGTGTGTGGTTTAATTTCTATTGAATCGCCATTATGATTATAATGACATTGCTTATGTACAGACAAGAGTACAAAGAAGTCCTTTTTCACTAGTTGTCTTGTCTATGCTATCGCGGCATAACTTCACGCACTTTCCCATTAAAAGTGAGAAGCGTTCCAATAAATGTACAGTCACCCGCACATCAGTAGACACACTTTGACCTTGAGACCGCCTCTATTTCCTACGACATAAGAGCTGTTTTCGCAGTTCAAATGTTTCCACTGATGTGCGGGTGACTGTACCTACTCGTATAATTGCAGGATGTGTCATTACTTAGTTATAATTTATTTAAAGCATCAATTTGATGGCATAATTTACTTACCAATGTGGATATTTAATTAACAAAAAGCAGTGCTGCTTTATCTATTGTTTATGGTCATTTTACATTATTATAATATGTAAAATATCTAGAGCCTTACTACAAAAAACTTTGGCAAAAGTTTGACACGTGTTTAAAATAATTTTGTAAAAAAATATTGTACGTGTCAAACGTATACCTATGTAAAAAAATCTATATTACCATCTTATTTTACATTGTGGATTTGCAATAAGTTTATGATTATGATTTAAATGTATACCTATACATTTTTTCTTTTTTTGTAGTAAGTGTTTACATTTACTAAACTGTGTTTTTACATTTACAAAACTTTACTCAAAACCTATTAACAGTCCTTTCAAAGTGCATAATGTTTCAAGTTAACAATAGCATAGGTACTGATAACTTGATAAGTTTCAAGTTTACGACAATTATGTGCGATCCGATCAGATGTCGGGAACAATCACTGGCATTCCGTTACAGGTTGAATGACCACCCGCGTGCCGACACCTCACCGCGTCATGTAATCATATCCTCACTTACTAACTTACGATAATCGATGTTCGTGTCATAGTTCTATCGATATTAATCTAATGTCATAGATTTTCAACAAAATAGTTAGACCAAAACACGACCTTATAACAATTTTATAATTTTTCCAGTATTCTATTGGATTATTATAATATCATCTCCCGAGCCTTTTCCCAACTATGTTGGGGTCGGCTTCCAGTCTAACCGGATTCAGCTGAGTACCAGTGTTTTACAAGGAGCGACTGCCTATCTGACCTCCTCAACCCAGTTCCCCGGGCAACCCAATACCCCTTGGTTAGACTGGCGTCAGACTTCCTGGCTTCTGACTACCCGTAACGACTGCCAAGGATGTTCAATGACAGCCGGGACCTACAGTTTAACGTGCCATCCGAAACACAGTCATTGGTGTCCAAGATATACTTAGAAAGTACATACAAATTTAGAAAAGTTGCATTGGTACTTGCCTGACCTGGAATGGAACCATCTTTAACCACCATGACTATATTGGATTATTACAATAAATTATTTAATAACTTAATCTTAAAAAACTTATACTTAATTTCTTAATCTTTGAACGTAAAAACGTGTTTTTTTTTAACAGCTGTCTATGGTCGTTTTTTATTGCTTTTTATTTACTTTTACTTTTGGATTTATTGGACCCGCAGTTTAAATAATTGAGTCGTTAGTTTAAACTTCTAAAATTAGTTAAACAAGTTAATAAGTGAATTGAGATACCTGTAGTTTTATTGGTATGCATACAAACAGCCTTGTTATTACGTATATGATGGATGAAGCATGAATCTTATCTTTTAAAATATTGTCTATGATCCAAACCGTCCGGAATTAACTGGTTTCGGATGCCATTACTTTTATCTCATAATAAAAACTCTTTTTATAAACAACTCAAATCTCAAGTTACAAAAAAATAACAATGGTGATGTCTCAATCAAAATCGACACAAATTGGTTCACAATAAAACATAAAACTTAAAGCTTTGCGGATGTCGGTTTACGTGTCGAGGTCAGCCATTGTTCGTATATTTTTATTATAGGCATTATGTGATAATACCTTGGTGTCTCGTCTGTCAAATTTACAATTCAATATGGATCCTCTTCCCTTGGTAGATTCGACTTTATCCATTTTTATTTATGTTAAGCTGGTTGTTAGCAAGCATTACTCATAATTTGTCCACGACCATTATAATTAAAATATCTCGACGATTTGGTTCACAGGTAACCTACAAGTTTTGAACACATAAGTACATGCAATTAAACACGTAAATTATTTGATTTAGGCCCAGTTTCACAGGTTGCTGATAAGCTGCTAATAGTTTATCTGGCAGATAATTTCATACAAATTCTATTCCATTTTTTAATTCATCTGTTAGATAGTGGCTATCCGTAACCTGTGAAACTGGCCCTTAGAGTAGGCCTTTGATTAGTTCAATAATGTGATTAAGCATTCACAAAAGTTAGAACATTAAAATACCGCAAAAACTGTTTAATTGACAAAGGAAACGTTAATAAAAAATGCACTTACATATCGTCATGCAATGAATAATATTTAATTGAATGTTTGAGACCAAAATCATGATGAGATGGTCACGAATCTGAACATCCACCTCACCGTGTCCAAGGCAGCATCAAAAGAAACCACACAGATACGCATCAGAGTCGCATCCTTCAAATAGCAGCAGCGCGCCATGAGCCGAGTTATTAGCGCGTAGGCGTTGCACTGCGTCGTCCTTAGTCCGCGCAGTTTAGATCTGAGCTATTGCGCTCGTTAAACGGCGCACATTATTGCTATGAGCAAGTTTACACAATGCCGACGCGGACCTGCTGGTCTGATCACCATGTACGGCGGAACAGGCTCTAAGTAGGTGTTTCGCTGTAAGCTATTTTGTTGGATCACGTCTAAATTCTTCGTAAGAATGGGCGCGTGCTTGTTTCGCTATTCCTTTATGTGAATACTACAACAAATGGATGAATTAACTAATCGTGTAGCCGACCATCTATGATAAGACCAAGTATGATGTGTAATAGCAACATTGCTGGGCTTGAGCCGCTTAATTCAGAGAAGTCATGAGCACGCACAATACAAATTGGCAATTTAAATCTTTTAAATTGATATTGGACAGAGACTCCAATAAGAGACAATTTTTATATCTATCCTATAAATATAATTAAACTGAAGAGTTTGTTTGTTTGCGCTCTAATCTCAAGATCGACTGCTGTACCGATTTTCGAAATTCCTTCAGTGTTAGACAGCCCATTTATCGAGGAAGGTTTTTCATCCGCGTGCGTAGAGTAGGTTCCCTCGGAACGCGGATGAAACCGTTGGCGAAAGCTATTATCTAGTATTCATTAAATTAATTTCAATCACCGTCGTAAACACACTGACATTGCATCCAACTTCCTCAGCTTACAAAGGTGGTCGATGCATCATAATGAAGTCAGCACTCCCAGGCCGCAGTTCTAGGTACGAGACAATGGGTGTCGCGGGAGGTATCGTGTCGATGTAATTATTGCGATGCCTGAGCGTCACCAATCCGTTATTTGTGGGAGAATGCATGTGTCTTGTGAATCTTTACTCTTTAGGGCTTTAGAAAGTTCACATTTAAATACAGCAAGAATCTTGCGTTGAGATTCTTTTAAGCTTCTTAAAAGGGGCGTTTATGGTGCTTTTCTGGCTCTTTGATACGCTCACTTCAGGCCTCGACTGTACCCCGCAGGCCTGCTGGGGCTGCGGGTTGTTTGCAAGAGTTACCGCGGCCATGGCACATAAAGCGCTCCAGAAGGAACATAGTGGGTTTTATTCAGTAAAAGTCTGACACTCCCTCCAAATGCTGCCTCAGCGGTAGGGACACTTGATTAATTCCCACGAAAAACAAAAGTCCTCCACTATCTGCGTGTATATAACAACACGCAGACATCTTTTTGCATAAAGCTCGAATTTATCACGCACGTAACAACCAGACTAAGAACTAGTGGCATACCACTAGTTCTTTATGTGATACATATATCAGTTATCGTCTAATAAGAGTGAGTAACATTTCATAGAGGATACAATCGGAATATTTTCGTTACATCATTACCTGTCACGACCCACATCGTTCACGATATTGAAGGTGATTTATAACATCATTTCATGGCGTATTTGCGGCGTGCCGGCTGATTCAGGAAGTCGCAATTACCAAGATCGATGCCCACCGAACTGGTTTAGAAAGCCGCTTGGCAGTCAAACGCTAAGCACCGGGAAATAAGAATTAGAGTCTTATGTATCTAGTTTGTAAGGAAATATTGACAGGCCTCCATCATTCCATGTACTTGCGCGATATAATTACCTTCAGCCAAGCCGGTGACCAGTAGAAAAGTCTCGGGCCGCTTGCGGACCAAATTCAGTACGGTTTTCACAAGTGAAGAGCAAGCAAGTTGTTCAATTTTAATCGTTCCGTTGGTTTGTTAAGGCACATTTTACCTTGTTTTTTTAGCTTGACAGAGAAGGAAAATATTGCACTATGCACCCGGTATAAAGGCTCTTGACTCTGTAAACATGCATAAAATCACCCAAAATGACAGTCAAAAATAGAATTTTACTATGACCAGTTTATAATACTGGGTAAAACATAAGCTCGACGTGCAAAGCGAGTTTTGGCAAAACCTGTATAAGAATCCGCATTGGATCGCAGTCACAATGCCCTGAGATCTCTTATCTCGGCTTTGCTAAACGTGCTTGTTCTTAGGTACCTTACCTGCTATTCACGGGAAAATAATGTATGATCGTCAGTAGTTCACACAGCACATTGAATGTCGAGCGAACAAATTAGCATTGGCAGTAGAATATTCCGAGAAATGACAACAACGGCCTATGTATTGTCTGAGTAGGGACATAAACCTGGTTAAAGAGGAGCTCGTGGCGAAGTAGCAGTTGCGCAGGTCAATCGCTTGACGCGGTCGCTCCGTGGATGGGTGTGATCTTGGTACGTCACGTTCCTCCGTGTTTTGGAAGGTGCGTTAAATTGTAGGGTTCCGGTTGTCATCTGTACATCTTTGGTTGTCGTTGAGGATAGTCAAAAGTCTGACAGCCAGTCTTACTAAGGGCTATCGGGTTGACCAGTTTACCGTCTTTAGTATGCCAGATGCCCTACATGTCTTTAAAATACTCAGCTGCATCCGGGTCTCCAGCAGCATCCAGTCTGGAAGGCGATCACAACTAACTGGAAAACGTTAAGCAGACTGACTAGAACCTCTTTGTATTTTACATGCGATAGGTAAATTTTCTTCTTTATCGTTTCTAGAATGGAGGGAAAAATTAATTCTTTAATATACATATGTTTACTAAAATAAAGCTATTATATGAATATACATACGTCCAGAAGATACCGTTGCCGTAACCACAGCGCATGAGATTCGGCAAAACCTAAGCCGCGTCTAGACATTCGATACCGAACACGTACCTAACTGTATCGATCGAGTATCGGTAATCGCCAACCGCAGTCACTGGTGAGCGACTTCCGAACATATCGTAGACAGTAGCGTTGAACATATCAATCTCTTTTTTTGTTTCTACTCTATGAATCGTACACCTGTCTTTTTTATGCTCTCTGTACTGTTAGCTCCAAAAAGTTTTGGCTGAGACGTATCGCCATACTTATTTTATGCAGTCTCTTGAGTTTTTTGCCTGTAAAAATAAACGTATGGCTGGTTTTTGCGAGAATATCTTGTTTACAGTGGTATACCTAAGCTATATCTATTTTTATTATAAACTAGCTTTAGCCAACGTACCAGAAAGTGATTTTTTTTGTGTGTGAAACAAGATAATCCATCCTCCATATTTTAGGTGCAGAAGAAAGTTGAAATCTATTTTGAGTATAATATTAATATTATAATAAGAAACTTCATTTTAATGAATGCTGATATTTCTAATAGTTCCAATAAACCTAATCTGTTACCTAAGGCGTGGACGAACGTTTGAATATTATATGGATAAATTAGGTTTTCACGAGTCATAATAAACTTTAAAGACTGCTTTTCGAATTTATTATCTTGTTTAGAAGAGGTTCGTAATTCGATATTAGATATTCACGATTATGAGAATAAGGAGGAGGTATTTACTTTCAAATAAAGTAGGCAAATATATTCGTCTTAACTTCGCATGACGTATGTAGCTTATATGTAGTTAAATTCACGAACTAGATATTTAACAAAATAAAAAAAATGCTGCTGTATTTATGTATTAATGAAAATCCTCAACAGTATTTTAACAAAACTGTCTAACCTTATTATGGATTCAGTTTTTACCACATTTTTACAGACGTCAGTAGGTCAACCTACCTGAATGACTCAAATTATATCAATCGAATATTAGATAAAACGATAAATAGTCATTTACAATGTGGGCTGAAAATCAGCATTTTTTGAAGGTCAATTCTACAAAAGCCAGCCCCCAATAACGCCCCCCCTACACCACTTCCTATGTGTTATCGCTGTTAACCTTCCACTATCTTGATAAGGTTGAAAATATATTAAAGAAATTTGACAGATTGAGGTAGGTTGCTGGCGTCCGTACTTTAAAGAGGGTGCATGCTTCACTTGTTATTTGAAATTAAGAGTTTCCAATAAAGCCTGCGTTTACTCTTGCATAAGAAGGTACCTCTAAATATAATTACATACATCCAAAGAGGAAGGGATACCTGATATACTGACACGGACTGACACCAACTCGATTCCTAGTTGCAGCTACATATTGAGTTTCTAATCACGCTATTAGATACGTTCTATCATGAAGTACTTATTGCGTCCGATCACTTAGATAGGCAGAATTTATTGCAGAAAATCTAGACTTAAAATTAGTCTGACAAAATGTATGAAATATATTTTCTAATTAATCTAAGTTCCCGTGTAATGATTTAATCAAATTAATACGTAAGTACAGGTTTTAACGTGAAGAATTATTGATTAATTAAAAGACAAGCATTACAAGCTATATATTTATAAACTAACGAGATTAAAGATCCAAATCAATCGGGGATTAATTAGCACAGATAATATAGAAAACATTACGAAATAGGCACAGACGCCAGCACATCAAGCTACTACAATCTATCAAAGGACATGTCCGCTTTTTGAATGGACGTTGGTTTTTTATTCTGAATAAAATCTAACCAGCATCAATGTTTACTCATATAGATACGACAAAAATATGGAACATAAAACCACTGAAATCATATTTTTAAACCGGAGGGGTTTAAAAATATGATTTTTAAGATATTTAAGAGAAAATACAAAACTTAATAATTGTAGTTATGACTATTTTTTAGTTATTGGCCACCCTTAAAAAGGTAGTTTTAACTAAAATATCGCCACACTGGGATAATAATTCATATTTCAAACAGTAACTGTCATAAATTGACACAGGAAAACTGTTCCCATAAGTCAATATTGACAAGTTTACTTTTTTTTGGGGTGCGTTCACTTCAGTAGCCTAGATAAATCTTAAGATTCCTTTGTTTTAGAAGTTAATTCTCACTGAATTAAAATACGATTTTTATTCAAAATTGGAGGGCTTTAAAAATGTTTGACATAGTCAGAAGCCCTTAGTTTTGGGACGTCTATTCAAATATGTTTACCTTACCGTGGTTGGAATTATTCAATAATAAAAAACCATTTCTGGACATGTCCTTTCCTTAATATATGTATGTATATTCAACTTTATCGCTGAAGCATAGATATGGTTAAAAACTCATTGGGAAAATTTTGACAGTTTCGGGTAGCTTGATGTGCTGGCATCTGTACATAACAGTGAAACTAATTGTATTTCATTTGAAAACTTATCAATCACACTCTATATATGTATATGTAAAATTAAATATCTGAAGAAAGTAGAAAGCAAGGCGTAAAACTAGATCATTTGATACTGAAAGCTTATAAAAAAAGCTAGAATCTTAAGAGTCACCGCACACTGCAGACTAATCCGTCGGCCGATGGTTATCGGCCTCATAAATTAGTCATCTGCCTAGACTTTTCCTAAGCTATGTTGGGGTCAGCTTCCAGTCTTAACCAGATGCAGCTGAGTACCAGTGTTTTACGTGGAGCGACTGCCTGTTTGACCTTTTCAATCCAGTTACCTGGGCAACCCGACATCCCTTGGTAAGACTGGTTTGGGCTCAAACGTCAGCACTTCAAGCTACTACAATCTTTCAAATTTCTTTAGTATGTTTTCAACTTTATCGCTAAAGTATTATGATTCAAAAGTATATTGGGAAAATTTTACAGTTTCGGGTAGCTTGATGTGCTGGCGTCTGTACAGTGTGCGCCGGCTCTAAGTATTTGGTGTTGAAAAGAAAGGAATTCTTACACCTATTGTGTGCGGCTCGTAAATCACACAAGTATTGTAATGCGATATGAAATCTATCATTGGATTAGCTGTTTTCTTCTTGAGATTCGCAGTACCTTTCGTCTTGGATATCGTTAGAAAGAATGTACAGACGCCAGCACATCAACCTACCTCAATCTGTACAATTTCTTTAATCGATTTTTCAACCTTATCACAATACCGGAAGGTAAATATTTGATTAGCAAAATTTGACATATTCGGGTAGGTTGTTACCTTGTTGGTACCTGCTGGCGACAGTACTAACTTTACCTCGAAAAAGTACTTATTAAATAATACTTACGACTTAGATTTAATTAATTCAGGATTAATCTTAACATTTATATTATAATAAAATAAAAACAAGCTAAAGAAACAAGCTTAACATAAGTAATTAACAACAATATTTTCAAAGAAAATGACAAATTACATCCATTATTTACGAACGATAGTTTCTAAACATTTTCTTAAAGTAAGATTTGTTAAGCCGACATACTTTCTACATAAATGGTAAATATTACATGGGCAGTCGAGATTGAAAGCCAAGGCAAGCATCGTATTCTGCCAGGGGCATTAACTGGAATGATGAGTTTATTAACGAAGAAAGTACCGCTAAGGGCGTTTTGATACGAAAACTTTTGACATACTTTTAAGGCTGTCAGGTATTTTAAATTTGTGCTTAGATTAAGCAGGTTTTTGCCAACTTGTATTTAAAACAAATATTTTGCATATACATATAACGTATTTTCAATTGAAATTACGTATAATTTGTACAAGAAATTGAAAAAAAAAATGTTTTATCACTGTCATTAGCAATGGTCTAGCTGAATAAAGAAAATAACAAACAACACAGCAATCATTTAACTCTAAATTCAAGTAAAAAAGGAACAAATTACCGACGATTCGCAACGCCGATCATAAATCCGTAGAGCCGTGCCAACCAGCTAATTGCAACAGATAAATGAGAGAGATAAAATGTTTGGCAATCTGTCGATAGATCTGCTCGGTCGCAATTTATCGCCAATTAAATTTGCATATTCCATTGAGGATTGTCCACCTTTGTAATTTTACCATTTATGGAAAGACTTCTTAAGGGTTTGCAAGGAAATTGTTGGAGATAAGATGGGCTATTGTGTAATTTCTTCAGCCGTTGAGATTAATTTTCTACAACTTCAGCGGATCTTGTCTATGATAAATTTATTTTGGTTTTGTTTGCATCTATAAGGACGATCTTTGTGGGAGCTCTTTCATTATTTCTATCTATCCTATTCTATGTTGTTACGAAGTAACTAAGTTCCTATCGTTTTTAAACATTTATCATCTCTCAAGTTACGTATTCTTACTTTTTCTAACTTTTTCCTTACATTATCCATAATTAATTATTAACTCTCACGGAAAGATGTCTAGCTAGATATGTTTATTATCCTCCTTACGTCATAGAGAATCGTCGAAAACTATCGCGTTTTATCGGAGATCGGATCACTCGTCACGTACGAAATGCGAACACACTTGTTTGAGCAGAGGCTCGCGTGCAAGACTTGTTGTCTTCGAGGCAGTAAACTGGGTCGAACACTTTCCCAGAGGTTCACTTTACTCGCACTTTGACGCTTATTCCAATACTCATATAATTAATATACTCTTAGATATATAACTAAGTGAATGTTCGGAGGCCGCTGAGGCGCTTGGCTTTTTGTTGATTGATTTCCTACTGGCACTTATGAAGGTAACTTCCATTTGCATAATCTTGAGAATGCTGTATTTAAGAAATCTCAATTATTATTTCTAGAAATATTTTTGTAAATTAATTATAAGTACATACACGTAATTATAAATGTTTAGTAGAATACGATCCGCTACGAGTTTAAATATAGCCAAATTACACATTATTTCGTGCGCCCCGTATGCTTTAAACAAACGTCAAGCGTTTTCTCTAATCGTGAAAATCTGAAAAACAGATATTTACTCGTTATTAATGACTTTTATACGTGATTAATTCGTAACTAATAGTTAATAGCCCGTTCAATGTTTGTGTTCGCATAGCCGCGTTAATTTTATTGCAATATCACTGTTCATATATGCTTTGAATAAAAATCAGTCATTTGTTTTTGCCCAAATTGAGCGTCACCTATGTCCATACGCAGACAAAAAAATAGATAGGCAGTCGCTCCATGTAAAACATTGGTACTCAGCTGCCTTCGGTAAGACTGGAAGCCGACCCCAACGTATTAGCTTGGGAAAATACCATCTAGATAATTTTAAAATATTATTGAATCTAGTATTACGAGACTGGGTGTGTTTAGAAAGTATGTAAATAGTATCACATCAAGAACCGCCTTCATTTTATACTGCCAGCACATCAAGCTACCGAATAAAAATACCGAAACTACGAAACTGTCGAATAGTCCCAATCAACTTTGAACCATATTCTTCAGCGATGAAGTTGAACATCTATTAAATAAATTTAACAGATTGTAGTAGCTTGATGTGCCGGCGTCTGTACGTTAGTTTAATATGGTAGACCTAAATCTAAGAGCCAGCACAAACACAAACTCCTAGAAGCCAAATTAAATGATAAATTCCACTTTCTCCACTTGTTCTTTCTCCTTTGGGGAGTTTCTCCGGTACCGTTACCAACTTGGGTGCATTAAGAACATTTCCTTTGACATTATGAACGCTCAGATCTGGCAGAACAACTATTGTAGGTCATAAAATAAATCAACTAAATGTGCAATGTTTAATTTCAGTCGCAATTCGCATAAGAGCTTGACAGACTTAAAATCAAGCTGAGAAATATCTCGCTTCGGTAGAATAAACTACGTTACGTTTAGCAATTTTCTGTCACAAGGAAGTATTTAGATATAAATAGAAATTATTTTACATAAGTTTAGAATAAAACATTCGTATTATGAAGATTATAATAAGTTTTTGTAACAACCTTGGCAATTTAAATTAATCTATTTAATAAATTACCGAGATAGTTGTGAATTCTCCAACTTAATATAATTTTTCGAGTATCTGGCCTTCGCCAGCGATTTTAGCTACGTCCCTTGGGAGTAGGTACTTCGATATGGATGAGATGGGCTATCTAACACTAAAATAATTTTCCATATCGCTCCAGTAGCTCCGGAGATTAGCGCATTCAAATAAATATTTTTTTAGCTTTATAATACTAGTACATACCTATAGATAAAATTTTGATGAGGTGTATGTTTGTGATTAATATTTTTATAGCCTAATTTAAATAATGAATATTTTTATATTTTGACCCCAAAGAGCAAGATGTGTACCAGATTGATCGCACAACCGCAAATATAGCAACAAAATCACGCGCAAAGATATTTCATGCTTATGAGCAAACACAAATTCTAATCGCAATGCAATCAACCTATTTATTTACGCTCTGATGAATCAGCGAGGCATGGGAAATACATTATCGATATGTTTTTGTTTCAACACTGCATTATTAGGATGCATCCGACACGGTAATCGCATGGAATTCATAATTGAACACAATAATTAATCGACTAATGTTATTAAACGTGGAATTTTGTACAGTGAGGAAGGGGAGACCTCTAGAAAATTGGCAATGAATTACATGGGAGCTATTTAAAATTCTGATGTCAGAGCCATATGCTGCGGGTTGTTCGTAAGAGATACCGTGGCCCTAACACACAGGACCTTCAGAAGGAACATGGCGGGTTTTAGTCAGTAAGTCTGACACTCCCCTACAGCTGCACCCTCAGCTGGAGGGGTCATTTGACGATTGCACACGAAAAAAAAGGGCAGAGTCATATTGATCAATAAATAAGTCAAAGGTTGTGGCTTTTTTTTTCAGTAAAGTGTCATGTCACACATGTCAAACATGTCAGTGATATTAACGCGGTATATCCAACAATTTACGAGTATGTCTAATTTGCGAGTTGTGTTAAGTTATAATCGTTAATGTAGATACACATAGAGAGACAGGATACCGGCGCTTTGTGGTACATTATAATGACCATCGTAACGTCTATGCAAATTATAGTCTGGCCAGACTAGAAGCTAGACAATTATTCATTAGCTCATGACGTTAAGCTACGAGATTAAAGGTTTTCTAAAACAAAATTTCTGCTATATAATATTTAGCAAACTGATTCCTAGGAATTCTATAAAATCGTCCAAGCTTCAGAGAACACTACCAATTCATTACACTCTTGCTAACTAGTCCTTGATAGATTTATAGCGATTCTGCTAATTTTGATTCAATTTTCGAGACATCTGATTCGGATTAGTGCATCAAGCTTATACGATCTGTCAATTTTACTTAATAGATTTTCAACGCAAAAAATGCAGTCTTAAATTGACAATTTAAATTTTCGCGCCAAAACGGGCCTACGGTTCCGATGACGTCATTCGCGTCTGACACTAGTCGTACTTGTTCGTTGCCGGCTTTCATTCATTTGCATTTTTCTCGACTTCAGAGATATTTTTCAGTAAAAATTTAAAATGGATTATCCGTCAACATCAGGGGATCATAACAATACCACCAATGCTCCGAAAAAAATCCGCGTTGACTCATGTTTTGTCATCTACTTCAACAAAGTTTTGACTGGACCTTCTGACCCAAAACTAAGAAAAAAGTGGTTCCAAGCTGCGAATGGGAAGGATAATTATTATTCTCCAAAAAAACGCGAAATTCTTGAGAGCATTTAATTCATTCCTTCAGATTTATCCTTATTATACTAGAGACAAACATTTAAACTTTCACATTTGTAATATTATTAAGATAGTACTTGCTGATGAAGAACTGAATTATTATTTCTTTCATATTTCAGATTCATCTTTAGAGTGTTCATTAATCACAGAAACACATGATTCTGAAAATTTTCAAATATCCAATGATAAGAGTGTACAGGTGTCTATATATCCTCAGAAACGATCGAAACAAGCTCAAGTAGAAATGGAAATACCTCAAAAGACTGTAGCTTTATCACCTAAAAAAAATCAATAAATCCAACTTCCATTTTAATCTGAAAAACACAATTAATTTTCGCACAAACTAATTACATTAATGTTCACCTTTACAACTATCTATAACCTCAAATAAGTTGTCATAACGGGAGTGACGTCACTGAACGCTGATTGGTGTTTTGAAATACGTTTCGTTTCAAGTCACTTTAATTTTTAATTATTCGTAAAAATCAACATTATGTAAAATAAAAACGTTACAGTAGTCTTTCTTTTATACTTTTTAAAAATTTTAATGATAAAATTTTCAATATATTACATTTGCATCTTCCCTATTAGATACGGGACTATAACTGCGCTTGTTAAACAGTAAACATTGAAGAACATTCGCTTCTTCTTTACTGGTACCTATTTCATCAAGTTTATTTGACCAATCCACAATCCGCTATGTTGATCCTGAATTCTAATTGGGTAATTATACCTTGTACTCTAACTTCTATCTACTGTGTCATAAATTTCATTGCTATCGACATCGTAGGCTCTTCGTACGGTCGTTTGTAGAGTTTACGAGACAAGCACTTACTTTCGTAGTACTATTCCGTGATTTCTATTACATTTGGCTCAAGGCAAGTACAGCATGACATTGCATTGAAACCAGGATCGTGCAGATGATGAACCATAGGTTATGGAAGCTAAGAGTCCGATAAAGTTACTGCGGATTTCAATTGCAATAGTTATGAAGGACTTTTGTATGGCACACTCAATCATTTGAGAACGAATGTTTTATTTACAGTGAACGAATTACCCGTGAACGAATTAAAAAATAATAAATACACACTGTCGCAGGATGACGGCTTTGTATAAATTTTGCTGTTAAAATACATTGTGAAGAAGTTGTAAATAAGTGTTGTTATTTAGACCTGCCTTACACTTACATATATTGTCAGTCAAAATCTTTCTCTAGTAAGCAAATCAATATATAAATGAGGATTTTCTCAGACTTGCAAAAGTATTGATACAGATATGAGCGATGGCCAATGTAAGCGAAGCGCTTTCAGAGTTCCAGTGAAAAATGTTCATTCTACAAATGTTGACATAATCGGAGTGCCTCATCTGCTTGCATGACTTGCCGGAATCCGCGCCTGTCGGAGAAACGCGGAATGCGTCGAAAGTAAAATTACAATGATTTAACGAATTGCGGATTGACCGTCGCGCAGTCAGGCTTAACAACTGAACAAGTAAATGGGATCTTCAAGATGACCGGATCCGTTTGCCATTACCGGCGAATGATTGCTTGTTAAAAGTTAATGTTCCGACGCTTTCAAATTTGGACTTAATGAGAATAATATCGATGACGCGTCTATTTTTTCATTGCGTTGTAACGTGAGAAAACCTAATTTACTTTATAACGTACATTTATATTTAATGCGTATAATTCATATGACTTTTATTAGCTTAGGTATTCCAATTTCTACGGACCGGAAAAAGATGAAATTCTGAAAAATATCTCGCAGCAAAAAAGGATCGCCTAAAGTAGAACCTATAAATAAACTGCCATAAACAACGGTGTTCATTAAAACAGCAACTAATTAGGTGCGATCTGACACTACATATATTTCTGACGGCGGTAAGGCTCATTTTATGTTGGAAGTGACTTTAAAGGCGCCTCTGAGTCATTGAATACGGCGCTTATGGTCACGGACCAATTACGAACTTATTTTTCATATTGTAAAACAAGTTTGATACAAAACCGCTGTCACTTGTTTACTGTGTAACGAATTAAGTTTACTTATAGTCGTTTCATATAACTGCTATCGCATATGAACTGTTTTTGCAGTTTTAATTTTAAAAGGATTCAACAGTTTACTTATTGATTTTTTGTAGACTAACAAATAAGAGTATGTATGGGCTTAATACCACAAAAAGATTGAATTCAGGAGAATAATACAAAAGGAGAATATAACGCCTGTCCCAATCATAACAGCAATGTATATCTTGTGTCGCGCAGCTGTTGCTTTACATAAATATTTATCTTCTAGCGTTGACGAGTAATCTAACTGATTAAACCATCATTTAAAGTAGCCAAATCTTTGTGAATCTATCCTACTAAACGCATTTCATCGTAGTAGATAATGGAATAAAGGAGCGGTAAATCTCACTATCGAGCAATCTCATAGCTGAAACAGGAGTCAGCCATTGAGATAAAGGAGTCGTCGTATTCTAGTTTCGGAAACACTACATTTCCAAGATTTTTAAGACCTGCTTCAATTTAAGCTCTATCACTGGACCCATAAAGTCTAAAATACAATTTTCTCGTTTCAGAACCAAAGCAGTGACCACTAATGTGTGGGTCGGGTGTGTCGCGATGCGGGAGGAGGACCTGGAGGTGGCGCTCAAGGTGGTGATCGTGGGCGACGGCGGGGTGGGCAAGTCCAGCATGATCCAGCGGTACTGCCGCGGGACATTCACCAGGGACTACAAGAAGACTATAGGCGTCGACTTCTTGGAGCGACAGATTGAGTAAGTTTTACCTTTTTGATATGAGGTCCATAAATCTCCAGCTATACTTACTTCCTTACACTGTCGTTTCTTACTCCTTCGTCTGTCTGTCACGCTTTCACGCCAAAACTATTGAACTGATTTAAATAAAATTTGGTAGATATAGCCTACAATGTGAGAAAAGGCTACTCTTTATCCGGGTGCGCGAAGTAGCTACCTTGTGCACCCGCTGAGGTAGAACCACGGGGAACAGCTAGTCTTAAAGGTATTTTCAGCTTAGCTTGTTTTGTTCAGAATATAACGAGCAGTTTGAGGTACTGATGAATTTAATGTGATGGGATACTCTCTAACTCCATAGCTTTAGTACCTAGGCAAAGGATAAATAGTCCCAAAATGTCGAAGGAGGAAGAGTAGTACATATAATTTAATCTGGTTCAACTAAAGTTAATAACTTTCAAAATAACAATGTTAGCCAGTTATCTTGCATGCATTTGTTTACATGACCTGAAAACAGTTCATAAGTGTTTTTTTTTAATCATCACGTTTGTAACTTTTAAATAAAAATACCTAATTTAGAACCAAAAGTGATAACTGTGAAGCGAATTATAATATCTAAATATATTTTCTAGATACATCGGCAACGTACCGCCAGCACCTCGAGCTACTGCTATCTGTCAAATTTCCTTAATAGATTTTCAACTTTATCGCTAAACTATACGGTTCATAGTTGATTGGGAAAATTTGACGGTAGAAAATTCGCCGGTACACACGAATTACAGATACACACAAAAAATCGGTAAAACATGACAAAATTATGCACGTCTTGGCTCAGCCATGCAGAGAATATAAAACTGCAAAAACGAATTATACTCTTAATAAGATTAATATTGAGCGATCATCGAGGGGAAGTCTAGACACTACATGCTCGTGTACGCATTTAGATAATTGCGATTTAGACAAGTCTTTATGTCGTGCAGTCACGGAATATGTAACTAGGGTAATTAAGGTAATCAGGATCCACCGCAGGTGTGGTCCGATGTTGCATTGATGGCGTACTAAGAGTCATTGAGTGCCAGCAATCTGGAGGAAATGGGGGGTAATTGAATTGCTTGAGCATTTCGACGAAGACGATACGGGAATGATATTTTCCGCTTTACTACAAGGAATATATAGTTTCTAAAGAAGTATATTAACTGTTTAATGGTTTATTGTTTATAGAGGATGCTGTTTTCCAATTCAATATGATTACCTATCCTATATCTAATTGTTGTTAATAATTGCTAATTATTGTGTTTCTTTAAACTTTTCTATGGTATCGTAGGTTAAGTAGGTACCTACTTAAACATTGAGCATTGTTCCTAAGGAAGAGCGGAACGACCCAACATAAGCATTTACATGCTTCCTAGGTAGTTTTGCCAACTAAATAATATCCCAAGAAACACATTAAATGTAAAAAAAAACAAGTCTCTCTATGCAATCTTTACATCGTAAAAAGTTTTGAGGCATCGTAGCCAAGTCCTGTTCAACTTAATTTGTTACAATAAATCAACATTTAGAGACTGTTTCAATAGATTTATTGATATTATAATAATAGTGTCTTTGTGTAATCATTACTTTCATTAAAGTTGTCTCAAAAGGGCTTTAGCGTGTTGGCTTCGGCCCCACGTTCGCCTTTTGATAATCCGGGGCTCTGTAGTCCCGTGGTCTAGAAGTGACTTGCCATGTCCTTCCGTCATAAAGCTGAACTAATGTAAAAGCCTTAATCTTCAGGATCGACGGCGAGGAAGTCCGGCTGATGCTATGGGACACAGCAGGGCAGGAGGAGTTCGATGCCATCACGAAGGCGTACTACCGCGGCGCACACGCATGCGTGCTCGCCTTCAGCACCACAGACCGAGACTCGTTCCTCTCGCTACACTCTTGGAAACTCAAGGTATTACCATCCTCTGATTTGACCTCGCATTATCGCTAGATCTTCCGAATCTCAGCTAAAGTGACTTTGTTGTCACTTTATGTAACAGCTCAGATCCATCACGAAATCTGGGAGGCAAAAATTATTACATTGACACCCTGATGCCATTTCTTGTAAACGGCATCAAAGTCCAGGATATACAAATATTTTCAAATTTGCATATCGAAAGAGCATCGCTATCATGAACGTTTGACTTCTAGCAGTTCATTCATACTCATAAATACACTTAGTAGGTAGGTCACTCGGAAGAAAGTACGCATTCACATGAGATAGTCTTCATAATTAGTTTTAGAATTAAGATGACGCAATCATTGCAATCTGTTTATGTCTATTTTTTATATCTAGTCTGTAAATACTGTAGTTAATGAAACACGTGTAATTAGGGACATACTAATCGTATGCAAAATCTTCCGAGCGTGCGAGTGCCTGCGAGCACGGACCTTCCAAGGGATTTGATTTCGCTGCTAGTGCAAGCAATAAAAATGCAAATGAGTCCGTATTGCCGCGCGTTTGGCAACTGTTGATACTTTATGGTTATTGTACGTTAATAGCCATACAATGGTCATTGGCCGCATTCGACCCTCTTAACGATTGAACTAACTTGTACAACATACATGTTAATGTTTCTCGTACTGGTTATTATACAGAACACTTTTTACGCCATTTTATTGCAATCGAGTAGCGAGAAACTGCTGAGAAAATGTTAAAGCAGTTAATAATGTCACAATGTTTATTTCCTTATTTTTAAAACTGAGGTATTAAACTACTTTTACATTATTTAATCTAAAACATAAATCTTCAAAACATACATTTTAATGCTATCTAGCTTTTAAAATTCAGTTCCATGTTCCTAGATATTTTGTTAATTGAAGCAGCACATTAAGATAAGTGAGGTCGTGACTCGCTCACACAGGCGCCCGTGTCCCGACACGACCATACAGCACTATCTACTACACACAGCTATCAAGTAACGCACATCGACTGTTTACATTCCCCAACTATATTTGGACCGGTACATTCATCTTAAATCTAGTAATTATTAGCGAAGATGCACGGCTCTCACGCGTTCCTCTTCACCTTCGCCTGTTTAGTGTGTGCAGTCAACTGTTTTACCAGCAGGGAGTCTATATGCATACAATACTATGCCTCAGGAGAGAATTATGACTTGAACGAGTTGCCAGAACAAATGTACGGAGTTTACTTCTGGCCCCCGAATCAGAGACAACGGAACAGCTGCGAAAATATCTCCTTCAAGAAGATGTTTATTCAAGAAGCGATGCTGAAGTCTAATGAGTGCAACACCCTCAATTTGCCGGTGAACGAGACGGTGATGAAAGCGTCATATGTCAACAACTCCGGCAAGACGGTCAATTTAGTGTACTACGGTGATCAAGAAGTGAAGAACATGTATCGTGCTTGTGATAAAAATATAGCCAAGTACATATTCAAAAAAGTGAATGATTCGTATGTTTTGGGTATCAATTGTTCAGCTGGTGGTCGCGGAATATTGTACTCTAAGTTCCTGCCGAGCTCTGCAGAAGTGCAAGCTGTCGTAGACAGCATTGAAATCATGAGTGGACGCGAAGGAAGCCCGGATTGCCATCTTAACTATTAATCTTTTATTACTTAAATGAAATTAAATACTTATTAAATAACATAATTTTTAACGCGATGTTCTTATTTCATACACTTTATCTCAACGAATAGGTAATAATTGATAAATGTTTGTAATGATCGTGAAGTTTTAAGATTACCTAACTACATTTACATATTTTTTTTATTTCAGGTGGAGAATGAATGCGGAGAAATCCCGACAATCATAGTTCAAAATAAAATTGATTTAATGGATCAGTGTGTCGTCGGGCCGTAAGTATATTGTCCATGTATTTTTTTGCACTGTTTGTGTTTATTGAAATACCATAACACTACTATATTAGGGCAACCGTGGAGCTCTATTTAGCATACTTTCAATGGACACCGCATTGTGCCCTGAGGAACGCCATATTTTTTTAATGCATAAAATTCGTTTAGAACGGTCGTTCCAATTTTAAATATTTTAAGAGCCATAGAGATAGATCAATCTACTTTCTCTTGTCTTCTAATCTGTACAAGGCTATCATTTCATCTTTAATTAATTCATTCTGTAAAGATCGATGTATCTAAATCTTTAAGACATCTAAAATTCCATGAATTTTACCGCTATCTATTGTTACAAGTAAAAATAAAACACCTTATTTATAAATATCGTCAAAAATATCCTTTATTGTCCCTTTACTTTTGTTCAACTTTTCCTAATATAGGTATGTGTAGTCAACATTAATCAGGTCGGGGAAGCAGATGAGATTATTCGCAGATATAATTACTCACTTTTGGTTCCCTGATTTTAAAAAAATTCACCTCACTTCCAGAGACGAGGCGGAGCTGGTGGCGCGTGCGCTGGGCTGCCGACTGATGCGGGCGTCAGTCAAGGAAGACGTGAACGTCGGCGCCGTGTTCCGGGCGCTGGCGGCGCGGTGCCTCTCCGATATGCGGCGCGACGACGCTGACGCGCTGCCGCCTTGTCAGGCGCCTGTTATAGGTGGGCTGTTACCATATTTATTAATTTCATTCATTTTTCATACTGATAACTGACTATTAGCAACAGGAGTTAAAACAATAAAAAGTACCTATTTATCTATGTATCAAAAGTACGGATTTTAGTCCGAATACAAACGTGAAGAGATTGTGAAACGATTTGAATTCGAATTTCTCAAAAATCTAACAATCTCGTGCTCCCTTCGTTCACACAGAGTCGTAATAACGCTGATTGGTGCTTTATCTAAAATTGAGAATACGTGTATTTTAATTCAGCAAAAAAACAATTCATCTAATTAAATTAGGATAACACATGTTTGAATCACATTTGATTCGATTACGCAATGCATTATTTTAATGATAACAAGTTACGTAAACCATGCCTTCTCTGTCTTACTGATAAACACAAATCTGATTCCAGGAACATTTACAAACCACAACAGCAATGGTACGATCCTGCTGCGGCCGACGAAGCACCGCCCGGGAGGCAAGAAGAAGAATGTCCTGCGGAACGCTTGCAGGCTACTGTGATCAAGACAATACTGTGTCACTGCTCAACTTAAACATAATTAATACTTGAAGCCAGATTAGACCTGGGGAGTTAGCAAAGACGTCTTTCTACAACCGTTTGTAGAAAAGAAAAAAAAAATGAAATTTACATTTCAAATCGATAAATCACGTGGTCATAATGTGATTTTAAATGTCATTTCCATACATTTTTCTCGTTTCTACAAGCGATTACGTGTGTAGTAAGACATCTTGGCTAGTAGCTAGGCCCTGGGGAGTAAGCCAAGATGTCTCTCTACAAGCGTTTACGATTGAAAGACAAAAAATGTAATGAAGGAGTGAATGGAATTATGGAAATGACATTTCAAATCACGTTATGACCACGTGATTTATCGACTTGAAATGTCATTTCCATACATTTTTATCGTTTCTACAAGCGTTTACGACTGTAGAAAGACATGTTTACTTACCGCGCTGGAAAGGTAATGTGGAATATGGAAAAAGATTCCCCCCAAAAGCACCCAGCTGATATTCTATACATATTACACAAAACTTTCGGATATGCAGGTCATTTAGTTTTCTGTGTAAAGGACAAAAAAGTGATTGCAAAATTGTTGTCTGTTAAAAAATATTATTCTCCATTTCGATTGTCTTCGAATTTCATTAAAGGTCCAGAAAACGACCTGAATTTTAGTCGAATAAGAAAGCTGTTTAGTCATATTTTAATGTTTTTTAGTTAGTTTATATTGAAATAACAAATCTATGTAAATATTTTGTACTTATCTAACTATTCATTTTATAAAAAATAAATTATTTGCGAGTAAAGTGAATTAATTTCATTTTAAATATAGCTTCCGTCAGCGGTTTTACACGCTTCCCGTGGGATTCAGACATTTGTAATTTTGTACAGTCATATAACATCCACAGCGCTGTGTAAGTTTGAGTAATTTTGTTGTTAAGGTATCTACTACTACTAATTCCTAAACAATTACAACGTAAAATAAAACAACAAACAAATATTTTACAATACATTATGTATTTAAAACGACGATATAACAATAAAATTAAGACCTAAAGATTTAAGAAATATCTATTATCCTAAAAAATGCAATGAAAAACACATGATGCGTTGCGGCTTCAAAAAAAAAACTCTTACGACCATATTGCAGGAACGGGGTTCACTTGGGAAAAATGGTCATATTTCACCCTGTCACCGTGATGGTCGTTCACAAACATCCATTAACATGACGAGCCACAGTATAAAAACCGTCTACCACTAGTTCTGCCCTGACATTTTATGCCAAGATAAATTATAGGTTTACATAACTGGTGTACAAAGACCTTAAGCTATTTGTAAGCTAATCCGAATTAAATAATATTCTGGATTGTACTTACATACAGTACTAAAGTGGATAAATAGTACAGACAGCACATCAAGCTACCCGAAACTGTAAAACTTTCCCAATCAACTTTGAAGCAAATGCTTCAGCGATAAAGTTGAAAATCTATTAAGGAGATTCGACAGATTGTAGTAGCCTGATGTGCTGCCGTCTGTACAATCTCTTGCTTTCGAATACATGAGATTATTCACGTATAGTAATGATTGGCAAATATGGAACTTAAGCAAAAGTAATAAAGTACAAATTTAATTGGCTATTTTCTATCGGTGTTGGTTAAGGTATTAAAAATGAGTAATAAATCAATAATTGACCATTTTTTTATGTCTAAGAAAACATTTACTGTAATCTCGCTTTCTATAGTGACTGATCAATAAATACCGTCGATGTATGACTATTCTGCCAGGTAATTTAAGGATATATGTAGGTATATTATAGGTAACAACGTGCGACGGAGCTGCAAATAATATGAAAATAAATGGATTGCAGAGAGGAAAATAAAGATCGAAGAAAAAGATATTAAAATAATTTAGATTAGATATATTTTTTCAATTATCTATAAAGTAACAATAAATCCGTGGAAGCCTTAGCTTTTAAACGATTCATAGAACATTTTAGCGTAGAACAATAAGCTATAATGACACATATTTTGATTTTGACACAAAGAAGGGTCGAGCAGAGATTTTTCAAGTCAAACTATTATTGACTTTATCATCATTAAAATAGAGTTCCAAATCAATTAACACAACTGTGACATCATAGTACCTGCTTGCGAATGTTGTTTATTGAATTTAGATACAATTTTAATGACGATAAGGTTGACAATAGTTTGTCAGTAAAATGCGCGCCGCCATATCCGTGCCGGTCTTAAGAAATTTGGTTTAATTATTATTTATATATATAAAATCTAATATGTCCATACATACGTCATTGAGCATAGATTTACTTGAATAAGTACAGTTCTATATTACTTAAGTAATACAGTGTTAATTGTATAATACCAGTTGGGTAAGTAGTATTAGTATTAATTTCCAAAATAAAAAAAATACATTATCTATAAATATAACAAATCAATTTATATAACTTTTAACTGTTAAGGAGATATGCTGTCCGCTATTTTAAATTGAACGAATGCAGAACAAATGTTTGACTTCCATGAGTAAATTTTTATTAAAAAAAATCACCATTGACAATTTGCACTCACTACACTGGACAAACGCCAGCACATCAAGCTACCCGAAACAACCCGAAAGCATCAGCGATAAAGTTGAAAATGTGTTAAAGAAATTTGACAGATTGTAGACACTTGATGTACCGACGTCTGTTCATACACAAAAAGTATTTATACAAAAAATTGTATATTTTGGAAAGCATACAAAAAAGCTTTTAAATCGAATCGGCAGTTTTTAACTCTAACATTCTCTCTATGAAAGGACGTAGTTGAGCCTCTAAGATAACAAATGCAAATGTTCACACACGAAAAACGAGAACTATAGGAGATGAAAGAAACAAAAAAAAACTGATTTCAAAAGTACAACCAGAGCACAATGTACATACAGACATTACTTACGGTATCAGCTTAGAGCGCTTTCACACATGCGGATTTTATCGCGCGTATACTATCGGCACAATATAAATATGTACAGTAGGGAAACTAGGCCTAGTTATAGAAATAAATACCTAAGCTCCACTGCAGCGTTAGGGTTGTCACTCTTAATGTTTTTGAAGCTGAATTGTATTTACTTCAAAAAAAACATCTGATTTTGTGTTCTGTAGTGATTATGCCGTGTGCCGTTTCGAGCGTTAGTAGGTAGTTTCCTAACTGTTCTGAATATTTAAACTGCTATCGTTTTCGTTCCGGTTCAGGCGTCATCGTTCGACCCAGTAGCTGTCAGTTATGACTCGCGGTGCTCACGGTAACGTGTGACATGAAACCATTGACTACTACCAGATTAAAAAAATTACACCTAAAACCTCGTACTCAATATAAAGCCGCGCGTACCAAAACCGAGCGTAGACGCACGACAAAATGCACCAGTGTGAAAGCGGTCTCTGGCTACCCTTTGTCAGACTAGCGCGGTCTTTACGAGATGCTGGAGTCCGGAGGGTAGCTTAACAGGAATTCAAAGAACATGGATATTAAGTAATCTATACTAATGGTCCATAGACGAACGAAATAAATTCCACTTTAACTGGCAATGGAATTATAATACAAAAACAAAATTCACTAAGTATACACATTACACATAGATTATCACATTTATCAAAGCTTTTTATTACTGCAACGCCTAGATGAGAGAAGGTGCCTATTCTTATAATCACAATCATTCACAATTTTTATGTCTGTCTTTGTGATACATTTTTTTTAATGTGAGACAGCCCTTGTTTACTTATAGAAGTCAGTTGACTGCCATTTAGGTAGGTCAGTGTTTCCAGACAAGGAAAATTAAATCACCCATATTGAAAAAAAAAAGCGTTTTGTTCATAAATTGAAAATCATTTTATAATAACGTCAAACGTCATTGTTCACCTAATGTTACCATGTTGCGCCATAAAAAGTAACATACCTGTGGAAGCGCCGATATATTTTATTAATACGAGGAGTATTACAGACTCATTTGCAAAAAAAAGAATCACGACTTTTACTCCCGGTTTTCTTGGTTGATGTCTCTAAATGGCAACATCAAATCAAACCTTGCAACCCTGATCTGTGCAGAACACTAGCTGGCTCTTTATTATGGAACTATGTTATAGTATGACAAACGTTCATTCATATTAATTAGAATAATCAAATACAAAAAAAAAGTTTTTTTTTTTATTTTCAGATAATAAACTGAAAGTATAGTGAAACATAATAACCAAGGACTTTAAGAGTGTTTGTCACAACAGTCAACAATCAGTCTAGCGAATAACTTGAAATCAAAAGTAACATTGATACAATACTATAAAGTATTAATTAGGGCTTGAACAAAAAACTGCGAATATGCGCGCAGCAAATTGGCATTGCGATTTCGTACGGTAGGGGAGCCGTCTCGTGAGCCGAGTGATCATTCATTCGAAGACAGCAACCATGCAGAACATATTATTAGTTTAATTAATTGTATAGCACTTTCACTGTCAATAGAAGTTATACACAGAAAATGCTCAGTATGACCCGACATCGCTGAATTGCGAGATGTGAATTAATTCGCAAGTTCTTGCGAGACGTCGCACAAGCTCGCAGTTTTGTGTATAAGCTCTTTCTGTGTTTATGTGTCTTCACTTTAGTTGACAACCAATTGCAGTACCACACTACCTCATAGTTGTCATGTCATATGATACAAAAAGCACAAGTTTACACAAAAACTTACTTACCTTACACGCCAAAACTAGCCCAAACTTGAAGTGTTGAAGATGACATAGAGGCTAAATTCGCGTGCTTGTTTATTACTAATTCCGGCGTCAAAAATCACAAACAAACAAAGACATACAATTAAACAGTCTTTCAGTTACAACATATGCACGATAGGCACGCCCCTCTAGGCACAGTCCAAATAAAGAAGCTGGCGGGAGCTCAGCGAATGACGAGGTTGCTGTCAAGCATAGCTGTGACTCACGAACAAGTAGTGACGTTCAACTTGGCGAAGTAGTCTAGCAGGCCTTGAAGGCGTTTCTTGACGCGTTTCTGGTCGTCGAGGGTACAGCCAAGGATGGCCGACTCGAAGTTCTTGTCGGTGCCGCTGGAGGGGTCAGGCTGTGAGGTGCACGCGTTCATGAACGTCTGGCAGCGAGTATGGGCCACTACTGCGTCGTCGTGTACTGTCATAACGAGCTGGTCTATGTACATGTTCACCTGGAAATAGGACATTAAAAGTGTTGGTTTTGTTACAAGAATTCAGTGAGGATGAAATTTAGTTAGAGTCCCTCAAGCTGTACCCAAAGAGGGAGGGGCAAAGGATATCCCACTCAATAACAAAAGAGGGGAAAACGTAATTAAGAGTAAAGAAACATTTGCTGCGCAGTGCTATTAGTAGGTAATTTTAATGTTATTTAAATACAATGCACATAATTCTACTACATTGTTTAGTATAAAGTCGGTTAAAAACGTTAAGAACTCTGATATTACGTGTTGCGAGCAATTACGGAGAGTTATTTCAGGGTCGGATAATGTAACTATTTTTCTATATAGTGATATCAGAATGGAAGGACAGAAAATTGTTCAAGACTAATTGCCGATATCTTCCTTATGGGTATAACGGAAAGGGAAAAAAACAAAAAAAAAAGATTTTAAAATGGCCCCACACAAGTATCAGTGAATCGTCTCAAAAGTAGGAAGATTAGGTAGCATTAATGCAAATATAACTATTAATTACAAATGCCAGATATTTCTCAGGGGTCAGAGAACTGGAGGCCAAAAAAACTGTCCACTTTTTGCCGTTCACTTAATTACTTAATATGTAGATAAATACGAAATAATTATCATTAGATATGAAGTTTATATATGATGTATCTTTATAATATACAGGTTATGCAATACGAAATAATTATTATGAAATCAAAATTTTTAGTCTTGATTTCTCGACATTTCATATTTGCGCATTAGTAACAAATAGAAACTCTTTGTAAGCTTCCACTATTAAACCATTATATCCCATGATGACACGCTTTTATGGGATCCCGGGAACGTTAATAAATAACCTTCGATTATTTTTTATGCGATATAGTCCCCTCATTAACGCTCAATCCTTCTCCGTGGGAGAGGAGACCTGTGCCCAGTAGTGGGACGATAAAAGGACTGTGATGATGATGAGTCTCGTTATGACGAAGGTTCGGAACAATATGAATATCTTAAATCGCTTGAGATCCTTACATAATACGCAAATACATTAAAACAAAATGAAAACTCCAAAAATAGGTGTTACTTCGGTCTGTCTATAGTTTATAAGCGGATCTCTAAAACTTGAATCGATCGTAACACAATAACGCTATAGGGTCATCTAACTTGCTAATCCTGAGTGCGTTCCGTTGTAAACAATAGCTAGACAGAGGACATCGCACTCACACACATGTATTATGTCATCGTTGCTTTTTGTTGTCAAGAATCAGCGATGCGACGACAGCCAGCAAGATCATTGTTTGGTAATTTGAGAATTATGGGAATTAGACCTTATTATTAAAGGTATCTGACGAAAATAATCTTCAACCTTAGAAACGAGAGCTTCAGAAATGAGGGATGTTTGCGAAACTGCGAAAGTAACTCTGCTTGTCTGTCGAGCTTTCACGCAAAAACTTCTGAACCGATTCAAATAAAATTTGGTAGACACGTAGTTTAGAGTCAGAGAAAGGACATAGCCTACTATTTAACCGGGTGCGGGAAAAGTTCCCTCGGGCGGCTGGTGGGTGGAACCACGGGTAACAGCTAGTTGTTTATACTTTTTGGATCTGGATTACTGATTTATACTCCTGATCCCAATGCTTTAAAGAGCAATCCATGTGATCAAATTACCTATCTGTAGTATACAATGGATGCCTAAATGTGGGTTGTTCGAAACTTTATATTCCGCATGGTCAACAAACTCGAATTTAAAATGGTGGCTAGACAACAAAAAATGGGAAGAACTTGTTGTATGACCGGTGACCGCTGGATGACCTTGCTACGACCGATATGTTAATATCAAGCTATTTTTCCGGGACACGGGTAAAACAAAAGATACCAAAACTTATCATTTTAAACGGCAACTATTATGGTGCCTACTATACTACACATGTTTATAGTTATCGTAGAAAAAACAAATAAAAATATTTGTTGAGTATTTAGTAACGTAAATTATACCATGTCTTTATATGATGGCATGCTTGTTTCTGTAGTCAATTAAGATTGCAATCGACTAAGGCATGCAGCAAACGATTCATTAATTAATGATGCAGCTGCGATCACACAATATGCTTCTATTCTTCAGACGTACATACATTCTTAGAGCAATGAGAAGCTTCTGGCATTCTTCAAGATGCCGTAAGGTTCATAATTTATTTCTGAGTTGGTTACACCGCCTGGCCATCTAGGTACCCGACAAAGAATGAATAACTAATAATAGCTTCCGTCAGCCTTCCTCATAAATGAGCTATTCTAACACTTAAATATTTTGCACCAGTAATTCCGTTTTTAAGCAAACAAACAAACTCTCCATTTTATGATATAAGTCTAGACTACCTGTCACTTGAGGTTTCCACAAATTGCACAAGGTTTAGAAAAAAGTGGCTATACACTACAATAATTATATCAAGTTCAACCATTTTAATACCACTACGGAACCATTAGTATGTGAGTCAGATTTTTTTGCATACAATCTAGCGTACCTACGTACAAAATGAAATGAATCAAACAAAGAACAGCTTGCAGACAGCTACTCGCTCTTATTGCATTTAGTAAACAGCATTGACATTTAAACCCGGCCAGTGAGTCAGGGCCGGCGCCAGTTACATATACTTAACGTAATTTTACCACAACTACTGTATTACAGTTATTAATTTTATCAAAATAACCGTACTTAGGTAAATATTTCTAGCTTTTCCTTATAGTGTGTCGACTAAATATAATAGCATCATCATCATCTCAGCCATAGAGCGTCCACTGCTGAACATAGGCCTCCCCTTTAGATCTCCACATATACCGGTTGGAAGCGACCTGCATCCAGCGTCTTCCGGCTACCTTTATAAGGTCGTCTGTCCCTCTTGATTAAATACAACCCTCGGTTCGAATTAGTAGATTACTATAGAAAACCATTTTTTATTGAGAGAGATTTCATTTAGAACTAACTTCGCACTATTATACTGTTACATAGATGAACTATGGCTTGAGGATTAATACCAGTAGCATGTACTTCATTATCATGAATCCCAAAGCACGGCAATTTTTGAAAGTCAAAATGATAAAAGACATCTCCACAAAATGACTATGGCTTTTGCTAGGAAGTCTGAAATATATACATATACATATAAACGGTTATCACAAATATACCAACAGACAAAACCGCAATAAAAAAAATAAAAAAGTTATGAATAAAAACAATCACCCTAACAACTTCCTGATTGATTTCGTCTAACATTTCCTTAAGTTAATAGTTCTATTGTTCAAATTCTGCTAATAAAACTAATAATAACACTTCAAATCGCACGATTCATGATAGTCAAGCCTAGTCGCCTTTTCAAATAATTATATGGATCCTTTTTTCTATATCGTCGTCTTAGATTGAAAACCTCGGAAGTGCATTTTTGGACAAATTTATTTTATTGCTTATCTAAGAAGGCAATGTCACTAGGCACATCCCATGTATTCCTCCTGAAAAGTAACATATTTTACACCTACGAGGTTATCACTCTAAAGCGTAGATATGCTGCTAGCTGTTCCCCGCGGTTTCATGCGCGGCCCGAAGAAACTACATGCCGCACTTGGATAAAAAGTAGCCTACGTCCTTTCACAAACTATAGACTATGCGTCTACCAATTTTTATTTTAATCGGTGCAGCTGTTCACGGGTGATGGCATGACCAAAGGAAATAGGGATTACTTTTTTATGTCCTATATCTATTGTAAGTTACCACAAAAACGGTTTGTAATTTGGAGAGTCCATAAACAATTGCGTCATCAGCACATAATATAAGGAAACAGTCCTTTGTGGCCAAAGAGATCAAGATTAATTTAATCAGAATACCAACATTCTCACGGTTCGCACATTATCCTGTACGGTTTCATTATCTAGATAATCAGATAATTATGACATCAGCGATATAAATGATCCAAACGCTCTCTAGGCTTTATAGATATCATAAGATTGAACACGAACGTTCGGGAATGTGCTTTCATTTTAGTATCGTGAACATTAAAATGGTGCCCACCAAATAGAACATAAGGCCTGTATATAAACCATTATTACCATACCCAGTTCGTGGCATCATACCTATGCCTACACTTAAAAAAAAACTATAATGTGACTATATCTACACTAATACAGAGTAATATAGAGGTGAAGTTGTGTGTTTATGAATCATATAGGGTATAAAAATCTTTTACCAATAGAAAGTCACTCTATTTGTGAATGTCGTAAGCAATATTTTATCCAGGGACTGGAAGCAGTTCCCTGGGGACGCAGCCGCGGGTTTCATTGCGAGAATCGGAACAATCGTATTAGACCGCGTAGGCGCCACAAGCCGAGAAAGGCGATCAAGCAGGACGTTAATAACAGGCTGGGCATAAAAACAGCCATTTTATTAAATTATCAAATTACCTAAATAAAGTTTATTATCACCTATTATTCATCACGGTGAAGGGGAACACTGAGCTCATGTCATTGTATTCTGAGAGATTTCATTTGTGGTAAATGTCACCTAGTGGGAGTTTATTTTTAAGTTCATTTGTCATGAAAAGAAATAGATGTCTACCGTATGCAATTTAAATATAAGTTTGGCATAACTCTGCAGTCTTATTGTCTCACCAGTGGAGTACTCTTATGATAAAGTTTTCTACAGTTTTCATCATCATCATCACAGCCTTTTTATCGTCCCACTGCTGAGCACAGGCCTCCTCTCCCATGGAGAAGGATTGAGTGTTAATCACCACGCTTGCTCAATGCGGGTTGGTGATTTCAGACTTTATAGTCCAGGTTTCCTCGAGATGTTTTCCTTCACCTTTGATCTGTCATTGGTGTCCAAGATAAACTTAGAAAGTACGTATAACTTAGAAAAGTTACATTGGTACTTGCCTGACCTGGAATCGAACCTGCACCCTCATACTCGAAAGGCTGGTGCTTTAACCACTAGGCCACCACAACTTTTTTTTAGTACACAGTACAGTTTTCATACAAGGTAATAAAAAAAATATTAACCTGGTGCAAAGCCTCCTCCTGCTGTGGGTCCCTGTCGGTGCGCACAGCAACTTCCACTGTCATGGCGCGTGCTAGGATACGTTCTGCATACCGTGTTATGTCATCCTTGTCACCTGGACATTCAATTGAAATATATGGCAACAAATTATGGACACAGGTTTATATTGCATTAGGGGTAGACTAGAAATCAATGTTAAGTATAATTTCAACATCAGAAGGGATGGCTGAACATATGGCTAAGTAACAGCTGCCCAGGTTGAACAATCAAAAAGTTAAGTAACGCTTAAGCTTAAGGTGCGGTTTGCCCATGGATCTTATCATGACATATTTCCCAAGTTTCATAAGGTGCATTAAATTTGTGGGTCCCCACTGTTATTAGAAAATCTTTGCTAGTCATCACAGGTAGTCAAAGGGTTTGCCCAACTGGGTTGAGGAGCTCAGACAGGCAATTGCTCCATGTAAAACACTGGTACTCAGCTGCATCATACATCAACAACATAGCTGGGAAAAGGCTAGGCAAATGAGACAGATAAATGTTACTTACATTCACTAACGTCTCCAAGCAGTTCAGAATGTTTAATGCTATCTAGTGTGGACAGCAAGGAGTCCCGCTCTTCTTCAATGCGGACTGTGTCGCGCCGGAGACGCTCCACACGCAACTCCACTTGATCCAATATGGCTATAAGCCTGTCAGGATAAAACTTATGTGTAAACTCCATGTTCGAAAGTAAAAAAAAATATTAATGACTGCAGATAAAAAGTTTCAGCAAGCTAATGGTATTAAGTTAATTATGTAAAGTGTCTACTGTCCCTTTTCTTGATTAAATTAATTAATTCCCTTGAACTGTGAATATAAATGTCTGTTCACAAATTAATGGTGAGTGTACAAAACAACATTATCAAGGGTCTTATCTGTACAGTGTGGTCATACACAAGATAACTCATACTTAGTGCTATCAAAGAATCCTCTAACAAAATGTGAGTATGTACACTATGCCTATACTTTAAACAAAATTATAATCAGTTCCTTTTAAAGATACACTTAGAAGGTAACAAAAAAGGCCGACTAGCTCTATCGCTGTCGAAAAACATCGTAATATAATTAATTGCTAGCCATAGGAACAACTGCGTGGGTGACGGCACGAGAGATTTTTTTATACCTCGTAACGATTGCCGTTGACCATTTTAGGAGACAGACCACGCGCTTAGCTGCCCAGCAGGCCTCATGATACTCTCGCATATGGACTATTCTGTGCATTTGGTGAAAGGTTACCTGTCTTTCGGCGCTTGTGTTCCGAAAGCCGACGATTCATCAATGAGAGGCAGCCGCGAGCCCTCTCCGGTATACAAGTCCACTGCAAACTGATCCACCTCCATTTTGTCGTAATCGTTGCCTCTCAAGCCGGCCAGTGTTTCAATTATAAAGCCACAGAGATATCCCACAAAGGTGCAATTATTAAATAAACAGCAGCGACGATTTTCACCCGACGAGACGTCAAAATCAAACTAACCAAAACAAATTGAGTGACGTTTCTCAAATTCTCTTGAACTTTCCGAAAAAAAGAACAACTGTCATGTCACAATCTGACAGTAGAACAATAAATGAAAATGTCAGAGCTCAGTTTGAATTTGGATCTTGGGAGCTGAGCATAGGAGTTGAAATTGAAAATCAGATATTTCTTCCTACCCATTGATAAATCCATAAACAAAGTAAAACCAGTTTGCAGCCATAAACAACATTCTTAACTTTTAACAGATTACAACCGCCTCACAACAGAAAACTAAGAAACTACTAAATAATCGCCAAACGTGTAATTTTCACTCAATTCGGTCTACTTGTGTGAAATACTTACTTTAAGCATGCTTAAATTAAATCGAGCACGGAGAGCGGCGAAATAGGGCATAGGATAGCAATAGACAGCGACATGGTAAGTTCCATTTTATCTTAACACTTAATCTTTTAATCTCCTGTAATCCAATTTAGGAGTGTGGTGCGGCAGATCCTATTTTCGACTAGGGAAATTGGGAGTTGTGGTCGAAACTAAAACATGTAGATATAATAAATAAAACTCCTACATTATTTACAAATACTTTATTGTATCTTATAATAAAACTGAAGTAAGCTATAAAACATAAATGTTGATTAATTTGTGTTAATTAACAAGCAAATAAGAGTGCTTGTATTATAGCATAACCACACTTGCTGATTCACTTTAATAAATAAATGAAATAAACATAACATTTCTACTGTTCTCTTCTAATTGACGGATTCAATCTCAAAGTGTGGTTGAGGCATAAGGGACGGATACTTGCTAGTAATATAAGCTATGGCCGTCAACCCACATAGGGTTTCATAGTTAACTGTGCAATAGTATTTGAGTAGTGACAGTGGCTTTAAAAATGATCAGGAAAATAGTCTAATGTGACTAATGATTAGTAAGTGCCAGAACCCACTGCAATGAAAGCTTACAGTCAGTTGTGGTTTCAAAGAAGACAGTTACTACTCAAACACAAACAGATACTTTGTACATTAAATTTATCTTTAAACAAAAACAAGGAATCATAAAGTTACATCTATAAGTACAAATATAACATTAAATAAATCTCTGATTCATAATGAATAGGTAACAAATACAATACTGACGCTTTGTGTGAAAAAAAAAAAACAATTTAAAAATAAAACTATAGTTGCACATTTAGTTAAAATTTAGTTTAGTTATAGAGCCTATTTCTTAAGACAACTAGTTATATTTATAATAATTTCTTGTTTAATATTTTGTTTATTAATTTACCTTAATATGGAATACATTTATAACTAAGATGGCTTTATGGTGCAGTCAATATGATTGTAGAACTAAAAGTCAATTTCGCCATCACTTTATCTGCCAAATTGTTAAAGAATTCAGAATCGGAACACCATTTTTATGTGTCTATTCTCTCTAGTCCATTTAGATGGAGAGAGTTCTGATTCAGGCAAGAACTGAAATGTCGCCAGCGAGATTCGTATATGACATATACGAATTTAGCAATGACTGTCCATCTAAATGGGCCTTTAATGTAATACATAGATGCAGGAAGACACATACTTCATAGAGTTACCACATGCCATACACATAGGTAATGTATGCCTATTATTTTAATTTTGGAAATGTGTTTAGCGACTCTTTATAATGACCCAGTATTAACAAACATAATGTATAACATTATTAAGTAGATTTATTTGTTTGTAATATATTTTATAGTACACATTTAGAGCATGCTAAATAAATACTTACTATTCTCTGAAAATGTCTTAATTTTGTCTCTTCATATGAAATAGGATCTAAGCAGTTTAGTCGCAAAAATAATGTTGTATTGTACAGTGGAATAGAAGAAAAAGTTAAATTTTTGCATTGAAATTATATTGCCCTTCTTATTTATTACATTTTCTAAGATATAGTTCAAATATTTAAAGTCAAACATCTTTTATATACTAATTCATAATATTCTATTGCAAAATAAAAAGGCAACAAAGCCATAAAAGGCTTTAAGAAAATTTTCCAAAAACGAAAAATCTAAGATAAATAATTTTCTCAATCAGCATAGACATCATTTCCACTGTAGACACAACAAACATTCAAAACAAGAACATTCTACAAAACGTCTAGTAAAGCTCAAATCCGGCACGACAAACGTATATCTGTCTCTATCGCTCTAACGGTAGAAATGGCGCGTGCGAGCGAGACCTCACTTGCCTGTCCATTCGCTGATCCTGCCGTTCTCAAAGGCCAGGTTCTTTCTTGGTAGAGGAACTAAAGTACCTCGCTTGACGATCCCCATGTCCTCGCCGGGATAGTACTGAAATTTTACGTAAGATAGATAAGATTTTATTTTCAATATACGAAATAATTACTATAGTGAATTTACTCATCACTTTTTACATCTAACTATCTTTCCTAGATATGAACGATAACCGTTCTCTTAAAACTATATATATATATTCTCATTTACATCATAAGTGTTCTTCCAAACCAATCGATCGACTGTCGATTAACACCAAACTGATCATGTCGATCAATCGATAGCTCAAATAACACAATAATTTTTTCGCATAATTTTATAATTACCTGACACTGTGACACAAACTTCAATATATCTGAACGAATGAATTCATTGTCTTCCTTCACTTTCTCCAATCTGAAAAAAAAAAAACAAAATATTAAAACAATTTCAATGTTTATCTTATTCCTGTAAAAAAATACCATAGTGTACGAGAATGACTTACAATTCAGGTTTAGCTATTCGTTCCACTAAGCACTTGCATATCTTCTCACAAAGCGCCTCGTCAAACAGCGGGATACCAAACTGGAGGTCTACTATTGTCCACCTCTGAAACACAACATTTGTTCAAATTAACAATTTTATTAAAACAACGTCAAATATCATGTTAGTCCACGATATATCTGATAGTCATACCTCAGGTTTACAAGCCTCATCATCGGACACATAGTGCGCAGTATCGACGCCGCTGTCGCCCTCCGCCGCCGACATCTCCGTCAACTTGTCGCTCAACTGCGTAAACATCGATATCGACTCCTCAGCCGGACTCAACAAGTCGTCCAACTGGTTCACCGACTTATCGCACTTCTTGTTCAAATTCTCACTACTGACTGAAGAAGAATGAATGGGAACTAAATCATCGGATAGGGATATAGACTCTTTGCTTGTTGAATGCTCTTTGGAATGCTTTTTGTCGCTTTTGAGATCCTCGATGCTTGTTGATGAAGAATGTATGGGGACTAAGTCGTCACTGCAAGCTATAGACTCTTTGCTGTGTGCGTGTTTAGTGACGTCATCGAGTGCCAAGTTGTCGAGTTCGTCACATAACAGTTGACCACACTCCGCACTAGTGAACCCGTTGGCGGGTGAACTGTTCTTGCTCTCTGTTGTCGGGGTGACAGCGAAATGTGACTCGATGGGTGACTGTAACCTTGTCAGCGTTTTTGAGTATTCCTCTGTGTATTTTTCTGTCGATTCTGTAGATGAGAGGGATATTTCGCTGACGGGTTTCGCCATGACGCATATATCTTTCTTCTTTCTTGGTGGAACTGGAAGAAGAAGAGAGGGTACCATTAAGTAAGATATGTAGTCTTGCATTCCATACGAAACATGTGTATGAATTATGAAAATATGTCTTTTTTTCTTTTATTTTTGCAAATGTGTAATAATAAAAGTATAGTAAAGCCACAGTATACCCAGTTGCACAGTGGCGGGCGGGCGAGCACAGCCAAGGTCGGGCACGCCGATGTCTGCGAGCGTGACGTAGCCCACCGAGCGCCACAGCCGCAGCCGCTTCAGCAGCCGCCGCAGACCCGCGTGACGAGACCACATCGCTTGGGACTCTGGATGATACACGTTTAATAAATAAGAGTAGTTACAGGATAGATCTGTCAAAGGTTTTTATAGAACGTTAACGTGATTCACGGTTCCAAGCAGTTTGGTCTTCTGGAGAAGAACGGGCAAAAATACTTTTTAAAGTATCAGTCGTGTGAGTGCGTACCGGGGCAGGTGTCGGCGTCGGGCGGGAACATGAGGTGCCGCAGCGGCGCGGCGTGGCGCACGCCCACGGCCTGCAGCAGCACGGGCCCGCGCCGCAGCGCCGAGCGCGCCGCCAGCAGCGCCGCCGCCGCGCCCAGCGCGCCCGCCGCCGCGCCCGCCCCCTCCAGCGCCGCCTCCGCGCCCCACCACGACACCGCCACGCGCGAGTACCCCAGCAGCAGCCGCGGGACGCCGCGCAGCGTCGTGCCTGCATATGAAGAACTTCAGCTTAACTTCTTAAATAATAACTAATCGCCGATTTTATTAGTCAGCTGTTGGCCTACAAGAGAAATGTTACCAAAAATGGAATAAAGCCATGGACACAAAAGGGTGGTGGGTTGTAGCGCATACCCTTAGCTAGCAGCAGCGTGGGCGGGCCGTAGCCGGCGACGTGGTAGAGGTAGAGGCGCATCCAGGGCGTGTGCGCCTCGGGCGGCGCGGGGCCCACGTGCGGCAGGCCGCCCGCCGCCGCGCCCGCCCGCGCCTCGCGACACAGCGGCGCCGTCGATATCGCCAGCCTGCACGACCGTACTCGGATTAAGAACAGTTTACAAACTATGCAACTTAATGATTTGTATCTTGGGAATAGCACAGAGATTACGATAACAGTATGAATTTCTTAAAAAGAGGTTAATAAAAAATCTCGACAATGCTCTATGGCCTTAATAGTTAGCAAAAAGTATCTATATTTTATGATGATTTTTTGTAAGACTATTTGAACTCTACACCATGAAAAATAAGGCTTTATTTTATTAAAATAACCACAAAAACGGGTTAACCCTAAGAAAAAAATACTATAGTACCAATGAAATTTCCATTTTTATCGACCGCAAACTATAAAATCCTCACTCACTTGTACTTCGTAGACAGCAACCTCGTCCTAGCAGCGGCCCCTAGAGCATGCAGCGCTTCACAACGCAGCAGATCAAGCGGCCGCAACTTGGGCCTTAGTGTCCGCAGCGCTATCCGCAAGCATGCAGCCGCTGCAAGGTAGCGGCGAGCTTCACCTTCTATCTCCGGATCGGCTACCACCTAGTTTAAAAGACACATCGTCACGATGTAATTTTGAAGATACTTGGTGGTGAAAACTGAAATGGTACCCCGACGTGAAAGTAATACGATCTTATAATATTTTAGACTTTTTTAATGTTATGCTTCTTGCCGAGGGCTTCCTTTTATTTTTAAATAAATTATGTATCAGAACCAATTCAAATTTAACATCGGCTCCTTTATACATGAGATCTTAACTACTATTGGCACAAAAGCTTTTAACTTAAATCGGCTGAGTTGATTTTGATGAAACAATTTCCATAGGTAAAGAAATTTTAAATGTTGGTTCGGTGGGTCTAGAGATTACCCTTACAACGTCACAAACTAACAAGCAGACAAACTTGTACCTCTTTATAATATAATCTATACTAATATATAAATGCGAAAGTTTGTGAGTGAGTGTGTATGTTTGTTACCTCTTCACGGCCAAACGGCTGCCAGGATTTAGATGAAACTTGACAAACATATAGCTTATGCATCAGAATAACACATAGGCTATATATTATAACGCTATTAACTAAGGGGGATGAGCAATAAAGCATTTTTTGGTCAGTTTTAACTAGACGCCATCTATATCTTTTTAATTACAACACATTTAGCAAATTTGACAATTTGACTATACCAGCTGGGTAAACAGTTATTACCTAATGTCATAGATGGAGTTAAGCTTTTCATACAATTAAACCGGGCTAAAAATTTTTAAATTTATTTTTTAGTTCAATGTATATACCTAAACATGCTACATATGTTATTTCGACAGATAAAAATAATTTAAAGACAAAAGTATTAAGGCAAGTCTTAACCTAACGCCATCTTTAGCTTTTCAAAAAAAATTTAATTTGACAATCTGACATTGTTAGTAATTATAGCTGATCATAGATGGAGTTCATAGTTTTATTTTCATAAAATTAAATTATACTGGGGTGTCTTCCAGTCTACAATCATAGTCACAAGTATTAATTTTGATTATTCAAGTTCCAAGATAACACTCAAAATCGGGGACAGAAGATGAGAGAAAAAAATCTGTCTTTGGGTAAGTTAGTCATTTAAGATCAAAGAAGGAGTGCTGTACTTTCTTCATACAATATCAGTCTGGGGTAATATTAGCTAAGCTTCCAGTATACCACATGTAACAAAGCAGCATGGCTTATCAATATTTTTATTTGATTTTTACGAACGATTACTGATCAAAAATGCATATGTATAACTAAATAATTCTAGAGAAAAGGTCAATCTCTTGGAAACGATTCAGAAAAGAACAGATCTCTTCGAATAGGGTTGGCTGCTGTTCTGACTCTAAGTGGTCGTAAAAGTAATAATAAAGTAATAATCTAAGGATTGACTACAATGTTCATTACAATGTAGCCCCTTAGATAGACATCTCAAATTAGAAAGACTCTTCTTTCTTCATCCATGTCCAGCAGTCATTTGTTGATATAAACTGCCTCCTAGGAAACGGTCAGCGCATATAAGGGCGTCTAAGATCAATTAGCTGTGTAGTAAGTAGTAAGTATTTGTGTGGCCACAGGTGCACTCCCTATTTCCTTACTCTCATAGCCCGACACGGACGGCAATTCTGACACAACCGGAGAGAGATTAGGCACATGATCGATTTTTACGTATTCTCCAATGCACGGATATATCAATCACCAACTTTTTTTGTGGGATGTCGTAAAATAACCTCTCCAGCTAAGGATGCAGCTGGAGGAAGTGTCACTCTTACTGATTAAAACCTACTATGTGCCTTCTGGAGATCCCTGTAAGCCAGGGTCAAGGTAACTAAGAGGCCCATGTTGCTGACATATCTTCGAGGAGCGCGTGGAATAGAACGCACCGCCGACACGGGCTGTCGTCCTTAGACGTACGGACAAAACCCACCGCCCACAGACCCACGCCTACGGTGGTCGGGAGTCATAGATTAAACACTAATACTGGAAGTCGTCCCTCGACACTCGGCGCCCGCGGTGTCGACCCGTACCAGCTTTTCCGCTTCGGCTGGAATGAGCGGTGCTGTTTCTAAACCACTCCGCCGCCTCCTTCGCTAGCATAATTGCTTCGCAGAAGGAGGCTGCCGCTCCCATTCTTTCATGCTCCGGACCATGGCCTGGACCAGGGCCGAATGTGAAAGCTCGCCGCTGTGAGGACACGGTGGTGCTCCGCCCAAGCAGAGCGCATCCCCACCGTTTGCTCCACCGTATCCTTTACCAACTTCCAGTCCCCGGGCAGCTTTTTCAGTTTCCTAACACTCACAAAGCGATTTTGGTCCGACCTGGTACGACCGAATCGAACCCGATACCACGTCGTCTACAGCAGTTGCGTTATGCAACTACTAGACTAGCGATAAAGAGCGCATTTTCAGTGCCTAAACCAACTTTATCGACCTCGACGCGATCGACCTGCAATGTAAGTTCGAAGTGACTACAATATTATTTGAAGTAGTGACGACATATAATATGTACATTCTTATATACGAGCATAGGTTCAGAATGTATTCCGCAACAACAGACACATTTTGTACCTTCGAAGTTCAGTTCAATCTAAGACAAAGACCAGAGCGAGAAGCAGCGGGAGGCCACACCTGCATGTCCAGTCTTAGTAAACGACGCGTGTGTATTGTTGTGATATGAAAACATAAGTCTTCCATGATTGACACGCAAATGTCCACCATGTAAGTTCGGCGCTTATTGTTATAGTAGCCAAATACTTTGCAAAGTAAAATCAGCCCCAGAACTGTCGCTTATCCTCGGTATAGTTAAGTGTTTTTGCGTTTTCTCTGAGAAGATAAGCCAGCTGCCCAGGACATATTAAAGTGCATTCACTATGCCCTCTCTCTCATATCGATGTGATCGGAGAGAGATCAGGCGCAGGACCGACATTTACGTGCCCTCTGATGCACGGGTCTATCAATCACCAACTTCCAGACTAAGGGCTTCTGATTGACTCGAACCCGAAACCTGTGCACAGCAGTCGCGCTATGCGACTAAGTCACCAGCGAGGCAGTTATATTTCCATAGTATTTCTACACATTTTGGGCTTGATTTTATAGCTTAGTTATCATACCGTGATGTTAAAGAATACAAGGTAAACGAGTTTATCATTTTTACTACTCTAATGCCCACGCGGACGACGTCGCGGGTAGCAGCTAGTTATATATAATTGTTAAAAGTATACATACCTTGTCAAGCTCCATCAGTAAACTGTCTAGACTTTCGTCAGGAAGTTTGCCAACCTCGAACAACGTCACAGCGTGGCTTTTTAAATCCTAAAATATTTACAATTCAATAAAATCAAAATCTACACCAGTTTTTATATGTATAAGCTGTTTAAAACTTTTCATTATTATAACTAGGTTAATATGGTCAGAAAATAAAAGATGATCAGAAGTGTTTGTTCAGAGAAAATTTTCATTAAGTGGATAATATCAATTAACTCATATTTATAACAATATGTATAAATTTCTTATATCAAATGTGGTTAGTTCTTGTCTTAAAAGTTTCTGCAACAACACATTGATGTATGTAATTATTATATGACAAACTCACCGGAGATAAATTGCCCATCATGAGGTAGGCAGCCAACGTCGAGTCAAACAACACGGCTACTCTTTGACCAGCATTCTTTGAAGGTTCCACGACTTCTTCTGGACTCTGGAAATATCAGAAGCTTTAAAACTGTGGGTCAATAAGATATTATTGTATATATATAGTATTTCGCGACTGCAGTGCACGGGATCTTAGGTTCGATTCCCATGTCGGTCTGAAATCGCTTTGTGGTCTTTTAAGAGACAAAAGCAACTCAGAAAAGCAGCCCGGAGGCTGGAAGTTGGTCATTGATACACCCGTGCAACGGAGAGATTTATATGTCGAATCTGGCTACGCGACTGAGGGAGTAGAGAGTGCACCTGTGTCTGTGCAAATCCTTGTGTACTATTATGTCCTGCGCACCTGGCTGATCATCTTAAAGAGAACGGCCGGTAATCGGTCTGGACGCCACTAGTGTTGCCACTAACCTGTTTAGAAGTCGAGGGCGTTTGTTTTATGAGGATCGGCTCCATCTGTATCGCATCGTCGTCTAAGTTCGGATCAAACGTCAGCGGAGATATTTGTCTGTACCTGTGGGTAGTTAGCAAAAGCTTTTATTTTTGTTTTTTAAGAGAAAGCAAATGAGGTTCATTGCACTTTTCTGTTCATCATTCACGGTTTTAACCCTCCTCTCTTTCAGCACAATAAACCGCCAAGTATACTTATAAACATATGGTACTTGTAGATGCACATCATGGTTACTTAACAACGCAAAAAGTTAACATAAAAACGCATCTAAAAAGCAGCTTGAGTATAGATTGAGGACTAATTAAGTAGCAAAAATGGAGGGTTCATAACCCTGGAGGAGAGTTACCGCAACCCTGGCACACAAAGCCTTCCAGAAGGAACAAAAATGGGTTTTAGTCAAAATGTAAAAGTCTGTAATAGTATGACATTCCCTCCAGCCGCACTCACAGCGGTAGGCCATTGATGATATTAATTTGATGATCTTCGACTCAAAAAACAAAAAAGGCTTTTCCCCATTGCACCATACGCAATAATGTGCTAAGTAAGGCCTAACAGTTGAGTGGGCACTCACGGCTGATGGTTGTGCGTGGTGACGGCTTCCCGCCAGGACGGGTGCTGCGGTGCCACCGGGGGCGGCTGTAGGTTGTTCGCGAAGCCCAGGCGGCAGTACAGAGATACTGCTTGCTTTACTAGCTCGCATTCCACCTACGAAATTGAAGACAGGAGTCATTGTTTTCTTCTTTGAAATATGTACGAATATTCTTAGGTATATCACCATCATCTGCCAGGAAGGCACTTAAGCCTTCCAAATCACGAAGTAACTCGCCATGACACGATGGTCACCCATGTACCGATCGATGACCACGCTAAGCGTTGCTGGAATTATCATCGATCGTTCCCTGCGGCTATTACTTATCCCCTCCCAAAATGCTTATATTATGTAACTTGAAAGTTAATGCCGCGATTATTAAAGAAAGTTTAAAAACATCCTCATTGAGACTGTTCAATAAACGTACCAAGTGATTGGTAGCTATCATTTATAAACACTGCTTTGCCACAGACATATCCAGCAGATGGACAATGCCTTACCAGGTCATCTCCCCTAAAACTTCCCCTCCACCCACTAACCCTTTTTCTCTTTTACGAAATTAATCATCGCTAAAAATCAATTGCGATCTAAATCTCTCACATTAAGGAATAAAGGCACCACCACACTAACCTGCAACACGGCCGCTAAATCCGCGACACTGGTGTGCTCGTCTATAGACACGAACACTTTGTACAGTAGGGTCTCGAAATAGTCGCCGGCTATGCGGTTCATGACAAACCCCTTTAGGGGAGGTACCGACACTTTGTCCGCCGCTGTTATTGGCACGTCCAGGTAAATTAGGCCGCGTCTGAAAAGTAATAAAGGGAATGTAGACTTTAAGTTATGGTGTGAAGGTTCAGATTCGTTTGTGTAAGAGTCTGTACAGAGCAATAAGTTGTGAAGGTAATATAGACGTTATGACATCGAGCGAAAGTTCTTTATTGTTTGTATAGACGCCATCAGGTAAACCTACCCGAATCTGTCAAATTTTACCTATCGAACATTAACCTTCCTGTATTGGGATAAGGTTGAAAATCTATATAAAAAAATTAACAGATTGACATGATTAATTGATAGGTTAATGTGCTGTCATCTGTACTATGGACATGGCCAGTCGTACAAGGTATATTAAGATTAATTTTCGCTTATACAAATAAGACGATTACTGGATCAAGACACGTAATATAGCCGGAAAGTTGTTGAAGAATTGACTCCAATCTTCACTCCAATCTTTTGATTTTTGATACGGAATGATATTCATAATACTGACAAAACCGAGATAACAAATACAAATATGCGTAGATAACTTTTGACAGCAGCTTTTAACATTAGCTTTTGACAGCGGCTGCACTCGCCTCCTAAAGACACTAACATCTGCATAAAATACTAAAGTACTAAAATATAGACTGTCTCTACTGTCTTTTACCTCCATAACAAATTCAATCTCAATTGGTTCAGCTGTTTAAAAGCATAAAAAGAAACTGACATTCTCATACATTGTATTAGTATAATCATGCGCAAGTTATTTATTGTCATACCTGTACAAGGTCTTGACGACATGGTAGTCGAGCGTGCCGGCCGTCTGCGAGCCGCGGTCGATTAGCAAATCTATCAGCGCTCTCTCGCTCTCTCCCAGAGGCTGCCGTGGAGACAAGCGTATTAAATATTAGCGAATTAAGATAAAAATTAAGCGTTTTATACTAATAATTAGTATTAAATTTTGTAATGCATGCCAATGTATAACTTATAAAAAAAAAAATTTAACTTAACTTTCTAAAAACGGTAAGCTTAGCAACAGACTTCTCACAATGTAGTCAGATGGACTATATTTTTTAATTGGAATTTTAAACTCACAAAAGCTTTTAAAAAGAATTGTTGTACTTTATGCTGTATCATAAAGTAAACTACGGATAGAAAACTATATCACAGAACACATTAAATGTTCCTCTCACACTACAGTTTAGATCAAACCTTAAAAACAAGCATTAAATGCCACTCGAAATTAAATGCAATCGCCAACAAAATAAGGATCAAATTACCTTAACATCATCTTCTAGTACATATCCCAGTTCGACTCTCCACCATGGCTGCATGGGTATGTTAAGGGGGACGCGTGGAAGTAACGCGCGAATGGCCTTGGCTTTCCCTCGACGGCCTAGCGACCTGGCTTTGGCTACCAGTTCTAGGTACTCATTTCGACCAATACCAAGCAGTCTGAGGCCTGGAGGAATATTATTTTTGTTTTATTTCATAATAGCAGAGACATTACTTATGATTTAGTTTTTTTTATATGATTGAAGTTAAAGTTATGTAACAAATTAGTTTTATCTCAAAATTGAAATAGTATATGTGTACAGAGGCCATCACATTAAGCTACCCGAAAATACAAAAAAAAATCATTCAACTTTGAAACATATGCTTCAGCAATAAAGTTACAAATCTATTAAGGACATTTCACAGATCGTAGGAGCTCGATGTGTTGGTGTCTGTACATATTTTTATTTTTTACAATTGAATTTGGATTTTTTATGAAAGAAAATACAACTCGCATATAATGAATTACCATTAAAAAGTAATTGAAATTTCAAGACCTAAATTCATTCAAGATCAGCCTCTAAGTCGGCAACTTATGACATAAAATATGAATATGAAAGCCAAAACGAGATACTTACAGTCAGCGGCAGTGAAATTGGGCATAGTATCATAACTCTTCTCTAGTTCTATGAGCAATGCCACCACCTCCACGTAGTAAATGAATGGGGTTATTCTTAAACCTAGAAATAAAAGCATATACTTAACTTTATTAGGTAATAATAATATCCTGCAGGGATAATCGTCGGTTTTGTGACACCATTACATAATATTAAAGTTGTCTTAAAAGGGCTTCAGCGTGTTGGCTTCGGCAACACGTTCGCCTTCCAAAAATCCGGGACTCTATAGTCCCGTGGTTGGAAAAAGATATCCTGCTAATATTTAGTTGTTTTTTTTTATAAAAACAATAACTGGATAATATTTTTTTTATTAGCATAGACATCATCACATTCATTACAGTAATTTCACAATGCAATAGTGTGGCCATAATTAGTTTTAATTACTATAACATAAAATGTGCATAGCTGATTTTGTGAATAATTGTAACATTACTGTGGTCAAAATATTTTTACACTTGGAGTATTCTGGCTAGTTACAACAAAAAATTGTTACAACAGTTTTTGTGTATTTGTTTGATACTCTTCTATTAATTAAATAACATGATAACAGAAGGAAATGATAAGCCGTTATTCAATTCAATGTTAGTGAATCATTTCTAAGCTATACAATAGCCTATTGTATAACATAGGTAATAAATACACTTGTATATGCTAATTGTAGTACAAATGTAATAAATATGTATCTCAATACCACAAATATTTACAACATTCAACACAAGTAAGAAAAATTGTTTGATTTGTCAAAGAAAAAAATATTGTAGTGTAACAATGTGCATGAATGTTAAGAGGAATGTGCGGTGTTACGCGAATGGATAGAGTAAGAAATGAGTATATAAGAGGAAGTTTAAAAGTGGCACCGGTAACCGAAAAACTATGTGGGAACCGGCTAGCGTGGTATGGGCATGTAATGCGGAGGAATGAGGATCATGTTGTGAGAAAGGTCTTGAACATGAATGTGGATGGATATAGAGGAAGGGGACAACCAAAAAAACGATGGATGGATTGCGTGAAAGTTGATATGGCTAGAAAGAATGTAACCTGTGAGATGACAGCAGATAAAAGAGGGTGGAAGACAAAAACATGCTGCGCCGACCCCAAACAAAACTTGGGATAAGGGCAGGAGGATGGATGAATAATGTGCATGAAGGTAAGAATTAGCAATAGTAAGTAAAGTCATAGTATTTATTTGAATTGAGTCTAAATTCATTAGCTTTGCTCAATTAAACATTTTAATAAAAATCTACACACAATTCTGCAAGATTTTTAATTGAATCTTATTCAAAAAACTGCAAAGAAAGTATGAAAAACAAACATTTGACTGGAAAACTTGTAATTGGAAATTATAATAACAAACCTTTAACAATCATGTCTGCTAGGTGATAGGGATAGAGCATGAGTCTCTGTATGCTGCTTTGGACCAGTGTCTCATAGTATTTCTTCTCATCTTTGCGAACTGTCCGCACTGCCAATAAATTATATGATTTTAATAATATACTGTAAAATTAATAATACCAATCTTTTTCTGGATACATATAATATATATTCATATTAAGGTAGTAAAATATTGTTGATAATAAGAAGGTCAATGAACATAAATTACCAGAACAGAATTGAAGAAATACATATTTCATATTTCAAACTATAGGATATTTATATTTTGGACATGTTCAATAAGTCAGTAGACACTCACCCAGACTTCCTCTGTACCTCAATTGATTTTTAATACTGAACTCGAATATGTACCTCTCATATTCTTTGGGAGAATCACCCAACAGCTGAAATATCAAAACATTGCAAAATACTGTAGTTGTGTCACTTCCCTATCTATAACCACACTTATTAAGTTCCCTCATTAATGAAGATAAACATCATTAGCATTGAGACTGTAAAACAATAACATTTTTATAGTTTACCTTTTTCACAGTCCCAGGTAATTGGGACCATTGTGTCTTCTTTCTAATACATTCTTCAATTTCGTCTTCCATGGTACTTGACCATTTAAATACAGATTAAATTATTACATTGATAGCAACTAACTCGGCCTTGGATAAATGGATAAACTGCACAAAATATTTTTTGATAGTAAAAGCAAGCAGCAAATACCAGTAGTGCGTTCAAAACCTTTGGGAAAACTATAACAACACAGAATTCTACTGTTCCATTAAAAAACAGTAAAATGTATTCATTTGAAAAATCTTTAAGATAGTTAACTCAAATAATGAAGGGTATATAGGCTCAATAAATAAATATCAGTGGTGAGACTATTGCCATTATATGTTCCATAAAAGCTTATTATATCTTATTATATCAGTGATCACGTTTTTGAACGAACAGAACAATAATCTACTAATTAATGTCAATTTCATCTGTCAGCGTTTTGACGTATTGGTTGTAATGTTGCCATGAATTGTTGAAGAATCCTCAGATGAAGAATCGATCGAAAGTAAATTGATAAGAAAAAAAACACAATCAGTTTGGTATTTTTCGATTTTTACCGAAACGTTTTGCTATGAGGGTAATTTTCTGCCTTCTGCTTTTGACTCAACTACGAAAACTGGTCGTCATGATATGCGGAAGAATGAGTATCATCTTGTGAGGTAGATATTAAGTAGGTAGTTACTAAGAAGCTCGAATGTGGATATGTATAGAATAGGAGAATGACAAAGAAACGATGGATGGACATGGACTTGTGAGATGCCGACAGTTCAACATTATGAAGAAATAATTTAAATATTACTTTATTTGATACACAATCCAAATAAAATAACTCGTTCATGGATGCATGTATGCAGGTGCAGACGAGGGCCACTTCAACTTCATGGTACGATTTACATGAGTGACCTACCGCGTACTTGGCCTGGGCCAGGCACCAGCTATTCGCATATTACTATATATAGAGGTATATAAAGTTGCATTATTTACCTTAATCATCAAATTAGAGTAGCTAATACAAGGCGATGGAATGAGTTCTGTTGTAAACGAGAACTTTTAGTACCACTTTTCGTTAGTTTTACAAAAATTCCGATCTCCGCTCCGAGCCTACGTTGAATGAAATCACAACATAATTTGATGATTGGGTATAAATTATTAAAAAAACTTTATTGAGTTTATATAAACTGATACATATCATGTATGAGCTGCTTCGTAAACTATAATACTTCTTACACTATATCTGTTGAGTTTAATAAAATGAAGTTTAATTTGAAATACGGTTTTTTATTGCTATGTAAAAGCTGACTGTAAGGCTAAATGTATTTTAGTGATCATATCTGACGCCAACATTGATTGTCCATATATTAAGGAAGCCTTGTAATTGCATAATCTTGTGATCTTGGCGGCTGCATATGCAGCAACACTTTGAGCGAGCTGGGCATGACTTTCGTTTTTACAAAGTTCTGTCTTTAAAGCCCAATGGTAAAAAGTCGCCAAAGCTCCAGATAATATGTCGCCTTGTCCTCCAACTCGACGACCTGAACCTCCTCCTGTTGCTATCCAACTGTAGACAGTCATGTTGGTGTAGAAATGGTCCTTTTCACCCTTTACTAGAACAGCTACACAGTCTCCCCAGTAGCTGTACCAATTGCTATCATTTCTTGAAACCGCGTCCATTAGCTTGTTAGCTTCGCGAAGATTTGGTGTCAGGACAACTCCAGGACATGGATAATTTTTGATTACAGATGTATTTTTAGTGACTACGAAAAGCCCGTCAGCGTCTATAACTAAGGGTTTCCCCAAGTTTTTGCAATCTTCTATGATATCAGTGATCAAGTGTACTGTTTCAGGTTCTCGACCTAAACCGGGACCAATAACGATGACATCCATTTTCGGGATAAGAGATCTTATTTTAGACGCATACTTTGTATTTAAATATGGATAGACGATTAAATCAGGACTATAACTTTTGATGACGGGTGCGGCACTCTCGGTGGTAATAACGTACGCCAAGTCTGCTCCAACCTGAAATATTAATTAAGAATTGAACTATTAAAATCATTTCGGAATTTAATAGAAGACGATTACCTACAGTAAATTAAATATTTCGTAAGATGCAATATTCCTTGGAATTATTTAGGTTTTTTTTTATTATATTTGGATAAACGTCTGTTATAGTGGTGTTAGGTCTACATTGGTATGTAAAGTGAGTTCCTAGAAATATATAAGTACCAACTCAACTACCTAGTTTTTAAGTAAATTTGCTGCGCCCTAACAGGGTAATGTGAACTTAGTTATAAGAATGCATTTTTTGTAACTTTAATTGTATACGTTATGCAATAAATAAATAAATAATCAAACACTACATGCCTTCATGGAAGTTATTGCTGAAAAATACGGTGCACCTGTGTACTCTATTGAACCACCAATTACTCCTATTTTTCCCGCGTCTCCCTTTACAGTTCCGGCCATTGTGGGAACAATTGATTTACTAAGCAGTCTAAATGTGTTTGGTTGGAGCTTACTATCTAAAAAGTTACACTTATCTTCAATTTCATCACAATTTACTAAAACTATACATAACGCCACAAAATAACGATATACTCTCATTTTACAGTAGGAAATCAATCTTTTTGTAAATTGTTTACGTTTCACTCTCGGTAGAACGACGTTATCAAACAAGTTCACCTATTTATATAAGCTGACTCTTGTTTATAATACAGTTTATGTATGACTGTATAGGTGAAGGTCAAATTTAATATTCAAACACCTAGGTTTTTTTGTTAAAATTGTGTTGATAAGTATTTTGATAGGATAAGTGTATGTTAATGATGATGAATATTGTATATCCCATTAAAAGTCATTACTTAATGAAACAAGTTTGTTTTAATACAGAGGAAAGTGATCAACTGAGAGGACCAGTCAAAAATTCAATTTTCTAAATATGGAAGAATAAATTGAAGTCTGATTCAATAATATGGCAACATCGAATTTTTCTGTCAAAGCCAATCAGCCGTAGTAGTTCTGAAATAATAACAAAAATTCCATTGAAGCTATTTTGGTATTAAATTACATCAAAATGGATGATAAATATGAAAATGTTAAACTTTGCTATACTATACACAAATACTCAAGTTATTCCGCCAACTATATACCCGAGTACGTGAATGTTTCAGTGTTATTTGCGCGTTTTTTATTCCTTTTTGTTATTCTTGAAAAAATCCCGGTCGGCGCTGTTTATTCATTAATTTAGTTTTAAAAACTTTGTGATGGCAGTTGTATTTTGTTTGTTTTGATAATATCGAAACGTGCAGTGAATTTACATTAATTTAAGTGTATAAACCGAGATGTTGCCGTTTCAGGAATATCATGGTAAATAACCCTACAGACCAGCTCTCGAGATGGTTCACAGACAGCAACATACCATCACAGTTCATCATGTTGAAATTAAAGACGCCCTCCATTGTGGATTCAATTAAATTCGGAAAATACATAAAAGCCCATGTCAGTGATCTTAAGAAATTTCAAATTTTTGGTGGAACAGAAGAAAATAAATTGTCCCTCTTACTATCCGCGTAAGTATTTTTTTATATGTATTACATAACTATAATTTTTATTAATACAAAAAAATATATAAGGTGAATTATTTATTATTTATGAGTCTGCCAAATTCAAAATTTAATTATTTATACAGATAAATATTACCTAACACACTATTACCAAACAAAACAACTCTGAACACACCTGAACAAATAGAATATGTTTACTGCACTTGACCTTAACATCTATCATGGCCACAACCCACACAGGTTTTCCTAAATAGCGCCCAATATCAGGAAGTCATTCCATTACCATCTTTGGAATTCAAGGTTAAAGCTACCTTCAAGATGAAGAGCGGTTGAATCACCACCATCAATAAATTTTTGCTTATCTATACTAATATAAAATAGCTGAAGTGTTGCTTTAGGGCTGGTGCTAATCAGCGAGATTGGCACTATGGGTCTGATTTAATTCTTAGGCACATTTTTACTACCAATAACACAAAACATTACACCTATAAAAGACTATGTAAATAAAATCTTTATTTCCTCTAAACAGCGTTTGTTTCACGTACCATATCAAAACTGTAATTGTATAAACAAGCAAATACACGGCTAAACACTGCCACCCAAGATACAAGCACTCGCTTAGTTTGGGAGACAGTGATATCACTTAACATATATTATAAATCATCCTGTGAACTATGTAATCTGAGACAATAAAGATTTATTTATTTTATTATGAAGCTATGACTATGCTTGATTTTCCTATGCAATTTTATCTTGTCTGCTCTGCGAAATAGACTAAATGACAGTTTCACAGGTTGCTGATAACATCCCCATAAGTTTATCTGGCAGATAATTTCATATAAATTCTGTTCCATTTTTTAATTTATCTGGTAGATAATGGTTATCCGTAACCTGTGAAACCAGACATAAAACTGAAAAATCACCGGAATTCATAAATAAATTGATTGTCCATCTAGAGGTCTGAAGAAAGACAGTACATCAGAGGTATTCAAGCTCCGCTGCAGGACAGCGGAGGGCCTATACCTCCCCGTGCAGTACATAAAGATAGTGCCGCTACAGTCATGGGGTCCAGCTTACAACTACACTATATGGTACGTGGAACTTACTGGGAAGAACCAGGAACAAATCATCAGCAATGCTCTGGAGACCATCAATTTAGTAAGTAATATACTTTAGTTTGTTACTGATTGTATTGTTTACATAATATATTTTTATGGATTCTACCTTGACATACTAATAAATAAGATCAAATTCCCTATTAAAAATAAATCCAAGACTATCATGATAATCATTTATTTTATTATACAAATTAATTAAGAGATTGTAATAATGTAATCCTTACAAAACAAAAGATGTTTTCTCTTTTTGTACATGGAATATAAGATCAATAAACTATTTACGTATATATGTATATCGAAACACCTTGGACTGTTGACTTTATTTATTTATCTTAAGGACACTGCATCAACAAAAGAAGGAACAAATTGTTAGCTTATCTGTAATTACTTAATGTAATAAAATGCGAGTATACAAGGTCTCTTTAATTTATTCTTGAACCTAGTGAAAAATAAAAACTGGCTAAGAGCGAGTCAGACTCGCGCACGAAGTGTTCCCTACTTTTATTTACATAGGGTCTAACAAAACTAGTGCACCATATTTTTACAAGTCATCTAGTACATGCTAAGGATCATGTTTATCACAAAAAAAATTGAATGACCTAGGGGTCAACGACCGAGCGCTTTCTCAGATACCGGCGTTATGCGTAATTTGGCGACTGTGATGATAATTTTTATAAGATATGGTGTTGTTCTCATAATATTTTTTGTCGTAAACATTAGCATGTACTTGTTTTGTTACATCTTATATATTGTTCCTTACCTTCCTTAAACAGCTAAAAAATAATATCTGTTTTTACGGCATTGCATAAATATTAATTTTTATTTTAGTACTAGCTTTTGCCCGCGCGGCTTCGCTCCCGTTTTTCTACCCTAATCTACACTACACTACTCTACCCTACTCTTCTCACCTTTTAAACCTTCCCTAGACCTCCACGAACATTTCAAGACCAAGATAAGATAAGCGAGACTAACGAACAGCAATTCATTTTTATATATATAGATAGAAGATAGATAAATACTTATTTGAAGCTCTCATAAGGGTTCTATAGCAAAATATATTTTTCTTTGTAGCGTAAAGAAGAAGAAGCAGTGCGCATGCTCCTAAAGCACTTGCGTCGACGTCGCTACAAGGACGCGTTCGAAGCTCTCTCGCGGGAAAGTGGCGTGCGCCTCGAAGGGCCACTGCAGGCCAGGTTTTGGAACGCCCTTGTTGAAAATGGAGATTACAAACAAGCTGAACAGATTTTCGATGAAGCAGTCGCAGGTAATTTATTTTATTTACGTCTTAATTGAAACAACCTTTTTTAAGGGCATTTGCAGTTTTTTTTTTTTTTTTTTTTTTCTTGTTTTGGCACTTCACGTTTTGTGTTAGCCAGTGTCGAGTTAAAGGTAGGGAAACGGGTTTAAGGTATAGCGGTAAAACGGAACGTAGATTTTGGACAATTTGGAAGATATAGGATCAGTATAAAAAGGTATTTACATAATATATTACAAAAGAGGATGGGAAATGGATTGGAAGCATATTTACAGTTTTATTTTATTTAATGAGATGAAGGTAGCTATATGTTTATAAACATTAATATTATTAGTATGAAGTAAGGAAGTAATGGAAGTAGGGAAAGGGATGTCAAGAGATAAAAGACTATCTATAAAGGAAGTGCGATCGTATAAAGGGCAGGAGAGAATGATGTGATTTAGATCACCAACATCTGTGCCACACTCACAAACGGGGTCGTCAACAATTTTCAGTCTGGCGAGATGGGCTGGGGTACAAACATGTCCCAATCTCATACGCGTTAACGTTGACGTCTCAATTTTGCTAAGCTTTGCTCTAAGGAGCCAAGGCTTTGCAGGGAGTTCTGGTTGAATTCGGGCGTAATGTCGTCCTTTTAATTTGCTGCCATAGTGCCATTCCTCCTGCCAGGCGTTCTTTAGAAAGGATTTTGGTAAATTTATTAAATCTTGACAGTAGTTTTTATATGGGAACATGTCACCGCATTGCACCGCATCCTTTGCCAAGGTATCTGCCACAATATTACCGTGGATACCATTGTGAGCTGGTACCCAAATGAACTGTAATTGAAAACCTTGCAATTGAAGTTCAAACACTAATTCCCTTATTTTAAAAATGATGTCTAGTTGCGTTTTTTGTTTAAATGGAAATTTGGCAATTGCTTGAAGAGCGCTTAATGAGTCCGAAAAAATTATAGCCTGTTTTAGTTTAAATATGCGAACGTATTCGACTGCCCTGAGTAATCCGAAACATTCACCCGTATAAACAGAGGTCTCGGGGGGAAGTTTGACTTTTTGAACAATATCATATTGGCTGTGAAATACTCCTACACCTACACATTCGTTCACAGATGGCTTGGACGCATCAGTATAAATGTGATGGAAATTTATAAAATGCTCGGATATTAAACTGTTAAATCGTGACTGAACACTGGGATCAGATTTACTAACAAAATGGAATATTATTGAAGGAGAAAAGTGTAAACTGTCATATCTGACGGTAAATAATGGGAGCTTATTTGAGCGGTGTGTGGGGGAACAGAGGGAAACAAACTTCTTATAACTTACAACTAAACAGGGCGGGGATTTGTTGGACCAATAGCTCGAAGATTCAATTTCAGACACTAGAAGTTGCAATTCAGGGATGAGGGGGTGATTAGAGAATTGTAATATTCTGAATAAATATTTGTCGGAGAGGAACTGTCTCCTAAGATGTAGCGGGGCTTCCCCACATTCCACCTGGAGAGCATTCACTGGACTGGACTTCATGGCACCCGAAATAATACGTAGTGCTTTCGATTGTATTTTGTCCAATTTTTTAAAGGCCTTGACGCTTCCCGGTTCTAAAATAAATAAACCGTAGTCTAAAAGACTTCTGATGACTGCGTTGTAAATAAGCTTAAGGGAAAAAGGATGCGCACCCCACCAAACACCTGTGAGGCACCTCAACATATTTAGGCGAGTTTCGCATTTTTTAGCGATATAATCACAATGTGCCATGCTACTTAATTTTGAGTCTAAGATAACGCCCAAGTATTTGAAGTTGTCCTTAACAGGGATCGATACTTCTTTATAAGTGACATTTACATGGGGTATAATTCTTTTGCGGGTGAAAACAACAGTTGCGCATTTAGCTATGGATAATTCCAAACCATTCAAATGTAGCCATGAAGACAGTGATGATAAAGCCGAAACAACAGTAGAACAGGCTTGTTCTATGGATTTACTTGCACTGTATAACAGTAGGTCATCGGCATACTGCAGTATTTTTACTTCCTTATTTATGGATGATTCTAAATCAAATGTGTATATGTTATATAAAAGTGGACTAAGTACAGATCCCTGTGGGAGCCCCCGCCATACCTTGCGAGACAGGTGATTATCTTCAAAAGGCATATATAAAGTACGATCTGCTAAAATATTAATTATAAAATTGGAAAGATTGGATGGTACTTTTAAAACATTTAATTTAGTTTTTAATACGGAAAGTAAAACATTATCATAAGCAGCATTTATATCTAAGAAAACTGCAATTGTAGACTGATTGCTCGAAAAAGATGACCGGATATCTGTGGTTAAAATACTTATACAATCGGTAGTACTTTTCCCTTTTCGGAAACCGTACTGCGAACTGCTCAGTAATCCTTCGCTCTCAATGTACCATTCGAGACGGTTTTTTATTAAATGTTCTGCTAATTTGATTAACACTGAGGATAAGACTATTGGTCGGTAAGAAGAAACGTCCGAAGGGTCTTTGTTCGGTTTTAAAAATGGCAACACCGTATGACACTTCCATTCAGATGGCATGTTCCCCGTTTGCATAACAGAATTAATCAATTTTAGATAATAGCTTAGAACATTATCACTAAGATTGGAAAAAAATGAGTATGGTATGCCGTCAAGACCAGGAGCAGAATCTACTGTATTGTGTACTACACCCTTTAACTCATTTAAGGTGAACGGGAGATCCAAAGTCGTAGGAGATTCAGACGTGTTTGATATTCGCGGTGTGCTGTTGACGTCTTGAGGAGCCCACGATGGAGCTAGTTTATCTAAAAAATCAGAGGCTAAGGAATTGGGAATAGGAGGAGATGGTTGTGCAAATGCAGACCTAAACCTACGTATATTTTGCCATACTATAGTGGGGTGGATATTTGGAGAAATTGTTGTGCAGAAACTCTGCCACCCTGCATATTTCTTCTTTTTCAAAAGTTTCTTAGTCTCCGAATTAATAGTGATAAGGGCGTCAAAGTTGGTATCGGACATGTCATTATTATAATTTTGTTCAGCTTCTTTACGTTTTCTTACAGCGTCGGTGCATTCTGAGTCCCACCATGGGGGCTTAGGGATTGAGTTACAGCTATTATTTTTAGCAGGGAAAACTTCATCTGCTGCTGCCATTAGTAAATTAGTTAAAGACCTAGCACACATATTTTCATTACCATTAGAAACGGGTGGTAAAGAAGGAAGTTTTGAGTCAGTAATGTTTCTATAGTTTTCCCAACTGATGTTATTCCTATCAGGAACTTTATGTTTAAGGTTTGATGTTTTCCTAGTATGGGTTGGTTTAGAGAAAGGGGTAGAAATGACTATTGGGAAATGGTCACTACCATATGTAGAAGACAGTGTATACCAAGTTAGAGAGGAGGCTAAGCTAGGAGAACAAATGGATAGATCAATAGCGCTTACACTTTGGTTGGGAGCAGAGCGTCGTGTAGGAGCACCCGTATTCAGGATACAAAGGTTTAACTGGTCTATTAAGTCCAGTAGTTCATCCCCATAGTTACTGGACATCGAACAACCCCACAGTTGGTGGTGGCAGTTGAAATCCCCCAATATTAATAAGGGTGTTGGTAGAAAAGAGAAAAGATGGTTAAGCTCAAGAAGTAGAGCGGAAGATGGATGAGGAATGTAAACAGAAACTACACAGATGTTAAAAACATTAATAGCTACAATTGAAATATCTTCACTATGAGAGGGTAAAGAGATAATGGTGAAAGGGATAGAGTTCTTAATGAGTATAGCTACTCCACCATACCCATCAGATCTATCATTTCTAATGGTAAAGTAATTATTAATTTTAAAAACATGATTTGGCTTGAGCCAGGTTTCTGCTAATGCAAAAACTAAGGGTTCATACTTATTAGGTAAATAAATTAAATCTGATCTTTTACTTATTAGGCTGCGGCAATTCCACTGCATGATGTTGGTCAGCTTGTCCATTATTAATGGGATGAGCAAAAAGATTCATATGAGAAGCCACGTTGGACGGTGAAATATTAAACTTTGAAAGAAGTTGAATTAATGCTAAAATAAATTCATTAGTGGTCAAGTTATTTGTTGTTTCACTGTTTTCTTCTTTTCTGAGTGCACAACCATTCGCTTGCTGTGGTACATTATATTCTTTAATTATAGCATTATGAGCATCTTTATCATACCCATATACAGGTTTTTGAGGCGAACGAGGTTTTAAAAATATGGTTTTTTTGTAACTAGTAGTTGAAGAGTCATTATTTTTTGGAATTCTATTAATTGGCGAAATGGCAGGTTTACTAGAAAAGTTTTTAGAGGGGGAAGAAAGAAGGGTCTCAGCGTATGATTTGCTTACTGGAGGATGTGCCTTCATAGCTTCGGCATAAGATACCGAATTTTGTGCCATGTATGTTTTTATTTGTTTTTGCCTCGAAAATTCAGGGCAAGATTTGCTAGTAGCAAAATGGTATCCTGAACACATACAACAGGAAGCAGAATCTTCGTCTCTTTCACAGCTATCGCCTGTGTGATTTTGTCCACACTTGAAACACCTAGGCTTGGATCTACATTGTAGTTTTGTATGACCATATCTACAGCAGTTGAAGCACTGGATAGTTGGAAAAATATATAAATCTACGGGAAGGGCATTGTAGCACATAAATATTCTTTTTGGCAAGACCTGTCCATCAAAGGTAATTACAATTGACTGTGTAGGTTTCCACATAACAGAGCCTTCAATCACAGTTTTGAAGTTCAGCCGTCTCACCTTTAGGATAGGGCCACAACCAATAGGTACTGAAATATTACTAATTATTTCCTCTGGAGACCATTCTGCAGGAACCCCGCGAACTAGACCCATCCGCGTGACATTGAATGTTGGAATAAATGCTTTAAGGTTTTCCACTGCAAGGTTATCATTAATTAAAAACGTATTTGCGTCTACAAAATTTGAGAATGCTAGGGAAATTCTGTTACGCCCTATGCGCTTCACACTTCCATTGATTATATTAGGAATATTGTTTTTTTTCAAAAATTTCCCAAATGTAATGGGATGCAAGGCGGTACCATCGTTCGGTGTCGAGGTTTGCTTTTGAACGTGAATTATGTATGGTGCACAGTCATTTTTGTCATATGTGTTACGTCCTACAGGGGTGATGGCACTCTGGGAGGCAATAATTTGCATAGAACTATTAATGGGTTTGTTGGATGAATCCCTAGTAATTCCTACTTCTTTTTCGGTTTCCTTTATTTGAGTGTCTGAGCAACCACAACTAACTGCGTCCGAGCCTTGGTGTCGACGACGACGTTTGTTACAGTGTTTGCAGATAGACATCCTGCTTCTTTTTAAACTTCGGGTCGAAGTGGACCCATCTGTTTCCATGCCAGACTCATTGGACTGGATGGTGACAAAATTTCCTGCCGGAGGGACAAAGTCCCCCGGATCAGGCGGGTCATTCATCCCACTCTCTATAAAATAATTAAAGTTGACTTACCAAATGAAGAAATGTACAAAACTAAACTATATTTACACTAATACACTAAATATATACAATATATTACAGCTACTGATCTTATATTATACTTAAAAATAATTATTTTGAAAAAGACAAAAAAAACACGCCCGGCAAGTTTGAACGTTTCCCGCGCTTTTTTTTTCAGGCATTTGCAGTTGTTAATACGTGAGAAAAAAGACGTTAATGATTAAAAATAAACTTGGCATAAACAAGCTAATGACGATAAAAGAAACAAAAAGAACGTAATTCGAATTTTAAAATAACAATCAAAATTATATTTACGGCCAGTTTCACCGGTTACGGATAAGTTCCAGATAGTTTATCTGGCAGATAATTTCCTCATCCATCATTCTATTTTTTTATTTATCTGGTAGATAGTGGCTATCTGTAACTGGTGAAACTGGTCCTTAATGACTTATTTTCAATTTCAAATATGTAATACATGACAATACATGTATGTTTTTATTATAGTTATATTTATTTAAACAGAGGGTGAGTTAGACTGGTACATGTCATGGCAGCCGTACACACCAGAGTGGCGGGAGATATCAGCTTGCTCCTCACAAGTGGAAGACCGGCTGTGGAGTGGCGAAGCCCCGCCCGCTCCACCCGCCAGGCAGAATGATCTGCTCTGCACTGACAGAGATCCTAGACCTGACACTACTGTGAGTATAATATATCAGGATTTTTAACCGACAGACATCCAAAAAAGAAGGTTCTCAATTGGACTCCTATATAGAAATACAGTATTTTTTGGCGTGTTCTACATTTAGTTTAAAACGATCAAAACATTGTGTAGGAGGGGCCGACCAACGGCGTGGACTCGAGTGAGGTGTGCGAGCCAGCGTGCGCGGCGACCCTGAGCTACAACAAACCCGGCCCGCGCGGGGGACATCAACTTGTCGTCGACTCCACCACCGGTATGTGGCGAAATTATGAAGAAGTGTGACATCTCGTCTATAGTTTTCTGTACAGACTCCAGAACATCAAGCTTACCGAAACTGTAAAATTTCTCCAATCAACTTTGAACCATATGCTTCAGCAATAAAGTTGAAAATCTATAAAGGAAATTTGACAGATTGTAGTCTAACAACCAGTTTTACCAAGGGATTATCGGGTAACAGGGTTGAGGAGGTCATATATGCAGTCGCTCCATATAAACATTGGCAGTCAGCTGCAACCATTTAGACTAGAAGCCGACCCCAACATAGTCAGAAATATTACGGAAAGGGCGAGGCAAATGAGGGGTAGAGCTTATTTGTCGACAGAAACAAAAACAATTTTGTACATGAGCTGTATTCTTAAATACAGGTACACTATATCTTTTCGGTGGTTGGAACGGCGCTGAAGACCTGGACGATCTTTGGTCCTTCTGTACGAACACGGAGCGCTGGAAGATCCTCTGCCCTAATAGTGGGCAGGTCGGCGGACCCTCACCCAGGTCATGCCATAAGATGGTGTTTGACCCTGTGCATCGACGTCTCTTTACTCTTGGCAGGTATGTTTTATAATTCAAGCATCATCACAGCCTTTTTATCATCTCACTGCTGGGATGCGCAATTTAGCATTAATCACCACGCTTACTCAATGCGGGTTGGTGATTTCAGACTTTATAGTCTAGGTTTCCCCGAGATGTTTTCCTTCAACTTTAATCAGTCATTGGTGTCCAAGATACACTTAGAAAGTACGTATACCTTAAAAAAGTTACATTGGTACTTGCCTGACCTGGAATCTCATACTCGAAAGGCTGGTGCTTTAAACACTAGGCCACCATGACTTTTTGAATTCAAGCATGACATCTTTAAAATATTTTCGTCCTTTCGAAAAAAATGCAGATTTTTATATTATTTTGTTGCCATAAGTTAATAATAAATTCATACAATGTATAATTTAATTGCAGGTATCTCGATAATGCGCAACGAATACCCAGCAATATGAATGTGAGTGTAGAATAAATATTCATATTTATTATCTAGTTATTGGTTTTGTCAGTACTATTCAGCATACTGCTATGACTGCCTAAGTAACGCCAATTTCGGTTTTCCTTAAACAACAGAGGCGCTCGTGGCTAAGTAGTAGCCGCACGCTTCGTACGATCATATTGTTAACGAACACTTGGTGCGGTCGGTCCATCCTTATCATAACGAGTTCATGCGTGTTTTGCAAGGCACTTTGAATTCATTATACATCATTTGAACATGTTTGGCAAACGTTACGGGTAGTCAGAAGCCATATATTCTGACAATCAGTCTAACCTAGGTGCATCGGGTTGTCCAGGTGCCTGAGTTGAGAAGGCAAGTCAGCAAACACTGCTGTTCAGCTGCATCCAGTTAGACTGGGAACTGACTCCAACATAGTTGGGAAAACACTAGGCAGACAATGAGATGAAAATAACAAAATATTTATCGTATAACATTTACCATGTATAAAATAAGGGTAAATTAAAACATATACGATCTCCCAAACAGAGCGATCTATATATGTACGACATAACGACGGAGGAGTGGTCGCTGGTGTGCGGCGACACGGCGGCGGCCGGCGGGCCGCGCCTCGTGTTCGACCACCAGATGTGCATCGACCCCGACACGCAGACCATCTACGTGTTCGGAGGACGGGTGCTGCCGGCTAACACGTGAGTAACTTCATGATGATGGCATCCAGGCCGATTGTCAGCTACGGCGGCCGTTCTCTTTTATGGAGATCAGCCAGCTGCGCTTTACATATTAAGTCACCCCTGTATTTATGACCATCAAATCACCCCCCCCTGCTTGTGAGTGACGCCAGGGAGTGGAACCGGCAAGAGATATCGTGCGGTTTTCCACAGGGTCGGTTTTGAGGACGCTCCTGTGGAACATGCGGTTTCAGTAACCTCCGGGAGTCAACCACAAGCTGGTGACACCTGGGTGACGCCACTGGTCGATTATCGGTAGATTAAACGATCGTGGCTAGAAATATTATCAGTTTGACGGATAAGGGTCGTTGCGCTCGCGCACTGAACGTTTATCAGAACATTTATGATGAATTATTTTAGGATTATTCTAATAGTCTGGCGGAAGAAATTATGGCACGTGAATAGAGCGCGGTAATCTCTCTATACGATTCAAAGCGATTAAATGTGCTAAGTATTTTGGGTATTTCCTGCGTTTTCAGTCATCGCAATTAAGGTCACGATAAATGTTGCATAAAATACTCGAATACATTTTGTAAGACCACACCCGCATTTTTTTATATCCTCGTGGGAAGTCATCATATGGTGGGAAATCCCGATTATTTTGATGATTGCAGACCCATTATGGGTGCAGCTGGAGATAGCCTGTCGTGCTTACGTAGTATTTACAACCCCTGAGGCAATCCTAGCGAAACTGAATTCAAGTACATTTTGTAGCGAGGAGGTGGTAAGCCCGCAGTATTCGGGCCTGTACGCGTACTACATCGCGACCAACTCCTGGCAGCTGCTGCTGAGCGACCGGCACGAGCTCAACGCGCCGCAGGCGAGGGTCTCGCACTCCATGCTGTTCCATCCTGTGAGTTGTTCAAACTTTCGAAACAAAGTTTGCTTCATAGTGATTGAAAACTATGAAAAAAATCAGAATCAGAAATATTTCCGTAACATAGTTATAGTAAATTCATTATGAGGTTTATTGGTAACATTATGTTCTGACATGCAAATGAAAAAATAATAATGTCAATCAAAGAGAGAAGTTACTGGTCATGGATCCTGAATTGTACAGACAAGTTAAGTACTACATTCTGTCAAATTTCCGCAATAGTTTTTCAATTTTATCGGTGAAGCATATGGTTCAAAATGAATTGGGAAAATTTGACAGTAACGGGTAGTTGATATCCTGGCGTCTGTTTAAGGAGTCGATAGGCTAATATTGAAACATATTCATAATATGGTCTATGAGGTCAGTTAAGAGTAGCCGGATGCTGTTCAGGTGCAGCGGCGGCTGTACATGTTCGCGGGGCAGCGCAACAAGGAGCACCTGGTGGACCTGTGGTGGTGGGACGCGGCGTCGGGGCAGTGCGGCGCGCTGTGCCGCGGGGCGGCCGCGCCGCCGCCCCCGCAGGCCGGCTTCACGCAGCGCGCCACGCTCGACCCCGACACCGACGAGATGTTCGTGCTCTCCGTGAGTATACACCTGCTCACCGACCACTCACCGACGTTTAGCACCTTTCATATTTGAAGTGTCAGAGTTTTCTTAAATTCGTCTATCACACTTTTTTTCGTGGGAAATCATCACATGACCCCTCCCGCTAAGGGTGCATCTGGGGGGAGTGTCAAACTCCTATTGACTAAAACTCACTATGTTCCTTCTGGAGGTCCCTGTGTGCCAGGGCCACGGTAACTCTTACGGGCAACCACAGTCCAGGCAGGCCCTGGCCCTGACCCCTCCCATGGTTGCTGACATCTCTTGCGGTTTTGTGGAAATGTTCATGCAGCAGTCCAATTCTAGTAATTAGGGTGTTAAACCCCCATCTCAGCAGACCAGGAACAAATCCAAACGATAATCTACAGTGTTAAATACAGGGTATGAGCAAAGAGAAGGACAAGCGCGTGTACAACACCCTGTGGGTGTTCTCGCTGCGGCGGCTGACGTGGACGTGCGTGTACCGGAACGACAGCGTCAGCCCCAACGAGCCGCGGCCGAGGTTCGCGCACCAGCTCGTATACGACCCCGTCAAGAAGGTACGATGTCAAACGAAAAGGTTTACATAATTGGTATTCGTTAATATAAACTAACATAAAGCTAAGAGTTTGTTTGTTTACGTGAACTCACTAATCTCAGGAACTTACTGGTCTGATTAGAAAAATTCTTTGATATTGTTAGAAGTTGAGGAAGGCTTTAAACCGGGTACACGGAGTAGTTCTTAATCAAATCGATTTAGTCTCTATGTTACTCTGATGTACAAGCGGCATTACTGCCCAGGTTTCATCAAAATCCATTTAGTAGTTTTTCTGTGAAAGAACCACAAATGAATTCGTACGCAGATCCACTACCTGTTCGGCGGCAACCCGGGCAACCAGAGCAGCCCGCGCGTGCGGCTGGACGACCTGTGGTCGCTGCGCCTGCGCCGCGCCTCGCTGCAGTCGGCCGCGCTGTCCGCCCGCGCCGCCCTGCGCGAGGCCTGCTACCGCGAGCTGGCCGCCGCCGCCGCGCGGCACCCCGACCCCGCCGCCGCCGCCGCCGCGCTGCACTACTTGCGGCACGACCTCTATGACGTGCTGGACCATAGTCGTCCGGAACAGGTGGGGATTGTTTACATTACCACCGGATTGCCATTCGTGACTTGTAAAAAGTGTATGATTTTAAAGTTAGAAAAGACATTGTTAGGCTTACGGTCGGTTTCACCGGTTACGGATAGCCACTATCTACCAGGTAAATTCAAAAATGGAACAGAATTTGTATGAAATTACCAGATCTTAATTTCTGAATTAACTTATCCGTAATCGGTGAAACTGGCCCTTAGGCTCTTAACACCCAAATATAGACAACTCTATCTTGTAGTTACCAATATTGAATTGGGTTCTTGTTACAGGTGAGCCGCTTCCAGAAGCTGGCAACGATCCTGTTCGCGGGCAGCGGGCCGGCAGAGGGTGCGGCGTGTGCGCTGTCGCCGCGACGTGCGCGGGCGCTGGCGCGGCGCCGCCACGCGCAGCCCGCCTCCACTGACCTCGCGCATGCGCTCGCACAGGTAACACTGACACTACAGGCAACCCGCTAAATCTTCTTAATATTTTAAAACCAAATACTTCATTTATTCAAATTCTTAATTTTCACCATCGTATCATCAATATCAAACGCCAACCAATCTTTTTCCAGGTTCTAGGAGCTGACGAAACAGCTCCGGAACCGACGACACCCTTCGAAGAGGCGGCCGAGCCCACCCCAGAGACTTGGGACGTCGGCCAAGACGACGAGCTCTCCGCCGAACGCGAGAAGACCGCGCAGTGGAACGCGCGAGCACAACGCATCAAACTGTACGACGCGCTCTGCAATTTCTTCAAACCTTCCATGGTGCCGCCCAAGGGAGACATCACCGATCTTGTCATGCTGTAAACTGCTGAAAATTATGGTGATAGGTAAGTGATATAAAAAAAAAAAAAAACTACTGGGAATTATGAAAATATGAAAGTTAGGGTAATATTGCCGTCGGCTATTTGCGTTTTAAAAACACAAATTGACTATGGTGTATATAGACCGGTCTATGGGTGTCCATTTTATTTGGAGTAAATTCAGTAAACAAATATCAAAATCGCATTCAATAATGTTCCTACTTACGTAATAATGATATTCAAACACAAAATCCACCTATCACCAAAAACTCAAGTTGAAAACATTTTAGATAATATGTATCACAACTGCACTGATTTTACGTCTAATTGATTGCCGTATACTGTTAACTAAATATTAACGAACATATTATTATGTCACAGTTCAAAATTAATAATGATATGGATGGATACCGTAGAATTTGTATTGATGTTTTTCTGACGCTGTGAGAACAATGTTGATTTAATCAATGCGAATGAGCTGGTATCGTTTCTATTGGCGTAATAACAATATTTCTTTCAAGGAAGTTGTATAACAATTTCGACTGGAAAGGACACAAAAAAAGAAAAAGAAAAAGGTTTTATATGCTTCTTGTGAAAATGAAATGACTACCCAAACAATCTTAATTATTTTATTTTGGTATAACATGGATTTTCCAAAAATACAATATCAATGTGTGATCGTTTCATCATGTCGTTAGTGATATCAAACAGAGAAGTCCCTAAGATAAAGACGTCTTCCTCTGCGCCAACTTCACGTGAGAAATCGAGATATGAGCGAGATATGGTCTGAGGGGAATAATGATGGATGGTGATGATTTAGTTTATGATAATTTCACCATTGTTCTCAAAGTTTTGAAACTGTATGTTTATAAATATTATGAATATAAATTATAATACATACAATAATTATCTAATAACGTAAAACAAATGTAACCATACTCTATTCTCTTTATATACTACTCAATGTATTTCACAAGTGACAATATTTTCTAGCTACAAATATGAAAGTATAATTTATTTTAGTTTTCAGTAATTGTTTTTTTTTTGACATGGTATGAGCATTTTTAAGTTTAACGAATATATTTTTTAATAACCTATTGCAAGGCTGACATAATGACGAAGATTGGATAGCTCGGTGTTATTTACTGTTCGCAGAATTGTAAATGGCATAAGTTATATAAGTTATAGTGCTACTGATAAGTTGAAAATTATGAGTAATTTTTGCACTAAAATACTACATATCTATGACTTTTCGCTCAACTCTCACCGTACGTGTTCATAAGTTTGATATGATTCTTTGAATCGGATTGAATCGGCCAGCATTTTGAAAAGGCCATATTCTGCTTCCTAACGGTTGGTTACTCTACCGGCTAATATTTTAGAGAGAAACGAATTCATTGCAACTATTGCATTGACAATAACTTTACTTCGCAATTTTTGAAATGAGAACGCTGTATCAATCAATCATTTTGTCAATCTTGCAAGCTTTATGGATAACGCACTGGTTGCCCGCGCGCAGCTAACTGTGAGTACCGTGCAGCTCTACACCGCAGTTGTAGCAAATAAGAGGCTTGTTTCCTTTATAAAATTGTAAATATCTTACTATAGTTAATCTCAAAGAATGTACCTATGTATAAGCGTGTACGGCGGTGTTTCCAAGAAGTCTAGTCAGCATTGAATACTGAGTTGTACGCGGTACATTCACACACAGTAATACTAATATTAAAAGACATTTTGCATTTCACTTCTAATATTCTAAGTAAAACGTTTTGGAAAATTAAAAATTGTTCATTGGTTTTACACTTTTTTTTTGGAATCAAAAATACAAATTATTAACCAGTCGCAAAACAATGCACATTATAGTAGTCAGCTTTTTAGAATTAAACAATGGGAACGCGTATGTTTACAGACTGTGATAAAATTGCTGTAATCGATAGGTGTAATTATCAGGGATAAGGGATCCGTCTGCGGACGGGGGGGAGTAATGTTGCCAAATTATACGACTACCACAGGGGAATAATGTCTTATGTGTATTTTATGTTCCATTTAATCACGTACTTTTAAAAACAATAGTTTTAAATTATCGTTAGTGTACAATCAAACACATTATTATATTGAATAGTATTCGATGACAGTTGACTGTGTAAAGCATTTTGGTTTCTTGAATAAGTTTAACAGCTACATAGTGTAAAATTCAGTTATATTTATGAATAATCTAATATTTAAGAATGTGTTAGAGTCGCTTGCTTTTGTAGTAGTCACAGTATTTACACTAGGATTGTACTGAACTTGTTTTACGTAATGTTTTGTTTCGTTGATGTTCATTATAATGGTTTATTTTTGATGTAATGTAGGTCGATATGTGCATTAATATAATTTTAAATTGGAAATTATGGTAATATTAGCTGTACCTTTTATTAATTGACACTTCCGAAGTGAAAAAATCGAATTCAGCGAAATATTTTAATTAAAACAAATAATCTGCACCTTTGTAGGACTATGTTATTCAACGTAAAATTATATAATCTGTAGTGAAGCTCAATGTGAATTTTAGACCATTTTACTCGTGATGTACTGTCCAGCAGTACAGTCCGCATAAACTGTGTGCACACATTGTATGTCGCTCACTGTACATTGACCTAAATACTCGAGTGTATCTGTAAATATTAGTGTTATATCCCGTAATTAAGAGAAATTACGTACGTACGCACGAGACGTCTTGTAAATAAAGCATTTTTATTCGTGTAAGAGTAAATTATTTGTTTTCAATTTGTAACTTGAAGCATTCTCAGTCTGTATGTACATAATATATGCGTATTAAACTTTATTATTATTTCATTTTACTAGCCCTTAAGCGTTTTATCGCCCCCGCAGCATCGACTTGCTGGCCAATTACACCGGCTCCTCAGCTCGCGGGCCGCCCCGGTGGCATGATTGGCGTAGTTCCCCGATTATCATATATAGCTTTCGTCTATTACAGAAGCCAAGTCCTTAAAAATCTAGTTGAATGGTGAAAATAAACCTGGATCCCTCATTTCATAAAACTTGATCTTGAAAAAGTACCGCCTTTAGTGCTAGTTTTAAACCATCTTCTTAAACAAAGTACTTGGCCTAAATCTAATACTAAAGATGTTGATAAAGAATGAGTTTAAATAAAACCACAACAAAATGTTTTAAATATATAATTTATTATTCTCATACATGATTCAAATCAGTCATTGGGACAACACGGTGTGCCTTACACAATGAAAATAAATCCGCTCTGTCATGATATGTTCCCGGCGCTGGTTCATTACATCTGTCGGTGAATATCTACACACCGCATATACAAACAAGCTCATAGGGTATAAATATAGGACATTCTAAAAGACTTGTAATCTGATTCGATTACAACAGCAAATAAAATGTGGCCATCTGAAATGAGAGTGAGAAAAAAAAATATTCTGCGTCCGAAGTGAACCATCAAACTGTGCAATATTATATCGAAAAGCGTGGGGTCGCCGGCAAGCACTTTGTTACACAAGACACATTACACGAGAACACAGATTGCGCGATAAGTTTCAACGAGAATGCTCAGCTCGCAGCCGCACCCAGCTTCAAGTTAATTGACGTTTTACTCAGCTACAGATACAAATGAGACCACGGTAAGTGGGAACATTCATGCTTCGAGTTGTCCAACACCTAAATCATGTCGCAATACAATAATAAAGTAGCGGGCATTTTATAACAAAAAGTCATTTAAATAATGTAACTCATAGTCAATAGTTACTCTATAATATAACGTAATATCTATGCCTAAGCAAAATAATTATCTAAATGTTATAATGTATAAAGAAAAATATTATTTTTGGTTAATCGCTGTGATTACCACCACCGGTGAGTGGCAGCAGACATCGAGCGATGCCCACTATGTAAATACTGCATAATAATACAGAGAACAATATAATATGTATATTAAACAACCAAATTTAAATTGCACTAATACTTTAATATGCAGTGGCGAAATAGTTCCGGCGCACTGAACATATAGTCGGCATATATTTAACAAATAATAATACATCTGAATCAAATAAGCGATGTAGAAAACGTCCAGTCATTTCGACAAAATCAACAGTGTCGTAAAATACAGACAAAACATTCTCGCAATGATGAAATATCATTTGTCGAAAAACATACGGCTCTTATAACAAATAGCATATAAAAATATTATTATGTCGATGCAAACCGCCCCTAGTACGAGTTTCATTATAGTTTAAATGATATCTATGAAACGAGTACTAGACGCGCGGAGTTATCTGTGACTAGACATAAGAATACATAAACGATGTCTGCTGCTAAGCTACATACGAAAAAATAATACTTAGAAAAGAAAAATACATAGTAAAGCTAACAATTGGTAAGTCCATCGTTTAAGTACATGAAGAATGCTCTAATGAAAGCTAGTCAATATATTATATCTATAAACAATAAATGCAAGGCGATGGTCCGGCGGCGGCGAGCGGCTCTGAGCCTGCCGCCGCGCTTTGAGCTCTGCAAACTAATAGCGCTACCACAGTTAATATTGCAAATTAATTCCACTACACGAGGACAGGCTCCTCGCTAGATTACCTACTAAGTATACTTGAAGGTTAATGTTTCTAGCTCTATCCTAAACCAGTAAAAATACCTACTAAGGGCGAGTGCCCACTACATGGAACGGTCCAACTAGCCTAAGGTCACTGAGACGCTAGGAGAGGTCAACGACTATGTCACCGAGCGGTCGTGCTCGACCGTAGCACGGGAAGCTGCCAATATCACATCCGATAACGTAAACAATAAATACGTAACATTAATAAAATCTTTTTTCTTTTTTTTTGTAAATTTTGTCTTATCAATAGATTCGCTGGCCGCCGCCCGTGAGCAAAGTTTTGAGCAACAAGGACGAAAACTGATAAGTAACATTCGTATCGATGTAACGAGTGACGTGAATGCAAGTGGCTTGGTCGATAGAGTGCGGTCACAGCAGCGGGGCGCGGCCAGCTCATGGACAAGAAATGGACGCGAGTGGCGACGCCACAGGACGGCAGAGTAACACAACAGTGGCAAGGAGTCGGCGCGTCCGCCGCGAACAGCCGCGCGTCGCATGCCGCACTACACTCAACAAGTCCGGGTGGGCTCCAACACTAACAGTCGCAGTCCGCGGCGGCGCGCAGTAAGTAACAACTTAGTCCGGCACAACACAATAAACCCAACTCCGAGCCACAACAGTCTAACGTCACTAACAAAAAGTACTGAAACACTACGAGTACAACTAGAACAAGATGGACGAAAGTATTCGGCAGAGGGCCACAACAACACAACAAACGTATCCACTACAGAACAGATTACATAGTCTTTTTGCGCACACAATGGATGGACGTCGACGAATATCTTTTTTTTATTTTTAGAAATTTTTAATTGGACGTACTAAACATTCGTATCGAGTAGAGGATTCTATTTATATAATAAGATTCGAACAATAAATATAATGTATATCATAAAAAATAATGTCGCACTGTTTCATCCGAACTCCCGTACAACTCCCACACGTATAAGAAAATGTGTCTCTGAGGCGGAGTGCGGCGCAGCCGGCCGGACCGGCCAGCGAGCCGCCGGCCGCCGGCTGCGCCGCCGTGTCTTCTGCGATATCGTAACAACGGTCATAAATTCATATGCGTAATAAAATACACAGATCCTATTACAAAAATACTCGATAAACATCAATTTGAGACGTGCAATAGATAGATATATTGGGGAAATTCGATATCAAACCTGGATCGGTGGCGCGCGGGTGACGACCGCGACCGACACGCGACACGCAACATCGACACGTGCCGCCGACACTGCGGCAACAACAACAACGCACCGGCCCGGCGGGCTCGCGGTAAAAATCAGTCAACTTTAATATTACAACACCAACCGGTCACCGGGCGGGGAGCCTCGACGATTACCTATTTTTTATTCCATTAATTCTATGTTTTTCGTCCCTATATCCTAAAGTGGGGGTCGGCGCGGCGCGTGCAGGGCTGCACAGTTTGACGGTTCACAGAGCTACGGAGGCCGCGCACAGCGCCGCGGCTGACCGCCCCCGCCGAGGCCCCCCGACCTCACACCCGTACGATTAATTAGATTAAAACTTTATAAAACGTATAAATAATTTAGTCCCAAGTGAACGCACAGTATTAAAAATGTCGAGGGCGAGAGCCGACCGTCCGACGCGCGTCACGCCGGGCACTGGACACTCAAATCCGTGGCAGCAGTGTGCGCGGGCGGCGGCGCCTAGCTGCGCACGCGCGGGGCGGGCGCGAGCAGCGCGCGCAGGGCGGCTGCGGCGGCCTTGAGCGCGGACACGAGCCGCTAGAAGTCCCGCCCGCGCGCGCGCGGGGCGCCGCCCCCCGCCTTCGGCACGCGCCGCGTGCGCATCTCGCGGTCCACCTGCACACGTTTCACCAATTAATCACATAAAATAACATAAAAGCTTTCCCATGACCCACGCTGGTGAGCTGGGGACATTACTGTCAACAGTAACGGTACAGGCTTATAATGAAACAGATAAAATAAAATTACAATTCACTTTCTCCGTGTGAGAGGATGCCGTGCCCAGCAGTGAGAACCACATAGCATAAGATAAGAAAAATCGTCAATTGGAAGAATAAAAAACATGTATATAAAGTGCAGTTACCTCGAGCTCCTCGAGCCGCTGTGTGAGGGCGAGCTTCTGCTGCACGGCGAGGCGCAGCAGCTGGTTCAGTGTCTTCTTCTCCTCTTCTGCGCACGCCAGCGCCTGCGTCAGCTCGTCCACTTGCGTCACGTACTCCTCGCACCGCGCCGCGAACATCGCGCGGAGACCTGCGGACGTAGGTTAACCTATAATCTACTGACTGAATGAGGGACAGCTTTAACTGTACCATAGAAAGGCGCTAGCGAATATCCCAGCCGAAGATATCATTAGCTCTAAATTCATTATCACTAACCTGTCACCTCCCTTACTCAAACTTCCAAACGCACACAAAAACACAATCAATTAATAATTTATCCCCTCCCCCCTTCCCCCAATACTCACTGGAGAAGGTAGCAGCATCTTCCTTAAGCAGCCGCAGCTCGTTCCTGAGCTTCAACATTGTCTCTGTGACGATAATCTTCTCCGTCTCGTACTTGCTCTTGAGGTTGGCGAGCGCGACCTCCGCGGTGTTCTTGTTGGACTTGAGCACAGTGCGGAGTGTCGCGATCTGTTCCCGCTTCGTGGACAGCAGGGACTTCAGCTTGATCACCTGCTCTTGGAGTTCCACGACCTCGGCGCCGCGTTCTTCGGTCTCCATTACTGAAATTGGTGGTTTGTATGTTAGAAATATGTACGGTTTCAGCATTTACGATAGTTTCGCTATACTCAATCAACGGAAGATGTTGCTATATACCATGTAGAATATACGAACTATAGTTTTATTTCTACAGAAAAAAGTAACTGAAACGCTTATAGATAAATTCATACATAAGTAATAAACTACTTGATTATGTCAAATAGAGACCGACAATACTCTACTACTAGAGCTGTTCCAACAATACCAACGAGATATCGATAAAAACAAAACCTTTGCACATCATCACCCGCTGCCCATCATATGATGTACTGCAGCATCATAACGCAAGTCACCAGACTGGTTCTCAATGAGGTCTTTATCCCTGACGACAACGTAGCGTCAGTTCTCTGACTGGGCACGTTCTTACAATACACGTTACCGCCGTTTATCAAAGTATTTTTCCATACGCTGTGCAAGTTCACATTACTGCCTAAATGCTTCGACATAATTATACTCCCAGGGTTGTGGAATGTGAGGGTTGTATTTGGTAATGGAATAAAGGAATTCTTCTTATGATAATTGTCCAAAGACATGTCTTTTATTTTCGCGTTAGATTCGACGTCAGTTTTGGGCAGTTTGGACATGTTTTCAAAGAAGATTGTTATTTCTTTAACACTCCTTGGTGCGTGAGATTCGTCTTTCTTAGTGTTACTCTCGATTTCTAAAGATTGTAAATGGGATATTAGGTTGTGCAGTTTGCGTTTAGTGTCCGCAATTTTGAGCTTGCAATTGTTTTGCTCTTTGAGTTTCTTTATAGGCGTGTAGTACGGAGTCCGGGATTTAGTATAGTGATCGGGCTGGATACCTGGGTGAGGATAAAATGTGATATTCAGGATTGTACTATTTACACTATAATTATAGAAGTCGGATGTCTTCTATAGATGTGTGTATATGCACCTCAGTATATTACTTTCGAGATATGACGAGTTCCCTTACAGGTCATATTATATACGATAATTATAGTGATGTTACTTAACGAAATTTAATCGATATTTTATAATAATTATTTTGTCTATTTACTTTATATAGAATTTATTATTTTGCGAGAAGGGGATAACTCAAACTGTCAGGGTCATTGCATCGCGAAAGTAGTATAGGTTAACAACTTCAACTGAATATTTCTTTCTTGTAGTTTTACCGATATCCTGATGGTATGGACGCGGCTAAGAACTGCCTGTCCAGTTGTCTGATTTTGATGAAATTTAATATGCACGTATCTCTGGTCCTGAAGCAGAACGTCAGAGCCTTTTATAGGAGTAGAGGTAGGTGGTGAGGTGGTACCGGGCTGGTGGCGGTGGCGCGAGTCGAGCGCGGTGTCGAGCGCGGTGCGCAGGTGCGTGAGCTGGTCGAGCAGCGTGTCGGCCGAGCGCGCCACGCCGCCCGCCGCGCGCAGCCCCTCCAGCTCGCCCGCCGCCAGCGCCAGCGCCTCCGCCTCCGCGCCGCGCCCCTCCGCGCCACACACTGGAACAACACCAACATTACAATAATACTAGCTTTTAAAATGCCGGTAGAGGTGACCTAATATTCCAACATCATCTTTTGAAGAATTACTGCGAAATCACCGCAAGAATTACTGCAGCATAAAAAGCTTATCATAAAATAAAACAATAAAGTTAAAGCTAGCTGTCCTGAACATCTTTTTACATTTATAAAAAGTTTGTTACTAGTTGATACTATCTATATCTAACAGTGGTCCAGTACAAGACCATTTAACAATATCAACTAAACAGAATAACTCACCGTCGTTCTGCCCTGCGTGGTCGAGCAACACGCGCTCGGGCTGCGTGCCGTTGACGGCGCAGACATGGTGGTAGATCTGCGCCAGCGTCTCCGCCGCCGACAGCAGCGCCGGCGCAGCCGTAGACAGCGCGCGACCCGCTCCTGGGGGCAAGAAATGTGTCAAATGTTGTTATGTAATGTTTACCACTTCTACCGTGTACGGTGTTGACAAAATATCCTCCTTTATATTTTTTAAAGTTACTTACCTCCAGCAAGAGTCCTCAACAAATCAGCATCTGCCTGCAACGCGGCACACCGCACTTCAGCCTCGGCCACCCTATCAGCGAGCTGCGCAAGCGCCGCTCTCTGCAGCGCAGCCGCAGAAGCCGCCGAGCCATCAGCCGGCACCGCACCAGACGACAGCTCGGACAGTAGCGCGGCTAAGCCGGAGAGTTCTCCGCCTGATACACGCCACCACGTCAGCCACTTGGCAGCTCGCGCTGATACACCGCCGGATTCGACCTTCTCGTCATCCTGGAAATAAGGTTAAGATCATCACTTGATATGGCTAACAGGTCTGGTATAACTATGAGATTAATTTAAAAGGATTTTCAACAAGCGAATGAGTTCAGGTGTTGTGCGGTACTGACCAGCGGCGCGCAGTCGGAGTGCAGCGCGTGCAGCGCGGTGACGCGGGAGGCGGCGCGCGTCAGCCCCGCGCGCAGCAGCGCCGCCGCCGCGCTCTCGCTCTCCGCCGTCACCTGGGCGCTGCGCATCGACGCCTGCAGCTGGCTCTGTACAGTGGAACAACACGGGTATTAATCCTATACAGGACTTTTCTAAGCTGGATAAAGACCATGTCAATAATGGTGACTCTTGATATGAATTTAGTCAGTCGCTCCAGTATTCGTACTGAAGAATTACGTCAATTTTGGACGGAGTATAGTAAACAAGCTATTATCAAAAATATTTTTGTGATATACACATAATTGGCGAATAGTTTTCGGCTACATTACGTAGTCATAGAAGCATCAGTGGCTGACTAAACTTGAAGATGACATTTTGAGTCACAGCCCCGAGAGATAAATTGTTAGCTACCCACAGTTCGCCCGCTTTATCTAATTAGTATCAATTCCCAAATCTCATGAAACATTCCAGGTAACAACGCTGAAGTTCAGCATCGAGGTCAATTCCATTAAGCGAGGCTTAAATATGCATGCAATGTCAGTTTGCTTGAATTTTAGAGCGAAACTACTGTCTGGTTCATCATGTTGTGAATTAAAGTGAGTTTGGGTTCGGAGCAAAATTTTTGGCATCAAGTCGATACGATGCGGAGCACGATAGAACCCCTACAAATCTGAGCTAAGCGGATTTAGACAACCGATAGAAATTCGTTATTCAAATATCTTGTCTCCGTCCAAGTAGTATTTTTGAGCGGACAAATTGTATTTCACTTCTTTGCTTTTCTTCTTGTTACACAAAACTTCTTCGATCCGTTTTGGTAGTCTGAGCCCATAACGGATAATGAAGTAAAACGATCTAATCACCGCCAAATCATAATCATCGATAATATTAAGAAAGCAGCGGTTTTAGCTTTTTGCCATAATCATTATAAATAAAATTATTCTATGCTTCAAAAATACACATTGCATACATATTTTAATCAATTAAATATTTGGCCTAGTTACATTGCCTTCACTGAACTTCACAACAGAAAAATACTTACATTCTCATTGTGTGCCTGTTCCAATTGCTTCTCAAGTCGTGATATTTCGTGCAGGTGTACTTCGGAGAAGAGGTCAGCGTGGTGGTCGCCCATGGCTCCCGCGAGTTCCGCTGACGAAGAGCCGCCAGGTTCACCCTCGTCCTCTGTACCGTCTTCTGGCATACCTATTTATGAATAGGAACACTTAGACTGAAGACTGGGGAAGTTCTTTAGCAGGCCTAACTAGGGTATGCATAAACGTCATTCTTGACGTATTCTGTCAAGGATATTTTAATACGTATTGAGCAAGGCGATAAAAGGTTTGTTCGATTTCAAGAACCTTGCTTCGTTACTTTTGACTGGATATAGATTGAAATTAAACGAGTTTACCTTTCTGATATAAATCGCACATCGTTTCTTTTTCGAATCTATTTCTGACGCAATCAAGAGTATGGTATCTATTATGGAAACTTCATTATGTTCAATAGAGGGTAGCTGTGAAACTTGTTCAATAGCTAAACTATCATAAATATAAGTCGGTCATTCCAAATTCAAATATTTCAAATGTGAAAGAAGACAATAATAGCTACAAATTCAATTTCAAACAAAATTCGTGACGGGTAAGTTTGCGTCTCTGAAATGAGTAATTTGACTCCACGTGCATTTGTTAATACAGATCTTATAAACAAAATTTTGCAAAAAGATACGAAGAGAACTAATGCGGATGCACCAGGCGTGCTTGGCAATGGCTCATTACAAGGACGCAAAGTTATGCGGCGCCGAACTATAGAAACAGTAAGCTTATTTTTTTCTACTGTGTTGACTTACCCCGTATACTGTACGCCAAGTTGGTGATGTTATATGCAGCTTCCCTGCTAAGATGTGCATCAAGTTCCTTCTTAGCAGCGAACTTGGCTTCCCTTTCAGCTTGCAGCGCTTCCAGCGCTTCAGCGAGCTGTCGCTCAGCGATGCGGCGCAGCGCTGCCGTCTCTTCGGCCATAGCGCGCGCATTTTCAGCTTCTTCACGAAGTTGTCTGACTTCATGTTTTAAGCCTTCAAATTCAACCTGTAGGAGGTGATTGGGAAAGGCTTTATTATATTTGGAGGTCATAATTCAGCTCGGAAGTCACGATTCTTACTTAGTTCTTCTATTGACGAACCTGTCGTATCTCTTTCTGCTTTACGGGTTATTACGGTCAGAAAATATAGTCACAAAAACGACTAATGCTAAATGATACAAAACTGAGAAACCTTTTCTTATGTTAATATATTGAAAACTTAGCAAACACAATATTGTTAAATCTATTGAAGAAACAATTTAAAGTTCTTAAAGCAATATCCAGCATCGAAAACATAAAATCGGCGACAGTTTGGAAAATCCAATAGCCCATAATTCGCAGATACGATTATCAGGCTGATATATGGGCCAATCAATTAGGCAGCAGGTTTCGCGACTACCAGTGGGCACGGCTCCAAAGTTGCGCGTAAAGTATAAATACACCACTAAACAGTAACGACGAACATTTGTGTTGCGGATATCGGGATAGACGGTTCAATTTTTTTGTCAAACTACGATAAAATTAATTTTGTGCTTTCATCGATATTTGGCATCGAAAATATTCCTTATACACTGTTCTCAGCAAAGAATGCCAGATCAGACCTTAGAGTGTAGAGTCTAGGAACCTAAACAACAGCAAAAATAATTTGTTGTCATATGTTGTAAAGAATGTGTATATGGCAACTGCTTAGAAGTTATAGAATGGTATAATTGGAACACTGGGATCATCGGTAAAGTATTGAATTATTCTGATATACAACTTACCTGCGAAGATCTGAGAGCGGACACTTGTTTCTGTAGCGAGATATTCTCGTCTTCCAAATCTCCGATGTCAACCAACAGTCTCTGTTCCCTCTGCCTAGCTTCCCGGAGCTCAGCCCTCAGAGCCACTCGCTCCGACTCGCGGGATACCTTGTCCTGGCCCAACTCCGAACTTTCAGCTAGCAAGCGATCTCGCTCGCTCACCACGCGGTCCAGTTCGTGGCGTAACTGTCAACAAAAAATATAACAGATTGCTGTAAAAACTTCATAAAATATGACGTGTATCTTGTAAAAAGTTTTTTTAACAGTAATAAATCTAGCTTGTATATGATTTTATTAATAAGCTGTTCCATATATTATGATTAAACTATTATTATTGACGAAAACGGAACGTTTATACGATTTATCGTCACGGTGTTTTCGTTTATGGCGTGAAAAACGTCGAGGTTGGCGCACACGCGATGTTCAGTAGCACCCACTTGACTATAAATTGAATTTATGTATCGGAGTTACAGATAACATGACAATGCACGAAGAGTGATTGGATGTTTGTCGATCTCCTATGAACGATAGTAGTATTTTACGATTTAACGTACTCGATTTCTCGCATCGTTTCATTTGATCAGATAGTTGTAATTGGTTAAGCGCAATACTGATTGGCCATATTTACTTACGTCACTATATAATATTCAAATAGAAAGCGAACTTATAACAAATGAAACACATACATTTGATTCAACATATTGACATAGTACAGCTTTACGACAGCATTCCCCTGTCGCCTACAATGTTGATGTTATAAAAGGGGGTTTGTTAATCTCCAGTTGACACGGACTGCTTTACTTAATTAAACAGAGCCTTGTCGAACCGCCAACGTAATTACTTTTTGTAAACGATCTTCTGTTACAACACAGCCGCTCTATATTCTTTTACTCCGAAACCTTAATTATTTTCCTTGGCTTAATAAATAGTAATAATCGTATACGATGTAAATTGACATTCAATATTTAAGACACGTTTTTTGAACGATTTTTCGAAAGAACCAGCAATCCGTTTAAATTGAATTTTGTAGATGTTGGTTTTACGATTCTCTCAATCAAAATTATTATTCCGTTGTTATAACTAGAACTAAGAGGGTACGATGGGGTTGAACGCAAATTCAGTACGAAATACTTATAAACTTAGGTGGGTCTTTTCAGCTTTACATTAAATGCGTTTAAAGAAACATCACAAAATTAAGTATACATACGGAATAATATTTTAGAAGCACAGTTACTTCTAGGAGGGACATTCCTTGAAAATATTTTCCTAGCCATAATAAGAACCCCTTACAAGAGATTATACATATATGAAAATCTTAATACATTATTGTAAGATTAACTCAGTTTAAAAACTGAAACCTAACATAAAAACCAACACTTAGTAAAGAGCCTCACCTATTTCGCGAATAGGCAAAAACGTCAGGGAGCGGCCGATCATAAATTGTAACACGGTCAGCCCTCGCTTAGGTCAATAAGCTAACAAATTACCTGTGTAACATAAATACAGAACACAGGGTATAACGTAAATATAGGGTGGATTAAGGAGCCGCTTGCGTTCTTGGCTAAAGAGTGAAATTATGATCATAAATAGCATTTCTGGTTCATTTGTCATATTTCCTGGCTGTGCAGTAAGCTTCTAAAATTCTTGTGAAGTACGATATAATGGAAGTACTTACTTAGTACGTCAGTACATATTACCTTGCCCTCTTACACTTCACCGCGTCTTTTTATAGTAACTAATGATGACGTCATTTCAAGGGCTTTTGTACGGATTCACAATGCAACAAGCAACATACGAGTCTATATCGGTTCTCATAAAAACCTATCTAAGCGAGCTATGATTCATGCTAGGTAGACATTTTTTAGTCATCGCCGTTCGCGCTAAGTCTGTCGCGCAGTAATTTCGTATTATACAAGACAGCTTCCGTCTGCGTTTGAGTACTTGCTCATAATGGTGGTAGCTGGGGGAATGGTTTCTCTAAATAAGATAATGTTGTTCGAAATTAGAATACAGACCTTAATATTTTGGAAACATTATTAGACAAAATATCTAAAAGAAGACTAGAGTACAGAATACAGTTATGTTTGTTAGGTGGTGATCATACTGGTGGTACCGTTTTGACATATAAGCCATGAGAGAAGAATCCAAAACACTTTTACAGCAAACAATAATGTTTCCCATACAAACCTCTTTCTTATGGGAAAAATATATTATGCAGGTAGAGACACCAGTAGATTAAGCTACGCGAAACTGTCAAACTTTCCCGATCAACTTTGAACCATATGCTTCAGCGATAAAGTTGAAAATCTATCAAGGAAATTTTACAGATTGTAGTAGCATGATGTACTGGCGTCTGCCAAATGATAATGCGATGGAATTTATGGCATTCAGATTTCTTGTCGCATTGCATCGGTCGCAATATTAAACAGGAGATGCCGCATGTCCTTGCTAATACTCCTTGTATAAATTGTGGTCGGACGTATCACAGTATACGATAGAGTCACCGCGAATTGTGGCCAGACCTTCGATATACATAGTGCGATATCGTTATCTGGTTGATGTATATTTTAGTGTAATAATTAAATGATTATAGCGATATTAACAAAAAATCTGGATAATATGATATTGATTTTCCAGTAGTTTCCCAACGATCAAAGTTGGGAAGACAATATGACAGTTAATTTTTGCGATAGAATTAGAACATACAATGAAACACGTCATAAATTATGTGACAATGATGGACTTGTCACTAGTAATAACACGAATAAGACTTCTGTGCGTTCACAGGCAATAAACCCTAGTATAACATAAAGCCCAATCGAATTGAATACAATAAGTGCACCGGCTCGAGTCTCACCGGACGATATAACGCGAGTGCTCTGACTCAGGCATTGTAAACAAATCTGTTACGAGTGATAAGAGGCTCGACCTACAGCGCACCAGCTCCGACAGTTACGCATACTTCGTGACTTAGTACCATACGTAATTAATTAGCGAAGTAGAGCAACTTTATAGTGCAATTATTAGTTTAGAATAATATGTTGAAATTGTTTAATAATCTTCGCGAGTGCTATCCGTTTATAGGAGAGTGGACACTGCAAATATTGTTTGTGCTAAAGCCATAACTTCTAATTTATATGTGTCTATAAAAAGCATATTATTCGTAACAAATAAAAAAACATAATAATGCTATTCAGAATGAATTCCCCACAGAGACATTACCTCGCAAATATTCACGACATAAAAGGACCTTTCTGAATGAATTCATAAATTATGTATGGGTGAACATAAAGCGCGAGACGGGACAACTTTATGTCGATAAACTTATAAATGGAGATTAAACCTAGCCGTACTTATTTTTCTGGCGGGCTGCCAGCTCCGAAACAAGTGTCAACAGTATACCATTATTACTGTAAACACTGTTAGACGTGAAACACGAGTATGGTCTACCAGACTGCCCCTTCAGGATAGCCAGTTGAACAAACACAAAATAATAACACATTAATACCTCGCCTCCTTCATTCATTTTTGAGTGTCGCCGGGAATCCGCTCGTACTACACTAAAACATATTTACACAGATTCACTTGGCACAAGCACTAAATATTCTGCATAATTTAAGAGACACTAATGCACGGAACGTGTGTGCATTGCTAAAAATCTACACACCATTGAGTAATGCGTGAATACGTGAATCAAGGCCGGGCAAATAAAAATTTATTTCTGGATCAGTGTTATGGATTCCCGTCGGCTGCGCTTACGCCATTCGGAGCATTACATCACGGACGGTGGAGGTCTATTTGGTTCACGCCTGTATCAACTGGTGCAACGCCGATTACTTATGATTTATCACGGTGAGCAGTATTTTCTGCGTTCGAAATAACAAGAAAAATGTGTAGTTAATTTCAAAATGTGTCGGAGTGTGTTGAGTAGGGGCGACTCGCGCGCACTGCTCTGAGGGTCCGCGGATGATGATTCACGCCAATTGCTCCCATTTCATTAAACAGAGCGTAGGCATGCTGTCAGATGTGTCTCGGGAAAAAATGTTCAATGAGATAATGAGACGCCAGTCATTATTTAAAATTAACTGTGCTTTAAATTGGAATAGTTCGTCATATGCAGCGTTTAAGTGTGCAGTCTGTTACCGGCGTCATATTTTGACGGATCTATATGAAAATTTTCCTTTATCAGCTGTAGCAAATTACTACATTATCGACAATATTATTTGCACCATGCAGGTATGGTTGTCGTCACGCATTCTACGTGTAGATACAGAGATATAATCTACATGCAATACTACTTAATTTTAATTTAATCTTTAACAATAAGTCATTTGCGTATTGTTTCAATGATGTAAAAAAGTTTGCGATACTTTTTGAACTAATTGCCCAAATTACCACAAGATTTCAATTTTAACCCAACATACTGTGAGGTTTATAACAGAAACCGGTATGGACCTAGTCTGTAAGTAAAAGTCAGACACTTCAGCAGCACCCACAGCGAGAGGGGTGATTTGAAAATTTCCTACCCAAAAAACGCACCTTTTTCTACCAAAATTTTTAAATAGTAACCACTTTCAAGGTGTCTCCTGAGATTCTTCTGCAATTTCCTGAAAATTTCTACAATATGCATCTCTCCAAGTTATAAAGTTATGTATTATTATTAATAAACCCATTAGGCCGTAAAATGGAAGTATATAATACCTGTTTGGATTCACTCTCCAGCTCCAGGATCTGTAGTGTGAGAGAACTCTCCATAGCAGCTGACTCGTTGAGGAGAGCATTTTCTTGTTCTATTCCACTCCGGGTCGTCACTTTCTGAGTTGTGTCTAGTTTCATAAGAGCCTGGCAACAAATAAAAATTTAAGAAATTTAATATGATATACATAATAACAGTTGAATTAGCATTGTAACTTTTTAAAGTGAAAATTATTATGTAATATGTTTTTTATTCTTTCTCTCATTGTTCTTTAGTTTTATAATTAGGAACTGCTGTACAATAAGGCCAGTGTTTGTTTATATACAATAATTTGCACAAAAAAAAAGAAGCAAAAGATGAATATTACTTTTATTATTTTATTTTGTCATAAAGGAGATATTAAATCATTTGTTTTCCTATGAGGAAATGTGGGTCAGCTGGGGAACATCTATTATACCTCTTTTGACAATTACAAGTTTGAAGAAGGGGATACTGGCGGATTGGAAAAAATTCTATATTACACATTTATTCAGGTATATAATAGTTATGTTTTTGGTTTTTGAAAACGGTAACGAACATTTACTAATTAAAAAAGATCCAACTACCCTATTAAAAATAAAACTATTGCCATCGTCACATTGCATTTAAAGAAGTTTATGTTTTATTATATTGCAATTTGCATTTTAACCTGTTATTAACATTTTTATGGCCAGCATTGTATGTTGAACTAATGGATATATGGATTATTTTAAGTAACAGCCATACATTAATAACGGTTTCAAAATCATATTAATTACCTTTTAGCTATCATTACAGTTAATAGATTTTAAAGTTGTAAATTATTTAAGAGGAAACATTTGCCTAATGAGGATACTATTACATATTAACGTGTGGTGTTAAAGAAAGTAGCAAAAATTTAATAATCAAAGCACCATCAAGCATTTTTCAATTATAATAGTCAGAGCAATAAGTTGGTGTGGTATGCACTGATAAGCAGGTAACGGTGAAACTAAATTAGGTATACTAAAGGTAAAACATAATTTCAATTATAGAAATTTGTTTCACATAGAGGCAGAAGTTAAAGGAAAGTTTGCATATTATATTCTGAAAGACAATTGTACAATAATTTCCATAAAACTGATTGTGTAAGTTATTACGGTGTATGATTATTCCAAGAGAAACTATGAATATAAATGAATAGTTTACTTTCCCATTTAGAGAAGCTGTCCTTACAAAGTTAGGAAACAAAGTTTTGAACAACTTTTCTGAATGGTAATTCAGTTGGGGAAACTAATCTGAAATTAATGTACCAAAGACATGAAAGTACAACGAATACATAACACTAGAAGTAGACTTAGCGCCAAACTAACTGTTCTACTATATGTAGGTTATACTCATAATTTCTACTTGCTACTTTTGAAAGTAGTGCATAATGTGAATAGTATAAAGTCTGACTAAAATATCCGTTTCGGCACGTTTTAATGTACCCATTAATGCATGAAGAGTGAAATGAGCAGAATGTAGGCCACTAACCTCTTGCGTGATATCCAGCTCGTGCTTGGTGTTCTCGTACAGGCTCTCGAGTTCGTCGCATCGTTGCTGCAGTGCCGACTTCTCCTCCAGCAGCACCAGGCCAAGTTGCGCCGACTGGATCTTCTCGCTGCTGGCTTGGTCGAGCTCGCGGCCAAGCCTCTCGATCTCAGCCTTCAGCTCCGCGATCGATAAATCGCTTTGAGCCGCGGCTGCCATCGTGTGACAGTTAGTCGGCTAGATATTTCAACTTCATAAACAAAGTAAATAATCTCAGAAAAACAACTATATAAAACGTGTAAAATCAATTGTTTCTACATTCTCTGAAAGGTAAAACGTCTTGACAGCTCATTTCAGTGTTGTCAACGTTTTGTTTGATTCTGACACGGACGTCACATAAAGTTAATTGCCACAGAATATAACATTATTTTCCTTTTCTTATTTTTATTTCTGGATTAATCCTACATTTACCTTATAAGTTATAACAGCTGCTTTACTAAATATTATTGATTTATTATTACAAAGATTACAGGGGAAATCTAGGGAATTTCCCTTAGCTCTAAAAGTATCCGCTTGTATAGTTAGATTTTATAAGACTCACAACCTGGCAACAAATGTACAGATTACAGAAAAAATCTACCTATCAAGTTTTTTTGCCCATGGCAGCCTCGAATCCTCGAACCTTTCGACCATGCTACCCAATTTTTCGTAATTAATTTTTCACATAAAAAAATAATAATATTCATATCCATAGACCATCCGAGCGAAGCATTGCTTAACCTTATGATAGCACAATTTAATTGATCGTCTTAACTGCAAAAGACCGCTTCATCGCCAACAAAAAATATGAACGTTCGCCTTTTGTTGTTTTTATACCAACATTTGATAATACTAGAGTCAATAGCCTATTTGTTTACCTTGAACTCTGCTGAAACGTTATGTAATAGAATTGACGATGAATTTAATTTCTGGTACTATAGAATTCAGGTTGGTATAGAATACTGGACATAAAACCACTTTGTCGGTTTTTTAATTAGCATGCATATTTATTTGTTGAAGAAACCAATAATAATGAAGTTGATGTCGTTCAAAAAATAAAACAAAACTTCGAAATTGTTATTTACTTTAATTTTTTTAACACAAATTTGACAATTACAAATTTTGTTATAAAAATTACAACGATAAACATCCAAATTAAATAAGGGTGAGGTATGAAATCCGTTGGAGATGTGTTTTCGGACGCAACGCAATCTACATAGCACTACTGAGGGTAGAAAACTAGAAACACCAAAATTCTTTAAGTAAAAAAATATTGAAATTGCATGCATAACATTGTGTTTTATGAATAGTAATTAACAATTGTAATATATTTTTTTAACTCACAAGAGGATTAGATCTATTCAGACGTTACATCTTTTAATTAACCATACCTTGTTATAAGAATGTGAATTTAGCCAAGCATAGTTCTTGCCAAAGTTTATGGCGGCTCGGAACTATGTTCGCGGCAATGCGCATGCCCTTACCCTCCGTACCTTAGTTTTAAATTTTTAATTATGGTTCGCAAGGATTATGATTCACATAAGCAGCATGCACGTTCGGAAATAAGTCGCAAGGCGTTTGGCGAGAACTATCCAAAAGTAAATATTTGTAGTATTTCGAATTCAATCGGATGTCTCTTTTTACGCAAATGCGTTGCCGTAGTCGTACATAGTTTATGTCCGTCTAAATAGATCCTCAGTATACATAACTGGATGGGAGTATAATTATAGTAACAACACCCGGCATATGAAATTATCTAGGTAATTAATGTTTAAACGCAACAAAAACATAGATTTTTAGGGTGCGTTTAAACCAAACACGCAAATTATACTTCAGATTATTATTTAATTTTAAACTATGCGAGAATTCTTGGCGTCTGTTAACATTAAAAAAATTTGAAAGAAAAAGTTGCTACAAAACTTTGCTCTTGTTCTAACTATACTTTGTTCGTTTGGTGTAAATGCACCCTAATTCAGATATTTAATCCAAAATTAAGCATGTTTTTTTTTTGTATTTGATACGTTCAAACCTACGATTAAAAGTAAAAATTAAAGAATTTCATATCAACATTGAACCAAAATATATTAGCTATTTGGCTCTCTCTAAACTATGTTAGCACCGGTATGAATATCAGATGACATGAAAAAATAACGATGTTTCCTCATTTAATTCGCTTACACTCATTTAATAATTGACCTAATTATCTTACTAATCTACAACTGTAAAAGGAATGATGAATATTATTGCTATTTTATAATTCACAAAGTTAATTTGGAATGACCCATGTTAAATTCTCCGTAAGTTGACGTTATTACATTTATTTTTACAATACAATAATTATAATATCTACAATAAGAAACTCGCTGAGAATGGCAAATGGCACGGGAGTGCCCCAGCCAAGTTTCAAGCAGAGCGGGCACGGTCGTACCATCTTTTCTCGAAGCGATTCGCAGCTATTTCTCCCCCCTATATCTTCGATGTGGACAAAGCTAGGGCTTTAGGTTTTCGGTGACAGAGAGAAATATTTTTGTCAACTTATATGAAGTCTATTTTTAAGATAACAAGAAATAAAAAACAGATAAATCCACCACAGAATAAACGAGTCTTGTTGAGACAAGATTTATAAAACAAATTTAGATAATTGCCATTATCAGCGTGTTTCAATCCACATAAATTATCTAACTATATAGTAATATCATTTGAAGAAAAATAAAACTTAAAAATATAGATGACTATGAAGATATTGTTATGCTTATAAAATAAAAATTTGTAATTTTTTTATTATGGACACAACAAAATCAAATGTTTTGTACTAATCGGCATTTTAAATATTAATAAGTTATGAAAATAATTATAATTTATTTCGGGGGATACTATTAAGAAAAATTGGCACCGGGATGGCGGGAAACAATTTAAAGCTGGGCTTTTACTGTGTGTAACGTTATTTTGTGTTTGACGTAGATTGACTTCGACGGAAAAGTATCGAAGTTTATAATTGCCATATGTAGGTTGAACAGGCTTCAATAATGTCGTTCTATTGTTTATTTAATTTGTATGTTAATATATTTGTAACCTTATCAAAAAGTTGGGGCCTTCAGCCTAAAAGATATACCAGTAGTTTATCACAGCAATATCTTTTGAAAATAATAATCAACTTTTCAAATAATAGTGGTGAGCAATAAATAAAATATCGAGATTATAAGTTGAGCAACACAAAATAAATGATGAGCAAATTACATCACAACACTAAACCAATATGTTATTGCTGTTATGGACGATTTAAATATGAATAAGTGTCAATTAAATTAAATAATAATTAATATTGTAATAACATATTTATCTACATCTACTTGTACTGTTAGTATATATAATTTTCAATATAATTAAGTTCCGGGCAATGAAGACAATATTTAATTTTAAAAAGTCATTGAAAAACATCTTTTTATTTGATTAGATTCAACTTTATAAATTATAATTAATGAGCTCATATCCCCATTACAAAACGTGTATTAAAAGGTACCCCCTCTGGTGATAGCTGCAAACCATCTATTTGAACAAACTTATGGTCTAAATCTAGAAATAAAGTTGGTACTTTTTAACACCACGCTTTATAATAAGGGAGTTTGAGTTTAAATAATACTTGTAGGGTTGGAACACTCAAAGCCATTTAACTAAATCTCAATGTTACTATATCGATAGAGGCTGCCCCATACGAGAAAATCTAATCAATAAGAACTGTAGCATTATATTATAATTTTTGGTTCACTATCAGAAATTGGAAACACACAATCACCTTATTTTACTGCCAAATTGAACTTTTGTATATCTATTTTCTGAATATAAATTCTGTTTATTTGGCATCGGAGCGATCTACTAAGTTGCCATATTAAGGTTTTAATAAATCCATAGACAAGAAAACTTTTGTTATTTTTGTAGCGGTGTTTAAAAAATTGCACACGTTAAAAGATATGCAGGTTTTTGCTATTATTGAAGCGAGATTTGTTCGCTTTCTAAGTTTTCTCGTCTTTGGCATCAAATCTAACACACTTCTACCTAATATTCACTACATAGACGTGCTACTTATACACCAAACAATGACGATACTATTAAACAATAAATTCATTAAATATCGTGGTACATAATGACAGTAATATCTACGAACACACTAACGGCTTCCAATCAAATTAAATATGAGATAATTAAATTTTAAACACTAAATACTTACTAATACTTATGTATGTATAAGTACTATAATTAATGTACAAATAGATAATAATGAAATTAGTTTAATTCGAGGCCATGGTCTAGTAAATTAGTGGGTTTTGAAAACAGGAGAACAAAAGAGGTGTTCAGGAAAAAGTTTCAAATAGCGGGCAGTATGTAATAAAAATGATAAAAAAATATTACCCCCTCCAAAACGGTTTGAGGTATCTCGTAATTAAACATTTTTTACCCCCAAATCTAGACCACGTCCCCTCCAATTGATTAATAGAAATACTTTTAAAACATTACTAATAGACTAGAGAATAAATAATAAATTCAATTTACACAAATAAATATGATTATTCAGCACCAAAATGATCATAATATTAATTTTATTTTCATAAGGTTGAAAAAGTCACTTACTAAGATTCATTAAATTTTACCTAAATATTTACATAACAATGCAAGAAAGAACATTGATTAGGAAACGTCGAGACGAAGTGAAAAATTTAATTTTACAAGAAAGTTTCTAGAGTACGAAAGTACGAAATGTATTAAATTAGTAAAATTTTATTCTTAATTTTAACGACTATCTAAATCTCGACTGACGTCTAACTAGGCTAATTCCACTGCTTGTAGAAGAAAACAATGTTTTTTAAGTTCTAGTTCTGACAAAAACATTGCCATATAAAAAAAAACTCGTGACAGTAGCAATTTTATAAAACATTAATGTAATAGACCCTTTCGCTCTGATTGCCGCCATGCCATAGACTACAAAATTGATACTGGCACGTGTCTTTCTCCCTATACGTACATATTACATGAGCACGCAGCCGGTGGAGGTGTCGTCCCGCGCGGGCGCAGGGGGGCGGGGCGGGGACACCGTGCTCGAAGGCGGAGGCTCCGCCCCACCGGACTCCTTCCTCCCCGCCTGCTTCGACACTTCTGCCTTCTGTGGTGGAGGGAGCTTGGCTTCTTGAGTCTGTGGTTTTGGCTTGATTTCTGCTCCTAATGAACTGGTGCTTGAAGTCCGTACGCGAGTCTTCGACATCGATATCCGGCGTTCCCGTGAGTTGATGATAGATGTTAGGAATGGGATTTGGTTGCTTATCGCCATCATAAATGGTTTATAGCCGAGACTGGAAGCAAAACATTATGATGTCAATTCATTTATAAAATGACTAAACCTCATAGATTAATATTCACAGTATAAAACCTAGTATAAAAATATTAATGGCATACCACTCGGCATCGGTCCACGCGCATATATCCTGTAGCGCTCTGCGCAATCGCCGCACGGCGTCGAGACTGACGTCATTGCCGCGCGCCGCGTTCGTAGTCCGTAGCACGGCCAGCGCGTCGCGTAGCACCACCGCTACGACCACCGCCCATTCTACGCAGCTAGCTTCTGTCATCAATTGTAGGTAGTATCTGGAAAGAGTCATGATCGTGTTGCAGTTCGTAAAATTGCACTGTTTTGATGAATATTTCATAGCTTCTCTAGTACCTAACTAGAGAATATCATCGAGTGTATATTTTTGGAAAACAACGCATCCAATCTTCTAGAGTGGGGCGCGGGGAATCCAGCCACAATAACCACGTTCGAACAGGCAGTTGCAGTGCGTATGCGCATACTCTAGTTCCGCGATAGATAAGCGCGTATTTTTTATCGTATTCAATTATTGCCCGTATTTCGAATTCATATGGTTAATATGGTGTGCCTTACCTTAGCTGCACATGCGCAGTGTGCGAGCCGCGTTCAGCCTGGTGGTGATGCAAGCGCTCCATGAGCGCGGCGTAGCGCCTCTCCTCCCCCGCGCCCAGCGCCTCGCCCGCCCACGCTACGCCGCCGCCTTCTGCCACGCTGCCTTCACCCGCAGAACTGTAATATTAAACAACACACTGCAAATAGCTCAAAATTTATAAAGAGTATTGAAACGAGAAGCTCGTAATTTAGTAGTGCAGGTCGATAGATTGGCAAGCTTAACCTGCTTTAACCACGGTCAATCAATGGATGGGTAACCGCTTTCTTAACACATCGAGAAGAAACCTCCGTGCCTGATAAAGCTCGAGTCGCTATCAGCCTCGTTCTTTATATCGCTTCGGTAGTAACAAATTACCATCCCTTTCATCCTGAGGCGTCAGGGAGAAAACTAGTCCCACCCTTGGCTAAGCACACACTTGCGCACTACAATAAGTCCTGCGCATTTAACTGGTCCCTTTGGGAACAGCCGCCGTAACTTCGATAGATTGAGGAAATATTATTATTCAATGGCTATGACGTCACGCTTACCTAACCGGTCCGGGCGACACGGGCACGGCTCCCGTCATTAAGGGCAGTGCGGCGCGTAACGGCAGGCTCATGTAGCCGCTATCGCCGCACAAGCTGTCTGATTCCGCTGACGGCGTGTATGAACCTGGCAATAAAGATATAGCACAGAATAAATAAAGTGATTTTCATGCCGGTGGTGACGTCACTTATTTTATACAGTTTTATAAGATAAAAACAAAAGGAACGTGGCTAAGTAACACCCACACGGGTTGATCGGAGCAACACTTGTCGCGGTCGGTCTGTGGATGAATGGCCATCATGTCACGACGATGCTGTTCCTCCGTGTTTCGGAAGGCACGTTAAATTGGTGGGTCCCGGTTTTTATTTGTACATCTTTGGTAATCGTTACGGGTAGTCAGGTGTACGGGCTTCAAGTGGTAACTGGTTTGAGGAGGTCAGATAGGCACCACGTAAAATTTTGGTACTCAGCTGCATGCTGTTAAGACTGGAAGCCGACCACAGCACAGCTTGGGAACAGCCTTGGCAGATGGCAGATGATCACACGCAGGCAATTCATCTATCATTCACAATCGCTTGAACCTATCATTAAAACTACACGAAGAAACTTACTTGTAACAGTACTGCCCTTTCTCTGTAGATACTGTTCCGCATCATTAACCACAGGATATGGCCACGAGAAGTCTTCATGCAATCTCTTCACACATAACACCGCACTATCCACTCTGGCCGCGCGTTCCCTCTCGCCAGCTAGCCACGCGACTAAGTGTAGGTCTAACGCGGCCGCCATCTTGCCTAGTGCGTATAGGCGGGCGGTGGATAGGAGGAGACGGGCGTGCCGTTGTATCATCATGTCTATGAAGAATTCTTCGGCTGTACCGCTGTATGAATCCCTGTAAGGAAGGGTAAAGCTATTCAGTGTTCTGAAAAACGTAACGTTATTTGAAAAAAGAAGTGCAAAATTACGCACAAGGCAAGTAGTTGCGCAAAAATATGCGCTAAACTAGTAATTGCGTCAAATTCAAGCGCAAAAGTACGTAACTTGAAACGATGCAGACTTGTTAACCTTTACCCGAGATTAGTAAAGAAAATATTATGTTTTGGTACCTGTCAGCTCTAGCAGGCACAGATTTCTTCCGCTTGACAGCGGCTGTAGCTCTGGCCGGCGGCGCGTGCGGTGGCGGCGCGGGGGGAGGCGGCGCGTGCGCGGGGGGCGACGGCTCGCGCGGCGACACCGTCGTGCTGAAGCTGCGTCCGCGTCCGCCCGCCAGCTGACGGCGACCATTGTTAATAACAAATAACAATAACAATAAGGGAGGGTGAACATGAGAGTATTAAAATATCAAATGTGGCCAGTTAAATATTAGGCTTCGGTTAGATTCTGCTTGCTAGCTTTGTCTATCGACTTAACACAAATCATCAGATTTCATCGGATTTGATCAGATTTTACGGTAGATATCGAGAGTTTTAAATCGAGAATCATAAAAGAAAAATAACACAATTAAATTAATATCTTTACCTGCATACTCCCCAATATGACAGACAAGTCCTCGGCATTAGGGCTGACAGTCTGCGACTGTACTACTTGTCCGTACTTTGCTTGGACATTCACCGAATTCCTGGGCGAATCCACGTCGTTTGGATCTAGAAACCAAGTCCTTATATTAGAACAATAGTTTGGCTTTATTTGAAGGATTATACTTTCTACTCATATATCTGAGTGTATTTAATGACGACAGAATGACAAAGAATGGCATCTTTCACCATCTTTTTGTTTTAAATTAAACCAATGCAATTTTATTCAGTGAATGAATGAGTGTTAAATCTGCAATGAAAATTGGGAGTGGCTCTCGTTCAGCAGTGCATAGCAGTAGGCTGATATGATGGTGAGATTTAAGGCAGCAAAATTCTGATACATCCCGGAGGGGTGTTTCGTAGGTCTTTCCTAAAAAAGCAAAAGTATAAGTATGCCTAAAAATAAAAACTATATACATATGTTCCCTCACCTATAGCCCTGAGGAATCTGACTAGATCCCTGGCGAGATCCCACCTCTCTTGCTGCAGCGCTGTATCCAGCAACTGCGTTGCCAGTTGTCTGCTTACCGCCGAACTTTCCAAGTTCTACAACACGAGAACATGCGTCAATAACCGTCAGCAAAGAAAACGTGCCTTCTGAACTAAAATTTTATTTTTGCTAGAATATTTCATTGATAATTCGGTATAAATTAATAGGGTAACTTTTTTATAAAAGATACATAAATAATAATTTTATGAAGTAAACGCATCTTAAAAATAATCTTAAGCCCTTGCCAGCATAGCAAATGACTAACTAATAAGACATTGAAATTTAGAAACATTATTATCGAACAGTCTCGCTAATATGTAAATGCTTATATGTTATGCACAGCAAACAGTAAAGCGAATACGAGGCGTTCTATATTTAAATATTTGCTTCTGCCACGCCACGTTTTCGGTTCGCTTTTTTATGTGGCAAAAGCATAGGTAACAGCTAGTCTGGTCTATTGTCAGTTTAAGAAAAAAGTTTTTTTTATCAAAATGATTGGGTCTATGGTATAGTATAGACAGCACGATAAAAAGCTGACATGATAGTTATAATGTACCTTTAATAGCTGCAAGAAGAAAACAAAATTAATTCAGAATCTTTACTTATCATAATAAATACAATTTCTATTAAAACAATATTGAAGAAATACCTGTAGGATGATCAAGTATGAAGCTGCTGTGTCCAACATTTTGCGGTGAAGACATTCTTGGAACAATTCCTTTGGTTTTCCAGCTGCTGAGAACAAATACGCCCAAAGTGCTATCTCTGTTTTTCTTGCGCATTGCACTACAGTCTAGAACATAAATACAGATAAAAATTAAATATCAGTTATTTGACAGAATAACATTAGATAATTTAGATGATAAGGTAGAATAGAGTTAAATAATTATAGTTAATGAATAATGTCTTTACATAGTTTTTATTTAAACCCAATATTTATACGTTCTACTAGCAGGACATAGTGACACATTTTATTTATATTGAGCACCATCTTTGTTAACCTATCAGCACTAATAAAAGACTGTCCCCCTTATTATAAAACGCGGCACTTTAATACTAGGTTTACACCATTAACTTTGTTCAAGATGATATTTTAAACCTAGTACTAAAGCTGGTATTTATTTAAGACCTCGTTTTTTAATAAGGTGGTTTGAGTTTAACAATAGCAATTAATTAATATGAGTGTAGCAATAGCAATACATATATTATTAATTTAACTTCGCGCATTGTAACTTTTTCCTGACAACACCTGTCAGTACCATCAGCAATTTACATGATATCCGCCCCATTTGACTAACAGCATGTGTAATGGACTATTTGTTCATTTGCATGCAACGCCTTGAGTGTTAGTCAGTTGGGAAAATTAATTAATGTATCGTAGGACTTAAATGTTGTAAGAATAAATTCAGTATTGCCGTGCTATAATGTATTTTTCTTTTAATAATTCTTTGTTCCTGAAAAGATTACCAGATACTAGGGAGTTTCTGAAAAAAAAACATGAGTGTACGGGCTGTCTGGCTTTCGTCCAGACGCCAGCACATCGAGCTACTACTACTTCAGTGGCGTCCATTACAGACACCTCGAGTCAACAAGAAAATAACAAACTCTCAAAATGACAAAGTTCCACGTAAATAACTATTACCTACAAAACGCCGACTCACCTGCAAATACACGGGGAACTCATGCACGAACTCAATAATCGAGGGCAGCTGTGCATCAGGTATGGGTTCCTTACTCGTAGCCTCTTCCTCCAGCACTTCATGAAGCAGCAGTTCCAAGGAGTGCGGGAAGTAAGCGAGCTGCGAGCAAGACCTCGCGATCTCCCACGCGTGGTACCCTAAGTTACGGCGAAGTAGCTGCCTTAGTATCTGGTGCAGGTATACTTGGCTCTAGAAAAAAAGAATACGTAGTTAAAGAACTTTTTAGAGTTAAGGAAATAGAAGGGAATAATCTATATATATAAAAATGAATTGCTATTCGTTAGTCTCGCTAAAACTCGAGAACGGCTGAATGGATTTATCTTATCTTGGTCTTGAAATCTTCGTGGAGGTCTAGGGAAGGTTTAAAAGGTGAGAAGATTAAGGTAGAGTAGTGTAGTGTAGATTAGGGAAGAAGAACGGGAGCGAAGCCGCGCGGGCAAAATCTAGTAATATACATATATAATAGCAATGGTTCCTTAGCTCGTAGCAAGTAACAGCCGCGCGGGTCGATCGATCATAAGATCCCAGTTGTAATTTGAACATATCCAGAAGGTCCGGCAACTCATACCAAGGGGTATTGGGTTGCTCAAGGAAGGTTGGGTTGTAAGGGTGTAAGGTTGTAAGGGTTGAGGAGGTCTGTATAAAAAAGCAAATATGCACTCTGATTCTGATTCAAGTTTTATATCATGCTTTTGGTCGAAATAATGATATTTCGTCGTAACTTCAATTTCAAAGCATTGTTAATGTTTCGGCTTCGGATATCATTACTTATTTAGGCGCCAAGTAGTCCACATTAGTAGGAAAAAATAAATATTTTTTGCTGCTACCTGTAATAAATATTTATCGGTTCAAGTGCTGTAATTAGATTTGTAATAAGGGAAGTCGGAAATAACTGTAACATATATACAACTTCCTATTAAGTTTCTTTTGTTTATGGATATTAGGAGTGTACCTCACATGTTATCTTTAAAATAAAAATGAACCTCAGAATGTGTTTCTAAGTACAAATCTAGAGAGCAGCTAAACCGATTTCGCTAATTGATTTTTTAAGAATATTTGCAAAAGTACGTACGAGGATGGTTCTAAAGGAGAGAAAAACATTTTAAAAGTGCCTGAACGACACACAAACATTAAAGAACCGACTATTAAAAAAAAAGACCGACCAATTTCCCCGTGTCTACTTAAGTCAGGTAGTATATCATCATTCATATTAATAAAGCATAATGTCGGGAAAACTAACGGTAAACTACGCTTTAGAGTTTAGAGGATATCCGAAAAGGCAATATTCATCTAAAATCTTGCACGAAGCCAAACAATTAATCAAGAAAAACTTAGTGAACACAGTACACTGTCATATACATATCTAAAAACTAAAGTTTCATTCACTCTTTCACTAAAGTTTCCATAGAGTAAACTTACCGTTCTATTGACAACACAGAACGGCAAAGAGAACACAGAGTTTGAGTCCGAAGCGTAGAGCGTTGTGTCGTTTTCAGCACCCAGGAGAATAGCGTCGTCGAATAAAATTGCTGGCAACAAAAAAAAGTACTCGTATTAAGAACTTAATAAAAAACAAAGTGATCAGGAGATCTCAATTTAAAAAAAAGAACAGTCCATTCTTTAGGTCATTGCTACTCCTTCACGTTTAAATAGCCCTTCAAACGGCGATATAAAAAAAGTTATAGCATGAAGTATTCTGGTCTGCATCTATGCAGGATAAGAAATATTCATTATGTGGTAGTTATTCATTTCCACACAAGTCTAACATATATTTCCTATACTATAGGAAATAGTGAAGAGTGGGCGTTTTGGGGGCTATCTTTTGTAATTTTTGACGTTCAAAAAGTGCTGTTTTACAGCCAAGTTTGAATAAATGATTTTGTTAGTTTTTTTTTTTAATTTTACTTTTCGCATAGTATACTTACTCAGTGGATAAATATTCAGATGGAACGGCAGCATGATCCTCTTAGCCATGAACGTATGCCTCCCGGAATCGGGGTGTCTGGTCGCGTCTCTCGGCAGCAGAGGCAGCCACACCCTCGCGCCTAGCGCTCCGCACCACAGCCATAGTGCTCGCGACAGCTGGGTTTGGGAGCCGGCCACGCTGCCACATGACCAGACACTTTCGACGCAAGAGGCGAGGACTGTGGCTGGAAGGCAGCTATATGCCTGAGGGTGTAGGGAAGTACTTTATTAATATAAAAGATAGGTTATAATTAGTTTTTTCTCTTATTTTTATTTTCCAGGCTAGATCTGTTCTGATTTAAACAGTAAATGATGATGATTGAAAAAAAAAACAAGTTTGAAAGACCGTACCTTCCCGTACCTTCATGGTTTTCAATATTAATTTTGTTTGTGTGTTAATATTTGTTGTATTTGAATTAGACGTTTTCGTGGCTCGACACTATTGTAGGAGTATTAAGATATTGTCAGACAGTAGCTATCAAGTTTAATCTGTAATTAATATACAAATGTGGGCCAACCAAGCGGATCTAGTCCAGATATTACAGAATCAAATAAAACTCTATATTACGCCGTTTTATAATTCACTGGTAATAACCGTCTAATTATTTACCGGTCGATATAATAAACAGATTTATTTTATGCACTTTAATCGCTTGGTGCGGAACATTAATTTGAGTCCCTTTATCAATAATAGTTATCTTAAAATCTACTGCAATTAAAGTCGTTCGAGATAAAATCAAATCACCGCTGCTGATAAATATACCTTGTTTCCGAACATAATTTAATGTTATAGACCAAATGCGTTCTGGAATGTTTCGTTGCTAGTTCAAGTTTTCGTGTAATTATTAACCTATTATACATATTTATCGCATTTACACCTTGAAGTGTATAACAGCATACTAACTATCAAGTTCACGAACGCATATAAAACAAGTGCAGAAAGATTGATGTGTTACGTTATACAAGTAATATCTGATAATGATCACACTGACCGACATCCGTCAGTGGAGCGTGCAATAAGCGGGCGTTCGCGACGCCCAGCTCCGCACGCAGCGCACACGCAATTGGAGCAAAACATCGTATCATTTACGCGTTTAAAGTTTTAACTAATTTAGATTGCATCAAGACAACCCAGAACAGAAAAATCCCCATATTTTGAAATATTAAGTTATTACGGATGGTAATCAAATAAATCATCGGCGCAATTGAGTAGTTTCCGATCTGAAGTTAACTGAACATTTTCTAGGTGCTCGTCCTGCGCACCGAGGCATTGAGCCCTCTTTACATATTAACTCGCGTTTTCACTGCCCGAAGGCTGTTCTATGAAAATGAGGAAGCCTGATGCAACTCTGGGTGATTGTTGTTACAGCTAGAGCGAGTGCGCACCAAACATTCCACATCCGCAACATAGGATATGAAGGTCTAAACCAATCGCCTATAAATGCCTTCAGAGTGTACTTTGCCTAGCAGTGCGTTTTTGACATCAACTGTCAGTGCGTCTCCGGCATAATGAATATTTACGTAGCGGTCGGTGCATTTGTTTTCGCTATGTGTAAAATTATTTAAGAGAAAAGTTTGTGAAGTGGTGCTTATATTTTCCAGATATCGTGCCTCCTCGCCTTGACGGCGTCTGTCGCGGCTGATGGACTATTGGGAGGAGGTCTGGTGTACGCGCCGGGTCATGCCTCAGTAGATTATTATGTGGGTGTTATAAACGCTAATTTATTTCCACAAAAATTAACTGTTTATTCAATTCAACATAGAATGTGTTTTTGTAGGCTTATCCCAGATATGCCTTCGAGTATGCAGTGAGAGACCCTCACACGGGAGACAACAAGGCTCAATGGGAGAAACGAGACGGAGACGTAGTTAAAGGTACGAAATACGAGTTAATCTTTTTGGGTGCTTAGCATATACGATTAACAATTTTATCATTTAGTATATAATCCGGTTTTTGTTACAGGAGCTTACTCACTGGTGGAACCAGACGGCAGTTTACGTATTGTCGAATATTGGGCAGACGCTAAATCAGGTTTTAATGCTGTCGTGAAGCGCGTTGGGCCCAACTTGCATCCCGTATCAGCCCCAGCTTCCATCTACAAAGCGCCAATTCCAGTATTAGGTCATGGTTCAGCTATTGCCCCGATTTCCGTTGGACCTATAGCTAAACTGGGAGGATTAGCTGGCGCGCCTCTCATCTCAGGCCCGATCATTGGAGGAGCTGTATCTACTGCCAATCTGGTGAAAGCGGCTCCCATAGCAGTGGCACCCATCGCCCCGATTGCGCCAATCATTAAAACACCGATTGCACCTATAGCGCCAATTGCACCTATTGGATATGGATCATTAGGAGCGATTGCAAAACCCATTGCACCCATCGCTCCATTATTACCATCGTACTCAGGACTGCCAGGCCCTATTTACAAAGCTGGACCAGTATACTCTGCCCCTCTGCCGGGCCCCATAATCAAATCTGGACCAATACTAACAGAGGGTTTGGGAGGATACTCAGGTGGTCTGCCCCTGTTGAAAGCGCCGATTAATTTGGCTGGATACGGAGGATACGCAGGATTGAAAGGCGATGGTCTATTAGGATATGGCGGTTATGGAGGTCTCAAAGGTGACGGCTTAGCAGGCTATGGAAGTATTGCGAGCCTGAAAGGGGATGGCCTGCTAGGATACGGTGGTTTAGGAGGTCTGAAGGGAGATGCTCTAATCGGAATAGGCGGATACAGCGGCCTTGGAAACTTGGGCGGTGGATACGTCAAAGCCCCGATTGGTACCAGTGGAGTATTAGGTGACCTTGGCCACGGCATCCTGAACACGTGGGGCGCGGGCGGCTCAATAGGATCTCTTTACGGCAAACACTGATAAATTTTATACCTAACCTAGAGAAATTTCAACTTGATGCCGCTGTCCATTGCTAATACTAATTACTACTTGTAAACTTATGTAAGTTGAGTCCCCTTTAGAGTGAGTTAAAGGAGGACGATAAAGTCAAGTAAGATTTGTACATAAGCTATTTAATATTTATGTAAATAATTATAAGTCAGACTAGCACTAATAAAGCATAGACCACCATGTGGTTATACCGAGTTGTTTTATTTACCTGAATAAAATTATGAAGACGACAATTTTACCCGCGATTTAGTTTATTTATTAACACACTTTCGAAAATATTACCTAGACAACTTTGTGACCACTGCGCCTTAATAAATACATAACAAGTTATAAATAGTTGCGCGATAGGTCTGTCTAAAATCATAGCTATGCCAGTTTAAGATATTCTGTGGATAAACGGATTTCATGACAATAAAAACGAACAGTTGGTCCAGTCCATGGTACTTTGCTAGTTAGTTATTTATCACACAAATTGGTACATTACCCAAAATCTATACCAAACGGTATACGGCCAAAATTATTATCCTATCTATCCATTGTTTTGCTTACTAAAGACTGAATTTTGACATTAGCCCCATATAATTTGTGTCAAATTCCTATCTCTAGTAAGCAAAACAACGGATAGATAGGTTATTAATTTCGGCTGATAGAAGTAGGACAAATATGAACGCTGCACAATGAGTAATGCAGCTGCACCAGACTTTTTAGTTACTAAAAAAACAGATAAAAAAATTGATTCGAAGTTCAAATTCAGTCTGATTGGAGCGAGTGTATTAATAATGAAATCTTTATGCGAAGGCAAGTTTCGTTTGCTTGTGACGCTGAAATGCTGAAACTGCTGCATCGATTTGGATATGATTTGAAGATAAATCGGACCTATCTGGACATGGCACGGAAGACGGAAGGAAACAGCTTTTGTTACATAGTTTACTGAGAACATTTTAATTATCACCAAACAGACAGGAAATCTGTAATCAGTTTTGTTAACTACATAATTACAAGTTGAATTTTAACCAAATTGACAGTTTCCGAACAATTATTATATAAGATAAAAACGCTTTCGCTACGTCAAGATTAAGCTTAAGCTCATGATATTATTGAAATAATCTATAACAACAATAGTTTAAAAATTCAATACATATTTAAGTGTTATCTTTTTTTTCAATGGCAACTGGCTTGTATGGATGATAAAGATTGAAAATGTTTGTTTTTAACATTTATACAATAGGTCACATAGACAACATTTTTAACAAAAGAAATAAAAAGCTATAAGTATAAGATTCTTTTTGGTTAATCGATCTTGGAGGGTCCGCTAAGCTAGGCAAAAAGCAATGCTTGCTGACGAAAGAAAACTTAAACACACTTAGACATCGGCATTCATAATGATTAGATATAACCCATATCAAAAGTTAGCTGAAATTACAGGTATACAGATATGACATTATATACACAAAATATAGTCCAACAGCAGCAATGGCTTTCACTCAAGTGGAACTATCGCAAGCCGCCAACGCCATCTTTAAATATGTACAGACACCAGCAGGTCAACCTACCCGAATCTGTCAAATTTTACCAATTGAAATTTCGGTATTGTGATAAGGTTGAAAATCTATAAAAGATCAAATCAAAAATCATTTATTCAGCTTAGGCTTAAAAATAATTTTTATTTACTTAAATTAACTTACGTTTGGAGCATCGCTCTCTTAAATAATTTTACTTGCTTACTTTTCATTTATGGAATAGTGTGCTATTTTACTATTACATTATAATTAAAGAAATACACTGTTTCCATAAAAATATGATCTTATTCGTTCAGTCCCATATATTTCTATGACTCGATCAATACTTTTTCTTACACCTGGGACTGTATATGGTTCAGCAAAACCGTTTATAATCAAATCTAAATTTAAAAAACAAAAACTAAAGAATGTACCTGTACCAAAAATAAATAATCACACCATTTTGGATATTGGGCTAACTTACATTTCATGTCTTTTTAAATTGTCATAATGTACATTTTAAATTATTTCCATTCTAGTAAAACTGCCGCTCAAGATCGAAAAGAGTGGAAAGATCTTCTGCGAGCCCTATGTCCCTGATGAGGGATAACAGGATTCCATCATCATCAAAATCATCATCATGGTAAAACTGACCTTCTTTGAACCTACATACACTTACTCCAAAAACGTGGTTCAAAATTTGTGGTAAATTATTACAAAAGTTTAGCGATCTCAAACTGATAACGTGATGTCACCGTATTCAAAAGTCATCTACCACTACTATAATATTAGTTACGTTTCCACAGTACTACCAAAATGAAAGCCGATGTAAATGAGAGTGTGTTACGAGCTCAACGGACGAAACCATATCATTACAATATTCACCGCGTTATGACAGATTGGAAACATGCAAGACTGACTGATAGGCATAAATCACATAATTGACTTCACAATGCATGTATATCATTGTACACATGCATTGTTTTTGTTCGTCAAGTGTATTAAGGATGAGTAGTAATGGTTCTGCCTTTTAAATAATGCTTAAGAATGATTTTAAAGAACTGACTATTTTGGATGTCTATTTCTATTTTGGATTATGGCAATCAATACCATAGCATAAAGTTTATACTATGTCAATACCGTCGTTGCCGATGTCGACGATTCTGCCTTTGGAGAACTTATAGGGGCAAATTCATCTACTGTTAGAATGTTTCTGTTGTACTGAGTAAGTGACTCAGTTATCGTCATCACCTTTTTTACATGCTGCAGGGCTGCGGCCTCTTCTCATACAAAGAAGGAATGAGCGTTAATTATCACGCTTGCTAAGGGCGGATTGGCGATTTCAAACTTTATTTACACTGAATTTATTTTCGAAGAAGCTCTAAACGGGAAGACAGTGTTTCTCGTCGTTATTGGCCGATCTTTGATGAATTCAATAAGACGCACATTAAGCAAACCCTTTATAAGTTCATGAAGCTAGACAAAATAATAAGAGGAACCTTACAAAAGGGAACTCTAAACCCTACACCCAGTACATCCCCGCTTCGGTCCCGAACACGAAAAAAATGCATTCACGTTCTGCACGCATTGGGTCATGTTTCATGTGAATAACAAACCTGTAATGTCAAAACGGGTAGCTCGAGTTCTACCACCGAACACTTATAAAAGCATTGTGCATATACAGCCAGACCAACATTCTGTATATCACTCGCTGACAATATGAATCGGTTTTTAATGGTTAGTAATTATTTATTGATATATTGAGTTGAGAGTGTGAGCTGCGGAAATATGCGGAGCAACCCGACCGTGACGCTATGAGAGAATAGATAATCTGGAGGATACTGGAGATAGATCTATCTTATTAAGATTATTAATGAAGATTTCTAAATGCACACAAATGGATTGCAATCGATTTGAAATTTCGAAGTGTTATAGAAAATCTGGAACTTCAAACGTAGCTCAAGCTAAATATGCTAGAGAAAAATACTACTCAATATCCTTCTGCGAACTTGTGCAATATATTCTAGTAAAAATGTATATCATTACAGATAGCGTGCGCACTCGCCGCTGCGATTGCTACTGCTTCCGCTGGAGCAGTTAAAATACTTGACAAAATCGTAAGTAGAGTTGATTTAAATAACACATATTCTCTTAAAAATTCTAATAATTGTGCAATACTAACGAATTATTATTAACAGGATCATCCCCGCTACGCATTCAACTATGCGGTCAGCGATCCCATAACAAAGGACAACAAAGCGCAATGGGAGACCAGAGACGGGGACGCGGTCAAAGGCTCCTACTCATTGGTGGAGCCTGACGGAACCCTGCGCGTCGTGGACTACGCGGCCACCGACCTCACCGGCTTCAACGCAGTCGTTAAGAAGATCGGCTCGGCTGTACATGCCCCTATAATATCAAAACCAGTCGCTCCCCTCACGACCATCATTGGTCCAGTGAGCTACGGCTTTGGTGGAGCACCTTTAATAGCCAACCTACCTAAGCTGACCACGTTCGGCAAGTGGAGCCTACCATGGGACCCCCTCACGCATTCCTACGGGGGATGGGTGCCTATCGCAGGACCCTTGCTAAACACACCATACGTCACGATATACAGCAAGAAATACGTCGACGGAAAAGTCCACAAATGGACTACGGGACCAATACCGTTGTACGGTAAAACATTAGTATTGAAGACGAAACATTGAGTTCGGACGAAAGTTGCTCGGATTCATTATTGACTTGGATTATTTATATTTTAGACCATCCTGGTCAAAGGGTCTCGTCGAATGTAGACATATAACTTGTATTACGATGTCTTCTGTGTTTGGACATTAGGTAATATTCCAGCCAGCATTGATGCTAAAGTATCTAGTCTACAGAGGCTATGCAAATACAATTGTACAGAAAAAATACCAAATGTAAATATGTAAATAAAAGCATTTAAGCCATGTTTCTGCATTTTTTTTTAACCGGATAAATATCAATGGGTAACAAAATATAGATGTTACTACAGTTAACTTGTCCCAAATAAAATGGTACTTGTTACAGAATCATTACTAATTGCGTAAGTCGTAAATGGGTCGTGACGGCGCTTAGTTTTGATGTAGCAAATCCATAAAACAGAAGGTATACACGCATCAATATTAATAGCAGAACATGGTATGGCCTGGATTGACACATAGGATAATTTAAACATTAATTGCGAGGAAATGCTAGTATTACAAGTGAATGCTCGATTAGATCTCTCTGACTGTAATTTGTTATTACGACAGATATTGAAAAATGAACGAAAGGTAATAGTTGTAAAACGCTTAAGCACAGCGCCGCCAGACACACAGTAGTATTTATTAATACTTCTCGAGACTAATTTCACGTAAAGCTAAGGACTATCAGCTACTCCATCTTATAGACAGTATGTTGCAAATACATAACATATGTATGTACGTCGTTGTACTGTATAAAAAACAATTAATGTTATCTTTGGTAGTTTTTCAGCCTGTCTAATAGCATAAATACTCGTATCACAGAAAGAGTGACAGAAAGTCTTGGTGGTCTAGTGGTTAAAGCATGAACCTCTAAAATATGAGTGTGAGGCTTTGTTTCCAGGTAAGGCAAGTACCAATGCTACTCTCCTAAGTTATAGGTACGTACTTTCCAAGTACATCTTGGACACGCAATGACTGATTAAACGTCAATGAGAACATCTCGAGAAAACCTGAACCAATCCGTATTGAGCAAGTGTGATGATAATCGCTTTATCCTTCTCTGTGTGTGAGTGTGCCTGTGCCCAGCAGTGGGACGAAAAAAAGGCTGATGATTACGATGTGACAGAATTGAGCCCGGTTTAACTTTTCTCACAGCAGCTGTTATTATAGGAAATAGCCAATTTAAAAGAGTACCCAGCTACAATATTTCTAACATATTCCTTCATTATCATAATTACATGGGAAGATAAATATTTGTAAACGAAAGATCAGGCGCAGAAGCGAAAGGCCTTTCCTGTCGCTCTCGCTATTACAACAGTCATAGACAACAGGCATAGATGTGCGAAAGTCGGCTTTCCGTCTAGGTATGTATAGTGGAGCGACTGCTTATGAAACATATTCAACCCAATAACTGGGGCAAATTTTTAGGGTTGACGTATGACGGAAATACTACGACGACGTTAAATGGTAGACATCCACCCATACACACAAAACGTTATAGTAGCTCATCTTGAGAACAGCTAAGCTGTGAGGTCCCTGCCAGAGTGCCACCTGAGTCTTAAAACATCATAAATGAACCAAGCTTAAGAACAATATAACCATGAAATTGAATATCACGGTAGATCTATCGAAGAGAACTAATATCGAAAATAAAGAATATGAATGGCCTTACCAACTATGAAATAGATAACCAAAATTACTCCTTTTAAAGACAGTTATTTTAAAATAGACGTGAACGTGCCTGAACTTCTATGAAGCGGCAATACTATCGCTAAGATCTAGGCTTCGGCCGTCAAACGAAGAATCGCGAACATATACGTCATTTAGACACATAATCAACCCCAATCAACGCATTAGTTAATCATACTATGCCTAACTGAACCAGTTATGTATGAACTATTTGTGAATACTAAATCAGGCAAAAAGCGCTGAAAAAGACCGGCTCAGAACAAGATGTTGGACACAAACCGGGGCGCTACCGGGTCGAATAATTAGTGTAGTATAAATAGGCATGTCGCAAATGACAAAATACAGTGCACTTCGTTTGCTCACTGGAATACCTTGTCAGCTACATCAACATGCATATTACGGTACTTACTTCCGGGGTTTAAAACATTTTTAAAGATTATCGGATGATCCCTTCAACACTTTTTTTAATACGTAAACCTTTAAACGTAAATCTTTGTGTGTTCCAGGTCACCTGCCTGTTGGCTCTGGTAGCAGCCGCTTCGGCAATCCCGCCCGCGACTCTCTCATATGTTCCCATTAGCACCATTGAAAAAATCGTAAGTAACTTTGAAATCCCACTTCTTACCTACACGATAAATAAAAAAAATATAAAATATGTTGTATAGTTTTAGCGAATAAATTACCAAGACCTTTTGCCCTACAAAGTGACCCTTCATTCCAGCCGAACTCGAACTACGGATTCAACTACGCGGTAAACGACCCGTCGACGGGCGACAACAAGGCGCAATGGGAGACGCGCAACGGTGACGTCGTACGAGGAGCTTACTCCCTGGTGGAACCCGACGGCAACGTGCGCGTTGTCGAGTACACTGCTGACTCTCTCACAGGATTCAATGCTGTCGTCAAACGTTCTGGACCCAACGTACATTCTGTGTCATTAGCAACACCCATAGTGGCTAAGCCAATCGTTGAGACTATAGCTCCGATTACGCCTGTCATCACTAAATCTGTCGCGTGGCCATCTGGCCCCATTGGACACGGACCTATTGAACCTATCGGATATGGGCACGGATCTATTGGCCCTCTTGTGCCAATCGCTGACGTAGCACCCGTCGCTGAAATCACGCCAGTGGCCGAGGTTCATCACCAGCCCATCATAACCCCCATAATCGACACTCCACCAGTGATCGCTCCCGTGCCGACCCTGGACTTCCTACCGATATACCCACTGCCGCCGGCCGGCCCGTGGGTGCACCTGTCCGGGACATCGTACGGCCACAAGGGCAACATCGTCCGCCGCTGGGCGGCCGGACCTATCTCGCTAGATGGCAAGACGCTCACCATCAGAACCAAGCACCATTAAGCTAATTTAAGTTTCAAATGTAAATAATTCTATAACTGACTTCTCCGTGTATAGGTAACCTATTTAGTTACTCACGGCACTAGTGTGTTCTTGCATTTGAAGTTTTCGTGCAAAAATACACATAGGTCAAATTAGAAGTTAAGTTTGAGCGGTATAATCCAAAGCAACGAAGTGTACCTGAATAAATAAATACTTTACGAACGAAATTGTTTTTGTGGACCATCTTATTAGTGAGTAGCGCGCCGTAAAATAGGCTCGCTTAGTTATGCGTGCCGAACATTCAATGACACGATCATTAACTGGTAAAATATGCGTTTTCGTTGCATAATCGCGTAACGCGGTTAATTGCAATGTGCATACAAATATTTTAATTAATTCGATTAGCCGAGTCTATTAAAAATTATGTAAACAAAAAAACTAGTTATAACAACGTAGTTTGTTATTGATGTTAGTGTATCGAGATTTTTTATCGACAAAAATGTCAGATACTGGTTTCTTCAACAAATTAAAAAGGTGTACTTACTGGGTTATTGTCTTCATCGACGTCATACTCTTCTCTTTGAACCATCATCAGCTTACCACTGGCATTGATCACCTGAAACATATTCAAATGATTAGTATCGATACTTTACTCGAAAATAATAGGTTAATTATCGATTATACATTTTACGATTTGTAACAAAAGTTATATTTAATCTGTTGCTGAGCCTCTATACCTACATCTTTGGCCTTTTTTCATTAATCAATTATTTCCATTTATTGGATCGTATAAAAGTATCGAGTTTACTTAGGGCTGAAACACCGTGTTGCAACACCGTGTCGCACTGGCCAAATCAGGAGTGTCCTCCTCCAGCCATTACGTATATTTTTTATCGTAACTCTCGGTGGCGCATTGCGGTGTTTCAGCCCTAAGTAAACTCGATACTTTTATACGATCGTATGCGCACAATAGACTATTTATATCTAGGACAGCTCTTAAATCTTAAAGCCTAACTATGTATAGAGGTTAGTTGCACTAAATCGATACTGTAGGCAGAGCTGAGATAATATAACAGTCATATTATTATTCCTGAAATGTGATATTTGAACATACCAGCGAGTCGGGCTGTCGCTGCACGGGCAGGCAGACGGTGGAGGACCGGTGGCGGTGCGGCGGGTCCTGCAGGCGGCACAGCGACGCCGACACCACGCACGCGGGGTGCGACAGCGCCGACACGTCCACCGCCTGCACGCACCGCATCTCTATGTTGCCCGCTGCCAACATCAAACATTTTAAGATCCTCTTCAGATTCACACAAATTTCACAAGCAATTGCGATCAAAATCATAATATTTATTCAAATTAGGCTGATAAATTAGCACTTTTCGAAGGTTCCAACAAAATCGCTCTCGAACAACAGTCTCACGCCATATTATACACTGATATAAGCTGATCGCAGCCCCGCGCATCCTCTGAAATGAACCTTAAATAATGAAGTTGTATTTTTTCTAGACCGCGACTAAAATAATGCGTAAGAAAATATGATAAAGCTGTTATGTACTTTCGCTGCACTTTGTCACGTCCCATCTAAACAAAATCCACCACTTCCCCGTCCACCCAATACATTATCACACACTCACCATTATCCAAACAGTTGAGCTCGTAGATGGTGACGAGAGCATCAGCTCCGAACACAACGAGCTGGTCATCCAGTATATCCAACACGAACACTTGCGACTGCACGCGGACTATCTTAGCGAACTTATTGTCGAGCTTCGCCTCGCGTGGGTAGAAACGGATCTCGTCGTGACCGTCTAGGATGCTGTAGCAACCTGGGTAAGAATAATTAATTCAATAAGCATGATGAATAAAATAAATTAATAAGACCGTAAATTCCTACTTATGGGTGACCGAAAAAGTCTCTAAGCAAGTACGATTTAACATTTGTGAACTTAAAAGTTACAGTTATTTACTTAAATAAAAAAAAACAATTAGACTATAGCTGCGTAAAAAAAATATAATTATTTATTGTATTTGAATCAATGTAATTGGACAGTCAGACCAGTTCAGAAGAGTTCCTTCATGTCAGAAATACGCAGGAACTCGTCATAACATAAATGTTTACCTATTCAATCGACTCAAAACACTGTGAATAATAATAGTGCTTTCTCGATATCGATACTGTAATAATAAGTTAGAAGTGTCCCATCACTATACGAAAAGTTATCATCTTCCTTTATGGCATATATTGCGAATATCACATCTATTGGTCACGTCATCTTTCACTTTTTTTGTTGATTGTTATGGTCAGGAGAAGGTTCTTATGAAAGAAAAAAAAACAGAACAACGTCTGTCGGGTCATCTGGTAATGTATAAATTGTAAGTAAGATAAATATGATAATAATCCAACCGATGACGATATAGTCTCGCCACCACAGCATGCCGCCGGCCACCACGAAGTCCTTCTCCTGCGCCTCGTTGCCGAACAGCTTCCAGCGGCGCGACAGGCAGTTGTAGTGCGCCAGCCCCGTGCGGCCCGCCACGCACACGTTCACTCCCGCCTCGTCTATTGCGCTGTACTGTACGACAAAATAAGTATATATTTCGTTTTTATTTTGACAATGCAGCAACGCGTCTTTTGCATGCGGCTGCTGACACCAACGCCTCAATAGTAACAGGCACATCGAAACGGTCGTAGCCCGCACGCGACAAACGCGAGGGTCGGAGTTCCATCTTATTTATATTTAAAAAAAAATGTAGTTTATAGTAGTTGTATAAGTAAAGTGTGTTTGGATCAAGATAATTTTTACAATATTAAAATATTGACGCGATCAACGTGTCAAAATATCGCCTACTTTCTGCTCTCAAGCAAGATAATATACACTCTCGAGGCTAGAACTAAATCTTTGTGTGACCCCTACTCCCTCCCCATCGGATGCCTGACTGTCAGTCACCAATAACTCAATCATAAGTACTCGAACGTCGTCAAACACCTGAATGGAAGTATCTACTCACCCTCAAAGGCCAATTAGTAGCAATATAAGTAGCGGGCAGCGGCAACACGATCCACTGTTTCCTGCACTCGTTATCATCAACAAACTCCCTATAGTTGGTACTGCTTTCATATTCCAAGTTAGGCTGGTCGGGTAGCCCGTTCTCTGCTTGATACAGTTCTGATGAAGAGTCGATGATGGAGATCTTGGTCCGTTTGGTTAAGTTGTCCTCCAAGTTGACGTAGAGTTTATCATCCGCTTGAAGGTATAGGTGTCTTTGGTTGCTCTGAAAAGAGCAGCTGATGTTAATTTTTTTTAACCGACTTCCCAAGAAGAAGGAGGTTCTTATTCGACCGCGTACATATTTTTGAATTAGGATTATGCATGCATATGAATTATACCACAAACTTTATTAATGCAAGTAATGGTATACGCAGATAAAAATCCAATCGCCTTCCTTTATAAATGAGCTATATAACACTGAAATAATTTTACATACAAACAAACCCTTCAGGTTTATAACTTTAGTATAGATGACGTAAATGATGCCTTGTGATTGCATCAGGTTTGAAACAGAAGTATAATATCACACTATAATATAAGGTATGTAATTAATTTCTTTTGTTATATGTATATCTAATGAATTAAGGGAGCTTCTGCTACGTCATCAAGAACTACTTAAGCACTTACCATGCAAGGGTTGACGCTGAGTGGACTTTTGACGAAATCCAGCTGAATGATATTCGTACTCGTATCACTTTCCACTTTCACCATCCAAAGCTGATAACCTTCCGTCGCCCATTCCTGGAAATCGAAAATGGGTATTTATTTAAAATATATTGGATATTTTTTCACATTGAACTTAACTACGCGTGCTGATATACAAATCTTCAAATTTATTTTGAATAGGAACTTTTAGAGCAAGAATCATAAACTGCCGGGGCTGTCGGATTATTCGCAAGGGATACCGCGGAACTGACACACAAAGACCTTCAGAAGAAATAAAAATGGTTTTTAGTCAGTAAGAGTCTGACACTTCCTCCAGCTGCAACCATAGCAGAACACCCGCGTGCACACCCAAGAAGCAGCATAATAAGTAAAAGCAGTCACCAAACTAGAGACGACGAGCGGGTTGGAGCTGGCCAGGTCCTGGTTGAGGCCGTAGTCCCACGCCAGCGAGCACAGCAGCAGGGCGCCGAACGTGCTCCACGCCGACACCCCCCCGCGCTCCCAGCTCACGCACACCGCGCGCCCGTCCGCTGTCCATCTGCCGACAGCGGTGACACGACTGACATCACTTACACAACTGACATGATTGACATGACCGACATTAGGTACTCACATCACATAATATTATTATTGTTTTCTTCTAAAACCAAGAGTTATATTAAACAAAATTAATGCATTGATTGAGAAAAAATAATGACAGTAATTACTTTAGAAATAAAGAGCCATCCTGTGATTATTCATGAAAATTTTAATGAAGTAGTGATAATAAAACTCTTTGGAATCTTTCAACATCTTACTGGTGATAAAAATTGAAAAAGCAATTAATAATAATTATTTTATAGAACATTACAGGCTTATTTGATCATGAATTTATGATCTACCTAATTTAAATGAACAAAGGCTATGAATTAAGAATTAATTATGTATGTGTGAAATAAAATGCGAATGAAATAAAAGTGAATGGTCCTGTACCTCATACATTTAACAGGTCCAGGATCGCCGGGGAAGTCTTTGGAGCTGAGCACCATCGTGTGCGACAGCTCTAAGCCACCCGTAGCTTCGTCTATCGTAAATACATCCACTTGAGAACTGCAAAAAAACGTCAACAATTAATTAAACTAGCAAGATAGGTAATTGAAACATGATATTATAATAAAAACGCTATGCAAAATAAATAATTAATTGTAACTAGGTAAATTATAACTAACTGATATTTAAAAATGTAATTAAAAATAAAATCTACTTACTTTTTCCTGCCGATAGCAATTAATCTAAATTTATGGTTAACTCGTGCACAAGTCGCGTCATCGATGCCAGGAGCCCAAATGCCCTGAACGGCCTGAAGATAGAAAAAAATATCTTTAAAAATAATTCTGTTGAGTATTAAATAATTATAGCTGAACTTATTCAATACCACTATTATATAAATTATATTCCATCACTTCTAATGTAAACCATATTGGCAATTTTTTCAAATATTAAAAATTTCTAAAGTGATTGAAATCACCAACTGTTCACACTTGACTAAACACGTAAGAAACCATATCTCATCATAATATGCTTAAACAAATATTTAAAGGATAGACTTAATAGCAAGAAAATAGAGCACGCGTTACACTGCCTAACACACAAAAGGGTCTGGCTAGGGAATTCGTTAAACTGTGCCTGGATAGGAACTCTACATGGAATCCAAACAAAACACGAATTATTCAAATTCTTTGGGGATTTGGTGGCGTGCTCAGGGTTAATGTCACAACACTCGCTTTTGTTTCTTACCATTAAATCTGTGTCCAATAAAATCTGGGATTATCAAAATATATTTTAATAAATATTACATATCAACGCTGTTTAGGAATTCGGCAACAAGTCTTTTTTTTACAGTGGAAAATCATCAACTGACCCCTCCAGCTGTGGGTGCAGCTGGATTGACTGTTACTGGCTAAAACACACTTTTGTACTAGAACCGCGGCAACTAATGTGAACAACCCGCAGCCCCGCGATATGAATCTTATGTTTAACAATACGTGTGCAGATTTTTCCATTGAAATTATGACAAGCATATGAGAACCTCTATCATTTATTAACTCTTTTCAGATACTATCAACCCTTTTTTAAAATCAAGAATTATTGATTGGATAATCAGTTGGCCCATTAAAACAGGATTAACGCCAGGCAACTAACCAAAAACCGTGTTAATTCTGTTCACAAAATATTTTCATGTATGACAATAAATAGGTACCTATAAATTTTTGCTCCATCATTATTATAATACTTATCATATCATACTTACATTCGGATCGAACTTGAGATTAGGCGCCGTTAGATACGCTGCCCGTCCGTCATTAAGCGTTATCCCAAAACCACACACTAACGGTGAATATTCTATATCATTTACATGTGTATTGTCCTCTAGTATTGGCTCAGCTGAAAAAAAGAAATAAAAGTAATTAAATACTTGCTTAATTAAATACAACATTTGTTATGCCTTGAACTGAATTACGAACTGTTCAACTTTATGGATAGGAGCTGTTGTTTATTTATTACGAGAATAAGGGCCAGTTTCACCAGTTGCTTATAAGTTCCAGATAGTTTATCTGGCAGATAATTTCATACAAATACTGTTCCATTTTTTATTTTTTCTGGTAGATAGTGGCTATCCATAACCTGTGAAACTGCCTTTAAAGGTTTTCAATACTAATATTTCAAAGCTTTGGACCCTTTTGAAAATTCTTTCAGTGTTACTTTTTAAAGGGGTAGACAGAATAGTTCCCAATAGAATCTGGTGAAAGTACTGGTGAATAGTAAATATAATACACAAAATAAAGTAAAATTACCCTTAGAAACTTGTTGATTTATTGAAAATGGTATTCTTCCAAGATCCAGACAGTAGTCCCGATTCTGTGTACCGTCCCATCGGTAACGTAGTAGGTGGGCTCGGGTGGTGCAGACGAGGATCTCGGTGCCTGATATACAGCACATGCGCGTGATCTGACCATCCCACACTAATACCTCTTTGAACTGGAAAATAATAAGTTAGTTACGTTTTTGTAATATCAGATAAACTGCACTTTTTATTTAAGTAAATTATTTCAAAAACTAAGCAATTTTTTGCTATCACTTTTTTTATAAAATCTACTTAATTTTTATGTTGAAAAGTGAAAACGAAAGCTATGAATTTATTATGCTTAGTTGCTTTTTACAAAGTGTTGAATAAATTGGCTTATTAAGAGGAAGTTTTTACATATTCTGTGCATAATTAACTGTAAAGAAATTGTACGTGCGTATTTTTATCGACCAAAAAGGGGGTCACATATCACACACATTGTTATTAAAATCAGAGTACTTTCTATCATAATGAATAGTATAATCGACGGTCCCTACATATATAAGGACATGTCGAAACTGGCATTTTTTCTTATTATGTCATTGGCTTTAGATATACAATTTCTTATTTTATTTTATTTATTTACCTCATTTTACAAATTGAATAAGAGTGTATATAGAACTATTTCTAGGGCTTATTGAACACAAATTCTGCTCTCCTGTAAACCTCGGTTTTTGACTTGACCTTATATACATAGGGACCATCAAAATGATCATTGTTTTTTTAACCAAATATTGCATTCAGTAAAGCTATATAAAATTATTTCTTATTTAAATATACCAAGGTGATTTTCAGTGATGGTATAACTTCTTTGACAAAGAGTTCAGCAGAGTCTCGTCTCAAGCTGGCAGTGGGCGGGTCATACTGCTGGTATGCTGTCTGTTCACTATGAGCTTCTACATTGTACAGTATCAGGTGACCTTCTGATGTCTGAAATAGAGATGATAACAACTAATATTCTGAAATAAATGGCACTTTCAGGGGTTCATAGAAATTAATGTCCATTATGTCTTTACTTCTCATTTTTAAACATACTTCATACACTATCAATAATAAAACTCAAAAAAAAATACAAAATGCTATAAATTAAAAATATATAAGTAAGTTAATACTTACAGAAATACATATCATAGATGAATCCGGTTTCCACTCCACTCCGACATTGACACCGAGTCGCTGAAGAGATTCTGTACTCCTCTTGTGGTACACTATGGGAACAGTTGGCTGGAAAACAGTTAACAAGAAATTAGATTATAATGTGCAGAGAATACAATTTTATTTTCAATTACTGTAATAGGGAAGGGTTAATGTATTTTGTTATATGAATGTACACCTTGATTGAAGCATGCATTATTTGCACTTAAATTATTTCTATACACATTCCTCGAAAAATATGTTTACCTATGTTTAGTGATAGAAAAATTTCTGACATCTTCCTTAACAAAAATCTCAGTTTCATTTCAATGAATTAAAGCTTGCTTAGCAGACATTCCAGCAAAATAACTGGTGCATTTATACACAAAAGCACTTGAAGATATTTTTAATTGATAAAATCAGATTAGATTGTCAGATAAGATCTAACAATCATTTTAAATTTTTCTGCCGTTGTAAACGCAATATCAACAATACATTAGTAGAACAAAACATACACTTCCGAAGGTAAGTAACACATGAGTATTCTATCGGAAATCACGCAATGATGACCGTACATGTACTTTGTCAATATGACCTCAATGTTTACAAAATTATTATCGTACCTTACAGAACCATACTGCGAGGCAGTCATCGCTCAATGAAGCAAACAATATCTTGTCTCTATTCGAAACGATTTGTTTTATAATTTGATTATCTGCACCTAGATTTTTCAGAACTTTGGGCCATCCTATTGGAAAGTACATTTTGATTATAGAACATTTGCCACTCTTGTGTGAAATTTAGTTAAACACTAAACACTGCGATCGAAGTTATTCATAAATTACTGTTGTAAATTAAGATTTTCTGATATGATTCGTTATAATAATCTAATAAAGCTATTACAGCAAGCAAGCTTCGCAAAAACGTCAACACACAAATCGCCACTGTATGACATGTGTCACTTTTTGGCGAATGATATTAACATTTTCGTTTCGTAATCAGATACCAGAAAACCTCTCTTTTATTGCCATAAGAGAGCAAGAAAAACTCTAATTCAGAATCTGTTTTATTTTAGTTAATCAGTTTTACTAAACATTATTCATACATCTTTGCTTTGTAACTTTTGATTTTGTAAAATTTTCCAAAAACAAAACGAAAATCCAACAGAAAATCATTTTGTCTTTCTTATATTGCATACTAGCGACCCGCCCCGGCTCCGCACGGGTAATGTAAGAGGGAAAAATGAAATTATTTACGACATAAACCTCAAAAATAACAGTACTTCTCCACTATTTAATGGATGTTATTATACATATAAACCTTCCTCTTGAATCACTCTATCTATTAAAAAAACCGCATCAAAATCCGTTGCGTAATTTCAAAGATTTAAGCATACAAAGGGACATAGGGACAGAGAAAGCGACTTTGTTTTATACTATGTAGTGATTACGTTAGTTTCAGTTGAAACCATTTTAATTTGTTACGTATGTACATACACATACCTATCCAACAATCTTAAAATCACAATATTCCTCTAAATAACTTGTTAGTTTAATTAACATCAGAGAAACAGTAAATTACATGCCGGTCCCACATGAGAGTCCAACAATCTAACACTCCAGACAAAATTAAAATGCAGTGAAAATTATATTTATTTGTTGAAACTGCACAGTTTCGCACTGAAAACTTTCTGAAAGTCCATTTTGTCAATATGAAAGACTTAAGACTGCATTCATTCATTCGATATTTGAAGGAAAAATAAAAATAACTTTGGCAACACTACATTTTTGGCAATTCGATGCTAACAACAGAAAATTAAAATAATCCTTAAAATATTATGAAAATAAAAGGAATAGTAAACCAGTTAGTTTTGGTTTATAGTGTAAATAACTAGTATGTAACTGTTATAGTGTTCTAAGCTATATTATTCTAACAACATGACTGAAAACATAGATTCGGAGGCGACCAACCTCTGTATTCCCGAGGATGCATTTGAACAATTCCAAGCAGTTTCGATGTATCAGGAAGAAGAATATATAATTCTTCCCGAAGTAGTGTCCACGAAGCCTAAAGAACCAGATCCCGGTGAGTTAAGTAAAGTTTCATATGATAATGAAGTAGTTGTGAGTACTGAAAACGAAGTAAACAGTACAGACAACACAGAAGGCATGGATACCGTGATTGAGAAGACAACTGTGGCCGATTTGAACTCAGAAAGGACTGTAAGCCTAGACGCCCAAATAAAAAATGGAGACCAGGATAGTGGATCACACAAAGTTAGTAGAAGGGTGAGAAAAAATAAACAAATGAAAGGAAACAATTGCAACAATACCTCTGATAACTGCATGTTGCTAGGATCATTAAAGACACATAAGGACTCAATAAATACGATACAAAAATCCCCTGTAATTAGCAGCACTCTTCCCCGTAGAAGAGGTAGAAAACCTAAAATAAAATCTGATCTTCCAGAATCAGAAATAGGTAAAGTAAATTCTAGTATCTCTAGCACTCAATTTAGTTCAGACCCTGAGTATTTGGATACAGCACCTAGCAATGGCAAGAGAAGGAGGGGACGCCCAAGAAAAGTTTTAGTTCCTACTGAACGGGACTTGTCAAGTGAGTTGAGTAGTTCTGATAACAGATTGGATGACCTCTGTTCGCCTCGAAAGAGAGGAAGACCTCGAAAATCCATACCTGAAGAAAATATAAAGTTTAAAGATGAACCTCATATCCCATCAAATGAGCTGAACAGCTTGAAGGATTTAAATGAGACAATCCCCATTAATAGCCCAAGCAAAATTGATGAGTTATCAAATTTAAACAATGAAAAACTTAACATAAAATCAGACAGCAAAATTTTCAGTGATGGTGGTTGCTCAGAAAATGATGAGCTTGATGACATTTCATTAAGTAATTTAAAAAAAATGCCTGACACAAGTAAATCTATTCAAAATAACTTGGATGAAAACAATGAGGATCTCGACTCTACAAATAAAAGTATTGATAATGTTCCTGTTAATGTAGTGAAGCCTAATAAAAAAACAAAATCAACAAAAAAGGGAAGGGGTAGGACTAAAAAAGATAACCAAGACACTTTGTCTATGTTAGAGCAGGCCAAAACAAATGACAGTGACCATGTTGACATTTCAACAACAAGTAATGAGCTTAAATTTGAAAGCACAATGACGGATGATGATGCTACAGATGAATTAAGTCTCAGTACGCTAAAAAGTATACAGTGTAATTCCAATAGTACTGAAAATAATAATACTGTGGAAGTCTCTACCACTGAAGATAAAGTTGTCATTGAACTTACATTAGAAAGTAGTGGTGAGGTTGATACTCCAACTAAACGCACTAGCAAGATGCCAGTAATGTCAGACTTTGAGTATAATGTTGACAGTGTCATAGAAAAAGAAATCACTGAAACTGAAGAAAATGCTGAAAATGCATTACTTGTTGAAGACACCTCAAAACGGCCTGTCCGTAGAAAAGTTCCAAAATTACATTATGATGAAGAGTCTGATGAAGATCCCTTTGCTAATGTTGAGTTGTCTGATGATGACGAACCAAGACGGAGAAAAGGTAACAGATACTATTCTGATGATGAATACATACCAGGCCGAAGAGGTAATAAGGATATAGATTCTACTGATACTGAAGCAGAGAATGAGCTTATTGATGAAACAGCCAGTAAACAAAGGAGGAAAAAATTACGCAAGAAATCCGACAATCTGTCACCGCGAAAAAAGACTACATCAAATCAGCCACATAATGATGTGGAAAGTGATGATGTAGAGATTTGCGTAAAACCTGCTGTTATAGCAGCAAATGCTGATTCCCAATCACATCCCTCCAAACTTTGGGGTACTAGTAATGAGTTTGAAAACTTCCTTGCTAAGAAAATTCAAGGTACAAATTTAAAAATAAAGAAAGTATCTGCAAGAGAACCTACAGAAAAAACTCTTGAAATTCCTGTAATAGATCCTGAAGCAAGGAAAACCATTGAAATGTGTAGCCAAACCAATATTATCAAAACAGTGTCTACCGGTGTACAAACCAGTACACCCTATGATATTCCCATGAAGGACAATATCACTTTGACAGCTGAACAATCGGAAAAAGCATGTCTTTTCCTAAACAGTATTGTAAAAACTACTTCGGAGTTAGGTGTATTAATGACCCAAAAATCTGAGGACTTTATCAAAAAGAAAATAAATACAACCCATGTTACTGACACAATGAAGATGGATTACTGTGTTAGAAAGTCATTTTTGTTATTTAAACTTGCTAAACATAATCTTATACAAATGGAAGAAGATCTTGCAAAACAGTATGAGGCATTTCTAGAAAGTAATAATTTGTCAGCATGTAGAGCAATACCAAATGTAATAGTGCCGTCTGCCAAGCCTGCAAGTAGTGATAGCGATTGTGAAATAGTGGAGGAACCAGTCAAGTCATCTCCCGCTCCTAAATCTAAAGAAAAATCAAAATTTAACCCTAAAACTGTATTTCTAAACAAAGAACTGTCTATAAAAATAGCTAAAAAACAACCATCTGAAAATAAAAAACTCGAAATTAAGGGGCGACATACCGTATGGATTAACGATACTGTTATGGTTAAGAAAGTAAAGCCTACTCAGTCTTTTTTAGCCCAGGACAGCCGAAATAAAAAACCTCCAGATAATAAGATAACACTAAAAATGGTAAGTGATTTTTTTGAGAATTATTACCGTCAGAAAGCTATATCCATTTGTGCCCCCTACATAACCACAGATTGGCTACACGTGGGCACAGAGTGTGTGTGCAACTATTTTGTTGTGAAGCCAGTTCAATTTGATAACAATATAACTTATTCTGAAAGTGGTGGTGTTAGCGCAGCACGCAATACCAGTACCTCAGAGATAAATCATGCTTCAAAGCAAATATCTAACCAAACCTTAAAATGCCCAGAAACTCTATTCAAACTTTGTTTTCGGATTATCAAAAATCGTATGCTTGATAAAAGACATGTCAAGGAAGTTTGTCAACAAGTGCAAAATGAAATTACAGATGACAGACACCAGCCAGTGACATTATTTCGCCTGTGCCTGAGGGTCATGAATGGTAAAGCTGCTAACACCACACAACGGAGCCCAACACCCTCAAAGATGACAACCCCTAATGACATATTGAACGTCCTACCTCTTACAACACTCTGCCATAAAAGAATAGTGGCACATCTATACAAATTGGGCAAGGAGGAGTCCAGACAAGCACACACAGAATTTGCAGTCACAAGGTGTAGTACAGAAGAAAGTAATTATTTTATTCCTAACTTATCTTCAAAATGTTTAACACCACCTACTAAAACAGGAAAAGAAATAAAGTCATTATTCTCCTTATGCATTGAATTAATACAACGGAAACAACATGAAATGTATCAAGTCAGAATCTCAACACCATACAAATTGGGCAAGGAGGAGTCCAGACAAGCACACACAGAATTTGCAGTCACAAGGTGTAGTACAGAAGAAAGTAATTATTTTAGTCCTAATTTTTCTTCAAAATGTTTAACACCATCTACTAAAACAGGAAAAAAAATAAAGTCATTATTCTCTTTATGCATTGAACTAATACAACGGAAACAACATGAAATGTATCAAGTCAGAATCTCAACACCAAAGTCATTGAAATCATGTGCTCTTGAGCAAATAAAACAATTGTTATTTAAAGATTTGATGGTTCCTCTATCTGACACTCATCAATTAAATGTAAATGAACATAGCGATGTTACAATGATTGAAGGTTTAACAATAAACAGTGTAAATACATTATCAGAAGAAGCATTCCTAAATCTTGATCATATGGACAACCACGATATTCCTGATTATTTGGACGATTTTGATAATGAAAACAATTATGAACCTGAGTTTAATGAACTTGATGACGAAGTTGAAAATGACACCAATTGGGTATCTCAACTGCAAATGCAAGAGCCTAGGTCATGCTTTCCTATAACGAATTCTGATTCAATTGAGGAGGAACCTATATCAGGTGTTGCCCATATTAAAATTGAACCAGTAGATGAGTTGCCTGAAAATATAGAATCTCTGGTTCATGTGAAAATTGAACCGGGCCCTACACCCGATGAAATGACCATTATACCGAATGTAAAACCAGAGGCTGTCGAACATCCTGAACCAATACTAACACGGAGTGACAGTAACAGTTACGATGTCGATGCTTTCGAAAGCTTTGTTAGCACTAGCAAGCTAATGCATGGAATACATGCGGGAGACACATACACACAAAGCGGACAGAGGATACGCAGACAACATGAGCCTGATTACGAAGAGGATGACATGAGTATGAGTCTACTAGTACCCCAGACGTACGAACCTTTGACTATAGAAACAGCTAAAGGAAGGTTAATGGAAAGTAGTTCCGATGACGATAGTTCTAAAAACAAAAAGGCTAGTGGGAAAAAGAAATCTGATAAACGTAGCAAAGGCAAGCAGAACAAAGCTGATCTCAAGACTATCAACAAAGAACCGACAAAGGAAAAGCAGAATAATGAGGTTGCAAACTTAACAAGAAGAATGAAAGATAAAATAAGACAAGAAGAGAAAAAAGATGACTCTACAGATTCGGAAACTGAAAATTTACCTTTGCGTTTAAGAAGAAAAAAAGAACAAGAGAAGCCGAAACAAGCAAAAAGTACTAAAAATACAGAAAGTGAAATACAGTGCAATAATGTTGATTCAACTGATCAAGTAGAAGAGAACGTAGGCAAATTCACTGGTTTTACAGCTATAGATCAAAACGAGATATCTACTTATCATAAATACATGCAATATGTTTATGATAAGATAATTCCAGAAAAGGAGAATAAAATTCCCAAATGTGGTAAGGTAGATGAAGCAAAAAACATTCCAGAAGTACCATTAATTTCTGATGTACCAGTAGAGTTACTGGAGTGTGAACCTACTATGCCTGTATTTGATGATATTGTAAATGAAAAACAACCTTTGTCACAAATCAAGTCAAAGGTCACACTGAACAAAGATACATTAGAACATAAAGAACAAAACATTACAAAACCTACATTTATAGACCGCCATGGTTGGCATTGCTACCCTGTTAACACAGGAGATGAAAAATTGTATCAAAATTCTTGTGTAGCCTTGGAGAAGCTTCCCGAATCATTTGTCCAGACCTACTTTGTCTATCAAGGCATTACTACCAAAAATCGTCGAGACCAAGAGATTGACAGGTAATTAGCTTCCTTTTCATATCATGTCCGTATTTGAATCTATTCTAATATTATGAAGCTGAAGAGTTAGTTTGTTTGCCTGAATGTGCTAATCTATAGCACAGATTTTAAAAAAAATTGTTATAGCCTGTTTATCAGGGAAGGCTGTAGGTACTTTTTACGGGACACGGGTAAAACCGCTGGCTGAAGCTAGTTTATTATAAAGTAAAATTTTAATTATAATTAAAGTTTATTTTTTAATAATTCCCACGTAATGTATTTTTCTTCCAGGTTGACTAATTTGAAGTCCCTAAACAGATTAGTTCAATTGGGTAAATCTAAATCTAAGTTAAAGCGGGACGGCCTAGGCGAGCGCTCGTCGGTAGCCGGCAGCCGGTCCAGTAGCGTCGGGCATTCCGACCATTGCAATGAGTTGGAGGCTTCGGACGATGAAGGAGCGAATATCGATGACGAGGTGCCTCCGCCCGTTGTGAGTATCGACTTTTTTAACATAAATTATTATTAACTTTTTACATGTCATCGGCGTATAAATTAATATACACAACTACAAAAATTCCTTTCACAACGTCATCTAGTCCCAAACTAAGCAGAGCTTGTACTATGGGTATGGGTACTAGACAAAAAACATACTCATATACTTTTTTTTTATAACGTAGGCACACCCAGACTAACTCAAACACTCATGTTCATGTGCACAAATGTTTGACTTGAAATGATGACTACGCCATCTATTGGTCTTTAACAAAAAAATCATTGATTTTTCGTATATTTATCAAAAATTTCTTGCTCATCCGCAGGCTCTGAGGAGTACCGAAAATTCTTTAGCCAAAAATCTCTTAATGAACGACAACGATAGTGATTCCGATGCTCCTATTAAAGTAAAACAGGAGGTTTCTGAAGAGGCTCAAGGATCCCAAGCTAGGAATGCCAAATCTAAGAAAAAGGAAGCTGCTATTGTACCAGATGGCGCAGACCTGATGCTTACCGCCGATAAGATGATGAATAAGGAGCTGACGCTGTTGCACGCTCCTGTAGTGGTCAACGCTGTTAATGAAACTCCTTCTATAGGACCTGTTACGAGGAATAAACAGGTACCTTTGTAATTCTTATAATTTTTTATAATTTTTATAATTCTTTTAGCTATAACTGTGAGTTCTAAACAAAGATTCGTTGGTAATCATCGATTGTGATTTTTTCATGTGTGTATTTAATAGATATTACTTTTATTGTAACTATAGAAAAACGCGTCCAGAAATCCACCATCGACAAGCAAAGTTAAAAATGAAGAAGACTCGTCTTCTGAAGAAGAGAAGCAATGGGTCACCACTAAAGAGAAGCTTCTTAAAAGGATGGGCAAAAAGGACCAAGCTAGGTAGAGAAAATACGTCTGACAGATTTTTTTGTAATGACTTTTAAGAGTCTCAAACTCTTAACTCTTTATTTCCTTTTGTTTTCTTACTCTCTCGCTTATCAGTTTGAGCTGATGATACAATGTTTCTAAAAAGTCTTTTGAATAAATACAACTAGTTCAAGAGTGTTCACATATAAGTATTTATGTATCTCATTGTACACAGCGTGGACGATGCTAAACGCGCGAAGCTAGTGAGCGAGTTCATTGAAAGACGCGGCGGCCTCCCCGACTCGCACATACGCAGCCGCAGCTCCCGGCCAAGACGATCTGCCAAGAAATTCCTGGAGAGACAGAAACAACTTGGGTAAGGTTTTTAAAAACTGTTTATAACTGGTCATGAGACATAGTCCTACCAATGTTGACCTCAGACTCATCCATATCCTCCCCCCCCCCGTCACCCCCGGGGTATTAATCTGGGAAAAGTTAGTCAACATTTTCTCTAGCGTATAAGCGTCCAGTTCGTAAGCTCCACAACCAACTAACCTACTTATCTCTATATCGAATAGCACAGCTGAGCACCGAAAATTTTGGTGACGTATTATTATGTAGTCTTATAATGCAATTTGAAATGTTTACTGTCTTGTATTTCAGAATATTGTCAAGGGAACTGTTTGGTGAATCGTCAGAGTCGTACATGTTAAAAAGATCTCAAGCTCAAGGAAGTTATATAGGAGTTTATAAAGGACGACGTAATATTAGGAAGGTGGGTACTTACTCCGATTATACATAGTTAGTTTTTCTGTACACTAGTTATTAAATTTTTTCGAAAAAAAAAGTCGTGAAAAGTCGCACTAGCTAGCGTAAAGAGCACTAGCCTAGTGCGTAAAGAGCCAACATCTCAAGTATGAGGGTGTGGGTTCGATTCCAGGTCAGGCAAGTACCAATGCAACTTTTCGCGGTTTGTATTTACTTTCTCAGTATATCTTGGACACCAATGGCTATGTTTCGGATGGCACGTCTGTAGGTCCCGGCTGTCCTTGAACATCCTTGGCAGTCATTACGGGTAGTCAGAAGCCAGTTAGTCTGACGCCGGTCTAAGGGGTATTGGTTTGCCCGGGTAACTGGGTTGAGGAGGGCAGATAGGCAGTCGCTCCTTGTAAAACACTGGTACTCAGTTGAATCCGGTTAGACTGGAAGGCGACCCCAACACAGTTGGGAAATGGCTCGGGAGATAATGAGTTATTAAACTTTTTAATTACATCACCTAACAAATTGTTTTTCAGGTTATCGATAAGAAGTCTCTAGCGCGCAGTACTGTAGTAGCGAATATGGAAGAATTTGAGAGAAAAAGAAGACTGAATGCTAAGCAAACTAGATTGGTAAGCATTTCATAAAACTATACATAAAATATTCGCTATATTAATGTTTATTAACTAAAAGTAACTTAACAATATGTTTATGAACATTGTGTTTAGCCACAAACTAAGCGCAGCTTGTATCTTTTGGCTCAAAAAATACGAATGAACTATCAACCACCAGATTTCAAAAGATTCAGATTAATCTGTGCTTATTAACATTGCCTATTCTAAGACTTTTCCCGACATCTTGCATCAGAAAGAGGTTTGTGTTTTCAGAAAGTATAGAAAAGTTATATCTTTCTATGAGTGTTATTATCATTTTCCCTAACATTAAACTACAGAAATAAATTACTTATTATTTCCCCCCCAGAGGGAGCTACTAGGCTGCGAGGATAACGTGAATGTACTAGTCATAAACGACGAAGTGTGCCTCGAGTATGACTTCGAGGAGAACCGGCCCGTCGTCACCATTCACCCGTTCTTCACCAAAGTTATGAAAGCGCATCAGGTTTGTGACTCTTGGAAATCACAATTTAAAATAAACTCCTTGAAATTGATGAAAGACTGCAATGAATAAATTAGCCTTCGACGCCTTTTCTGGGTAAGTTGGTCGGCTTTTATATCCATCATTGTGTATTATAGTTTAGCCCTCAGGTTTCTAACCTTTAATGTACAGACGCCAGCACATCAGGCTGCCCGAAACTGTCAAATTTTACCATTCAACTTTGAACCATAATGCTTTAGCAATAAAGTTGAAAATCGATTAAGAAAATTTGACAGATTGATGTGATGTGCTGGCGTCTGTAAGCTTAAACTTACAACTCTTCTACACACATTCTTAATAAAAATGTCTAATTCCATAATGATTCAAAAAAAATTAAAAAAATATATGTACAATATCGAATTTAAAGCCAGGTTTATTTTGCAATTTTCAGTCAAAATACTGTACCGATTATTACAACGTGCGTTCGTATTAGCTGACACTCTGTTTCTCCATAGTACGAAGGCGTAAAGTTCATGTGGGACGCTTGCTTCGAGAGCCTCGCGGAGATCGAGGCGGGTCGGCCTGGTGGAGGCTGTATACTCGCGCACTGCATGGGACTTGGAAAAACGCTGCAAGTACTAGCGCTATTACACACGGTTAGTGGTTTTGTTTTGTAACACTAGGAAATTAAGAATGTTACATATTGTGGTTAGTGCGGTTAGCTCAAAAATGAAGTTTGCGCAAGTTACTGCGCTAACAGTTCGGTATTTGCGCAAAACTCATATGACAAGAAGTTATATAAAAAGAAATGACTTTGTATCTCATGGTACTCTTATACAACACATACTTTCAACATCTTCCTAGGCTTCCACTCTAACCAGATACAGGCCTCAACCGTTCTCATGAAGCGTTCAAGCGTTTTATTGAATAAGATTTCCATGTTAATAGATTGTAAATTATATGTATCATTTATTTACAGGTACTGACACACCCCGGCGTGAACATGCAAAGGGTCCTCGTATGCTGTCCCTTGTCGACTGTACTGAATTGGGTAGATGAGATCCATAAGTGGATCGGACCTGTCACCAATCAGATCAAGGTAACTTAATATAGCTTTTTATTTGGAAGGTCGGAAATCATCAAATACCGCAGCGACACCCAGCTCATTTGGCAACTTAGTTAGCGGTTGCAATATTTTTGCGCAAAGTTGCGCTACTTTTTCCTTTGCGCAAACTTTAAAACAGCTTTGTGATGTGTAGTAGTAAGCGTATTTTTAATAGAAATATTGTAAGCGATTTAAGAATTATAATGTTTTTGTTTCAAGCAACGAAAGCTAAGAAAGAAACTGCAGGTAACAGAAACTCTTAGTTCACTAACAATTTTCTTAATCATTATACTCTATGGCAATCGTTTTGTTTGTAAAGCTAAATATTGTACCTACTAAGTGATTATTCAAGTAGTGTACAGACTACAAATCACGCTTTAGAAGTTGTTTTGCAAGATGTTCATTATCTCTTGTAATACAAAACGTTTTTGTATAAGAAACTGCTCAAATTTCCTTTGTTGTGCTGCTTTGATACCTTCACGTAACCCTTAATTGAGCTCAAAGCTATTTCTCAGGTATTCGAACTATCGAAACTAAAGAAAACATACGAACGCGCCTACCAGCTCGAAGACTGGTACAACGGCGGTGGCATATTCATCATAGGATACGAACTCTTCCGAAGCCTATCCACCTTAGACCCCTACCTCGACGACGTCCGGCCGACAATCGTCAACAAAATACGAACAGCTTTACTAGACCCAGGGCCGGATATAGTGGTCTGTGATGAAGGACATTTGTTGAAAAACGATTGTTCGGTGCTCGCGGTAGCAATGAGCAGGGTTGTCACCAAAAGAAGAATTATCCTCACCGGAACACCGATGCAGAACAATTTGAGAGAGTATTATTGTATGGTGAACTTTGTCAAGCCTAATTTGTTGGGAACTTATTCGGAATATTCTAATCGGTAAGAAAAAACATACTTTTTATATGTCTTAGGGCCAGTTTCACGATGTCCAAATAGCCACTATACAACAAATAAATTCAAAAATGGATCAGATTTTTATGATATTATCTACCAAATAAAATAATTGGAACTTACTCGTATTTGGTGAATCAGGCCCTTGAAGTATTCATGTTCATTTAAAATTAATCTTTATCTCCTCTCAATAGGTTCGAAAATCCAATAATGAACGGTCAGCACAGAGACTCGCGAGAAGAAGACATCAAGCTAATGAAGGCTCGAACACATATCTTGCACAAAGTCCTAGAAGGCTGTCTACAAAGGCAAGAGGCTTCAGTATTATATCCTTACTTGCCGAAAAAACACGAGTACACAGTGTTCATAAGTTTGACGCCATGCCAGTGGGACTTGTACAAGCATTACTTGCGCAACTACGGCAAGCAGTCCAAACAGAGCATCTTGAAGGACTTCCATATACTACAGAAGATATGGTCGCACCCTCAAGTGCTGCATAACTTTCAGACGAAGGTGAGGGATCGCGATGAAAAGAATAAAGTGAAAGGTAAGTGAAATATGTTTATATTGTATATATAGAAGAAAGAACGGCTGTGCCGCTTTGTTTGAAATTTTCGGGGAGGTAGCATAGAGCAGGAAACTGATATAGGACATTTTTTATCCCCATCAGAGTACGGGCAGTAGTTAAATAGCGAGTGGACGGTTGCATAAAATTTCAACTGCTATTGAGTTCAGTTCTTTCATTAGTAATTAGTTTTGGGCTTCCTACTTATTTATATTGTATCTTATACCTATATTGTGAGGCCACCATACCTGTAATTTGTTGTTTCAAGCAATGGAATTGTAAATATGTGTACAAGTCACGAAAGTTTAAAAACATTTATAGCATGTCTTGATTAATCCACTTGTAATATACGAATGCGCAATTTTCATATGTACCTCCCCAGTCTTACCTGCTTCCTCCATCCACAGCGGAGAAGTTAGAAGACGACCTAGCGACTGAAGATCTAGAGGAGATAAAGCCGAACGCTGCCGAAGACCTGTGGTGGCTGGAGTACATGGACGGCGGCAAGATGCTGGAGACGCTCGACAGCTCCAACAAGTTCGTCGTCGTCTTCCGGATATTAGACGAGTGTATCGCGCTTGGGGATAAAGTGTGAGTATACTGTATTTAGTTAGTCGTGGTGGCCTAGTGGTTAAAGCACTTTCCAGTAAAAATGTGCGATTTATATTTTAGGTCAGCCAAACACCAATGTAACTATTCTAGGGTACATGTACTTTCTAAGTATATATTGGAAACAAATGACTCAGTAAAGGTGAAGGAAAACATTGAGGAATACTGGTCCTTCAAAACTGAATTCGCCAATCCTCCTTGAGCAAGCGTGATGATTAACATTATTCCTTCTCTGTTTGATAAGAGCCTGTACCCAATGGCCCAGTGGCCCGTCTGTCCAGTAGGTCAACACAAAGGGTGATGATTTAGGCGTTCACTCAAATAATGAAGATGTGAGATTAGGTCACGCCCAAACGCGGACGACAACTTGTGGTCGCTTGAGGTGCGTTAAGTTATTGGTCCCGGCTATCATTTGTCCATCTTTCTAGCAGTTTTTACGATCAGGAGTCAGGAAATCTGTCAACTAGATTTAATAAGGGGTACTATGGCATGTCCGGTGAGACTAAATGCTGACTCCAACATACTTGGTAAAAGGTCGAACACATGATTTGATTCAAACTTATTTCTTTCCAGGCTAATATTCTCCACATCTCTGTTCTGCCTGGACGCCCTGGAGTATTTCTTGAAGAAGATAAAGAATTGGTCGCTAGGCAACGAGTATTTCCGGCTCGACGGCTCCGTACCCGCCGAGGTGCGACAGAAGTGGTGCCGCGAGTTCAATGCCGACAACAACTATAAGACCAAGTGAGTTTGTATCTGTTGTGTTTTTGTAGGTCATATATTTCCTGTAAAAGTGAAAAAACAAAAAACAAGTTCAGTTTGCACAGTTCAGTTTCAGTTTGCAAGAACAGACAGTTGTTGGGGATTTTGTAGCGCCACTTCTTCTCACAAAAAACACAAAGGATGTCATTAATTTTGACGTTAGAAAAATGCTGCATTACCTGCCTAATTTTAATAAATTCTTTTGTGTTTTATTTGACAGTATCCATTACATACATTCCATAAGACAAACCTACTTAAAAAAACATTATATTTAATTTACTAACTAAATATCAACAATTAAAACAGCTTGTTTTAGTTGAGTGTCTTCCATATTGAGTTTCAGGTCTTCATATTATCTTATACCTTCATTTCAGACTATTCTTAGTATCAACGCGCGCGGGTTGCCTCGGCCTGAACATGACGGCGTCGAACCGCGTCATCATAATGGACACGTCGTGGAACCCCGCGCACGACATACAGAGCATCTTCCGCGTCTACCGCTTCGGACAGAAGAAGGACTGCTATATATACCGTCTCGTTGCTATGGTAAATGTTAATAGAAAAAAGTTAAAAATAATGAGGTTTTATACTGTCTTAATCTGTGTGTCTGTATAAGTGACAGTGATTAATATTCTATGTTACATATTATATTTGGTCAAATATAAAATAATATAACACCGTTTCATGTTATATACAACTGTGCTTAAAGGCCCATTTAGATGGAGAGAGTTTCTAGCACGTTTCGGTACAAGAATGTCTCCGCGACTATCGAAAGCAATCATCACCATAAAAAATGTTTACATTCAGACAAGAACTAAAATGTCGCCAGCGAGATTCTTGTATGACGTATACGAATATAGCGTAATAGGCGAGAAGAGTGAATGGTAAGACGAAGGAAATGTTTTATATTTCTTCAATTATCGTATCTTCGAGTCGAGAAACTCTTCCCGTCTACATGGGCCTAAAGTACAAAATATAATACATACTTTCAAAAATATTCACCGCCACCAACACGTGGTCCAGGGTACGATGGAGCAGAAGATCTACGAGCGCTCGGTGACCAAGCAGGCCGTCGCGTGCCGGGTCGTCGACGAACAGCAGATCGACCGACACTACAACATGGCTGAGCTTACCGAGCTGTACAAGTAAGTGCTGCTGTGCTCTGGTACAACACTGAACAATTTATGTTAATAATGGATCAAGGTTTCTGGGAACAAAAATCACAACGAAGTGTCATTTGTGCATAATATACCATGTATACGCAGAATTTATGGTCGATAAACTTTTAAGAACTTAAGTATTGAGTTGAATTCGACATAGATGAATTTTCTATTCATTATTAGTCTAGCAAGAAAAATATAATATAATAATAGAAAATTATTATGATTATTAGAATATGGAATACTTTTTTAATGCTCACCTGCAAAATCCTTCATGTATCTTGTTCTTATTGAAATGTTTAGACAAACTATGATGAATGAAGAATATGAAGGTACTTAGATCACAATAATCTTGATCATGAAGTGAACATAAGTTGTAGAGACATGAGTTGAGGATGGCACCGTTGTGGTCAGGTACGACGAGGGCAGCTCGTGCGTGGCGGGCGGCGTGGCGGTGGGCGTGCGCGACGTGGCGCTGCTGCGCGTGGCCCGGCACGCCGCGCTGCACGCCGTGCACGAGCACGACTCGCTGCTGCGCGGCTCGGCCGAGCAGGGCCTGCCCGAGCACGAGCGCAACGCCGCCTGGATGCAGTTCCAGCAGGAGCACGCCACCAAACGTAACTATTGCACACCACTACTTCACTGGTTTGTTGTGGCAGCTGCTCGGCCACGACCTCCCCGAACTAATCTAGTCTTATCTTCTACAGAATACGAAAACAAACTCATTAAGGACATCCCGAACGTTGCGATCAAGCGAGGGAGTGATGATTTGCAGACTCCTTCCGGCGCCTTCGTCAAATCAGAGGACACCAGCGCTGACTACAACCCTAATGAGCCCAAAGCTAAGAAGGGAAAGAAGTCAGCCATCGTCAAGTGCCGCATACCTATACAAGACGTTAAAAATGAAACTCCAAAAAGAGCAAGAAATAGTACAGACAACGCTAAACCTAGCACCAGTTCACGAGACAGTGAGAAACCGGACATAACGGGGAAGGAAGAAGAATTGATGGTTGAAAAAATAACAGATATACTTCTCAAATATAACTTCCAAGGTAAAAAAGCGAAGAATAACATTGCAACACTTGTCGCGAAAGTAAGAAATATTGTGCAAAGAGGATACGTAGACGATGAAGACATGAATGACGACCTGACTGCCAGTATAGCGAAGGTGTTGCTGCCCAAGCAAGTGCCGGTCAGCAGGGCCACCGACATCATGTGCGAGTCCTTCAACAACTCGAGCGCGCCGGACGCCGCCCTCAGTGACTCAGACGACGCGGCCAGCGACCCCACGCTCAGTGTCAACGTCTTCACACACACCACCAAGCCAGCTGACGAACTCGGACCCAAGACCAAGAGGAAAGCAGCGATAGCCGCCGAAAAATCTATCGATTCTATCGCTCAAGACGTTATCAACTTAGTTGATGACAGAGATTCCGATTTCGAGCCACAAAACGCACCCACCACTAGTAAAGGTAAAAAAAAGTCAAAAAACTTAAGTCCGTCAACCGATCTCAATATTGACGAAACAACTTTAAGTGCTGACGAGTCAAATTTTGGACCTGAAAAGAAAGTTGAAAAAAAAATTGACGACGTAAATAACTTTAATAGTATATTTAACACTACCAATAAAGATAAGCGTAATGATGAAAACATCAGTGTACCTACACCAGCACCCACCCGTATAAAACCGAAAGACAGGAAAATCCGAACTTATAAAAAATTGGAAAAAAAATCTGTGGAACCCGAGGTCAATGAACCAGTAGCGAGCGAACCTCCGAGAGACTGCTCAAGTATTCTATTGAGTGACGACGAAGATCGACCATCTGAGCTGCCTGCTACAGAGGCACCTGTAGACAAAGTTACAGAAACGCCTGTCACAAACTCCGCGGACGATGACGATGTAGTGCCGCTGCCGATGTCGTTGCTGAAAAACCAGAACTTCATCAACATAGTGGCGCATACATACTTGGTGGGCAACCCGATGTTGGACGAAGACGCGGCCACGCTCGCCGCGCAGTACAGCACGCTGAAGGCGCTGAAGGAGGCCGAGCAGACCGGCAAGGACGTGTGTAGCGGACCCATCTATGATATAGCTGTGAAGGTAACATTACATTTGTTATTCATATTTTTTTGCTTTCTGTTTTTTGGGGACCCCCCCTTTATCAAAGCTATAGCTACGTCCTTGTATATAATATTCCTAACACATTTACACAACACAGCTGGTACTATGGGTACTAGACATACAGATATAGGTTTTTTAAAACACTTAGACTAAGTCAAACACCCATGTTGCATGCACACAAATGTCACCATTGGATCGTCAAAATTATGAGATTACGTTAATGACATATATATTGTTTCATACTCTATTTGCTTGTTTTTTGCTAACATATATCTCATCTTTCCAAAGGTAATTGGCAAAGAAGTATTGAAAAAGATGCACAGTGTTAATCCGAAAGCTGCGTCTGCGTCGGCCAAAGACGCGGCCGTCAGCTTACAGATGAAAGATCAGATGATAGCCACTCAGAAGACCTTCGAAGAAACCGCCAAGTCCTCTAAGCTTAGGGAAGACATGCTTAAGAAGAAGTTGGCTACCCACACTGCGGCACCTTTGGCCCCTGCTGTATCCACGCTTACTACATCCCCTGATGTGACTACTGAAACACCAGTGGTGCCCGTGGGACTGTGAGTACTTATTTTAAGAGGTTCTTTATGAAAATACTGCAATGTGTTACAAAAGTTTAAAAAAGTACATTAAAATACACTAAAACCAGCAGTCAGCAGAAAAGGAGTTAGGATAGTTGTAACACAGGAGTGACTTTAAACTTAAATAAATTTTATTTTTACAAAGGTTTAAAATTTAAAATCTCTTTGCCCTTTGAACCGTTTCTGTAAATTGGGTCTTTTATTGGATTTTTAAGTTATTTCCAGCATTTAATTGTTGTAAATCTAGGTTGTCATCTAAACTTTAATTAACAATACCTGAATCCGAATCCTGTACATTTGGTTATACAATTTATATTAGACAAACGTGGGCGTATGCATAGTTTCTGATTTTTCTGAACAACAAGGGTTTAAAAATGAAATATTTGATATTTTAAAGTGATTTAAAGATTTTGAAATATTTTTAATTGACTCTCTTGAGGCGCCATCTACCACCTTTCGGGTTCACGGGTAGTTTTTTAACAGCCTGTATGAACTAATTAAAATAAAATATACTTTTTATCAGTATCAAGTCTTCGTCGTACATGACATCGAGTCCGTCGGTATCGGCGGCGCGTGGGCAGCGTGTGGAGTGCATCCTGCCTAACGACGACGACCTCGGTGACGTCACACCCGCCGCGCCTGCCACACCCGCCGCACCGAACAAGTATAAACCCGTCATCTTGAACAACATCACATTGTCGAATACAACGAAGACATCAGAAACACCGATCAGAGTGATGGTCAGCAATGGTGGTGGAAATTTAGTATCAGCATCGCCGTCTGGAACGCCGCCTAAAATCTTTATAAGGAAATACAAGTCGCCGCCCGCAGTAGCGTCGCACCTGAACAAGCCGAGAGACGCCGCCGCCACCCCGGACGCCGCGCCGGTCAGTGCGGCGCCGGCGCTCGTGGCTTGCCCTGCGGTCCCGAGCGACGCCACCATCTGCTTGGATAGTGACGACGAAGATAGTATCGTACCGCACGCCGCCGCGCTGCCGGGCGGCGCCGCGCCCGTGCCCGTGTCGCTCACCAGCGCGCTCGGCGTGGCGCTGCCGCTGCCCGCCGCGCCGCCCCCGCAGCCGCCACTGCATGTGCCACTGCCGCAGCCGCCGCTAAGCGTGGCGCTGCCGCAGCCTCCCTCGTCTCTGACGCAGGCCAGCGTGGCACCACCGCAGCCGACTGCGACACTACCGCAACAGTCATCGGCACCCGCACCTACACCAGCACATCAGCTCATCCTGCGCCAGGTCCCCACCTCCAGCGGCTCACAACCCAAATTTATTCTCATACCTGCCGATTCACTTCCTCTGCCCGTTCTATCAAACAATACGATTACTACTACACCAAGCCGATCTTTGGCAACCCCCGTCCAGCCGTCGACATTTTCCTCTCAAACGAACCCAACAAAGGCCAACCCGCAGAAAAAGAATAAGGAAACTGTTAGCATACGCACAACAACTAACTGCAAACCGGGAGATATAATCAGAATATCAAAAACAGGAAAAATCGAAATAATAAATCAAGATAAAGCGCAGGCCGATGCGAACAAGAAGGTAGCAGTATCAAAACAGGACAGAAAAAGCTTCTCATTTGCACCTACCCCTAAACTTGTGCCAATTGCTCCTAAAGTGGGCACCTCGCCTGTTGCATTACCTAAGAAGACTTATCAAAAAGTGGTCCACGCAGCATCCATTGATATAAGTAATGTGACTACGTCAGATACTTCAAAGACGACTGTTCAAATCCCGTGCAATTCTACGTCAATTGATTTAACTGACGTCGATACACCATCGTCGACTGCTGCAAAACCTCACACTTCGACTGATGTGCAACTCAATCAACCGAAACAAAAGGTTGATACGAGTAGAAATGGAAAAAATCAAGCGGAAACGCTGTTAAGTCGCCAATTGAGTAGCTCGAGCAGCAGTGACAGCTCCCGCGCCGCCAGTCCCGACAACCCGCTGTCCATCCTGAAGGACGTCGTACATATCAGGGCTGTAGACTATACAGACAAACCATCCAACCCACTGCCAACAATCCAACCAAGGGCATTCAAAACTCGAAAGCCTAGAACGTCCAACATTTCTGTGGAACACGTCATCGCAGTCGATAATGATAATGTTCCCAAGCAAACACCGGAAGCAGTGGAAAGGCAGTTGAAGAAAAAAGAAACAATTGTGAATAAAATAATGCCTTTATTGAATAAAAATGTACCCAAGTTACGAAGCACCTCGAAAATTCTTGGGAGAAACGTTATTAGTTTTGATAGTTTGCACAATGCAGGCCAAGTGGTACCATGTACTCCTAGTAAATCTACTGACAAGAAATCCAATACAAAAGTGTATGCGAGCAAATCTTCCACGCCACGCACAGAGACTGTGGATCTAACGTAAGTAAATAATAGTAATATAATACAGCTCACTAAGATATAACGCACTGGAGTTCCGAAGGGAGGCTTGTGACGTCACATTTAAGTGTTTTTTTTTTTATAAGCACGAAATTACGCCATTCTAACCAAGGGGTATTGGGTTGCCCGGGTAACTGGGTTGAGGAGGTCAGATAGGCAGTCGCTCCTTGTAAAACACTGGTACTCAGCTGAATCCGGTTAGATTGGAAGCCGACCCCAACATAGTTGGGAAAAAGCTCGGGAGATGATGATGAAGCACGAAATTACAATAAAAAATTTACATGTGATGTATCGACCTCATTATTTTTAGTTCATCTGACAAACTAAAAAGTACGTGTCAAAATGTTTATTCTAAACGACAAGACTGGCCCATAAAACTTCCGACTCTATTGTTTTTAATAAATATGGATTTTAAATATGGATTATGGGGAGCTCGTGGCTAAGCAACAGCCGAAAGGGTCGATCGATCATCCGTGGATGGGTGACCATCTTGTCATGACGAGTTCCTCCGTGTTTAGGAAGGCACGATAAATTGGTAGGACCAGGCTGTCATTTGTACATCTTTGGCAGTCGTTAGATCGATCTGATTATCAATTCAGAAATTGTGTATATTTATTCGTATACGCTTATTTTGACAAGTAATATATTATATTATCAACATATATTTACAGCAACATACAGCTACCTGCGACATCAGTGAAACCCAAGAGCGAAGTCAAGAAAAGGCAGTCGACGTCTACGGAAGTCGGACCGATTAAGAAGAAAAAGCCTGCACGTATGTTTTCAGTATCAACACTTTTACCTTTTAATCTGCAATCGACTGAATCATAATCAGACGATTTAGCTTTCAATTATTATTTAGAGGGGAATTCCTGCAAATACTCTTTGAAAATTTGTTTTGAAACATAAATTAGAATGTGTTTAAATTGGGAGAAGTAGTACTAAATAAATAATCCTTTAGTTAAATATGACGGGCAAAAATTATCCTTAGAAAATGACTTATAATATAGTTTAAAAACGCGTTTTTAGCTCATTAAGATTGTCATTCATATCTTTAAACCCCAAGGTGCTAGAGCAAGTCTGTGTTCTAGACTTCGATTCAGTGTTAAATATTCTACAATATTACATATTTGCAACAAAAGTGCTGTTGACAAGTGTTATTTTGTGTGTACAACGATTCAATTTAAATCTTATTTTTCAGCGATGACGCTCAAGGACTTCGACTTGGACGATATCGATGATATCATTGAACTGGAATAACTTGCGAACGTCTTCGAGACAAAATCTAGACCCTTCATTATCTAGGTAGTATTATGAATATAACTCGCTGACTAACATTTGAACATTTGTAGCTTAAACAACTGTTATATGGCAGATAGCATAATAGTTACCTGTCTGAAACTAAAAATATATTTGTCCTCAGTTAAAAATTGTTGTAAACATATTGGGCTTCTTATGGGTATAGTTTCATTATGGGCTCGAACACAGTATGGCTTATAATAAGCTACTTGCTGGTCAAAATACTTTATTATAATGTGATTGTTAGTCCTGTCAAAAGGTAAAGAGTAGGGAACAATGTTATTTAAAATATTGTTTTCTTTTTCTTTACATTTATGATACTTTTACCAACATTCATTACCATTGATTAGTCTATATAAGGAATTGCATAGCAAGTTTCCTAAAAATCGTGTTGATTTGACACAGTATTCAAAATCGAGGAATATGTATTTTTAGTTGAAGTATTACTGGCTCGAATAACCGATATTCAACGTTGACAAAGATTTAGAGAGAGGTAACATTAGCCTTTTGTCTTAATTTTGGTCGCTGCATAACTATAGCGTCGCGTACTTTCAGAGTATGCTTGATATTGAAACGTAACTTATCACGTAATGTGAATAACAAAATGTGATGACTCGTTCGAAATATGTCCAAGACTTGGTTGAACATCGTTGAACGGAAAGTGTCTACTGATAACAATTATCATATTGCCAAGTCCATAAATAATTTGTATTACACGTTCAACTATCTATGTATGATAGATAATTTTCAATATTCTATGACTTATCGCTCCTTTATTTTTATTCTTGTAACATAGTATAACGTTTCTACTGAAATATTTTGCTAAAGCAAAAGAATATAAGTGATCTTTCTTTTAAAATGTTTGTTTCACGTAAATTATGTGGCCCGTTTATTCTTGATACATTCGTTCTTCACGTTTACGAGAGCTACCAAAAGTGATTAAATTTTGAGTTTATTTTAGAATTCATACTAGTAGGTGTATTATATTTCTAACTATGTTTGCAAATAACAACATGTTAACATAAGTGTTGTGTGGTCAAAAAAATATACGTCTTAGTATTGCCACTATATAAAAAGTGCTATCTAATGGTCATAGTTTCAACTGAGGGTTAAGTACAGTTGTGTCTACGTTCTGATTGTGATAAATTTGTGTTTCTTTTAACTAAGAACTTATTTGTGTGTCCTATTTGATTTATTCATAGTGATTTTATTAATGGCAGAGTATAGTAATACATAAATTAGATGTTAGTGTAAGTATTATCGTTATCGCGTAGGGAATTTCGACATAAATGTAAAGTCATTTACAGATTGAAATACGAACATGAAAATATTATTCAGTTCACTCATCTCAAGTTCAATTTGATTTCATTTATATTATCTGTAAATTTATTATGAATAAGTTTTTATTGTGTATTTTAGGAATATGCTTTAAAAATGCGCGTCGTATTGAATTCAGACTAAGCTTTTGGTCAATATCTCAGTTAAGACCTCCGTTTGTGTGTGGGCTGGGTTCAATATTATGTTCACAGAGCAATAATAATTGAATTTTAACATGTCACTGAGGTTTAAATGCATCTTGATTTAATTTAGTAATAACTACATTTTATTTTTATCTCCTGGCAAAGAAATGCTATGTTAAGTTTTATATAATTAGATGTAAGCTTACAAATAAATAGAAACGAAATATTTGTCCTTCTGTTCAATATTATGATTAATGAAAATAAAAGCCAAATTATTATCGCAACTGTATATTTTCTTACACTTACAACAAAATATATTAAACATTTTATAATTTATGTACCTTACACTAGAACATTAAAGCTTCTACATAGATAAATTCCAAAAATAATTTCATAATAAACCAATAACATAATGCCTGACCAGTCGCATATCACTTTGAAACTTAAAATTATATAATAACTTCCTATAATCATATAAGATCTTGGATGAACTTAAATCTACGATAATTAAGTTTTCCTCTGTAATATTAAATATTTGTTCGATATAAATCAAATTATCTTAAAATTACACTTACATTGCATTGAATTTGTATGAATTATAACATTGTACTAAATAATTTAACTCTTACACCCTTATTATATTTGTAAGCTTTTAGTCCTAGATTAAGACCATTTACTTTGTTCATGAAGATGGTTTAAAGCTAGCACTAAACGCGGTATTTTTATAATAAGGGGGTATTAACTTTTGGTGATAGCTTCAATCCACAGACTATGTTTACTCCACCACTTAATACACCGTGACTCTTGAGTCGTCTTACAAAAGTGATCCACCTAAAGTATCCGACATAAAATACCTTTAGATGTGATTACTATTTTTATATCATTAATAATATTTTTTTTTAATTATAGATTAGATTTATGAAACACCCTAAAAATGTTAACGTATCAAACGGTAGAGTATACCTACCCTTGCACGAGTCGCGCAGATCATTCTTTCTCCATTTATCAGAAGACAAGGGAGTTTCTAACTACGTCTTGCGACATAATAATGTATATTTTTTTATTTTTCAAATCTCATAAATTCATATTTTTTTTATTATGAACGTTTACTAGTCATAGGATACATGAACTGGACTGCTTTTGTAAGATGACTAAAAAATCACGGTGTATATCTATTCCGAGGCTTTGAACCACATAATATATCTATATCGAGCACCAAATATACACGACAAAGAACTGATATGCAAACCCATATTTTTTATAGGTAACTAGATATACTACACAAGTAAATCTAGGTCCATATTACGTCTCCTAATCATCCATCGTAGACATTCAACAAGATAAATTCTAAGATCCTGACAATGCTTATAGTATGTACAGTAAATAGTCGTGGATTAAATTTACCACCACAAATTACATAAAATACTAATGAAAATATCCCAATAAGTTAGATTTGCCTCATAATCATTATGATAGCGCTTTCTTCAGGTGTTTACTTTCATTTCCGAGTTAAAATGCACTTTATTAGTGTGTGTTTTAGGTTTTAAATAAATCACTGGGTGTTCAAATGTAGTGTATTATAGAATACTATTTGAAAATGCATAAATGCACCGTTCTAATATTATAAAAACTGTGATTTACCAATTTCAACTGTGTTAAGTAGGTAGTCTGATATTTTCATACTAGAGGATTTTTTTCAATTGTGTTCAAAGAAACCGTTTTGTAAAAGAAAATACTCTCGATTACAAGATGGACATTTTAAAATCTCCCAATTTTTTTGCTTGTCATAGACCTATAAAAATCATAGAATATAACAAAAGAGGTTTATCACCGTACAAAAATGTAGACACCACTCAATTCATTCAGCAATGCGCTAAGTATGAAAGTTAAAGTTTACGAAGATTAGAAAATTACTACTCATTACATAAGGTACTTAAACTTTTGATAACAGCGGATGCTCATTTTTTAAATCATTTGTATGAAACGCCCTCATAGTTTTGGTAAGTAATACCAAATATGCTTATTTAGACTAAGCTAAGAGTCCACTCTTTAGACATTGTCTAATATGACAATACGTGCAGGGGCTCGTCTAAGGCGCTTTTAGTTAGAAAAGAATTATTTTATTTTCGTAAACATGTGTATAGTACTGAATGTTGATTTGTCTGTTGCGTTAAGAGGTGTTAACAGACAAAGATAAACACTTTAAAACAGTGTTCATTGTAGCCAAACAATGTTCACGCAGTGTTTAAATAACAATTTAAAAAAAAGAAAACCAGCTACATAACAGTTATGACAAAAAGCTATGGCATATGTGATTTGTTTACGATTTACATCAAAGTTAATGAAATGTTGAAGAGGTGATTGAGTTTATTAACCCTGAGCTAACACATGGTCCCTTTAACAAAATACTGTTCCTTGTAGACCTTACGTTTATATGATGACTACAATTGATTATTATTACTATATAGCAATTGATGCATCTCACGGCCAGCGCAAATATTTCAAGCTGTTATTAACAATAACAGTTTGACATGTTTTGACGATAATAACTTATTATCGACATTGTTGTAATCAAAATGCATTGAAAACGTGTGACGTTGAAAAATACTTTTCGATGCGTTCATCCATATCAGTTCCTGATATACAGCAAAATTCAACCGAAGGTATACCATAAAAATGTGTAGCAAGCTAGGCGAGCCCCGCGCCGTGCCCTCACCTAGAGCCGGGCACGCTGGCCAGCCGCGTCTTGTCGAACGCGCAGATGGCCGCCAGCAGAGACGAACGCGCTGCGCATGCGCCGCTGGGCGGGTCGTGACCTGGGAACGTGGCATCATTATAAATATGTTTCAAATGCCGACTGCAGAAAAAGGACTAATTCTTCACTGTATCATCTTCGAGTACTGAATGCAACTTGACTTAAGAAAATTCGTATTCAGTTGAAATTCTATGGTTGTTCTCACTTCACTGGGCTTAACTTTTTTTAAATGTACCCATAGTTTTTACCAGCTTTCTATAGTTAATCAGATCATCAGTTATTTTAATAACGCTAACGCTGCATTGCCTGACTATCACTGATAAACAAAAATACCGAACTCAAAAGTCGTTGTCTCTTTAACGTCCAAACAATGTCATATAATGAGCAATATGTACTTACTTAGAGCAGGCGGCGTCGGTGAAGAGGCGGTGCTAGCGCTCTGCGACCGCACCGTCTCTGCCAGTGAAGATGTCGACTTCCATAGACTCTCGCGCTTTTTCTGTAAGCACGAGATTTTTATTTGAAGACGGACGTTGTATTCGCTGGATTTTTTTATATTTATTTCTATTAATTTTCGTTACATTAGTAAATTGTGTACAAGAAAAATAGTGTAGTACAAGATATTTTTATCCATATTTGATTAATTCAATTCAATTGGTAACTTTGGAATTATTGGCTGGTTAAATTTTGTGTCAACTTACCGCTCTTCGCCTTTGTTTCTTTATTTCCTCTTCGGATCCCAATATTTCTTGTATCCGCACCTCTCTCTTCGCGCTTCTCATCTATAACAAGACATCAAAAATTACTTCTAATTAAAACCAAAAATTTGCATAGCTTTTACAGACAAACATACCAATTTCTGTTCAGTCTTCAGCCTAGCCTCGATATTGGCGACGGCGGCTTTCAGCTCATCCTTCAGCGTGAGGGGGAACTTGAGGTGCATGCGCGCGTCAGTCTGCGCGCCCAGCGCGAGGCCGTTGAGCGAGCCGCGCGCGAACAGCGGGTGCGCCAGCAGCTGCGCCACGGACGGCCCGCCGTGCTTGCACGACGAACTCGACAGGCATAGCCGGAGCACGGATTCTGGAATTTTATTATATCGACATTAGAGAATTTATTAGGAAGCAGAGTTGCCATGTAAAAAATGCTTGAGTGATGAATAAAATGCAAAACTGAATCGGATGAAATTTGGCACGAATATAGCTTGAACTTTGAGAGCCTACTTTACTATAGTGTACGTAGCGGTTCCACTGTGAGATCACTTGAGATATTGAAGTTAAGTAGAAAAAGGTATGCTGTCCATCAGCTGCCGAGCCTTTTCCCAACTATGTTGGGGTCGGCTTCCAGTCTAACCGGATTCAGCTGAGTGCTAGTGTTTTACAAGGAGCGACTGCCTATCTGACGCCCTCAACCCAGTTACCTGGGCAACCCAATACCCCTTCGTTAGACTGGCGTCAGACTTACTGGCTTCTGACTACCCGTAACGACTGCCAAGGATGTTCAATGACAGCCAGAAAAAGGTATGCTGTACCGACTCTAAATAGACTGCTCTCACACCAGGAAGATAATTGAGGCATTTTCCTCATGATAAGGTGAAATATCTTCGAGTAGTATATCCAGTATTAAGTACTTACCCAAATCCTCATCCAAAGGGTGCCTCTCCGGATAATAATCACAATAATACTCCGGCAGCGGGCAGCCGAACGCCATTTCGTAAAGGGTCCTTCCAAAGCAGTAGACGTCGACGGCCTCTGCGGACGCCACGCGACGTAAGTGCAGCAGGTGCGGCCGGTAGAGCGAGGGCACGCCCACCAGAACGTTCTCCAGGTCCATCAGTAACGCGCGCTGGTTGTCTATAGCTATGTTTCCCGGGTGGATGTGGCCTGGTAGAGGTATAAATTTCGTTTGTACAGGCTACGCGTTGTTACTAAGTATTATATAATAAAATAAGATTGAACCTCAATTGGAACTGAAATCTAGTTTCTATAAATTAAAACCGATAAAGGATGCCAAAAGAGTACATTTATCAGTTTTTACGTTGCGTCTTTTTTTAAATTTATATATTGGAATATCAGGCGTCTAAGGCCCATAGAAAATACTATACATATATTTTTATAAACGCTACTTAAAAACGAATGCACGCCAAATCCACTAATAATCTACATTATTTTTGGAAAATACTACAGGTAGCCATAGTGCCAACTAAAATACATATAAATCGTATACTAATTAAATAAGTAGTAAGTTTGCAAAAAGTCTGTCTTTCTGATAAAATACTTACCATGAGGTATGCCTTTCTCGTGTAAAAACTTCAACGCCTGCAATATCTGATATCCATAATGCGAAATCTGTCCTATCGTGAACGGTTTCCTTATCCTAGGGTTGCCATACTTCGCTAAGTGGTTCTTGTTATACTCCGTGCCATAGAGAATGTCCCTCAAGCTGCCGGTCTCGTGTATCCTCCTAACTACGAACGCTCCCATTTCTAAATTATGTATAGCTAATACTTGGTCTATGTAGGGGTGCTGTAAATGTCAAAATTATTTTATTAAGTTTGATCAGCAAGAACAAGTCAGTAGTCAGCAATCCGAAACGACCGGAGAGAGATCAGGCGCTGGACCGACATTTACGTGCTCTCCGATGCACAGGCGTATCAATCACCAACGCTCAGACTCCGAGTTGCTTTATGATGAGTCTCTTAAAACCCACAAAGCGATAGCAGCCCGACCCGGGAATCGAACCCGAGTCCCCGTGCACAGCAGCCGCTCAACGTGACTACTAGACTAACGATTGTCAACAGAATAAGTATACTTACAGAAAGAGTTTGCATGCTCTTGAAGGCAGTTTGCAAGTCCTTATCACTGAGATACCTGTCAGCACCATAGCTCTGCCATGACAGCAAGCAATTTGTTCGACTCTCTGTATCAGTCACCTGCAATTGTACACAATACATTTAAATAAACATACATACATTATCTTGGATAGGTAAAGATAAGCCTTCCTTAGCGTGTGCCGTATCACCCGGCTTTCGTAAAGGGTATTCAATGATTATCACCCTCATCTTCCTGACCTATCACAATTTTTATTTACACTGACAAGTAATATTATTTCCAGACTATCACGCAATCCAACCATCACCAATGGATCGAGGCTATAAAAGCGAATTGGCAGTTTTTTAAAACGAATGATGTACGTCATGTGTTAAGTAAAGTTGTAGGTATGTATAAGGCGAAAATGTTCTAACACTTAGATCAAACCTCTATCAGAAGATATGCTTCTAAAACCAATTCCAATGCACAGCAATTACCCTAAAAATGTATATGATAACTCAGGAATTAAGCCAGTTTACGCCTTTTGAACGACATTTTACTATAGTCTTACTATTGTATATTCTTGCACTAACCAGAGCCTAATAAGGTTTGATTCTCTATCTCTAACTATATCCTTTTTCTATCTATGGTAGTTATAATTTCATCGTCAGTCATCTAAATTGCATTATTATATGCTGCATAAACGCAAGAGATCAATGACATGCTATCCAATTGTATTTGTATTATGTCTAAAGTAATATCATAGCTTCATTAACGCGCAAAATTAGTTGCAAAAAAAAACAACATTTTACATGTATATTTTCATCAGTCAGCTGATAACTCACGAGCGCAGTCATGACTCATGACAATTGACTCTCAGGATATAATCAATAAATAAGCGACTTACATTATTTTATTAGTTTCATGACACACATGACTAAGACATCGTATGAATTTGTAAATTTAGACACAGAGTCATCATACTTATACAAAAAATATATTGTAGTTAAAAGAAATAGTTTTTCTTTTTGCAATATTACCATAAACGCTTTTGGAAGGTACATGTGAATGTATACACGGTACACAGTACACATACCACAGCTATGAATACATGGTACATATACCACAGCTGTTTTCAAAAAGAAATTGTCTATCCGACTGTTTGTTCCCGCCAATCTCTGAAATAGCAAGACCTATTTTGACGGACTTACGCCGAAAGATAGTTTATATAAAAAGGAGTAAGTTAAGGTAAGTAATTTAGAGCGGGTGCAGAAAGAAGTTCCCTTTAGAGGCGGATGAAATGTAACCGCGAGGAATAGCTTATTTTTAGTGATTGTTCCATAACCAAAATTTGTGGTTTACTTAACTATCCCAGACGAAATACTTAAAGAGACGAGTTTCAATAACATCAAGTTTATTAACCCATAGCAGTACATTATCATATTCATAAAGGTGCTTAATCTTATAAACGTAAACAAAGTATGTTAGTAGGTAAGCTTGTTCATACAATGAACAACTGAACAGATATTGTTGGTACAATGCCCTCGATTAAAAAAAAAACATGCATTTATCAGTGCCTAGATGTTCCAGTTAGAGCATACCTACGTTTTATCTAGCCTGAATTTAATTCTAGATTTATACATATGATGGCATCCAAGCCGATTCTCGGCTACGGCGACCGTTCTCTTTTATGGAGATCAGCCAGCTGCGCAGGACATATTATAGTGCACAAGCATTCGCGCAGATACAGGTGCACTCTCTATTCCCTCACTCTCATAGTCCAATGGGACGGCAATCCGACACGACCGGAGAGAGATCAGGCGCAGGACCGACATTTACGTGCTCTCCGATGCACGGGTGAATCAATCACCAACTTCCAGACTCCAAGCTGCTTTATGTAAGTTTCTCAAAACCCACCAAGCAATTTCGGCCCGACCCGGGAACCGAACCCGAGACCCTGTGCACAGCAGTCGCGCCTTGCGACCACTAAACCAATGAGGCAGTCAAGTCAGTTATACATATAGGAACATGCTGATAGTTAAAAATAGAATGATTTCTTTTTTACAGTCCGACAAAATTATAGTATTAACATTTAGTACATAATCGTAATTTATTCTGTGTTACAAGGACATGCCTTTCTGATGACCGATACTGTGAAATCGTAAATACAGGATGTACTTTATGTAAATGCTTATCTTTACCGCCGCAAGACTAACAGCTGTGGAAAACTTGGATAAATGTATGTAATATAAATAAATCGTGAATACGAATCCTCTATATGTATAAAGTTAAAAACAAACTACTGTATAGCAGTATCGAAAGTTATTTACCCAACTGCGCTAGAAGTAGGTCTTTACTATATACTAGTCTAACTTCCAAACTTCGTTGCTGCTTTATGAATGTGTCTTAAAACCCACAAACCAATTTCGGACCGACCCAGAATCACACCCGATTACCTGAGACTGCGACTACTAGACCGCAGAAGCAGTCAATCATACTATACATATACATACATATTACGCCCCAACCCACAACCCATGAATGTTTCATTGAACGTTTAAAATCAATATGCTTCTGAAGCGATACGACACCATAACATAAATAGGTAAGTGGCTTACTAAAAAATAATGTTTCCGTATCCGCCACCCGATGTCAGGCAGCGGGCCTTTCAGTTCGTATCTACCGTCCCCTCGCAGCGCTATCGACACCGTTTGTAGAGCTTGTTCTGTAAACAACAATAAATAAGAATTATAACAAACGTTCAAGCAAAAAATATCAGATTCTTGCAATTGTGTAAACTTTGTGGGTTAAGAATGAATTAATAAGACCACATAGCAAGTAATTTATTATTGCAATTGAACCACCAATTCGAAAAAGGCAATAAATCCAAAAATAAAGAATTGACATAATCAAAAACACTTAATAACATTTTACTTTGAATATATGGGGCACATGTGTCATGTCAATGATAATGAAGAAAGAATATTTATAAATTCTGATTAGTTTCTAATAAAATAGCCTGATGAAAATATAACTTATTCTCTTATTTATTAGATAGGGAATATGCATGTCATTTTTTATTCACTAAATTAATACACTTATAGCTGTAATAAATAAATATGAAAGAATTTTTAAAATATTATTTATCGACAAGAAGTTATAAAGCTTCAAAACTGCTAATAAGAAAGAGAAGTCCGAGTGTAAAATTTACGTCACAACTACACACGCCCGTAAGGCTGTCATTGAACATAGCGTTTTGGTGAGAGGGACAGGTATACTTGTTTAAGATTGTTACCTATATCTCGTTTGTTTTTCTACTGATTTCGATATTTCTATCACAGTTATTTTTGTATTCTATTTTTGTATATTTATTGATAAACTAGTTAGATTGCAAATATTTTTTTCATGCATATTCCCTATTATTAAATGTTTTGGTTATTTCCCTTCATCCATTTCGGCAAAATAAACACAGCAGCAACATAATACTTGCAGCTAGAATTGAGCAATTCTGTGCGAATATGCAACTTGTCTAGAAATAGCCGAGGATCAGCTGCAGCCTTGACCGACAGTGTCAGTTAACATCGACGCGATAATTTTACTGGGAGGTAACTTAATTATATCGACTTTTAGAAATCTATTGCAATATGAAATCTTGCTGTATCATGCAATGCTCTAGGAATTGTCCGTTAGTGGGGAGTTGGGAACATGTCTAGCCCCTATCGAACTATGCTCCAGCGGTTTCACCCGCGTCCGTGGGAACTTATGGCCTATAGCCTTCCTTGATAAATGGGCTATATAACACTGAATATTTATATTTCAAATCGGACCAGTAGTTCCTGAAATTTGCGTGTTCAAGCAAACAAACAAACAAACACTTCTGTCTTTAAGACAATCTGTTTTTGAAATATATTTTGTTCTAAAAGTTGCTTATACCTCAGTAGTATTAACATAGCTTCAAAGCATGCGTTAATTATACTTTACCTAGTTATTTGAATAAGATAATGCAAACATGATTACCATATGTACATAATGCACATTAATTATAACAATCATAGTTCTAACTTGATAATAGTTTATTCGCAAATGCAAAATTATATCACAACATTCAGTGCACCTTGGGAATACCCAATAAGAAAATCATAAAGTTGTATATAAGGTCTAACTATACTAGTGCACCAAATTTTTACAGGTCATCTAGAATATGCTATGGATCATGTTTACCACATAAACAGCCAGAAAACAACAACATATTTTATTAAATTTATCATCACAGTCGCCAAATTGTACACATAAAGCCATAAGTATAAGTCTATGAAGGCTCTTGATCAAAAATGTAAACATGATCCTTAGCATGTACTAGCTGACCTGTAAAAGTATGGCACACTAATATTGTTAGACCCTACATAATATTTACCGGCTATATCCAATGAGTAGTTGCTGGGGTCAAGAAAACTCCTCACTTGTAATGATAAAGCTAACACCTCATGTTTCAATACTTCGTTGATGTAGTTCTGTAACAAACAAAAACACATTTGTTTATCAAATATCTGCAGCTGATAATATCTGCGCCTATTGTACAGCGACTCATATGAAAAGATTGATGACATTGGAGACTTATCAGCCATCTAGCAGACAACTAAAGCAGTTTGATGCATTAGCCAACTCATGTATGTGCACCTACGGTTCCCTTACACTCATTGTTTACTTATGGAATTGATCATGATGATGGATGGGAGAAACAAGACATGAAGGGGAATAAATTGTATGTGAATGCTCCGTTAAAATTATGAAGAAGAGGAGATGAGATGGGATGTGAAATATATTTTAAGACAGAGAACCATCATTATGAGCCTTTTTATTGTCCCACAGGGATGCAGGAGAAGGAATAACCGTCAATCACCAGGCTAGGCTTTCATCATTTCAAACTTAAAAGCCGAAGTTTCATCAAGATGAGTCCTTGACCCCCACTAATTATTCATTGTTTTCCAAGCTATACTTTGTAAGAACATGTAACAGCTATAAATAGCAGTTAAATAAATTTTAAACAGAAAAATAATCTAATTACATTTCTAACTAAATGCAATTAGTAATGAAATACTTGGTAATCAATTATGTTCATATTTCCTCAATGACTTATTCATTGAGATCTGGTCTATGTGTGGAGAAGCATATAAAGAGGAAATTCAACTTTCCTTTATTTGTCTAATTGGGAATTGTATTTCCTTTTAAGCTATACAAACTGATAAGAAATAACCATACAAAGCATATAGAGTAACCAATAATTCTGACATATAGTTGTTAATATGATACATTACTGGGTGTAAGTCTTAGTAAACAGCAAAGAGCCCTTAGTGTACAAGCTATATAATTTATTAAACACAAAAACGTATGATATAAAGCGTAAGCAGAGTCTGTAATTTTATTTTACTGTTTGAAATAACATTTTTGTATGACACTGTAAATTTATTTTTTATGTACGAGTAACTCAATGTAGTATGTACCAGTGTCTACCTGAAATTTGCATACCGATTGAGAGGTGAGATATGCATGTACATTATGTAATTTACAAAACACCTGTACCTAATACCGTGTCTCTGCAAATAAAGATTCTTATTCTTATTCTATTCTACTGAAATAACATATTGTACCTGTAATGCTATTTGCCTTTCAGCAATGAATGCTGGCTGCATGTTTCCAATAAGTTTCTTTGGTGGGAGAGGAAGGTCAATGTTGGCCTGCAACAGACCTGCATGCAGGGCCGCGAAGTCGCGATACCTTCGTGAAACATTCCATTTGACATCTTTCGTGGGCCCTCGCTGCACGCGCAACACATACTCCTAAAACAAACAACAATATTTATTCATTTATAACAGTCTCCACATTCTAATAATGAGAAATTTGAAACTTGATACGTTATTACTATTACGATAAACCAACGCTTTGTTATGTTTACAATTTCTTCAAAATTAATACAGATAAAAACATATTTTTATTTAGAAAGGGCAAGTTACAAAGTTCTGAACCAGAACAAAAAATATCGAAACAAAAAATTCAACTTACCGTGTGTTTGTTAATGTTTTGTGCATTTTCTACTGTGCAGCTAAGTTTTTCTGTGTCATCTATTAAGGCTTTGGTATGCGAGTTTTTTTCAAATATAGCCATTACATCAGGAATTTATAGTTCATTGATCGGTAAGGTACGTAGGACAAACACCACAAAACATTTTGTTATCAATAACTAATGAAAAATAAATTATGTGGACACTCTGAAGTCGCGTTTCATAAAATTTAACTAGTAAAATGTGCGTTACACCTAATAAATAAGAGGTTTTTATGGATATCACCGTCTATGTAACTCTTTACACATTTGGTAAAATGTGCGAAAGAATTTTTTATATGCTGATATAAACATGAACTTTCCTAAGCTATGGAACGCGTTCCAAGATGACATAGGAATACTGTCAACCTGACAGTAGAAGCGTTCCAGCTCAAATTACAACACCCTACAAAATTCTTCACTCTTTCGGACTACAACAGTATTCTCGTCCTTTTCAGAATTCCATGAAAATGAAGTGAAATTGATTGAGGTTTTTTTTTATATTATAAGAAAATATATAAGGATTTTGGGGGTACCTAATACTATTACATACATAGCAATAGTCGTGCAATCAGCTGTCTCAAAAAATATCGCTGAACCGCGACGAAACGGAAGTCGCAGCATTTGCAGAGTTAGTTACACAGTCATTTTCGTTAGAACATGATTTTATTATTATATTATCTAATACTTATGAAGCATAAAATAAAAAAAAAACATCGGATTGAAATATTTAAACGCACATAAGTATATGTTATTTAGATTTGTAATTTTAACTGTTATTTCCATTCCACTTTGTTTTCGGAAATCTGTTCATAAGCGTGCATTTTTGGAATTCATTCTCCCATATCTATTTCATTAACAGTACTGATATTACTAATATTAAATGTATACAATACATTAATATAATTAATGTAACGGAAATTTATTTTGTTGTTACTTGTGTATTCAAATTCTATATTGTTGTTCATGAAATAAAGACCTTAATATATTTACATAAAAATATATATTTACTTATATAATATCAAAAAAGTTAAAAATTTTAATATTTGTCTTCTGTTTATATTAAAAAAAAATTATTAACTGTATTTGAATTTTTCAGTTTGCAAACGCGTTTTACACTGCGGACATAACCATAGACAGCGATCGAATAAGTCACTTCCTGTTCTACCGCAACGAGTCGCGAGCGGAGAACTTCGACTACCACGGGCCTCTATCTATTCGTCAGCCATAGTTATAAGAATTTAGTAAAACATGTCTCTCATCTCCGCCCGTATCGCCGGCTCAGTAGCCAGGCGTTTGCCTAATGCTGCTTCGCAGGTAAATATCTTTCTCATCATGAGCACGAAGTGTGTAAGAAGCTGTAACATGAAAATTCTGCCCGGTTATCACGTCTCGCGGAATCTCCATGGGTTAGGAATCATTAACCAATTCCATCATCATTTCTGATTTTTAGTTTCTTATATAACTGTAGATATCCTTATATGATCATTCCGGGTAATATTTTCATAAAGACAGCTTATTACATTATTCTGTTGTGTATGATCGGTGTTATGTAATACTGGGCGATTCGATTTTCAGGTCCTCAGAAATATGAAACTAGTGAATTAAAGTAGATAATGTTTAGTGGAAAGCTGTTAAGAGTGTGTCTGTGTCGGTTTAGTGTGTAAATGTAAGGTGAAATGTGTTGATGTTGGTTATGTTGGTCGGCAGGTATCGAAGGTCGCGGGTGTCGCGGGGCCCGCCGTGTCGGTTGCCTCGCGCAACTTCCATGCGACTCCCACCCAGAAGGCCGCCGAAATCTCCACTATTTTGGAGGAAAGGATCCTGGGTTCCGCTCCCAAGGTTAGTTCTACTATTACATAAACCTTATCAATTAGTATCAGTTGCACGGATATACGACGATTGAGCAGCACTGATTTATGGATTCCTTATTAAAATAGGGCATGAAGATCTCCTGTGAATGTGATATTGATCCTTGACCTATTTGCATTGCAGTTCATTCACATGGTCCTACTGCAATCCAACATGAATGACATAGTGTAGACTGCAATGTAGGGATAGTCTGTTTACCCTAATTCAAATAATGTTGATAATGAGTTTTCTTTTACCTATAAATATATTTTTTTTCCAATTATTCAAATAATTTGGGAATGTCAAATCCCAAAAGGTCAACTACCTTTTGACTTGGGAGACACTTGGATCTGCATATAAAACTATTATATTTTATTTTGGGAAAAGTCTAATCTTCTTAACAGGCTAAGTAGTGTAATGAGTAAAAAATAATTAGAAATATGTAATTTTAATGAAGGACCCAATGGAATTCTCCATAATTATTTAATTCTTTCCAAATAGGCTGATTTGGAAGAGACTGGCCGTGTATTGAGCATTGGTGATGGTATCGCCCGTGTCTATGGTCTCAAGAACATCCAGGCCGAGGAGATGGTGGAATTCTCCTCTGGTCTTAAGGTTTGTATATTTTTTTTTCCTTAGAAAAAATAAAAATTTCATGTTAGGTAAAATGTTTTCATTGAGATAAATTATAGTAAAAAAAATTGGTTTTTGTTCATATCTATTATCTAATTAAGTCTGAATAAAATTTGCTTGATTAAATTTATTGATTAAAAAAAAAAATTTCTGTTATGTAATTCTCTACCAGGCTGTTATAAAAAGAGTTAGAGCTAAATCAAAGATCTCCTATTCTCATTAATTGTAAGCAGAATATGGCCCAGAATCGCAGCTTTTAGTTTTACCAAGTATATTTAATACAAATTCTGATGCTGCATTATCTTAAAAATTATATTATCTTGAAAATCTAAATCAAGTCCTCCAATTGCAACAGCTTGTTTCATTTTAATGCTCTATAGCGTTTGAAGATGAAAATGCTCTATGAAAACAATCGTCACGAAGTACCTATTACGAAACTGCGATGTTTGCCGGCCGGCACCTTTGACTAACCCTATTCACTTATACAGGGTATGGCCCTTAACTTGGAGCCCGACAACGTCGGTGTGGTAGTATTCGGTAACGACAGGCACATCAAGGAAGGAGACATCGTCAAGCGTACCGGTGCCATCGTAGACGTGCCCGTGGGTGAACAGCTGTTGGGTCGCGTAGTCGACGCTCTGGGTAACGCCATTGACGGCAAGGGACCCGTCGACACCAAGAGCCGTATGCGTGTCGGTATCAAGGCCCCCGGTATCATCCCCCGTGTGTCTGTGCGCGAGCCTATGCAGACTGGTGAGTTGCTGTTTCTTCTACATTCGTTGTAATAAATAATTGTCTAGTTTCCATTGACCTTTTTCTATGTAACACTTCAAGAAAGACCTCAAACGTGCATAGCCCTTATTGCAGGAATGTTAAATAATTTTTTTATAAATAATTTATAGTGGTTAGGGGACCTACTAGATACATAGGCAACTGTTCCATGTTTCTGTCTGTTAAGTTTGTGAGATGTTTCATTCTGGTGGGTTTTATTACTGCACTTATACCTTGATGCAAATCTCGTGTTCCCCTGGAGATGTGCACCAGAGAAAGAGTTGCAAGCACTGCTCTAAGTCATAGCTATGAAGTTAATACTAATTTAGTGATTATACACGACATTTCAGTTATAACAATCAAATCAATCTGAATGATGCATATCAAAACTATTACGTAATAATAATTACACCCAAAATACGCGATTGTCGTGTTCTAAATTCGCAATAGGGTTGTGCCAGTCCCGTAGTTACAGCACACAAATGTAATACTATATAACAAAAATATTTAGGTATCAAGGCCGTCGACTCCCTGGTACCCATTGGTCGTGGCCAGCGTGAGCTGATCATTGGTGACCGTCAGACCGGCAAGACTGCCCTGGCCATCGACACCATCATCAACCAGCAGCGTTTCAACAAGGGAGACGATGAGAAGAAGAAGCTGTACTGCATCTACGTCGCCATCGGACAGAAGCGATCCACCGTCGCTCAGATCGTGAAGAGGTTGACTGATGCTGGTAAGGATGGGATTTTGTATCACTTCCAGTACCCAGTTCAGATAATAAAAATTTGGTTTCTTTTCATTCATTATCTTATACTTAAGTCAATAATGATTCAATACAGCTTCAACAATCGATATAATTATCAAAATGTATGATACTGAGACCAGTATCCCATCTTAATAATACGCCAAACTAATCCTAGGTGCCATCAACTACACCATCATCGTGTCTGCCACGGCCTCCGACGCCGCCCCCCTGCAGTACCTCGCCCCCTACTCGGGTTGTGCTATGGGAGAGTTCTTCCGTGACAACGGCAAGCACGCCCTCATCATCTACGATGACTTGTCCAAGCAGGCTGTTGCCTACCGTCAGGTCAGTGGATATCACTAAATTCGCGTAGCATTGTATTGGGACTAAAGAATTTGCTGAGTACCTATAATCTCTATTTAAACTAAAATGTCTGAATAACGCGAAGTTTTTCAATATTGTCTGAAGACGATTCTTCAGTTACGTAAACACGTGGCAACTGATTTTTTCGCGCTTTCGTAGATGTCTCTGCTGCTGCGTCGTCCCCCCGGTCGTGAGGCCTACCCCGGTGATGTGTTCTACCTCCACTCTCGTCTGCTCGAGCGTGCCGCTAAGATGTAAGTACCATTATTGCTGCCACATAAGAAAGTACAAATAGAATCGACTTTATAATCATAAATTGTCATGCAATTATTAACATCCATAGAGAACTCCAAATACTAAAGATTCATTATATATCCCCAGGTCCGACAAGATGGGTGGTGGTTCCCTGACCGCCCTGCCCGTCATTGAGACCCAGGCTGGTGACGTGTCTGCCTACATTCCTACCAACGTGATCTCCATTACTGACGGACAAATCTTCTTGGAGACTGAGCTGTTCTACAAGGGTATTCGTCCCGCCATCAACGTCGGTCTGTCTGTATCCCGTGTAGGATCTGCTGCCCAGACTAAGGCCATGAAGCAGGTAGGATCAAAATCTGACCTTCCTTTTACGCCAGTTTTAATGGAATAGATGGATCGAAATTTTAAAACATGATTTTTACAATTTACTTTTATCTAAGTTCTGTTCATGTGATGACAGGTGGCCGGTTCCATGAAGCTGGAGTTGGCGCAGTACCGTGAGGTCGCCGCCTTCGCCCAGTTCGGTTCCGACTTGGACGCCGCTACCCAGCAGCTGCTGAACCGTGGTATGCGTCTGACTGAACTGCTGAAGCAGGGACAGTACGTGCCCATGGCCATTGAGGAACAGGTAATTTGGTCCAGATTAATTTGAACAAAAACAATACGTGATTATTTACCCACTTTCGTAATGTATGATATTAACAGTTTACGCATTGTCTGACAGGTCGCCATCATCTACTGTGGTGTCCGTGGTCACCTCGACAAACTTGACCCCAGCAAGATCACCGCTTTCGAGAAGGAGTTCACCCAGCACATCAAGACCAGCCACCAGAGCCTGTTGGCCACCATCGCCAAGGACGGTCAGATCACCCCCGAGTCTGACGCCTCACTCAAGAAGATCGTATCAGACTTCTTGGCTACCTTCACCCAGGCTGCCGCGCGCTAAACATTTAGCTTTTACGAACTCTGGCTTTGACAAGAGATTGTGAGTCGCATTTAGGAAACTACATCTGATCCCTTCGTAGCGCAGTCTCATGTCAAACACCACTGTATGTTAACGGCCGGCTCATGGAAGCATTCCTATCAGCTTTTGTTTCGTCTCGGGGTGCTTCCATTAGCGGCCTAGTAGTAGTTGTCATTCGTATGGACTGTATTGAATGTTGATACAATCATGGAATGTATTTATCTCGAACGTCAGGAGTGGTTATATATTATTAAATATCCATAAAATTAGTATTACGTTTTTTTAGTTATTTGTGTCCCATTTCCCAAGAAATTGCAGACTTGTCTACAAACTACTTCAACAAGCCAAGCTACGAGATTTTGGCACTGCAACATAATTTTACATCATTGACTGCGCGCAATCTATAAAAAAGAATTACCGAAGGGCTTTGTATATTGAACGCGGTAATCCCTAGAACTACAGCTCTGAATTTGAAGACTTCCCAATGATGAGACTCGTCTGAGACATTGATGTGTATGATCGATGTTATGTAATACCCACTGCAATTCGATCAAAAATATGAAACTACTGAAATAAAGTACCTAAATAGATAATGTTTGTCGGAAAGCGCTCTTATCCGCTTTCCGACAAACATTATATATATCGATTTAGTGTATAAATGTAAGGTAAACTATGTTGATTTTGGTCATGTCGGTAGGCAGGTACCGAAGGTCACGAGTGTCGCGGCACTCGACGTGTCGGTCTCCTAGCAGACTTCATACGACATCCACCCTTGAATTTTAATTTCTTATAGCTCTTGTAACTTTCAATATGACTGATTTCTTTGTTCGTCGCTTCGTTTTTCTTGTTTAATTTTTTTTTTTAAATTTTGATTTTCAATGTATTCATTGATAGTAATGTCTCTTTTTGATATAATTTCTGAACGACGATAATCTTGTTATTGATTTTCCCTTGAGATTTGACATTGACAGATTTTCACACGATTGTTTGCCCACCAGTTGCCGCATTGTGCGAATATTATCCCGAATTCCTCAATTTCATCCTTGATTGTGATTTTGAGTTCCAACTTGTGGGTCCTATAAAACCCTATAAATATTTAAGTCCCAGTTTCACTTACAATATAAATATATATTAATTAAGAATAAAGTTATAAGGTAAAAATGGAGCATTTTGCGAAAGCGCATGTTTCTAAAGGAAAAATTACGAAACGAGATACTAAATCAGAACAGATAGTAAAGAAGCATCTGAAGCAAATGTTAAAAGGCTATAGAAAGAACGACAACGAGCTTATTAAGCACAGTAGTGAAATAGTTGAGGCGCACAGGCTCACTGAAGATTCAACATCTGTTAGCGGTTTTTCAGACCTAGAGGTCACAACCTCCGGGGGCGAGGAAGACGTTTGTCAGCCAAGTACTTCTAAAGCAGTAAATATTACTTCTACCACAGATACCACCCAGCTATCTGAATTATCAGACTCAAATGACGATAATGTAGATGAACTTAATTTAGAGAACTCTGACACCAACAACAAATCCGTAACTGGATCAGAAAACGATAACGAATCAGAAAACATGGAGTTAAGTGACTCAAGCGAACGCATGTCAGTTTTAGAGGACTTAGAGGGATCATCGTCAGAGTCAAGCTCTGATGATAATAATTCTGAAGTTTTTGATGCTGATGGTGTTTTAGCATCCAAAATACTTGACAAATTAATTCAGAATGAAATCAAGTTAAAGAAAAAAGGTATAAAGAGAAAATCAGAAGTAGAACCACAAAACCGTAAATATTTGAAGAAAAATGAGAAAAGCACAACAAGTAGTGAACTGCAAGATAGTGTTACTTTGGAAGATCTTAAGATCAAAGATGATGGTGATGAAGATCAAGTTGTATCAGAGGGAAATGTCACTGGCAACTCTGTGACAACCCCTGAATCATCTCCATTTGTTTCAATTACAGTAACAGACATGCCTGAACAGAGGCTCAGTGATATTGTAGATGACTACAAGCATCCTACAGTGAAACAAATACAAGACATTGTCCACTGCACAAATTATACTGATTTATTCACACCAGATAATGACATGACTGTTGAAGATGCCAACAGTTCAGTGCCAAATGTGGAAGATGATAGTTTTATCGAAGAAGCAAAAACTGATGCTGATAATTCTTCAGATTATGATACTGCAGTAGAGACAGACCCAGAGACGGACATGCCTCTGGATGAAGAAATAGTTAAGCCAATCAAAGTCTATCGTGCCAAAAATTGTTATATCCTTGTACTGAAACATCCAGCAGAGCTCTATATAAATGGCAAACTTAAAATTAAATCAATGGGAGGCACAGTGGAAGTTTTTGGACATATTTTGAAGGGAACCGTAGATTTGTTTGCCCCAAATAATAATTTTGCTCAATGCTTGAGAACTGTTGAGACTCCAAATAATTATTATGGAATGTTTCACAAGTTAACGTCTGAAGGCTTGTTAGTAAGGGAAGCCGAAGAAATAGTCACGACGTTGGGATTGTATGACGGTATCATTGCTGTGTCAAAATTAAATGACGTAAAGATGGAATTTGTTGAGAACAATGTCAACATGGACTTGTTCACTAAGTCTATTCAGACACATAGCAGTCTAAGAAGTATTTCAGCTGAAATTGGCTGCAGTTTTATGTTGAAGAAGCCTTGGAGGTACTTTGAAGAGAATGACTCATGGGATCAGGCTATTAACTGTGGTTTTGGTAGGTTAAACCATTTTATCTACTCGTATCTGCATCTTTTTAATTATCAAAATATTTGAACCAATTGATTCAACACATATTTTTATTATTTCAGAAAAGAATAGCCGAGGGATTGTGTGCGGTGGCAAAGGTTTGGGCAAGTCCACCTTCCTAAGATACTATATAAACAGAATGCTGGCCAACGGACCAGTTTTGGTCATAGACTTGGACCCAGGACAGCCAGAGTTCACAGTGGCAGGCAATGTGTCCGTCACTGTAGTTGATAAACCACTCCTTGGGCCCAATTTCACACATTTAAAAAGACCTGAAATGTATGTACTTCCCATTTATTAACAAAAGATACTGATGGATATTATATTTGTACTCAAGTCACTGTCTAAAAGAAATAACATTTTAATAATTTCCACTAGTATTTTACCATAATTATTACGCTATTACGTAAGAGTTAAACAGTAAACCACTTTGCTGAAGTATGAGGGAAGTATAAAGGGATTAACTTTGCAATCGATAAAGTAAAAAAAAACTGATGTAATTATATTACAGTAAGTTTAATAAAAATTCATTCAGTTTTTTCGTGTAACAAACATACATCAATTCATATTGTGTATTCTTACTAACTTTTGCGGTTAATTATAATATGTAATATAAGACTCGGCCAGCGGTTTTACCTGCTTCTTGAGGGAACTATTTCGCGCATCTGGATAAGAGTAGCCAAGTTTAATCAAAATCCGTTCAGCCGTTTGGCCGTGAAGAGGTAACAAACATACACAGTCATGAACTTTCGTATTTAAAGTGTGATCAGTAGGATGTGTGCCTCCCAGCAGCGAGATTTACTATCTTTATTTGTTTCGACTTTGTTAAATTCTAAGTAATGTCTTCATTTCCAGAATGATAAACATTGGCATGATTAATACAATGGACAATGTTGATCGCTTTGCCTCGGCAATCAATAAGGTGTTTATGCATTGCCTCTCCCATGGGGAGTACAGCTCCATGCCCTGGATCATCAACACGATGGGCATGTGCACGCAGATGGGACTCAAGTTCCTCCTCCTAACCATCTTAAAGGCACAACCAACCTTCTTACTCCAAATAGACAGCAAAGTCGCAAAAAAACGCTTCGAATGCCATCTAAAACCAAAAGCAGTTCAAGAAATGGCTGAGAATTTTAAGAATGAACGCTTCTTCAGGAATGTTGAGATCCCTAATTTGGATTATACTTTTATCCTAACAAATCATGCGGAAGGGTCAGATAAACATAACACAGCGATTTCACCGAAGGACCAAAGATATTTGAACTTCTTGGCGTACTTCGGCGAGTTGATAAATATTAACAAAGGAGCCCCGCTTTTGGCGATAGTGCCCTACGAGTGAGTATCATTAAATGTCCACAGCAATATTACACTTACACATGACGTCTGAAACTCTGAAATAAGCCAATTACCCTAGCTATACCAGTGCAGCTTAAGTGATTGTTAGTAGTCAAACCGCACGAATGTTACTGGCACGAAACTGCGAATTTGTAATTATTTTAATACATATTAATTTTTCGTGAAAGCCTAAGAACCTGAGTGGGGTGGATATAATTTAGTTACCCTTTAGACGAAACAAAAATATTTGCGAGAGAAATATTGTTATGAAGAATAAATCAGACTAATTGCTTAACGCCTAAAGCGCCACGAATCTGTAATACCATATTCTGATCTGAGAGTTTCTTAGATAAAATTTACTGACCCAGAGATAGAACGAGTTATTGACTACGCCACTTCATGCAAGCTGATTACCCGAGCTATTTCGTCAAAATTTTAAATTCGTGAACGTTTCATATATAAATTCACTTATCCATAGTTCAAAATAACGTGCGCAGATAAATATGTATACTTACTTTCAGGCTTCTCTCCGAGTTGCCAAACAGAGTTCGCCGAGTAAGAGTCCATTATTTTCTTGCACATATTGTAGGTAAACAGGCCACTCGTCTGCTTCCCAAATCATCACAGCCTTTTTATCGTCCCACTGCTGGGCACAGGCCTCCTCTCCAACGGAGAAGGCGTGAGCGTTAATCACCACGCTTGCTCAATGCGGGTTGGTGATTTCAGACTTTATACTCCAGGTTTCCTCGAGATGTTATCGTTTACCTTTAATCAGTCATTGGTGTCCAAGATAAACTAAGAAAGAACATATAACTTAGAAAAGTTACATTGGTACTTGCCTGACCTGGAATCGAACCCGCACCCTCTTACTCGAAAGGCTATTTCCCAAAGAATTAGCTAAATTGTAGGTTTGTTACCTAAATATGGTTTAGAATCAGTAGAGCATTCATAAATTTTAAGAACAGTGCTGTTACTAGGTTTTTGTACGACCAGGTCAAATTTCTAATCATGCGCTTTTGTTTTAAAACCTAAGTTCGCTCTTAGGTCCATTTTCACCAACAAGATAAACGTCCGATGAAGGAAAACACCTGTTTATCATGAATACTTAATTAAAATTGGAACTCATGTTCCTTAAATGTTTGATTCCCAAAGCAAGACGGGATACGTGTCGTAGTTCAACGGACCGGTTACTGTAAACGACCGTCGGTGAAGTTGGCCCTAAAAGAGTATTTCAGTTTTCCTTTCGTATTTAATAATACTGGAACAAACAATTTTCAAATAGCCCGCTGTATTTGTTCAATCAGTCATCATCATCATGGGATCTTCAATAGTAGTTTACAATAATAGGCAACACTCAAGTCAAACATATACCCACGGTCATGTATGTGAGACTGCATAGAGCGCTAGACTGCATGACCTGCGTGGGTGTGAGCGAGAAACAATATATACGCATTACCTACTCGATAAATGCCTCCATCTGTTTTGTCGATTTCACGATCCCGTGCTATTTCCGGCAACACTCGATGCTGGTTGTTCTCGTGTAGTCTGCCGTCAACTGCCGTGTCTCCCCGTGGCTTTATCGCTTTGTCCACCTTGGCCTACAAGTCATTGGAAAATATCACGCATTCGTGGAATTTTAGATATAAATGCATTCTTGTAGTATTGCACGGAACTGACGCTAGTTTTTAAGCAGTAAATAGGATATTTCACAGTTTACGAAGACCGTATACATCTAAGCCATAGTTTATATAACCGGTCATAAAATCAATCATGCTATGTAACAAAAATAAATGGACGGGGTTGCGCATTTCATGGGATTTTCCATTCTTATATTTTGATTATTTCAATTGGTGGATTGTTATGAATGACATGTTCGATTATCAAAATAACTTGCCACAATTATGAGTAATAAGATAATGTTTGTCCGGGAACTGGTCATGATTCACGCGAAGGCTAACAATGGCTCGTTAATCAATCAGCGGCTCGGTTATCATTTCAGGTTCTATGAAAGTCATGTCATTTTAGAGCTGAGCTGAAGTATTGTCTTGTTGCACATGACAATGCTTATAAGTACATAATGGTTCTTGTATAGATTGTAATAAACTAACCTTCGTCGTCAAGTCTCTATCAAGAGCAACAAGTAGCTTACCGGCGCAATAGGTACTCACTGTTTACAAGTTTATAGAACTCCATGAAAGTGTATAGAGGCAAGCTTTAGCATTGGAACCTTAACAAAATGTTTTTTTCTTGTTCTAGATTAAACTTGTCAGATTTGAACATAATCACGAACGTGAAAGTAGCAAATGAAGCGGTACTGAAGGTGATTAACGGAAAAATAGTAGCGCTTTGTCAACTCGCTACAGCAGATAAGGGGAAAGTGTTTACTCTGGATGATAACACTGTACTATGCCACGGACACGGTAATTTATGTTTTTTCTTTACCCAAAAATATACTCAAAAATAATTTTCAAAACTGGTATCTAATAATTTTTGCCAATTATAATATATCTTTTTATAAACTGAGCATGAAAATTTATATACATAATTAATTAACCATTATATTTGTATTTAAATACAATAAACAAGTGTCCCCTTAATTAAAGAATAAATCCCTGAATTAAAAGAAAATACTAATTAATTTATCACTGAAGTAGGTGCAATGTTCTATAAGCAAAAAAATCCTTAACAGTCAAAATATGCAGTTTACTCATATAGAATATAATGTAATTTCAAACAAATATTATATGAGGTATGCATAGAAATATAATTAATATCATAAAATGTGTTATCAATAAGTGTAATAAAGTGCTGATTAAATATGATAACTAAGAACGTGACATACTCAAGCAGTTACTGTTATATGTATTTCTACAGGTTTGGTCCGCGGGGTGGACTTTGAGAAGGAGTTGCTGTACATATTGACACCAGCACTAGTGGAGCATCTATGCCTGGTGGATACGCTCCTGTACGCGGACTGGGCACCTGAGCTGCGCGGTCCGGAGCGGCAGCTGCCTGACGGCATGGCTATCCCCTACCGCAGCCCCACTAACTACATGCAGAAACAGTTAATGCAGCCACCACGACGGCGCTTCAACCCGCTACAACTACTCAAAATGTCAAGGAATACCTAAATTGAAACTGTCAAAATTATTGGTTAATAAATTTGTAATTGGAATAAATCCAAAATAATAAATCTTAAATTATATAAAAGGAAATCTAATAATTATTTTGTTAATTATATTTGACGATAATTTTGTACTTACAAGACTAATGAAACATAACATAAATGATCATATTTAACTTAAATATCCCCCATTCTAAACACCTTTGCTTTATAAATGCTGCATTAAAATTTTATAAAAAGTCAAAAAGAGTCTAGTTAAGAATTGTTGACATGGGGTTCCTTTATTACTAATAAATTATATTAGGAAGTTATGATTTCACACAAACAATAGATTACAATACAACTGCCCTACAGAATCAGATTGGACGCCTCAGAGACGTGTCTAGCTGACAGGCACTTAGATGAGAGTGGGGCTCACGCTCCGTGTCAAATAAACATCCTACACAATTTATACACCACTATTTTATTGAAAAATTAAAATACAAAATACCAAACTAAACAAGTCTCGGTGAGATGCCACCGGTCGAGGAATAATCTATATGTAGAAGAAATGCTACTCGATTATATAACGTGATATTATAGCATGAAAAATTCCAGTGGCCCTGCCGGAGACGGGAGGTCCACATGCCCCCGACTACTTTTGTTAAGGCATTTACGCTTACTCTTTATAGATAATCTATAAAATATACAAAGTACCAATTGTGAAAGAGTAGCCACACAAATACTGAGTGAGTGTGCGTGCGACGCGGGCCGCGACTTCGCGTCTGCAGTCAGTATCGGAAGGAAGCACTGTGTGGCCGACCTCGCGACTGCTGCACAGTCCGAGTCGTTTCAAACTAAGTTATCAGGCAGTATGCGAACAATTCATAAATCAGAGTTCTCCCGACAACAGCACAATTACAGCAGGGAACACCTAGTCTTCTTCTTCTTTTTGACCTGTAATGCAGCACGAGTCGCCGTCTCGAACACCTCGCGCACTCCCTCCTTGCTTTTGGCGGAGCACTCCAGATACGCGAAAGCGTTAATCTTTTCCGCCATGGCTCGGCCCTCCTGAGGCTTCACCGGCTCCTGCTTCATCTTGCGAAGTTCATTAATCGTGGCCGGGTCATTGCGCAGATCCTTCTTGTTGCCCACTAGAATGATAGGCACGTTAGGGCAGAAGTGCTTTACCTCGGGTGTCCACTTCTCCGGGATGTTCTCGAGCGAGTCGGGCGAGTCCACCGAGAAGCACATGAGGATCACGTCAGTGTCGGGATACGACAGCGGCCTCAACCTGTCGTAGTCTTCCTGGCCGGCCGTATCCCACAGCGCGAGCTCTACCTGCTTGCCGTCCACCTCGATGTCGGCGACGTAGTTTTCGAACACAGTCGGCACGTACACTTCCGGAAACTGATCTTTGCTGAATACGATGAGCAGGCATGTTTTACCACACGCACCGTCACCGACGATCACTAATTTTTTGCGTATCGCAGCCATCGGTCCTGTGAAACAATACAACGCAAATAATTATGATGGTGTCGAGCGTCAACGCCTTTCATGACTTATAAATATGGCCGCCGTATAGGATTATGGGTAGGGAGTAGTCAGACAAGCCCTCAAATGTGAATAAGCACCTGAACTAGCGGAAGAAGTACAGCACCACCACATAGTACCCTCACATGCGAGGGTGTTATTTATTATATTTTGTAGATACCTGAAGATTGTGGCTAATTTCTGCAGAATATTGGCTTATCGACACTTTTTAATCGTCTTTGCTCATCACAAGCACTTTCGTTCGTAAGTCACTAATGTTGCAATGCTAGAAAAAGGCCCAACAAATTGTTTCGTTATAAATTTTCCATAAGTTTAAAAATAATTTATAGGAAAAATAAATATATCCTCAGACCATACTTGAAACTTCAAAATGATAATATATTAACAGTAATTAGTAGAATTAAAGAATAAAGCGTATTTACATAAATATCAGCAGTTGCCATGTAGAAATAATGAATGTTTTGACATTGGAGAAACTCGGATACACGTCCCAAACATATGTTTTTCGGCGCAGAGTAAAAATTAAAAGGATTTGTGAAGGATTTTCATTTTAAAAATACCCTGATAGGTGAATAAATACAGTTTTTTTTATTGTGAATTTTATTTTTCCTGTATACACACGTACACATGAACGTAGTAGGTTTTATGATCTAATTAAGTAGATAACTAAATCATACAAATTAATAAAGTAACAAAATTCGGAAAACTGTATGAGATTGATCATTCGGTTCTTATCTTTTCTTCTTTATTCGTATTTTAGGAGTTTATTGCAATGATGTAATGTTTTGTATATGCTCATTGCCATCATGTAATCATTGGTGTGTACGTGAAAATGACCGCATGGATATAAATAAACTAGTTGACACCGTCAGCGCGAACTATGAGGTCATGCGTATGTACTTATAACTAACGGTGCTCATAAGGTCAAAAAAATGTAGGTAATGCTAGAAAAAGACCGGTAGCTTCATTAGGTTACTAATAGATGACGGACCTTTGAATGAACAACTAGCAAGATATTTTAAATTTATTATTGTCAATCTTCAAACATCACTTATTAACTACCTATGCATGTCGTCATTGTTGTTATCACCGCTGGCACTCCCTTATTTTAGTTTTTGTATTGCTACTTAGTCATTCACAAAACGGCGCCTCACTTGATTTATAGAAAAGAAGCTGAACTCTGCGGTTTTGCAGCTCCAAGATTTTACCGGGCGTCCAAATAAAAAGGTCATATAAATAAAAACTGTCTCAACTGTTTTAACGTAAACTAAGTAACAATATTAGTTAAGATGTCTGTTTTTATAACAGTGAAACTGTTAATGTGGGTACTGAAGAGAGACAAAGGGCCAGCTTCACGATGTCTGAATATCCACTATCTAACGAATAAATAAAAATGGGACTGAATTAAGTATGAAATTATTTAACAAATAAACTAATCGGAACTTATTCGTAGGTGGTGAAATAGGCCCTGAGAAATATACCCGATACATATTTTTATTTTTATAGTAAACAGAATAGCAGCAGTATAAGTTTGTTTTCGACCAGTTTCTTAACGTCAATCTTGCGCCGCAACCAAAAGATAGGTTGTTATTTATGAATCATACCATCACGACGATAACAATCAAGACTGTTTTTCGATATTTCGAAAAACAGTCTTGATCGGTGGGGCATCGAATACACTGAACCTGCATTTTTTCGGAGTGACGGATGTGTTTTTTGAACAGATTGACGAAGATGTGTTATGTCTTAAATCCCTTAAGTTTCTTATTAAAAAAAGAGGAGCCTATGGGGTGTGGAGCAAAAATAAAAATATTCGCTACTGATCCATTGTTCCCTTTATTTACAATACAAAAACACGTAGAATCCAACAACCTTACATTTATATCTAATGCTTAGGACGAGAATAACGTAAACATTATAATTTAAAACAACTACTTTACCAATTACGGCCAAAATTACAAATACATACAGTGACATTCTTCGTAATTTTATAAAAGCGTTCACTAGAGAACAAATATAATGTGTAAATTCATATTGCTTGTTAAGTATAACTTTCCTTATTTTAATAAAATATACTTATCACGTATAACAATCCGTTATTTTTCATAAAGTTTATTTCAAGTAATGAAAGTTATGCGAGTTACCAGCCTAAAATATAACAAACATCGATTTCGCGGTGATTAATAAATGCAATAAATACCTAGTTGGAAATATACTTATCAAGCCAACGGAATGCAGTAAAAAGGGAGCCAAGCATGTTTGGCAAGTGATTTGAGTATTAAACTGCATGCTAGCATTCCCTAAATTGCTTGCCAAACAGAAAAAACTTGGCTTGGCTTGGCTTGGCGAAAAAAGAGTATAAAAATAAATGCTTATTTCCTTGATACATAAACTAAGACAATAATTGCACGAGAATACGTAAACGTCATGGCAAAATATATTGTGTACGTAGTGTCAAGTAGTTAAGACTAATATTGCTTTGTGATTAGATCACCTAGAGTGTGTTGCGATCAAATACTTCTAAAGAGAAGGCACATATTTTACCTTAAGGCTTGAAATATCATTATATTATATATTTTTTTATAATATAAACTTTGTAGATATGAACTGAAGGAACAAAGTCATAAATAAAAACATAAAATATGTAAATTAGAGTCTCACTTAATATGTATCACCAAAATAACGAATAACAATATTAATCGATACACAAAATTAAGTTTAAATAAAACAAATTACAGTAGGTATCGTCAGGATTATTCTCTATAGGTACTATAACCAGTTTTGCAATATTTAACTCTAAAACATTATCACAATAGTTTTGCAGCGATCCCGTTTGATGGCACTTCAGTCAGCTCGCTACTCTTCCGAGTTCATCTGAAAAACAAAATTCATATAATTAGTATATTTTGTATATAATATAACGATGGGATAAAACAGTAGAGGCATATGAAGGCTAAGACTAACGGTACACAGGTGAATGTTAACCTACGACGATGGGTTCTGAAATGGGGATCAAACTGTCAGTGATATTCACGCCAAAAAAAAACCTGCGCTATGGTCGCGCTTGTTTCTCACGTACGTCTATACATACCGTTTTGGCGGTGAAATAAATGCATCTTTTGGTAATTGGGATAATAAAAGGGATGCGGGACCCGTTTCTATTGTAGGGGCTTTGGGTAAATAACAATAGCGCCTAATGTAAGAATATAATATTTCTCTTATAGAATCTTACTATAGCGTAAGATGTTTATCATGGTAATAGAGTGTGAGTCAGATAGCTGAATCTGAGAATTAACTATGGGTACCTTCATATTTCTGGGAAAGCCGAGATATATTTATCATGAAAATAATAGGACGTTTTGTTTCCGGTTTCGCTAAATATTTCTTAATAGAGATATGTTTTGGCGTGGTTTAATAACTGCAGGAATAATAAGGAAGATTGTGAACACATCATCAGTCAATAGAGTTCATGAATGTCTTAATAAATTTATATGCGCATAGCTTTTTTGCAATATATAATGCATTTAATTTCGTTCAACTCATTTCAAGGTCATTTGATCTTAGTTTTTTTTTAATCATTCATGTCGAAGAACGTACTGTTACAGCAGCGACAAGGAAAGTAGTCATATCGTATTAATACGATCCGGTTTAAGACTTCCGGTAAAAACCAGTATGTCCTTCCTACACCTCTTTATTTGTTCAAAATTCGGTCTGCAATTTACTTGCTATTTCATTATTACGATATCATATCGTTATGAATTAGATAAACGTTAGATACATTAATTTGAATAAGCCTTGCAAAAGCTGCCAGTTATAAAATTGACGTGATCGAAATGTATTAGAAGCGGTACCATAGAGCACGGCGTTAGTTATTAAAATAAGTAGGTATACTGAGTGCACGGTACTCGACATAATTACATAAGCGAATTAATATTAAAATGTAATACATACTTTTCGAATTTCAACTTATTTAACGAGTACAGATCATTTCTCTAACATGCCATTTTTTTCCTGAATAGTCGATTATTTTATTCGACTAAAGAAAAGAAAATCGTCTAAAATTGAGTCACTATACTTCTATTTTGTTGGTGGTTTGTTGAATATGTGATTCACCGATTTTACACTGAATGATTCATTCATAAAATCATGACATCTCCTTAACAAAGAAAAATATCTAGCTGGGATACTATATTAATCTTTTTGATGAATTGAGGGCACTATTCAAAGTTAAAGGGAATGCAATCAAGCTAATGAATTTCGACAGACAATGGGCAAATAAAACAATATTTTATGTCTTAAAGAATTTTATAGAATTTCAGGTATTTTACATTTGTTTAACAATTTAAGTTATTTCACATTTTGTTATCATCATGTATAATTAAATATTTACGTATAATAATAGCGTGGTATTTTATCTTTACTTTACAATACTGAACTATACTAACTACGCCTGTAAAAAATAAAGGAAAATTACTATTTCAAACGAACTTAAACTTTCATAAATGCGTTCAGCTAGACTTAACTCCTTATTTATGTTATGGCACAGAATAGCATCAAACAGTGAATTATAAAGAATCAGTGCAATAAATATATACTAAGTTATCGATATTTAAGTATATAATAAAATAATCGGTAGGTAATTGGTAAAAATATAGCAAGAAAAATGACGATATTTTTCGCATCCCTATTCTACCAGAGCTAGGTGTAAAAAATTCTAAGCGAAATAAAATGTCGTATAAGAATAGAACTTATTAAGATTTAAATAATTATGTAAGAATGTAGCCAGTCGATCAGTCTTTAAAAAATAGTATGATTAAAGAAAAATGTGCCAAAATACAATAGAAGGTCGTATATTAATATATTACAAAATTACTTCTTTACCTTCTGCCAAGCGAAGATGCCGTAAGACAGTCCGGCGCCGAGCGCAAACGCAAGTACGTACGGCACGAACTTGAGCGAGGGACCAAAGCGCTTGCGCATCAGTACGCTTAGGAAGTTCAAATTGCCGTCGGTGTATGGCGGGTAGCGCCCACTGGAATGTAGAAAAAAGATTGGTTGAATTTTTGGTGTGTTTAAGAGTCGATACTTTTATTTTTGCGTTATAATCGTATAAATTGTTATCTCTTTGATAACATAGTTGCCTAAAATGGCAATTGGAAGTTATATTAATAGATAATGTTAAAATTGCAACTTACGAAGCGAGCTTCTCTCCAATAGGGGAGAAGTTTTTGATGAGGCAACTCTTCTTGTGGGTGAAAGTATCGAAGGTCTTCTTGCCGTGGTAGGCGCCAATACCACTGGCACCCACACCGCCGAACGGCAGCGTCTCAACTGTTATAATGAGCTTTATTAGTAGGATGATACGGTCGAGATTTGTTTGTCCGTGTACTGGTGAGATTTTTTATGACACGTAGGTTTATTTATTTTGGTAAAAAATTACATGAAAAATGCTCCGAAGTATATAGTAAAAAATATAGCAATAACTGGTATCAAAATCTCAGCGGTACCCGACTTTTTAATAAATCAATTATAACTAGAATAAAAATATACAGATCATGCTAGTTCATGCTTTTAATACTGGCAGATAGAAAGAAGATTCGAGAAAGGCTTTCAGTTAGTAGACTAAGAAAATATTTGTACAAACTTGCGACCATTACCTATACCGATATTGGTAGTATAAAGCATAGAAAAACTAAGAATAGCATTTTCAAAAAATCCTTTTTTGAATTCTTTGTTGCGTGATCGAATATTTAGGCTGAGCCTAGTAAAATTATGTGCCGTTTTCCATATATTTTTTTTAAAGAATATAACAGAAAAATGTGTTTCGAGGAGAAACGAACACCATATATCTTGAAGAGACAAAATGGCAGTTTAGTTTAAAACTGATATTTTGTTAGACTTTTAATTCTTTACAATTATAAAATTAGAAGTAGAAATATTTCCAAACCTCCCATGTGCATCATGGTATCGTTAATGCACATCCCTCCGCTACTAGTGTTGTCCACAATACTGTCAACAACCTTGCTGCTCTTGCTGAACACGTACAGCACTAGCGGCTTCTCTCTACATACAACAGAATACGTCAGACCTCCACCGAACAGGCTTTTATTATTTACTACACAACACTAAGGAATATTTTAAATCTTATTACTAGTTGTTTTCTGTCAAAGTTTTATCATTACGTATAAAATTATTAATATAAGTTGCTATAAAAATATCTGCCACGACTTTAATGGGAGTTAGTATTTTGTTTATAGATTACTATAGTGAAGATAAATTAGAGATTATTTGTCATAATTTTTTCATACAAAAATGTACTTATATATCATTGTGAACAATTCTATGTAGTATAGAGCCAATGTTAAATTGAATTAACTGCTCCGGGGTACGAAAGTTCTTCACTATTGTAATCTATAACCAAAATAATTTAAGTCCCATTAAAGCCGTGGTATATATATGTATACAGCACCTTATATGCTGATTAAAATTTTCGATGTCGGCAACTTTGATAGAAATCAAAACATATACTTTTTGTCAGTTTTGTAGCGACAATAATTAGGTAACTGAAATATTTACACAATAGAAATTATGAATTTTATTGAGCATCTTAGAATACCACCACCGTCCATCACCTCACCGACACCACACCATAGGAACTCCACATGCACCAAATATGTAACCACACCATATATGAAATAAACTTTATACTTTCTTTGCTAGACCATTGACTATTGAAACATTATTTAGCTGCTTTAGAAAATGATATACATGTAATAATAGATATAAAATAGATGCCTTTTTTTTTTACTTTTGACTTCCCAAAGCGGATAGGGGTTTGACTTCTATCAACAATTATTTAATTAATTTGTAACAACAACGGTTTCAATTGCATCCCGGGGGAACTACTCCCAGCAGCTGGACAAAAAAATCTATGTCCATCTCTTTTAATCATCTTATCAGGTTCTAAGCTACCTTCTCACTAATTTTCAACCGTTCCCGCGTTAAAGTGGACCTAAAACGGTTTCTTTTATATCATCATCAGCCTTTGTTATATCGTCCCACTAATGGGCACAGGCCTCCTCTCACATAGAGAAGGATTGAGCGTTAATCACCACGCTTGCTCAGTGAAGGTTGGGTTCTTTTATATATTTAGATTCAATTAAAGGGGCTGTTCCAAACCATATACTTAAGGTATAAATATATCTTCATTGTCATCTGTCAAAGCAAAAGAAAAAAAAATCTGCTTTCGCTGATACTGGCAACCAAGAATTTACCAATAAATGGTCTAGCAATTTGAAAGTAGTTTAATTTTAAAAATTCCATATTGTTTTTAATCCAACACCAGGAAGGAACCCAAGCCAATGTATCACCTTATCCTCAGCTGTTTGCAATAACATATAAAACGATTTAAATTATTATTTCCTTGTATTAATTGTTCGTGTGATGTTTGATTTAGCAAATAAATATCTGTTTAACGCAAAAAATCTTAGTGCACTCTCTGTACTGTACAAAATCTTAACAAATTTATGCCCAGGTGCAAAAAAGTGAGTTTGCGTATATTTAATTACTTACGCATTATATTGTGGGAGCAATTTAGTTGGACGGATTATTCCATTATTATTGCTATCGAGGCAACATGTAGTCTCTTCGGAATATGGCGTCCTTGTTAGTCTAAAATTCAAGATATATTTTTTTGTTGACCAATATCAGAATTGGTTAGAGGCAACATGAAAAAAATTGCCAATTTTTTTTGGTAATTTGAGTAATCGATACATCGATATAGTTAGTCGAATAATCGAATCGGCATACTTATTTGCGATTTTTTGTTACTATCCACACATTCAAAATTTTTTAAATGTTTAAAAATAATAATTTTAAATAGATTTACACGTCATTACAAACAGCCAATGGTAATGTATTCTCCTTACCGCCGTAAAACATGATAGTATCGTTCATACTGATACTGCCCGACCGGGTCTGTTCAGTGAACAACTTTTGTATGTTGGTTTGATTGCTGAACACGTAAAGCACTAACGGATGTTCCCTGAAAATTTTATATGTTTCACTTTGTGGCCTCGCCTCCATGGTTCCGGATGAACAGAATCCTAAAACCTAATGACGATACTATTCTAAATATGAATCGACTAAAATGTTGAAGTATATCGATGTTTTTTTGTTTCTTTCCATTATTTGGCAAACGACACAAACACATCCCAATAGGTACCATTTGAATGATCATGGGTTTGAAATTTAGTCGATTCGAGGTTAGCTAAGAACAAAATCGACTAGTCGATTCCAGTTTCAATGTGAATCGATTTTATGTTGATATTTGGTAATAATGAGTCGATACGAAGACATTAAATTATTTTGTGGCAACCCTGTAAATTGTGCACTCAATGGAGAAATGGGGTTTTGAAAAAGTATCCCGGAATGCGATTAAGTTATTTTTGGAATAAATGAGAATTATATGTATTTTTATCAGGATTCATTAATATGTTTATGTAAAGTTAGGTAGTGCTATATAATTCACACCGTATTTAAATAAATACTCACTATTCATCTGTGAAAACTTAAACATATAAATTCAAAACCTTTGAAATTAAAATAAATTTATAAATGAAAATCCCAAATTTAATTATATCGTGGACTACTTAATACACTCTGAGGACACACACACACACATAACAACGCTAAATAACGCTAACAACATTAAATTCACACGCCCAAAAAGGTTTGTATTTAATTCCATTGCTAAAATAACATAATGTAAATAATGTGAGGTAGGCTTCAACAAAAGTCACACAATAAATATAGACTAACAAATATAGGTGCCAAAATTATTGTAAAATTGAGATAGTTCCACAATCACAATATAAACTTGTTCAGGACATAAAAAGTCTGTTCACACCTTTCTGACCAGCGACCAAGCGAGCCGAATGCGTTAATTTGGTTGCTTGGTCGCACGACCAGGCGACGCGATTCATAGCGCGGCCGCATCAAGCGACAAAATAAAACATCGGCAATTAGGGTTGCCAGCATTTAAGCGAAATTTCCCAAATTATGCTGAGGTAACGATGTTTTTCTACCTGACTGGCAACACTAGCCTGCCCCAATAAGACAGTGACGGTTCAAAAACAGGTAAGAACACATTATTGCCCCATAAAAAAATTAAATTAACTTACCGCTCGTTGATAAATTGGATTGCTTCGAATGCGTTTTCAATGGTAACAATGGGGAGGATAGGCCCAAATATTTCATCTTGCATGATTTTGTCTGTGGCCACTACGTTTGTGAGAATCGTGGGCTCAATAAATTTGTCGCTCGCGTCGTACGAGCCTCCGATTGCGATTTTGTCTTTGCTGGCGTCGACTAGGGCTTGTAGACGGCTGGAAGGCGAAAATATTTTCACGAGTTAATTAAAAGACTCCATTTTATGGTTATCTTAAGAAAATCTGAATGAATGTCCAGCGTGTGTTCCGATGAAAAAAAATATCGGTCAATAAGTGAGCTATTAAGCTTTCACAAATGTCGATAAAGGGCTGGATGGTTGCACGTTGCACGTTCCGTTGAAACTACTCCGTACATCATCATCTCCCGAGCCTTTTCCCAACTATGTTGGGGTCGGCTTCCAGTCTAACCGGTTTCGGCTGAGTACCAGTGTTTTACAAGGAGCGACTGCCTATCTGACCTCCTCAACCCAGTTAACTGGGCAACCCAATACCCCTTGGTTAGACTGGCTAGAAATTACTCCGTACAACGGGATAAAATCCTCCTCAATACATGGGCTGTCTAACATTGAAATAATTTCTTAAATCGGTCCAGCAGTTCATGCAATAAGCGAGTTCAAGCAAACAAACATACAAAAAAACTTTTCAGCCTTATAATATCAGTATAGATTTGATCTTGGATTTGAGGAAACTTTGTGTAAAGAAGAAATGTATAGAATCTTGTGCAACTCACCTAAAATGCCTGCTGTTGACAATTCTGGCTAGATCCGGTGACTTCTGCGGTTCAACTCCGTACCACTCGTTAAGGATCTTCTTGGCGGCCGCTATGAATTTCTCCTGAACCTCCTTGGTGCATAGGATGTAGTCGGGAGCGATGCAAGTCTGTCCGCAGTTGATGAACTTCCCCCAAAGGATGCGTTTAGCAGTCACCACCATGTCCACGGTGTTGTCGATGTATGTTGGGCTGTGGAGGGCAATTTATGGCTTAAGTGTTAATTAAAAAGAAAAACAAACTAATTTTATTTTTAATAAAATGGTTATAAACACCCTCTTTTTTGAATTTGCAAATCATCAGCTAATCGGTCTACTAATGAATGTCTTGATGGACTTTAGTTTATAGGTACAACTTCGCAAGTCTTGTCTTTGTGTTGTGTTGTTATTTTCAACTTTATCGCAGAAGCATATGGTTCAAAGTTGATTGGGAAAATTTGACAGTTTTGGGTAACTTTACGTGCTGGCGTCTGTATCCCACAGCGGGAGGAGTCATTTGATGCTTTCTCAAACAAAAAAGGCTATCTTGTGTAACGTTTTAACACTTATAAACATAAATATGTACAGCATCGCTAACGCGATTTTGATTAATCCGATTATAGCCTGATATGTACATTATATAATTGATATCACGTTAGTTATGTAATGACTTGTGTAGTTTAGAATATATTTATGTACTTATTAAGAAGCATCACTAATTTGATTTACCATTACTATACATGTTAGTTAACTTTTCGTTATTATTTTAACTAAACATTTTATTAAAATCATGGAGTAAAAAACTTAACTCCAACCGGCTTTATTAAACTAGCTTCCGCCAGCGTTTTTACTACATCCGTACATCCGGATAAAAAGCATGTAGCGTTCCACGATAAATGGCCTATCTAACACTTAAAGAATTTTTCAAATCGAGCCAGCAGTTCCCAAGAGTAGAAGCGACATAAAAACTCTTTAGTTGTTAAATATCAGTATTGATAGGTTATATTGAAAGTAAATGTTACCTTTTGCCTCCAAGTTCCAGTGTGACTGGAGTGAGATTCTTGACGGCAGCCTCGTAGATGATCTTGCCGATGTTGGTGCCGCCCGTGAAGAAGATGTAGTCGAACTTCTGCTGCAGCAGCTCCGTGGTTTCTTGGGGACCACCTTCTACCACGATTACGGCATCCTAAAAGAAACAATTTATGGTTTATTTAGTACCTACTATCATCATTTCCGGAGCCTTCTCCCAACTATGTTGGGGTCGGCTTCTAGTCTAACCGGATTTAGATGAGTACCAGTGTTTTACAAGGAGCGACTGCCTATCTGACCTCCTCAACCCAGTTACCCGGGCAACCCAATACTAATACTTGGTTAGACTGGCGTCAGACTTACTGGCTTCTGACTACCCGTAACGACTGCCAAGGATGTTCAATGACAGCGCGGACCTACGGGTTTATTTAGTACTAATTTAAATTATATTGTAACTTAATGTATGTACTCCGTATATCTAGTGATTTTTATCATACAGATCGCGGTTGATGGTCTTGGGAACACCTTTAATAGTAATCATTATATCAATTGTGGATGCCATTCGGGAATAAATGTTAGGAAAGAATATCTAATTTTAATTCCGCGAGACGAAAAATCCAGCATTGGGTGCAGGATGCACCGCAATACCACCACTTGCCATTCGGCAAGTCTAGATCTGACCAACTAAAGAAAAGTAATGTACAATACTCTGCATGAATAGAATAGGATGAAGATCTTACAAGTCTAAAATATTACAAAAGTGTTAACCTTCTTTAGTCCGTAAAATCTATAGACAATAATTATGTGCAGTAAAGTAGGCCACACACAAAAAGGATGCGCCCTTCAGACTGTAAAACTTTCCCTTTAAATTAAGAATAAGGTCATAGGCAACATTTAAGGACTAAACGAGTTCTCAAAATACCTACAACATGAAGTGGAGCAAAACAATTTTAATATTATTTTGGTGCATTTGACATTGTACTACAATTTTAAGCCTAATTTGAAAAAAGTGAAAGGTATTTTGAACCATTTAAATGACTCCATGGTCACATTGAACTAAGGACACGAAATGTGTGTAAAATATATTTAGTAAGCACACAAGAATAAATAAGATTTCTTTTTGTGATGTGTTTTTGAGAATAGTAGGTCCATTATTTCTCAATAATGCAATCTACGTGCACGTCGTTTCGTATTGACACAAAACATACAATTTCACGTATAACGTAGCGTTCTATTGCTGAAAGAGTTCTTGGCAACGGCCCAAACTTCCAGGAATTATTCAATACAAACAAACTTTATTAGAAACTTTTTCGTAAGTTCCAACATGTATTTATTTTATGCTCATGATAAAATAACTGATACAAATAAAATTTTGCGCGAAAAACGGAAAAGATGTATTATTTTATGAAACCTTTCATCCCTTTTTGAAAATGATATGTATTCAAAGATTTTTTAGAAAAAGAATGTAGAGAAGAAACTATAACTGGTAAGCCGAAAGGCTAGACTAGACAAGAAGACATTGAACTGATTAGTAATAAAACATATATATCAGCTGCCATTATATTTTAGAATATCAATGAGTATATTTGATATGTACTGATTTCTCCGTATTAACTCCGTGATCATGGCGCTCCCAACAGTGCCGAAATATCACTCAATAAAAAGGTACATGGTAGCAATCTCGTAATAAATAATTCAAATTGATATGTACTGTCATTAAATGCCTAACATTGCTGTGCCCTAACAGGGTCCACAATTGTTCATAGCTCTAAGCACAAACACCTGTAAAAATTGTCGAAAAGAAACAAACGATAATGAATATTAATATAAATCAATACTTACACTATCCACATACTTAGGAAGCGTCTCAACCACGAAAGCAGCACAGGCTGGCGCCAATTCACTGGGCTTCACAATGACGGTGTTGCCAGCGGCAAGGGCGCCAGACATGGGGAGCAGCAGCAACTGCAGGGGGTAGTTCCACGCGCCGATGACGAGGACTACACCGTAAGGGTCGTTGTAGATCACAACGTCATCCAGCATGTTCACGAAGCCTTTTTCTGGCTAAAATAAGATAAATTACAAGTTAAAACGGTAAAAAAACATTGTGTTCTTTCTAGCTAGGTTGTCGATAAGTTCTTTTGTAGGCTTTGGCGAACCTTGTGTAGTCTTAGTGATTATGTGCAAATACAGTCAATTAACGAGACAAGGATATAATTGGGATGCGGACTAGGTCATAAATAAAATACTTTATCATATTCATTTTGTAAAGCATCTTAAAATAATGTCAGTTTAATTTATCGTTTTGAACCGAAAACTGTTTTTATTTTTTTATTGGTAATATAATCGAAATAAGTACACGGATTGATGTGAAAAATCTGTGACGTCATATGTGGTGTTTTCATACAAATTTCATAGAAAGTAACCGTTTTTGACAGTTCTATAAAAGTATTGAATTTGATTAGTTGTCCGCATCCCTATTATACTTGTAGCGGATGGTGCGCTGTTAGGTTCTGTAGTTTACATTGTTTGAATGAAACGATTTGATTTTTAGGGTCTTCAGAAACTGCAGTAAAGAATCTTACGTAGACGTTTCTATACATATCAAACTTGTGAATGTATAGAAACGGAGGAAATATATCATTATTTTTTAGGAAGGTATATTCAAGAGTAGAATGACTAGATGAAAGCTGACAAATAATTATGTATCAACAATTATAACAACCTTTTATGGGTACATAGTTCGAGCTTAATCACCGTTAGAGCAATTTATGAAGTTTTCCATAATTGCGTGCGTTTAATTGCTCCTACGCTTCGCGCGAAAAGGAAGCAAGTTCGAAGTTTCTAGATGTATTTATATTCACTTTCTTATTCGTCCTTATAACAATCGAATAGGTAATTATAGTCGAGTAGTGAGTAAGCCACTACCAGGGCCGTCTTTACCTTCACTACATAGTCATCACTACATAGTATAAAACAAAGTCGCTTTCTCTGTCCCTATGTCCCTTTGTATGCTTAAATCTTTGAAACTACGCAACGGATTTTGATGCGGTTTTTTTAATAGATAGAGTGATTCAAGAGGAAGGTTTTCGTATCAGCATTGCACCCGTGCGAAGCCGGGTCGGGTCGCTAGTACCTATTAAATTAAATTTAAACTTATTTATTTCAGATAATGGGTACATCGTACATGTTAATAGACAATAGTAAGGAGAGACTTTGTTCTCTGTACTAATATCCAAAAGAGGGGACAATCTTACCTGTGGCGGCTTCCACACAGCCGACTGATGAAATTAAGGGAACACTAAACAGATTTTTTTTATTTGTTGTGATTTAACCGAAACGGTATTGCCTGGAAAGCGCAATATTTTTTCTAAATAAGGAAGTAGATTAGTGATGATTTAGATTTGTTTTGTTTTTACGCGCTAGCTCAGCCTGCATTGTCGCTTACCAGGGCCCATTAATCGTAGGACCCTGGGCAATGGTCAAGAGCCCTAATTGTCCAATGGCTCTATTGAGAATAGAAGAATAGGGTCTATTGTATTTCACATAAAATGTTGCATCATTATTATTTATGATTCCTCTTAATTTGTGCAGGAATATTCCTCAAGAGCTGAATGGCTAAAAATAACACAACTCACTCGCCTGACAGGGTTCTGGTTTTGAAGTTGTTTTGCTCAGAATATGGTACATACGTATAAGCCAATGATGGTGTAATCCAGTTTAATCTGGTTATTTGCCTTAATGTAATAGGTAAACAGTAGTTTCCATTCCACAAGACAATTAAACTATAAATAGGTACAAGACGTATGTAGGTACTTATGGAATAATTCTATATTAATTACTATAAGCCACTTATATTATTCAGTTTTTTTTTTGTTTTTAATTAGGTACACAGTGATTTATCTGATTACGATGAATTTGCAGCTAGTCTTTTTTATGGACACGTCATCTTTAATACTCGTAATTGTAAAGCTGAACAGTTTGTACGCTGTTTTCAGGAACTACTGGTCTGTTTAGAAACATTGTTTGATAGTCCATTGATCGAGGAAGCGTATAGGCTTATTTTTATCTGGGTACGTAAAGTAGTTCTTACGGGACGCGGGTGAAATCGCAGGCAGAAGCTAGTTTAAAATAAAATTTGGAAAAAAAACAACTATCTAACTAAATGTATTTAAGGCTTCGAAATAACATTTAAGAAAACCTTTTATATCGAAATATGTTAACTTGGAAATAATGCTTCTTTTAGAAGTTAAATTGCATCACACATTATGAAGTTTCTATTTTAAACTATGCGTAGACAATCCACATTAAAAAAAATAATCAAGTTTCATGGATAGGATAGTCATTTGAGTAGGTTAACGAAGGTTAGGTTAGTCCAATGTCTATGTAAACAGGTTGAGCGCGGTAAAAAAGTTGTTTATGGTATTATAAGTCTAAGCTAACCATTTCCATTGCTAAAAAAACCTCTACATATAATTTTAAATAAACAATAATTCTTCATTGATGTGTAATTTTGAATTTTAAATTACGAAAATAAAGATATCGCGCAACTAGATATATACAACTGGCAAACAATGTGTTACTTCATAAAGTATATAATCGTTTGAAAGAAGTTCACAACATATTGATCGGATTTTTAAAGCTTTTACTGTATAATTATGATGACCTATTGACGATTTGGTATTTTGTGCATTATCTGAGCAATTATGGGACTATAAAGAAGTTAACTCATACATAAACTATATTGTAGTTGAACTATTCTAAGGGCCAGTTTCACAATGTCTGAATACATTAAATACCAAAAATGGAACGGAATTCGTATGAAATTATCTACCAAATAAACTATCTGGAACTTATTCGTAGGTGGTGAAAGAGGCCCTAAATCTGTCTCTTTCCAGCTATGTATCCCACATGCTGGTGGAGTCAGCTTTTCTAAATTTTCTTCTCCACTTCGCTCTTTCCTTGACATCGCTCTCGGACAACAGGCCACAGAAACAACAGACCCTAAATGAAGATCATTATTATTCAATACTAGCTTCCGCCAGCGGTTTCACCCGCTTTCTGAGGGAAGTACTTTCCATACCCGGATAAAAAGTAGCCTATATGTTATTCTGATGTATAAGCTATATTGTGGTAAAGTTTCATTCAAATCCATTCAGTAGTTTTTACGTGAAAGAGTAACAAACATCCATACATCCATACTTACAAACTTTCGCCTTTATAATAGTAGTACGATCTACATCACTGCATTTTACTGGCACGTGACATGTAAATATGAGTCAGTAACCAAAAATAAACGGACAAAAAATATGCGTTGTCATCGTTACAGTTCCTATTATATCGTCACTTAAATAGATCAATCTCCAGTTCAGGATTACTACACGACATATTGTTTGAAGAAAATTTTCCCTAGTCATCCTAACCTTTGGTATACAGTCGGACTTTGAGCCCTACTGTTTTTTGTCGTCTGGTTACTTCATCATACCAAAGCAGACAAATCATGCGGACTTCGCTCTTAATACTACTATGACATGATGATGACTGGCAATATTGTGTCCTCCAGTGTGATGAAATCTAAATAATTTTATTATAGACCTGCTTAACCTGCGCATTATATTACTGGTTTATTTAGTGAGTTTTATAATAATACTGGCCAGTAAGGTTGTCTGTAAGAGATCGCTTTTAGCGATAAGACCGCCCATTGTGTGACTGTTACCTTTTCTTTTAATATTTAGTTAATTTTCTTTGTTATTTAAATTAGTGTACATAATAAAGAGTATTATGTAATATTTATTTTATTTCAATAGTGTTCGTTGACTTGTTTACATAATTATTGTATAAACGTTAGTTTCACTCATATCTGCTAAATACGCCAGGATTTGATTTAATTGTAAGCCTTTTGTCTACTATGGCTAGCTAAATATACCTAAGATGTTAACTCTACTAATAGAAATGTACTATGACAAGATATCTATATGGAGAAGTATACAAGACATCTTTATGAGAAATGTTAGCGTCATAGAAAAACTTGTAGATACATATGTACATATTTACATATCACTATCGTCCATGACTATGATTTTAAAAAGACATGACGCAATATCTACACATAAATGCAGACTCCTTAATTATATTCGACAACATTTCCTACCAGCAAGGTAGTATATACTTTCGGTAAAGTAATATGTTAACAAACTTCACTGACCTTCTCAGGCTTAGCCCAGTCCTCCAAATGGTGAATGGTATTCTTCAGATCATTGATCAAGTAATCCACTTCTAGTAGAACAGCCTCCATTTTGCTTCTCCTCAGATCTTTGCGGAGGGCATCCATCATTGGGCCGCGGTTCTCCTCGTACATGCGAAGGAGGCTCTTCAGCTGTTGGAGACGCCATTTTATGGGGCGAGTGACTCCTCGATTGAATGTGTCTCGTGCCCTTTGGACCGCCTGTTAATTGAAGAATTAAGTTAGTGGCTTTGTTGGTTAACTTTGGTAAAGTGTAGAGTGGACGTAGAACGTGTATGACGTTCAGCATCCTTTTCTTGGCTCACTATAGGCAATAGCCCTCTTCTCATACAGAGAAGAAGGTGCATATATGGAGCGTCATGGGAGCGTCCAACAGTGAAGTTGGCAAGCGCAGTTTATGACTTCTGCCAGTGCAAGAAAAATCCTATTTCTGTCCTTTGAAGTCTACAAGTTACTAAAGAAAAATTTTACAGCTTTAAAAATAAAAATATTCACGCAACCGCGAACTCTACAACGTGATTGACTTTATCCAAGGTCAAGGCTAGCGTTGGAATTGAGATAATAGTCGTAATTATAAGATTAGATATAACTAGTCAGTGCTTGCAATTGCAAATTACGCATAGAACATTTGAAACGGGATTTGTTTAATTTCGATAAATAGGATCTAAATTTTAAGTTTTTTTTTAAGCTCCTCTGAACCTATTTAAAATGTATTATTACCTATAAAGTAGCTTAGGTCTTGGGATATTTTTTACCACATTGCATAAATTAGTCCATTTATAATGCAAATGAAAATATGACGTCATCGTAAATTGTAATACCATTAAATTACATTTGGCCGCGTAATAGAAAACTCTCGAAATATTGTTTGTACAATGTACATATAGATTTATGTAGATTGTAATCGTACGTACCAAGTTCGAAATAGTCAAATAGTGAAATGCCATACCTACGTAATTATGCTGGATGCCATAAATAGACTTTGTTTGCTTTATCCTTGTATGTAGGTAGGTTTACACTACACATATTTAAGTAAGTACCAATGTGAGTATCTAGAGTAATAATACGCACTGCATTGAACGTTTTCACATAGGTAGGTAGTGCAGGAACTAGACTGTTAGAAACTGCGGAAAATACAATTAACTAATTGTCGGATAATTAGATTGATATGGCATTCCAATATATAATTTCATACTTGCAAAGGAAGGTAATGATAAGACTGTTATCTATTTATAAACCGTTAAGTATTATTTATTAGTATTTATTGGTATTAATTTATCACCAGTAAACAAAGCTATCAATCAATTTTTAACCATAAGCTTTAGTGATATAGTTGAAAATCTATTAGGTATGGAAAACTGATAGATTGTAGTAGCTTGATGTGCTGGCGTCTGTACTTAACACGTAAATAATAGGAGTACCAATCAGCAACTTTTATGTATTTAATATTTTTCCAAAATTACGGAAATTGGGATGATGACTAGGTCAAAAATAAAATACTTTATCATATTCATTCAAAAAAAATAAAAATCGTCTAATAAAGATAAAAAGTTTCGATTCAACAAACCGGTATCGTAGGTGCAACACTGCACGAAAAAGCTGACAACATTATTTGTAAATTTGACATTTGCATTTGTCAATTTGGTCTATGAGATTAAAAAACAGACTAAAGTTGTCATCTACCGGATTATTTGATATAGTGCACAAAAAAGTATAACAGACAAAAACTACATAGACGAAATACCGAAATTAACCGAGCTAGCAACAATTCGTTTGACCTGTACATATTTATGCAGAGATAACGTAAACATTTATTATCTCCCGTAATCAAAACATAAAATACCTATTTATAAAATTGTATGACGCTGATATTATCTTAATTCATTATGGTGAGTGCGTTAAGCGGCTTAAAATATAATTGTTATACGTAGTCATTGCGGTTTTGAACATTAAATGGGCAGAAGTATTCTGCCCTATTTAATGTATTTTAAAAAATAAGTCTGACTCCAGTCTAACCAAGGGGTATTGGGTTGCCCAGGTAACTGGGTTGAGGAGGTCAGATTGCAGTTGCTCCTTGTAAAACACTGGTACTCAGCTGAATCCGGTTAGACTAGAAGCCGACCCCAACTTAGTAGGGAAAAGGTTCGGGAGATGATGACTTATATATTTTATAAAGAAAAGCTACATAACTAATGAAACACTAAGACATTCGCATGCCAATTCGCTTCAAAATGACCTCAGCTTATTTTATTTTTAAAAGTCGTGATATAAATGTATATTCATGTTTAGACGCCAGCACATCAAACTATCCGAAACTGTCAAATTTTCCAAAACAACTCTGAATTATATGCTTCAACGATAAAGTTGAAAATCCTTTAAGGAAATTTGACAGATTGTAGTAGCTTGGTGTGCTGGCGTCTGTACATAATATCAATATCAAATCATATCATAGGTCTACCTAGAAATGAGCTTCGGATTGTAGTGGCAGGCAAAGACGTCTAGAAATAACAAAAGTGGATTTTAGTAAGTAAAAGTCTGTTCTTCTAGCTGCACCCATACTAGGACGGGTCGTTAAATGACTTCGCATAAAAAAGGTCTATCTAGGAATTGATACTTAGATATAGCAGAATATTTGAACATAGGAAATAACACATGCTTTAATGTCTTGAAGCGACGTATATGACTTGTTGTGAGTAACTTTGTGTGTGTAAGGTCCGGCTTTACGGGTCAAGAGAGTTCACGCTGCATAAGCTGCTTTTAGAGCGACTTTTCTATTCATTGTTAACCTTTCGACAGTCACGTATAAATGACAAGCCAAAAGTGCCCAGCACGCCACGGTCACGACTATATGACAGACTTTTAAAGTCCAAAATTCATAATCAGTTTTAATCGATAAAATTCCGATCTCACTACTATATTTTAGGTATTTATGGATGAATTTTGCTTGGCACTGAGGGCACGTCTTTATTTTTTTGACGTGGCAGTCAAAAGGTTAAATAACCTCAGTAGATTTGCACTTTACCTAAGCAATGAAGGTTAATTAAATTAACATGATAAATACTAACAATAATAGGTATAATTTGCTGTTTTCCCCAGAGCTAATTTTGTAACAAATGTAAACGATATTAATATCTTACAATAATAACCTAGGTACATATGTAATAGTTATCTCTGAACATAGTTCTCTCTCAGTTATCAGTCAAAGGCCTATTTGCCCTTGATAAGGAATGATTTTTTTTATGTAGGTATTTGATCAAGGATCGTAATTCTAAGTGACTTAGGAGTGAAAACTCCTTTGGCTTACGTTAAAAAAGTCTAATAATGTAGATCGTCGATTTTTTCAAACATTAAAAAAATTTACAAGTTGTAAGAAGTCAGGATGATTGGTACAGGCGCCAGCACATCAACCTACCACAATTTGGTAAATTTCCTTAATACATTTTGAACTTTATTGCTGAACCATGTGGTTCAAAGATGATACGGGTAGTTCGACCTGCTAGCGTCTGTACAGACGCCAGCACCTCAAACTGTTAAATTTCTTTATTCGATTTTTAACCTTATTACAATACCGGAAGGTTAAAATTCAATTTGTAAAATTTTATAGATCCATACAGACCTGCTGGCGTCTGTACCTACATTCAAACATATGTATAATGCTAATCCGTGTTGAGTTTTTACTAATTTATATAATTTTCAAGCTAATCAGAACTGAATTCAAAAAGTAGTTTTTACATAGTTCTGAATTGATCCTAATATCATCAAGTATTTATGCAAAGTTAAAGGATTTTTATCAATCGCGCTAATCTGCGACTTTTTCATCTCGCGTGTGAATGAATTTCATGTTCACTGTATTTTTTATTTATTTAACAGGTTATATAAAAAGAAACATTAGGTAAGGTAATTTTTGTTTACCGATTAAATAATTTAGTTTTATTTTAAATTAAGTTTTTTTTTATGTAAAAAAACTTTTTTAGTATTCAAGTCTTCAACTCTCAAGTTATTTATTTTATGTTAGCTGTGGGTGCTGTTTTATACATAGTATTTATTTTTTGTTTTAAGCCTGTCATTTTTTATAGACTTTATAATGTGAGATCCAGTATAATCATTCATTAACATATTTTACCTAAGATACTAAAAAATAAATATGTATGTAGGATGGAATAAAATTTTCTGGGCTCGTACTTCTTTATAATTATTGTTGGGCCAAAGAGAAAGTAATACTTGCTGGTAAAACTGGTTTTGCACTTACAATGCACTGACAAGTTGCATTCTATGTTAACATACTCATTTTGTTATACAAATTTAAGCCTTATTGGCAGATATGTATACATATATGATACATCTAAATTTAAATATATATTAGGCACACTAATAAAGGTTTTGTGAGTGTGTTACCTCTTCACACCAAAACAGTTAAATGGATTTTGATCAAACTTGTCAGTCATATTGCTTAGACATCAGAATAACATACTGGCTACTTTTTTATCAAGGTGCAGGAAGAATTTTCCACATGAAGCGGGCAAAACCGCTAATAGAAGCTAGTATACATAAAGTAGTATGTATAAAATATTTTCTGTACAAAAATAAGTATCAACTACAAAAGTACTATAGTATACAGTATATGTAGGTATATTAACGTAGCATCAACCTGAAGCAGGGCTATGTGAAGGTTATTTAAATAATAATAAATGTAAATGACTCACCTCAGCGACACTAGACGATTTGGGTTTTAAATTTGTAATACCTGTAACAAAAGATTTGAATTAATTATCATTTGAAAGCTTTTTAGGTATGTACATAAAGTACAGACATTGCTATAAGGCATAAAAATGAGGTAAGAGAGTCACTTTTGTTCCTCTCATATTTCTATCCTTTAAAGAAAAGTAGAGGTTTACTCTGAAGTTTTTATTAAATCCTCAGTTATTTAAAAATAAAGAGTGATTCAAAGTGGGCTGAAAATAAGCACTTTTTAAAGGTCACTTTTCCAAAAGAAACTCCCTAAAAAAATTTCCACTCTTCACCACTTCCTATGTGTTATATATGTATGTATAGCTGTTACAACGAAATGGTGGAACAAATGCCCCAGCAACACAATTTTGTCTGTATGGTTGGAAGAACCGGATCTATATATAAAAAAAAAAACAGAATTGCTTGACTTAGTCAGGTTAAATTAATTAGTTTTTGTAACAATGCGGGTAAAATTATACATGCACATAAAAAATCATTCAATAAGTAACCATAGCCCATAGCTTAAAATGGTTTACAAATTGAAACACAAAACTTTTTAGTGACATCCAAATACAACATAAAACACAGTTAATTTTACTATTTGATTTTAACTTTGTTTATAATGTTAATAATTTCCATGTATTTGAAAAGATGATGTAAAAGTCCGCAAAGGTATGAGCTTGAAATTACCTATATCTGTTTTACTTTCTAAAGAGGTCCTATATGAGCTCAAACAGTATTTAGTTTGATATATTTGTGTAAAAACTAATTGACAGTTTTCTTTATGTACTTAGACGACCCTTGGACCCTACTGGTACATAATTTTAAGTGTGCTTTTGTAGAGATGATTAATTTCCATTTATGAAACAAAACCGGTTTTATGACAGTGAGTATGACTAGATCTAAATAAGGCGACAATTAATATTTTTATAGTTATAGATTGAAAACTTACCCAGTGTCATTTTAGTAATTTATTCAAACACAAACACAATATGGTACCAAGATCAAAGTAACAATGGTAATGATTGTTTATTAAAAATAATTCATTAAAATAATTACGCGATAAGGTATCTTATATCGGCGAACAAAGTGCGCAAACTGATTTATCGGTACCACACAATTGATAGTGATGTTGAGAAATAATTATCTTGGCTTATGACAACAGTATTTCATAAAAATTCGTGTCTTAAGAACTCCCGAGTATGTTATTCTAAGTTTTGTAGTACCCAACCATTCAACAACTTTCCGACAGCTGTTTGACAGAAGGACTCACAGAAAGTGAAGTGAGCAAATGAATGAATGAGTAAACGTCAAAGTATTGTTCAGCGTTCCTGAATGGAAACTTTGAATGAAGCCGAAGAGCCACTAGCGCCATCCCATCGTACTATTTTGTTAACCTATTTGTTGTGTATGTTAGTAATGTTATATAAAACCGCTAGATGGCAGTTCATTCAAATTCACGTAGTGGCAGTGAAAAAGGTCAACAACTAGTAGAACTAGTTGGAAAATACCACTAATAATTAAATCTTGAATTATGAGCATTCCGTACTCACCATTTTTTGTTTGGAAATATTTGATAGTTGTCCACAGCAACATAGGGATAACAATACAATGGAATAGGATGCCTAATCAGGGGTGGGGAATAAATTTAGGGCGGGATGTGAGTTGTTTCACGTTACAGCTTCAGACATTAATAACCTATCTATGAGCTAATTTTTATTGGCACCAAAACGCATCTATCAAATCGATAATATTATAATGTCATCTTCGCCTTGATTTAATGATGAACGTCAGTCTGAGCTACCACTCTCTCGCCAACAAATATAATTATTAGTTCTAGTCAAATAAACCAGTAGATTCGAACTAATTGTTACTATTGTTTCTATAATTATTTTAGGTGGCTACCAGTAAAAGAAGAGTAGGTCGCTTATGTAACCAAAGAGCTTACCTACTTGTATCTACTGTCGAAATAAAAGACATTATCAGAGCCCTGACGTGAATTAATTAAATAGATCTACAGCAGATTTTATGCGTTCGACACGTCGGGTGCATTTAAATAGCGTGATATGCTGCAGGGATTGTTCAAAATACCATTAGTAGGAAAAGGTGATTGTATCCAAGTTCGCAAATGGAACGTCACTACCAGTGGTCCAATAAAAAATATGTAGGTAAGTGGCTCCAGTGGATTCCAGAGAATTCGGGAATCGAGGAAACGTTGCTTTTTAACTTGCAGTAATTAATTCAGAAAAGGGGTTTACTTAATTATTCATGTGTTTAATTGAAGATAATTTATTTTCTTTTCTTTTGTTTAGGTATTCATGTCCAAAAACTAAAATATTTTTTTCAATGTTGGCAATTACACAATTAAATAATTGTGAAGGTCATCCTTCATTGTTTATTATTATCAATATATATAAACATATATTCCCGTCGGAATTTTCATTTTTATTAGTTTCCTTCAGCGGTTACACCCGTGTCCCTCCCGTGGGAAGTATACCTACTCCGCGCTCACAAACTTTTTGGTATTTCTCTACAAATGGGCTATCTAACACAGAAAGAGTTTTTCTACCAGTCCAGTATGTTTTAAGATAGACGCGTTCAAACAAAAAAAACTCTTTTGCTTCATAATATTAGGCCCTACGGATAATAAATTCGAGGATGACACGTAATTATTTAATAACCTCCATTTGCATAACCCTGAAAATATACTACATTTATTTTGCAGTTCCAAGACTAGTTTCAGTTAAAAGCATAAAATATGAGCACTTAATTCATACTGTAGCAAACAATTATCTAGAAATAAATTACTTAATCAGCAAGACAAAATTGCTATATCCAGCTACATAAAATTATCTAATCAGTAACATAAGTACAGTATAGGACTTTCTTCAGTAGATTTCCCTATTATTTTCACATCATTAATATGGAGTCACCCCCGTTGATTATCTGTGCCTAATAATCATGCAAATTGTCTGGATAACATCTGTTAGGTCCCACGACCCAAACCTGGAATTTTATTACATAAAACATGGCCTATGTGTTAAAATAGACTGTCTGTCGGTGACGTCTATTATTCGATGAAAGACAACATATGTAGTATATTTTTTACTAGCTTTTGCCCGCGCCGCTTCGCTCCCGTTCTTCTACACTACACTACTCTATCCTACTCAACCCTACTCTTCTCACCTTTTAAACCTTCCCTAGACCTCCACGAACATTTCAAGACCAAGATAAGACAAATCCGTTCAGCCGTTCTCGAGTTTTAGCGAGACTAACGAACAGCAATTCATTTTTATATATATAGATTATCGAGTTCAAAGGAGGTGAGGTTCTTTACACAGTATCATTTTGGTGCTGAAAGAAAACCTTAAAGGAAAACCGGATAAGTGCGTCGGACTCGACCTCTGGGGGTTCCGTACGTAGTATCATTATAAATAGTTGAGCAATCGAATTATATTTCCTGTATTTGTGATCTACAACGATTTTAATTTCTAAATAACATCTTAGTAGTAACGGGTAGTAGTTAGGCACCCCAGAAGTAGTAACTCTCTTGCGGGTGTCGAAATCTGCGGTCTTTGCTGCAGCCGCCTCTTGTTTTTGCCTAAATTCAGAAGTTCGAGTTTTTTATAGCTCTATGGCACGATAGAGCTGAGTATACCGATAAAATTTCCACGCCATCTCGATATAATGTTTAGGTGACAGATGGAAAATGTTGTACGGAACCCTAAAAATCAGGTGGACAAGTCACAGGGTTCATTGTAAAGACACACTGTAAATTGTACACTCGGTCGAAGAGTCCCTAGTCAGACATCAACCTATTTCAAAATTGATACATTTCAGTTTGCTTCCATATACTTTGACTAAATAATTCATAGAGGTTGCCGTTTGACAGCTCAAACTACTTCGTACATTTGAAGTATGTTCCAAGTTGATGCATTATTTTTTATTCGAAGTAAACCTTTGAAACTTTTGTTTCACCTTAGGTATCTTGATTTATTAAAGCAAAAGCTATTTTGCTGTCGGTCAAATCGTGACTATTGCGTGGGATCTCGGATTCGATTCCTGGGTTTGCCGAAATTTTTAAAAAACTCTCAAAAAGCAGTCCTTAGTATGAATATTGGTTGCGATACTCCTATGCCTCATAGAATACGTAGGTCAATGTCGACCTACGCTCTTCGGTCATATCGTTTCGTCGTCCCCCTGGGCTTTGAGATTGATGGAAATGGGAATTTATCTAACGTGTGTGACTTGTTCATTTAGTTTGAGAATTTAGATAAGTTTATTTATTTGTTTATTACCCTTTATCCACATAAACTTGTACAATGGCGGATTTAACCTCTACCAGTCAACCATTGTTATATAGGTACTCATAATCATTATGACAGTCAAGATTACTTTGTTGGAATTTTAAATCATTGTAGTTTCAGTCAAATTCATAAGTCTAATTATTGCTACTTCAAGTCTCAAAGTTATGTATACAGGTGGCTGGCAATATTTTAGATTCTTAACGTCGGAGCTAATATTTTTTGATTAAATTAATTCGACGAGTTAAAACCGGCCGTAAGGAAGTGAACATTCTAGATTATAAATAAGTATATCAAAAATCACGGTCGACCTCTACTTCCTTATTAATTTATTTTCAAAAATGCTGTCAATGTCAACATGCCTACAAAATAAAATCGTATTTTTGAGATAATTATATTTGTATACAAAGGCAGCCTTGACAAAAATATAAAGTTAATAATGGCGTCCAAACATATGTATGATAGTGCACAAGCTTTTGCGCAGACAGTAAATTTATCTAAATTCTCAAACTAAATAATTAAGTAAGTATACTTACGATTACCTAAGTACCTACTCAAAACTCGCGACAAGCTTTTATATCATATTAAATGTGAAATTACATTATAAGTCAACAATAAAACTTGAAGTGCAAAATTCATGTTTTTATGTTGCACTGTTGCACATTAGATAAATTAAAGTTTATTTTTAAACAGTTTTTCATTTTAGGTACCTATTTAATTTTATTTCCTATGACTATAGTATTCTTGGTTAATGTCTTAAAATAGCACCCATCATATACCTACTTCAAAGTTATATATTTGCCTATCTCACGGCACCCACGAATATGAAAACAAATGTTTTTTTTTTATGACTGTATTTTTGACTGTAAGGTTTGGTTGGATACGTGGTTGGATACCCATTTAATAATTATTATTAAATTGACAAACTGAAAGCGATTACCAGTACCTACAATTTGGAATCAAATATTATAGATTGCTACACATACCTACAAACTTAGACTGTGTTTAGTGTGAATGCTTAATTTTGTCCGCCTCTATGGTCCGCCTTTCTGAATGACATGTAATGTGAGTGACAGCTCAGGAATTAAGTCTCCGAACATATTATTATAAAGTCTGATGTGGAAAAAAGAAGCAATTTAGTCATTTTCCCTAGAACCAACTTAATAACGGATTGGTTTTATTTATTTACAGAAATAATAGAGGTGTCTCTTCGTCGTTCTAGGTTTTTTATCGTATGTTTTTTTTTTCTTCTATTAACATGAATGTATGTAGGCACTTTATTTCAATAATAGGTACATCGAATAGGTACTAATGTTTTGTCGTGAATGGATTACCGACTTTTTAAAATGAAACTTGTTTTGTTACTTTTCGTTCATTGAAAAAGTAAACTACTTAACTATCTGGAGAAAGTAAATTCCATCTTTTAGCAATTAATTGTTAATATTATGAAAAGGTAATTTTTATTTGTACCCTAAGACTCAGAAACTACTGAACCAATTTGAAATTCTTTCACTGTTGGGCTACTATACTATCTCCGTTAACATAGGCTATATTTTATCCGGGTACGGGAAGTTGTGAAACAGATAATGGATTTTTGAGATTAGTTAAAGGTAGAACGTTGAATTTTAATATGCTAATTGGTAATAAGATCATGATTAAGTTAACTTTAATCTGAACTACATAAAAACTATGTCATTTCTAAACGAAAGAAAAATAAAATCGCACCAGAGATAATTTCGAAATTCACATTATTTACCATATCGCGGACATACTCGCATAAGTGGCTTTGTTTGGGTTCTTTTTTAAACAAATGAGCATTCAAAAAAGCTGACATTTAGTATTTAAGCAAATATGTGCTCTAAAGACACATTATTTTGTTTTTTTCTGAATGGCATGCATTCAGAAAAAAACATAATTTAGCATGCATAATTTAGTAAAATAAAAAGTGAAAATGACCTCAATTCAAATCACTGTATTTTACATTTGAAATTGGTAAAAGTTGGTTCCATATTTCTTTTAAAATCAACACTTTTCGGATTCGAATTTTAAAATCCAATAATCAATCAAAATTTATTTTGATAACCCAATGACATTTGGAACAGAAAAAAATCGAACATCGAATTAGATTTTCGAGTTTTCGCCCACGGAAAATTTGCTTATTTCAAAATTTAAGAACCTAAGTAGTGATGGTTATATCAAAACAATATTTTTTGGATAAAAATGCCTAACTAGCAATTGTACGAAGATAAATTCTGATGACCGTGAGTACCTTTCTAGCAAAATATACTTGATTACATGGTTATTATATAGCCATAGACTAATGGTAATTACTAAAGTAGCATTTTCAATAGATACTTACCAGCAGAACCATTCTGCGCCAGGGTTGGTCAACCCATAGATCGTGATTTATCAATCGATCGCAGGTTTAAGGTGGATGTCACGACGAGGTGCCAGAATTTTAAATATAAAATAGTTTTTTTGATATTTTATCTAAGTTAACATTAAATCTATGGACGTTCTTTCTATTCAAATGTTTATCGAAATAAAGGTTTATATTTGAACTGAAAGAGCTTTCAGAGTTAAACGAGGACATAAAAAAATCTAAACTTAAACCTGATGTAGACTTAGGTAAAATATCAAAAACGTATTTTTATATTCGAATTTCCCGTTACCGGTCGCGGGATTCACCTTCAAACATCAGTCAAACGCAAAAAGAAAAAAATATACTTTTAACAGACTTTATTTGTATTTAAAAAAATCTATGGACTGTGCACCGCACAAGCTTTCATCAAAAAGTAGTAATTCTTTAATCTAATTATTTTTGGAAACTAGAGTTTATTCATCAAATTAGTTTCAGACTTTTACTGACTAAATCACACCTCTGCAGTCCTTAGTGTACCAGGGCCATGGAACTTGAACTCTTTTGAATAATCCCCAGCTCATGTTGGTGACCCCTGCACTACGCGTACAACGATTACCTTGATGCTCTGCCGATCATTGTCAATGTCACGCAAGCTGTGATTACGTAACACAAGGTAGGTAGTGATTACATGAGTAGGTAAGTAGGTAGGAGATGTGAGTATACAATGTGAACGCAGCATTTTTGTACAGACGCCAGCACATCAAGCTACTACAGTCTGTCAAATTTCCTCTTTAGATTTTCAACTTTATTAAAATTAACTTGCATATAACAAACCAACTCCTGCCAGCGGTTTTATCCGCATCCTGGAGTAGCTACTCCGCGCGACCGGATAAAAATAAGCCTCTGTGTTATTCTGATGGATAAGCTAGATTTCTGAAATTTTCTTTACAATCCATTCTGTAGTTTTTGCGTGTAAGGGTAACAAACAATCCTTACAACTTTCGCGTAAATATAATATTAGTAGGATAGAAATTCTTGTATAATATAAACATAATCAAAACAATAAAACCTGCTTTGGAGAATTTTTACGATGGCGATAATTACAAGGTTTTAGTCGCGATAGGCTAATAATTATCCTGTCCAGCAGCTGCGATAGGCTAATAATTCACGGTTTTTCTTGACTATTTCAATATTTGCTTTAAGCAGTTTTATGAAGTTACACGTAATGAAGGCCATCAGATGCTTTTAATTTTCAAATTATATGTGCTTATAGGAGGAGCTCGTGGCTAATAAAAGCCGCACGGGTCGATCGCTTATAAGGTTAAGCAACGCTTGACGCGGTCGGTCCGTGTATGGGTGACCATCTTGTCAGGACGAGTTCCTCCGTATTTTGGAAGGAACACCTATGGATTTGTACACCTATGGCAGTTGTTATCATAGTCAGAAGCCAGAAAGTCTGACAACCAGTCTTACCAAGGGGTATTGGGTTGCCCAGGTAACTTGGTTGAGGAGGTCAGACAGGCAGTCACTCCAAGTAAAACTGGTATTCAGCTGCGTCCGGTTAAGACTGGAAGCCGATCCCAACATAGCTTGGGAAAAGTAAAAATTAAAAAAAATTTGTACACCAGCAAGTTATATGTAGGTATATACATAGTGTAAATAGTAATCGTACAATAGTTTGTGCGTTAAATGCGGAATTTGTAAACTGCGTTGCCAATTACGAGTGAAAATATTTACAGTTGCTTTTTCATAACATTACCCACTGTTTTCCTTCCAGACAAGAAGTCTATAAAAAAAATCGTAATAGCAACTCTTATTCGTAACCTAAGCACTCAAAAATGGAAACCTCTTCCTGCAGTCTTGTTTACGATGACTGGATGAGGGAGAACCTTCTTTATACATAGATACATGGAGATCACCCGCGTTGAGAGATTGCCTTTTTAGCTTAAGATTTAGGTGCTTTGTGTGTGCTCATAAGTTTTGCAACTGCGTAAAAGATATTGAATATCATCATCTCCTGAGCCTTTTTCCAAAGTCTAACCGGTTTCGGCTGAGTACCAGTGTTTTACAAGGAGCGACTGCCTATCTGACCTCTTCAATCCAGTTACGTGGGCAACTCAATACCCCTTGGTTAGATTGGCGTCAGACTTACTGACTACCCGTAACGACTGCCAAGGATGTTCAATGACAGCCGGGACCTACAGTTTAACGTGCCATCCGAAACACAGTCATTGGTGTCTCAAGATATACTTAGAAAGATATTGAATAATCATATATTAATATACACGCTTATAAAACATTGACCCTGACGATGCATTGTTAAAGAAACAAAAGAATATGCAACGATACGTAGACACGAAGATAAGTAAGGAACCTCCTTCAAGTGAGTTTATTGACACCCAACAACAATATAACAAAGTTATTAAGTATTTCCTTGATGTATTATTGTTCAGAATATTATACAATCTTAAAATAGAAGCCCTTGTTAGAAGCTTAATATGTCTTGCGTAAAACAGTCATGAGTTCATTTCTTTGTTAAAAATACATTGATAATGTGAATATTGCCGTGGATTTCATGTGTCTTGAGAAAATTCGAGGAAGCTTCACTCAATTTGTAAAGCTCCAGTTTTTTAGCTCTTGCATTGTTTACTCATTCAACTAAATGAACATTCGGATTACGCTATATAGGTTATATTAAAGCATTACAACTTCATAGACAATATATCATAAGCAAGACACCTCATTTGTCACACCATCTATCGATAAACTTATTTAGAATCGATGTAGAAAGAGCTGTACCTACCTATTGGTGGCCGACATGATTTGCACGAAGTACTCTTCGTTTGATTACTATCAATGCGAATATCTTCGATTAATTAATATTATAAAGTTGAAAGGTTTTTTTGATAAAATGCTTTAATCTCTGGAACCCCTGATCGTATTTGTTTTTTTTTTAACAATTTTAGAGATTGCTTTTTTATGAGGATTCATCAAATAACCCTTCGAGCTGAGGGTGCAGCTAGAAGGAGTGTCAGACTGTGAATGACTAAAACCCACTATGTTCTTTCTGGAGGCCCCTGTGTACCAAGGGCACGGTAATTCTTACGAACAATCCGCAGCCCCGACAGAATATGTATAGTACCTGTGTACTCTATCTAGGAAAGAATTAGGCTGATGGTAAACAATATCAAAATTATGTTCTATGTCATGTTGTATTGTGTAACATGTACCAAATGTCTCTATAGAAGCTATTGGCACTAACTAGCTTTCTCCGAGAATGTCCACGAGTAGTCTAAACTGGTCACTATATACAGGAAACATTAAGTGGAAAACATTCCTTACATTATAATTTGTGATCGGATATTCGTATGCATATTTATATATATAAAGTATACTCACGGCCCTTACAATAAATCAAATCAAAACAATACAATATTTTTTTAATTAAAACAGAAAGAAAAAATATCAAGGTCCCTCAATGGTGACGAAAATGGCACCTTAAAAGAAACATGATAAGGATGTGTGGTCATCGATATTTATCGAGTGGGAGGTGTTGTTTTTCTGCACTGGTTTATTACAAAGAACTATTGCAATCTCCCGAGCCTTTTCCCAACTATGTTGGGGTCGGCTTTCAGTCTAACCGGATTCAGCTGAGTACCAGTGTTTTACAAGGAGCGACTGCCTATCTGATCTCCTCAACCCAGTTACCCGGGCAACCCAATACCCCTTGGTTAGACTGGCGTCGGACTTACTGGTTTCTGAATACCCGTAATATAATACAAATAAATACATACATAAAATGGAAGTGATATATGAGTATTATCATCTAATGGAGAATTATGTTTTGTCGTTATTCGTGAGGGTCGTATTAGATCAGAAACTAGTTTTGTTTTTTATAACTTTAAATATTTAAGCTCACACGGTGAGATCACGTGGGAATATTAACATTTAGTTGTTTTTTTGTCTCATTTAATTAAATGCTAATCTTATTTGTATAATATTAGTTCTGGTCATGGAAATTGTTAAACAATAAATTTAACGTAACTATGTTATTACGCTATAGAGTATGTTTTCTTGAACGCGCTAATCTGTGAAACTACTGTATCATTTTGAACAATTATTTCAGTATGACTTTTTATCCGGGTGCACGAAGCGCTTAGTCACAAAACTATGGTCTCCGTTCTAGTTGTGACGTTATCATTGCGAATTGCGTTGTCATGCTGGATTGGAGGTTTTTTGATCAACTTCTCAAAAAGGAAGATAATTTTTTGCATGTACAGACGTCGGCAGATCAAATTACTACAATCTGACAAAGTTTGTTGCTGAAGCATATGGTTCAAAGTTGATTGGGAAAATCTGAAAGTTTCGGGTAGCTTGATGTGCTGGCGTCTGTACGTATCATGATTACTCGAAGACTCTGAACCGATACGGAATCCTTTTTTTACGAAGTGTAGGGATTTTGAGGTGATCATCATTTTAGGAGTCGGTGGGCAAAAAAAGCCATAGCAACCTCCAGACACCGAAACAGCAAAGCATGGACTTATTTTTCCTTTTACTGTGTTTTTCTAAGTCCGCCATATTTTTTTGTGTAACGTTTATACCTGATTTTACAAATTACCTGTGTAGTTTTTAAATTATGTGTGTGAATAATATTGTACTATCGTATTACTTAATTAAATCTTTGTCTAATTAATTGAGTTACGTTTTTTAAGAGCCCTAAAACACTTTATGGAAACATTAAGCGTTCCCAGATCTCGGTTTTATTTCCAAGCAATAAGAGATGTAATCAAGGTTTATCGATATTTACAAAATATGTTTTTCAACAACAACTTCTATTTCGTCGTCTTAGAGTGAAAACCTCGTATATGCATTTTGTCAAAATTTACTTTATTACGTTTCTAGAAAGATGACGTTGCGAAGCACATGCTATATCTTCCTCCTGAAAATTCACATATTTTATACTTATGAGGTTTTCACTCTAAGGCGTCGATTTACGGATTATATAAAATGACTGTAGTTACCTTATTTATACTAATATTATAAAGCTGAAGAGTTTGTTTGTTTGTTTGAACGCGCTAATCTCAGGAACTACTGATTCGATTTGAAAAATTCTTTCAGTGTTAGATAGCCCATTTCTCGAGGAAGGCTATGGCTATATACCATCACGCTAAGACACACGGGAGCGGAGCAGTAACCAAAGATGCGGGTGAAACCGTTGGGGACAGTTAGTTATATTATATGTAGTCTCCACAATAAGCCATGGCACAGTAATATGTGCTGTAACTTAAGTAAGCAACATCAAATTAAGATTACAGACTTCGTGAAAATATTTGTGAAACACAACACACATATCATATAGACAGGACGGGCGTGTATCAACAATTGTTACGTCTGTCTGCGTGTTAATAAAACAACGTTATTAAGTCTACAAACAATCTCGTGTTCGCGACTCGACCACGTTGTTGTTGCTACTGCGCAGGTTTTTTAATGATCCACGTTTGTGATCTAGACGTGAACTAAGTCTGGGATGGAATATCCCAAAATAAAGAGAATTAGCATAATGTTTGTGAGACGCTCAACATAAAAGTTTTGTTTTACTTCGGTCGGTATAGATAGATATCTCGATCAGATTGCGCAGAATTTTTGAGTCAGCCGATAAAAAACTTATTTAATTTTTCATGATTATTATAAAGATTTTGTTGTTTAATATGTAATTACGGCATATATTTTAATTGTGCACATCGACTCGTGATAAACTGCTCTGATAGCGTGACTTCATTTCCATGGAAGACGTTTAGGCTCTAGTAAGGGCTGCAACTTGCCTCGACACTATGTCACCATCACATCTTCTCAGCACGGTAAACTGTGAAGGTTCTGCGGCTGCTTCTGCAGAGACCAAGCGGCGCATGTCACCTCGTGTGCAATAGACTATATTTTTGAGCCGTTTTGGGGTAGAAACGCGCGGATCATGGGGCCCGAGTACATGTTGCCTATTTAAGTAAAATTAAAGGAATTAAAGGAAATAGATGCGAAAATCGCGTGATCAGTGCTAGCCTATATTTTGGTGAAAAAAATAGCATAGTCATGTCATACAACGTGGCAATGTGACTGGTCTTAATTTTCGGAACATTTTTTATCATATTATTATTTACATATTACATTTGACATATTATAACATTTTTTTATCATATTATTATTTACATATTACATTTGACATATTAGATTTCATGATATATATTAGTTTTAAGTACTTGATACGCGTGCGTTTAATTCTGCCAGCCTATTGGGTACACTCCCGGCGGGGAGCAGTGATGAGGAGGAACTGACGAACTTGACGCGATTTATTATTTATGGTTTTCTTTTACTTGTATATATTAATTTAGATTTGAAAATACATTGTTAATATTAGTGACGAATAAATTCTCGACTTTTTAGTTCGTGTATAAATAAATGTACAATAATAAATGTTTAACCGAGATAAAATAAAACAAAATGACTGCCAAATAAATTGTGTACTTGATTTCTTTATAAATACTTTCACGTGCATTGTTTGTTTGTTTTTATTTTGAGTTATGCAAGATATTGCATCAGAATAACAATTGACCGTACACCGAGAGAGGTTCAATACGATACGACGCTTAATTTACGAGAGAAGCATCTAAAAAAAAGTGCAATGAGAAATGGTAGCAGAGCTAAGAATATCGAAAGTTGTAAGAATGAAATTACAAAAACACGTCAAAAATAAGTTTTTCTGAAACAAAACGAGTCACGAATACAACAATAGATAGAGAGAGAGGGAGCGAGAGATATAACAATATACATTAACAGTTTGAATGAATTGTTGCAATGTCTGCATGAATTGTGATAATATTTAAAGAATAAGAAGATATACAACTGTATGTGGCTGTGGATAAGAATCCCCCCCCCTCTGAAAGACAATACATTGCAATTTTATCAAGTAATATAGTCAATTATTGATAATATAATGATTAGCACATATTTAACGATTAATATCTTACTTTATTGCTACGACTGTCTTATCATATTATAAACAAATAATGATTAAAAACGTTAAGGTTTCTAAGAAGGTATGATGATTGATGATTCACGCAAAAATTACTGAATAGATTTTCATGAAACTTGGCAGTAACATAGCTTAGTTATCAAAATAATATACAGAGTACTTTTTATCTATGTGGGGGAAGTATTTTAGGGGAAACTGAAAATGGGGAAGTACAGGGCGCAGGTGCAACCGCTGGTGGTGGCTTGTTGTTTTATGATACGTGAACTTTGATGTAAGTTTCTATGATAACCTTTCTAAACTAAGTTAAAAAAAATTGTGGCATGATCTATATCAAACAAACAAGACCATCAAGTTAATTTGGTAAAAAAAAATGTTTATAAATCCATTGTTTCGTATTTTTCACATCTATCAAAACATGGCCAACAAAATCATCATCATCATCATTAACAGCCTTCTTATTATCTCCGTCTGTAGGGCACAATCCCTTTCTCATACAAAGTTAATCACCACTTTTGCTCAAGGCCATTTCAGACTTAAAGGTCCAGGTTCCTTCAGGAGGTTTCTTTTACCTTTATTTAGTATAGTTATAACTTAGTAAAGTTACATTGGTACGTGCCTAAATTGGAATCGAACCTGCAGACTCATTGAAAGACTGGTGCTTTAACTCGTAGACCGCTAATACTAACGCGTCTTAATGAATGTTGGTATTTGATATAAATATTTTCTTCCGCAGTCTGATAGTCTGTACTAAATAATTATGTATTCTAGTCCTCTATATAGGTACATTAATTGGGGGAGGTGTCCAAAGGAGTTATGCTGAATACATATATGTATGTATATTAAAATGAACTTGATCCCTTGACCCTTGGTCACGTCATCACGTGTGAACGGCTGGACCGTTTTAACTTTTTTTTTGTTGTGTTTGTTTTGGTCAGGAGTAGGTTCTTATGAAGAAAAAAAAAAAACAAAAGAGGACAAAGTTTATCTAGCCAGCTATTGCTGAATAAATTGTACAGACCAAACACATAGATGAAATTGATAGCAATTTAAAAATAGTCGAGTTACTGTTGGGTATTGATCTTAAGATCCCTAGCGTTTTGGTGCTCTAAATCGATTGTGCATTGCAATGCATTTTGAAAATTGACTTGACTAATTAACATTGAAAAGTGTATCAATTATTAAAATCATAATTTAAAGTCTACAACCATTTTTAATATTATTGGAATGATAATTAAGAGAAAAGTACAATAGCTATATGATAGGTACCCGCTTGTTCTAATTACATAATTTTAACAATAAAAAAAACAAATCTTACCGCTCCCGTTCATATTGTTAGTGCTGACCTGCTTCGGCTTATCGATGTGAATCACTGGTATATCAGACTTGTTAACTGGTGTGTCAACTTGATCGACATCAGTATCGATATCGATGACATGCACGTCACTGTCTTTAGCACTCGCGTCTTGCCCCGTCGGCGCCGGCATTTCAACTAACTGCTACAAATGAGTGTTTACTACTGGCTGAATGCCTGAACCTTTGCCTCGATGGAGGCCGAATAGTGTTGTTTTTTTTAACGCTATGTATTTAGTTTGATTTTGTTTATTTAATAAATTAATTATTTTCGAATTTTTATTTTATAGCATACGTGTATAGTAAACGGAAAGTGTTTTTGTTTGAGTAAATAAATGTCGGAAGACTAGATCGCTATATATGTAATGTTTTAAAGCAACATACAACACAATGATGCACACGATTGTATTCTCTCCACAATAGCATGAGTATTATTTAAATTGGGGATCTGCTTTCTAATCATTGATAAATTTTGGACTTTAACCCTATGATGGTATGCTCAACAAAATCAACATTATCTTTTTACTATGACACATTGCTTATTAAAGACATAAATATTGGTACTCGTACTTATAAGATTAAAGATACTGTATAGTTTTTATGACAATTATTCTAGCCGGTTTCTGATAAGTAATCCTAAGATTTGTTTACCTTTTACAATATTAGATATATTTTGCGGAAGGTTTTCTGAAAAAAGAAAATAATGCAGCAAGAAATTTTAATGTAACCAAGTTTCCGTTAAACAGTGAAGTTGATACGAAATAATGTTTCGAAATATTATTATTTTCATTCAGAAAAAAAATAACATAACATATCATGTTTATCATACACCGAAATATTATAGTTCAATTTAAATTTAGTTCGACTCGATTCATCAATCATATTCGCAATTAACGGACTGTGTTATAAAGTGGCATTGAATTCTTGTTTACAAATTCTAATTGCATCATTGATTTCAATGAATTTTCCATTATTAATATTTATATGTATATAAATATCAAATTTTAAATTTTCCATTAGAACCGTAGAAAACCACAAACGATTGATATTGAGTAAGTGATAACGAGTTAGAAGATTGGCGAAACCGGTATTTTAGCGGTTAAACACTTTTGAACCAATAACAATGCATAATCATCGGGGCAATGACATTGATGTTATGTATATTATAATTTATACTAGCTTCCGTCAAAGATTTCATACTCGTCCTCGTCCTGTAGTAACTACTCCGTGCACTCGGATAAAAAATAGCCTGTAACCTTCCTCGATAAATGGGCTATCTAACACTGAAAGAATTATTGAAATCGGTCTAGATTCTTTCTGAGATAAGCGCGTTCAAACAAACAAAGTCTTCAGCTGTGTAACGTACGTGTACTTAGATTATAACTTATTCTAGTTAACCTAGGCACGTAGTTTAGGAGCCTAGAAAACCAGGATACGATGATTTACCACGGCTGTTGTACCTAAGTACTTTTGTTATAAGCCCAGAAACTATTTAAAATCCGGTTAAGCAGTAAACAGCCTCCTAGGCTGAACTGCGAGCTGCCAGCATCAAAAAAAAAAACTAATAAGAATTTTTATAGTAGATAAAAGATTCAAAAAGAAGGCGTATGTATAGTTTATATCAGAACGTCTATAGAGCCTAATAGCTAATCAGCCGTGAAGGACAATATAAGAAGATAAATATTATGACTTTGGTGTCGTCAATCTGCCTTTAGTTAGGAAGGTCATGGTCAATATAGGTAACTCATGTTTTTTTAGCTGTGAATATCATTACAACTTGCGTTTTTGACAAAACATTATGTTAGCAATTGTTATGAACGCTTATAAAAAAATTGTCCAAAAAAATTGATTTGTCTATGGTCAAGGACATGGAACTGTTGTTTTTGGTCGTGTGATATACTACTATAAAAAAACGCGGGAACCAGGAAGGATTGCCTAGGAAATAAAGATAAGTGTTCCACTAATAATTTTCAATGCTGAATCGGAAACTACTATACCGATTTGATAAATTATTTCACTGTTGGAAAGCTACACTATCCCCGGTGAACATCGGCTATGTTCTATATGTTTTATCCGGGTACGGGAAGGGCTATAAACTGTTTTAGTTTAACTGTTTTTTGTTTAAGTTTAGTATATAAGGTTTCGATTTTGTAAAATTACAATATGTTAATGCGCACGATCCCCGCTGACAGCGATGCGGATGATATTTTTGAAGCATTGTTTTAATTTGCCTTTGTTTATTTTAATTTTATTTTTTCTTATTTGATATTATCAAGTTTGTAAATATAATTATGTAAAAACCACAATAATATTTAATAACCGTAATATTTAATAACTTAGTAGTAGATGATTTTATTTATTACTTACGTTCAATGTTGACTTGACGTTTATAAAGTATCTATCATTGTATGACATGTTTTTAAAGGTTTTAAATGGTCCACTCATCGATATAGGAAAGACTAGATGGAGTGTTTAGTACAAAACGGAACGTTCATATTGACAGCATGTTTGATGCGCGTGTGAGTGCCGAAAGTGTATGATTATCGCGTCTGCATTTGTGTGCGTGTCATTCTAATATACCAGCGCAAAGTGATTACCCCCAAAATGTGGGAAAATTAAAATTTGTGCAGTTTTATTCACATTGACATAGGTGATAAAATTATCTTATACAGGATGAAATTGAATTCATTGGCAATATTTTTTCCCCAGAATCTAATCGAGGTAATAATAATTTATAGATGTAGTCAACAGTTCAATAGTTACTCACAAGAGAGGTCCCAAAATTAACAAAAATAAATAAAAGTTCAAGACATGACGGAGCGCTACATCGCACTCTTACGTGCTATCGAGAGGTCAATCGCCTTACGCACGCACACAGAAAAGCGCGAGCGCGTCACTAACTAAATAAATAAATATTATACCGATTTCAAAATGGAAATCTCTTCATTTCGATATCACTCAACATTCGCAAAATCAAGTAGGTACCCACCAGGGCTTCCAACTACGTCTCCTTTAAGAAACCGCGTCCTAAAAAACCAGAGCTCGGATAGATACTTTCAAGTATTATCTCTGCATAGAAAATTTACCCGTAATTTTGTACAAACAAGGAGCACAACCGTGTTTAAATAAATACCTACTTCAGACGACTAAAGTTTCTACTACTAATCCATCCAAAAGCCATATTGAATAAAAAAATAGTCGCAAAGGAAATTGAACTCTGATGTCCTATTAATAAAGAGCACAATCGCGTTTACAAATAAATACTTTCAAAGTAAAAATACTTGCATACTAAATTGTTCCCTAAACCCTTACGAATAAGGCGCATAATCGGATTTGCAAAGAGCGCGAGTCGCTAGACACCGATGTAATGACAAAGGATTCTCGTGTTCACTAAAAACAATTTTGTAATTTAATTGTTTACAAATCTTCTCAAATAACAATATCGAGTAGTCGCTTACTTAATCGTTAGTACGTTCATAAATTGTTAAACTGATTTAACTGGTTGGTTAGAAGTGCTAATAATACCCTACCAAAATTTGTGATTAACATAAAATAAGTTACTCGGCGCGCGGCACCCAACACTTGTACGCAAGTAAAATTACATGAAAGGCCGATGCCGCCGCGCCACCGGGTCGCGACTCTCCGGCTCGCGCCAAAACTACGTTGTAGTTACCTACAAACACTCATTCATTACATGCCCGCCATTCATTACATGCCCGCACGCCGGCACAGCGCGCAGGACACTGAGGGGCCATGAAGGGAGGGCGTGCGGTGCGCACAAACTTTAGTGGATTTTCAACTTTATGCTTCAGCAATAAGGTTGAAAATGTAAAGTTGATTGGGAAAATTTTACAGTTTTGGGTAGCCTGATGTGCTGGCATCTGTACCTTTTAGTTGGTAATAAGAGATGATTACGAATAGGAATGTTTTATTTGCGTGAAAGCGTTTTGTTTAAATACTTCGACCCGGTGTATTATGAACTGTTTGGTTTTACTTGAGCAAATTGAACAAAGTTTCGGGCTGGCTCTAACGAGGCGCCGAGCGTCGCGCGTCGTCTGCGCACTTGCGTAGGTATCGATGGTGTGACCTTTTGCGAATTAGCAAGATAAGAATTTGTACCTAATTTCATTGTTGATTTACGTAATAATTATTATTCTTCAACATTTTAAAAATTACTTTCGTAACTAAATTCGACGTACGTTCGACTAATTATTGTGTTATGACTTGTGGCAGTTTAGGTATTCGTAGGAAACTACCGATAAGAGCGGTTTTAGATCAAAAATCGTAAACTGACGATTAAAAAATCGGTTAGTTAATCAAGGTGGTAGTAAGTGGGACATTTTAATTGTAATGTTGCTGCAGGTGTCGTGTTTATGTTTACCTATCTTAATAACTTGTGGAGGTGAAACATACCTTTTACAAGTATTGATTTCGTAAAATTTGGATTAAAATAAAAATTCGGGATTTTTGTGTACACTGCATTCCACCAGAATTGCTGAAGATACGTAAATCACTGCAGTCCAGAGTTCACTTACGAGATCGTGCGCACGTCGCGTCCGCGCAATGGTGCTCGCGAGACTGGCGAGTGGCGGCAGCGCCAGTTGCCGATACAGCTCACAGCTGACCGTAGTTGCCTACCGCGCGCCTATTGTTCCCGTTTATCGACCCCAGATAAGGCTACTCGGTAGAAACCGCGTCGCGTGAGTCTTGGTATTTGTGATTTATTTAATTTTGAAGATATTTTTTTTGGGTTTCGTATTTTTGTAGATGTATTATTTTCATGATTTATTAACATAATTGACATATTCTATGACGATTTAAAAGATTTTTTCTTGACAATTTTAATACACTATTTTATGAGCTCAAAGGGTAATCAATCATGAGTAAATCACGTGGTAGAAATATCACGCGCGAATTCAAAATCACTCTGTATATATAAATATAAATATAAATATAAATATAAATATAAATATAAATATAAATATAAATATAAATATAAATATAAATATAAATATAAATATAAATATAAATATAAATATAAATATAAATATAAATATAAATATAAATATAAATATAAATATAAATATAAATATAAATATAAATATAAATATAAATATAAATATAAATATAAATATAAATATAAATATAAATATAAATATAAATATAAATATAAATATAAATATAAATATAAATATAAATATAAATATAAATATAAATATAAATATAAATATAAATATAAATATAAATATAAATATAAATATAAATATAAATATAAATATAAATATAAATATAAATATAAATATAAATATAAATATAAATATAAATATAAATATAAATATAAATATAAATATAAATATAAATATAAATATAAATATAAATATAAATATAAATATAAATATAAATATAAATATAAATATAAATATAAATATAAATATAAATATAAATATAAATATAAATATAAATATAAATATAAATATAAATATAAATATAAATATAAATATAAATATAAATATAAATATAAATATAAATATAAATATAAATATAAATATAAATATAAATATAAATATAAATATAAATATAAATATAAATATAAATATAAATATAAATATAAATATAAATATAAATATAAATATAAATATAAATATAAATATAAATATAAATATAAATATAAATATAAATATAAATATAAATATAAATATAAATATAAATATAAATATAAATATAAATATAAATATAAATATAAATATAAATATAAATATAAATATAAATATAAATATAAATATAAATATAAATATAAATATAAATATAAATATAAATATAAATATAAATATAAATATAAATATAAATATAAATATAAATATAAATATAAATATAAATATAAATATAAATATAAATATAAATATAAATATAAATATAAATATAAATATAAATATAAATATAAATATAAATATAAATATAAATATAAATATAAATATAAATATAAATATAAATATAAATATAAATATAAATATAAATATAAATATAAATATAAATATAAATATAAATATAAATATAAATATAAATATAAATATAAATATAAATATAAATATAAATATAAATATAAATATAAATATAAATATAAATATAAATATAAATATAAATATAAATATAAATATAAATATAAATATAAATATAAATATAAATATAAATATAAATATAAATATAAATATAAATATAAATATAAATATAAATATAAATATAAATATAAATATAAATATAAATATAAATATAAATATGACTGGATGTCACAGGATCAGTCGGAAATCTATTGAAGAAATAAACTTATGTATTATCAATAAGTATCTTACTAAATTACAATAAAATAATAATGTTGATTTCGTAATACCATTTTACAATATTAATCGCAGCATCAAAAAAGAAGGTAAAAATATTTCATACCTTGGCAATACTCAAACAATATGGAGTCGTTTTGTTGTTATTTTGCCGTCGTAATATTTTCAAAGAAATGCATAGATATCTATACATATTTATCATAAAATTTCAAACTTACCTATGAAAAGAGATGTTCGTATCCTTATGTTTTTTTGCAGTGTAGTTATTACAAAGTTTCACTACACAAACCGTCATTTTTGAATTTTTTTGTGAAAAATTTACAATGTAAACACGCGGCAAACGTCTGTCGCGTAATGGCGGCCTGTGGGTGGGGTTAAGCCAAATTGATGTCTCTGATCATAATGCATTTTGACAGCGCGTACTAGGCATCTAGACACTTCTTATATCGATGGGTCCACTTTTTGAAAACCGACAAGTGACAAGTTATTGTTTCAAACTTCTATTAGTATACAAATTGTATCGAAGCATTTATGAACGTTGACACTTGCACTAGTTTTCGCCAGCATCATTACTTTTTGGACAAGATTGTTGAACTCAGTTTCTATAAATACTGTGAGGTTGCAGTCTTTGAATATTATTTTGTCAACATTTTCACCAAGTATTTTTTCTGTTTTAAAGTTCGGTTTTATTAGGAAAACGTAATAATTAACACTCTCTCCTTAATAGCTATGTCTTGTTCTTTCTAGAAAGCCATGACTACACAGCCAGAAATATGGAAACCGACTGAGTCAATCATAAATTTTCACCTGTAATCCGCGGTTTTCGTGTAAGCGTGCGATATGACGTCACGATTATAGCTTAGGGGTTTATGTACTCCTTGGCCTTTTATAAGGTACAGACGCCAGCACACGAAGCTACGCGAAACAGTCAAATTTTCACAATGAACTTTGAACCATATATGCTTCAGCGATAAATTTCAAAATCTATTTGATGAGGAAATTTGACAGATTATAGTAGCGTTATGTGTAGTTGTGTTTGTGTGTGTACCTAAGAAAAAGTATAAAGGTAATACTCACACCACTACATAAATCACACTATTTAAGGTTGAAGCTCCGACTGGCGTCTGAAATGTATAAATATAAAAGGTTTTTTGATATTTTTGCGTGAGTAAGATTTTAAACCTATGTTTAACACCGAAGGTTCTTTCAATTCAAATTATGGATTCAGCTACAATTTAAAGAAAATGTGTAATTTTGTTTTTATATTTTGTTTGAAGACTATTCCCGATATCGCTGTGATTTAAAACTAATATTTTGAGAAACATTTGACTTAAGAGAAATTTCAGAACTAAACAAAGGCCTGAAATATTATTCATGCCTATTATATCTTATGTTAACTCATATACCTAGGTAAAATATCAGTAAACTATTCTGTATCTGAATATCCCGTTACTGGTCATCGAATTCATCTTAATCGATAGGTGTTTTGATGTCTTTATGAACGTTTTGTTACCATAAACGGAACTGTGAATTATCCTTGACATTTTGCAAAATCACGACCTCTTAGGTAAAATATATTAGAAATGAAATTCAAATTTAGAACTTTCAACTTTATCGCTTAAGCATACGGTTCTAATTTTATTGGGTAAATTTTACATGTGTATAGTGATGTGCTGGCGTCTATATGTTAAATTGAGAGTTTTTTTTTTGTGAATGTCATGATTACATATTTATCTCAGACGCAATAAAGTTATTCAGATACTTAAATTTTTTTCGTATTTATGCGCAACGGTAATCCTTTAATATCTATTATAAATACGAAAGATTGTAACGATGTATGCGTGTATGTATGTTTGTTGTTCTTTCACGCTAAAACTATTTGTTGGATTTTGATAAAACTTGGCAGTAATGTATATATTAGATTAACGTGTAGAGTACTTTTTATGTATATGCCAGAACTAGTTTCCTCGGAATGGGCTCATCATTGTTTAATACGCCAGAGTTTTATTACGAGACACAGAATACTTATACGCTGAGCGCTTCCCTATTCGAACATTTTTGACAAAACTGCAGCGTTTTTATGTTCGTAGCTTGTTTTGTCCATATTACATATTATTTCTTTCGTCGTTTTATGTGTAGAATAATTGTTTCTTTAGAAATACGTCAGTTTGTTAGTGCTATCTTTCTTTGCCTTCCTTTTTCATTATGAATCAACCTTAGTAAAAGCTTATGTTACTAAATACCGTATAATTGTACGAGGAACGAGGAAATCCACGTTACGCACGTTACCGGTTACTTGTTACGAGAACATTTCGTAACGGTACGGTACGGTGCGTTGATTAATATTACCGATATCGGTTACGAGCCTGAAATTATTATGTTGTCGGAAGAAATCCGAGATTGTCAATGATTTGAACTAGAACTTGTATGAGTGGCTTCGGGATTAAGATTGTTGCAATGTGCAAAAAAAGTCCTGTAGGTAGTAAAAGGAGAACAAAACTCTGAAATACAAAAATAATAAAAATGATGAATGTTTGTTGGGTAATGATGGAGTGGCTGGAATAATTTTTCAAAAATACGGAGTGTTGATGTCTTAACTTTAAAGTCTGCATATTTTGGGGGAAATTGGATACATGGCATATACCAATTAAAAAAATATCTTTGGTTCAGTTAGTTAGTCCTTGAGGAATATATGGGTACCTACTACCTACTATGAAGTGAAGGTTTGTCGGAATAAAACAAGAGGAAAATAGGTATGGTGAAGTAGTTAATAATGATGAAGTGTCTAAACACAGTACCTATGACGAAGATAAGCGACCGAAGTTCAGCGTAATTCCGTACTTTTGCAATGCTTAATTACTGTCAACACATTATGCCGAAATTACGTTGCGTTATGGCGTACTGCCGAACGTCGGTCGAGCGCAGGGCCGTCTTTAAACTATTTGAGGCCCTTTTTTTTTTTTTTTTTTTTTTTTTTTTGGCGCTGGGAAAAAATGCTATTACGCATCCCCTCCCCATCGGGGGACGGGAGAGGGGTATGTGGGACTCCCGGTAAAGTCACCGGTATACCCACTAAAAATACCCAGCGGCACTCCGGCCTCGCCTGAGTGGAGGGGGCCTGGGAGTCTATGGCGTCCAGTCCCCCGCCGGCGAATGCCCGCCTTACGGCAGGCCCCTCACGTCCCCTCCCAATAGGAAGGGGCTTTTATAATGGCCGGAGTACAGGGGGTGGGTCCTGTGGTGCAGACGAAGGCGCCCCCGCGCCTGTCGCTCGCTGATCACCCCCAGGGGCGGATGGAGACAGACGATGTGTTCGCCGTCTTCCGCCCCTTCTTCTTCTGCGGAGTGGCGCCGCGAGAGGGTCGTTCTCCCGTATGCGCTCCGCCGCCTCCTTCTGTGACATTACGTCCTCACAGAAAGAGGCTACCGCTACCCATACCTCCTCACTTCCCAGCATGGCTGCAATCACACTGGGGAGTGAGAGATCGTCCCCGACGGCTAAACTATTTGAGGCCCTGGGCACATTAGGATCATGGGGCCCCTATGACCTAAAGAAAACACTATTTAGTTATAATAGATAAAGAAAGTAGACAAACAATAGGGATAGGAAATTTTATTTCGTTGTATGAGATGAGGCATCTGTCTAGTAAAGTATTATAATATCTGTGGTATTACGTTTGACGTTTGATTACGATTACACGATTTGGTAATCTGGCAGGAACTAGGGGGCCCCATTCGAACGCGGGGCCCTGGGCACGTGCCCATAGTGCCCAGTGGGAAAGAGGGGCCTGGTCGAGCGTAAGTTCCGTAATGACTCGTCAATGCACAAAAATACAGTTAAAAGTAGTCGTTAAAATGTCTGACGAGTAAGAATAAGACGGGGAAGAATGACAGAGTGGCCTTGTATTTATAAACATCAATAAAAAACTCAACAATGTATTGTATTCTGCGGTAATTCATAAGTAACTGGGAAACGTAATTTGCAAGTACTTGGGAGCAAACATTCAGCAATTTCGCGTAATGAGAACCGAACAAACATTATTTTACCGATGGTAACATATCCTATATGTATTAATGACTCGAATGCGTTTAATAAACAAAAATGTTTAAAATATTATAGATTTTTTGCAAGTGCATAGATATTTAGGTGAGTAAATAAAAATCATCAGCCGTTTGCGCTAAATATCTTTAATTTAGGCAGGTTATTTTTTTAATTATTTTCTGATTTACGAGGATTGTAGAAGAAGATCAGAAAAGCTTAGATTTTCCACAACTAACGGGCCTTACTCGCGATGGAATTATAAAGGTATACGATACCTCGTTTCTCCCGACGTTTCAGCCGAATTGCACCGACAGTTTTTTGAAAAGTTTTGTGTTAAGGCTTTGTAGTTTTTATAGTCTACGAACTTATAAATAAAACCCTTTTAATTACGCTTACTTTCCAATACTCTCATACAAGTATGACATAGTATTTTTATTTATAAATAAGTAGAACATAAAATTGACCCTATCTACCTACACCTTACTTAATTGTCTTTTAATAGGACCAGCTATTTGTATACGAGTGTGTCACAAATTGGTTTGATAAGCTAATGATTACTATCGATAACATTTGTTTGGGATTTTTAAAATATACCTATATAATTGACCGATTGTATATCTGTGTGGTATTAGATTAAATAATACAAAAATGTATGAAGATTGCAAATATAAATAAACATTAAATTAAATCGCCATGTTTCACACGCATCGTAAAGGCACCAAGGATAATTTTGTATGCACATTTTTAAGGACAATTTCGAGGATTGATGAAAGGAAATCTTACACTAGTTAGGATTTTTATATAGTTATTTACAATATTAGCACGGGAAATCCATGCTGGTATACGATTAAGCTTTATTCGCTATCTGCTCTCAATTCTTAAATATTTCTTCAAAAAGTTTTTATAAAATTTATTCGGCCTCTTTTTCTAATCATCAAATGACCGTCCCGCTATGGGTGCAACTGAAGGAAGTGTCACACTTTTCCTGAATAAAATTAACTTTTGTTCCTTCTGGAGGTGTTTGTCTGCCAGACCGCGCTACCTCTTGCGAATAACCCCACTAAAGTTTACTTGGCCTTTGGGTTTCTACTTTTTGTAGATGCATTTAGATATAGATACACTCGTATGCTGACGTGAACCTTGTAACCAAACAATTGTAACTATGAATGGCAGCTGACATAATTTAATATTTTGGCTATGCGGAAATTGAATATAGTACCTGTACACATATATATGTATAGGTATCTGTAACCATATAGTTGAATAATTTATAAGCAACTAGATTTTATTTGTCCACTCGTCTTTGTCTTGTTTTTGAGGTGCTCGTGGCTAAGTAACAGCCGCACGGGACCAGCGATCATAAGGTTAAGCAACGCTTGGTGCGGTCGGTCCATGGATGCCAAGATGAGTTGGATTCCCGGCTATCATTTTTATAACCTTGGTAATCGTTTTGGTTAGTTAGGAGCTAGAAAGTGTGACAACCAGTCTTACAAGTACATTATTCAACAAGGAGTATCAGGTTGCCCATGCACGTTAGAGGGCTGGCCAACCCAGTTAGGGTTGAGGAGGTCAGATAGACAGTCGCTCCGTGTATAACGTTTGTACTTAGCTGCATCCAGTTAGACTTGAAGCCGACCCTATATAACTTGGGAAAAGGTTAGGCAGACGATGACCAAATTTTACTTGTTAAAATAATTCTACCTACTTATATGTATGAAATCAGAACATTCAAGGTTGTAACATTTATGAGGCAAAGTTTAAGTGCTATATAATTACATTTTAAGCCTAATGATCTTCTTGTGTGCAAGATCCGCCACGGAATTCCAAGCAAACTTCGTAGAACCTTTGTCGACTTGAAATCTACGGAAAAAACTTGGACGCAGTCGGGTGCCATTTACATTAACGTAATGTCAAATAGTATAATAATGAAATCCAAAAAGAGTTTCTAAGTATAGCGTCTACTTATTTCGATTATATTATTAACAAAAAAAATAAAACAATTTTCGGTTCAAAACGATAAATTAAACTGACATTATTTTTAGATGCTTTACAAGATGAATATGATAAAGTAGATATGTATTTTATTATTGACCAAGTCATTATCCCAATTATCCAATGTTCTGCAAACTGTCTACACTCTCAACAGCTATCAGTACAAACCATGTTTTAATGTAGTAAGCCGAATGGGTACATACATACGAAGTAATTACTCGGTACTAATTAATTCTCGATCATGTTAACTCAAGCCCAAACAAGCAGTTTGGTTTGGAGAACATAAAAAAAGAATATGATTACATAATTGGACCAAGTACGGTTATCTTGATGCAATCAAGGCCAGCCCTATAAGACTTATGATAGCTATGATTGCAGAGATGGAAATTTTTCCATTCAATCCTAGAAAGGTATGGATCGCTAGCTGTCCCCAGCGGTTTCACCCGCATCTTTGGTTACTGCTCCGCTTCCGTGTGTCTTAGCGTGATGGTATATAGCTTATAGCCTTCCTCGATAAATGGGCTATCTAACACTGAAAGAATTTTTCAAATCGAACCAGTAGTTCCTGAGATTAGCGCGTTCAAACAAACAAACAAATTCTTCAGCTTTATAATATTAGTATAGATTACATCAATAAGTTTTCGTACTTGTGGTTGCTGTGTTACCTTAAGTGTAAACATGGATTGACGACCTTGTTGGCGCAATGGTGACCACGCCAGACTGCCTAGGTCTTAGGTCCCGGGATCGATTCCCGGCACAGTCGACATTTATGTGATGGGCATGATGGTTGACTGTGGTCCAGGTGTTATAATAGGGATGTATTTATAAATATATTTGTGTAAAAGTATTATGTAGTTTGTCAACTGTGTTGGCATCCATTACACAAGCTAATCAATAGCTAACCTTGGGTTCAACCGTGTTTGAAAAAAGTGTCCCGATGTTCCGATTAAGTCGCCCTACAATACAATCTGACCATTCATTTGTAACTTTGTACCTATAGCTAAGCTTTAAGCCAATCCAGACAAATATAACCGGCACGAAAGTGCGAATTGAAGCTTATGAATAATATTTTTTTTTCTGTATCGTAGGCTTTTGTTGGAGCCAAGAACATCACAATATCCATGTCTAGTGAGTAGGTGCACTTTCATAAAGACATTGACTCGGAAGTTTATGCCACCATTTTAAATTATCAGCTTTTCTGGAGTTATAAATTGTCTAATAAGTGGTAGATATGAAATGCTATATGAATAAAGATGCGAAGCGTACCTAGTAGGTACTTCCTCAAAAATACTACTCTCTTTTAAACCGGTCACTGAAATTAACACCATGACTAAAGAGGTATAATATTATTTGATTATACCATTGAGGAGTTCTTTGGAGTCTCCGGCGACTTCATCATCAGTTCAGCTCGTCCGCCTTTACTATCTTGCAGTGTCATCAGACATCAAGTTATAATACCGAATATCAAGTTTAGACCTGCCTTCAAGATTCGAGAGTGCCCATGGTAGGGTTACCAACTTTTTTTAGCAGAAATAAAGTATATCTGATTTAAAGGAGGTAAATAAAGAGTATGGATTTACAAAAAAAGAGTATCATTTATTTTTAACTTTCAAAAGGGTATTTTTTGTACTTTTTGCGGCAAATAACAATTTTCCATTGTTTTTAAAGGAATTGTATGAGTCCAAACATTTCAACTTTAAAACATATATCAAGAACTCATTTTTTATTTAATTCAATGAAGCTCTGTTTCTATCTTCTCGCCACTACACGAAATGAATCTTTAAAAAAGAGTATTTTAGCGTACTTTATTAGTGTTATAGATTATAGAGCACGCGTACATGATATAGAGGACAATACTCTATTTTAGAGTACGGTTGGCAACCTTAGCCCATGGTGCCTTTTGCTACTTTTATAAGAATCAAGGTTTAACATTTAAATATGTTTCGAAACAACATCCTATTTATTTTTAAACTAGAAGTCAGTGAACTTAAAAGAGAAATTACGACATATCTACAGTTATATTATTAATAATTAAATTAAATATTCATTCACATATAAACTTTTATGTAAGTAGGTAGGTATGATTGAATAAATATGCAAACCTTGAAATTTTTACGCAAATTAGTTTTGCTGTAATTCCGATGTTTCTAGAAGTCACGTCGATTTTTTGGAGTTATATCTCAACGATCGGTCTATTATAAGGTTAAGTAACGAATTTCTCCGTGTTTCGGAAGGAATTGGTTCATTACATAACGGTTGTCAAAAGTCAGAAACATAACGACCCTAACATAATTAGCAAAAGTCTAGGCGGATTATAATTCCCTACTTCAAGAGGATATCAACTATGTAAGTATATAATATAATATTCCTAACACATTCACACTACATCATCTAGTCCCAAACTAAGCAGAGCTTGTACTATGGGTACTAGACAACTGATAAACGTACTTATATACTTTTCTTTTGTAAATACATGCATATTATAGAAACACCCAGACTAAACCAAACACCTATGTTCATGCACACAAATGTTTGACTTAAACGGGAATCGAACCCGCGACCTCCAGCATCGCAGCCAGATTCACTACCCACTACGCCATCTGGTTGTTAAATAAACGAATATATTCGCACACTTTTTTTTCTAGTATACTACAACAAGTAGGTATAATTATTAATATTTACATCATATCAGTAGTACAGTATAAAATACCTAGATTTTTTTAAGAGTTAATCCGTTTATTCACTTTGATTACTGTACGTTATCGTTTGTATATAAACAAAATGACAGTGTAATTTATAAAATGAGGTATAATAACTTAGTTTGTATCATGTTTTAAGGCTCTATAATCTTTTTAATATGTATGAAATTGGAACGTATATTGCTTGCTTATTATGGTATACATAAAATGATAAACTATACTTTTAAAATTTATTACGATTAACGACAAAATGAGTTTGTTTGTTAAAATCTAGCCTTTTTATATCCTAAAGCTCAAGTTTGTTGTTGTTTGCTTGGTAGAATAGTGAAATAAGCAATTACTCAACCAATTCAAAAACTCCTTTCAGTGAAAGGTAGCCCAAAAATACTAATTATCTATATATCATTTATCAATTTAGTGCGCAAAATCGTTTTCACGCGACACGTCCGCAATCGGGGGCTTAAGAAAAGCTGACTAATGACTGAAAAGGAGGGAGGATTGAGTTGATTATTTGATTATTATTTTAATACTACGGGGCCTATCAAACTATCAGAATTCACCCTTGGGCTAATTTATATCGATTCAATAATCGCTTGAGCTGCGTACGTGTCGCGTGTTTGCGTGCTCAAACGCTTTTCCTAGAACTTTTGGGTTATCGAAGGTCAGGGCTAAAGTAGGGGGGTGAGGTTACCTACTGCTTTGTTGGAAGTAAAATAACAGTATTAATGTTATTTTGCGTATCTATAAAAAGAAGGGAAATACATATATTGACGTTTCTTAGACAGAACAGATTTATTAACGGCGCCTGCAGGCGATTGACATCTTTTTTATCTTGGGAAAACATCAAATCATCCCTTTTGCTATGTTTGCAGCTAGAGGGAGTGTCAGATTCAGACTCCTACTGGCTCATAGACATATATATACTGGCCTAAACCCACTACGTTCCTTCTGGAGGTCCCTGTGTGTAAGGGCTACGGTAATTCATATTCTCGCGAACAGCCCGCAGCCCAGGCAGACATTGCCAAGGTCACCTTGGCCTTAAGGGTGACTGTCCTGATTTGGAATCGAACCCGCACACCCATACTTGAGGCTGGTGCTTTAACAACTAGGCCACCACAATTTATAATAAACAAAAAATAATTATTATTTTACTTTTAATATAGTACGGCTAATTTCAAAAGGTACCGTCGCTACATAAAATTGTGTACATCGCGAAATACAGTTTGCACTAGACGTATTCCGCTGGGAGATGCACTGCGGAGTTAATTGTATAATTATTTTAAATGCTAAGTAAATCGCTTTAAGCATATTAAATTGTGTGGAATTTGCCGTGCAGTTACTCCCAGTTATGTTATTATTTAAAAAGGTATGTTGTACTTATTTATGCAACCACTTATGCTGTGTATTTATCTATACTAACATAGGTACAGACGCCAGCACATCAACCCGAAACTGTCTTATTTTCCCAAGCAACTTTCTACCTGGCTTTAGCGAATAAAGTTGAAAATCTGTTAAGGAAATTTGACAGATTGCAGTAGCTTGATGTGCTTGATGCTAGCTTGCTTGATGATAGCTTGATGTCTGTATTTATTTGCCACTAATAAAGGTAACCGCGATATTATTTTTAACGTTCTCTAAAATATAACAAGGAAGATGTTTGCAGTGGTTGTAGTGGTTATACTTGCAATATTTTTTTTTAGTTGACCAACACGTGAAACAATTATCAGTTAGGGATTCTGTAAACATGTACTTTCATATCCTTACTTTATTCTCGTAAATAACTCTAATAGAAAAAGCGAAAGTAACTCTATCTGTCTTTCTGTCAACCTAAACTATTGAACCGATTTAAATAAAATTTAGTAGACATATAGTCGAGAGTCTGAGAAAGGACATAGGCTACTTTTTATCCGGGGGCGGGAAGTAGCTTCCTAGACAGGTGGAACAGCTAGTACTCAATAACTGTTAGCAAAGAGATAAGTCACACAAAAATAATTTTGTACCTAAGTTCTTTTGAAATAATCATTCATTCTATAACGATAAATATTCAAGAACATCGTTGAACGCTTGAACCTGGATTACCTTGAAGGTTCTAGGTTTGTGAGCGCACGTGCTTATTACGTATGGTCCATGAACAGAGCGAATGAATGACAGATAGTTTAAATTCTCGCACATAACAAATAAATTCTCCTGTCACTGTGGGTTGTAATTAAACTCCGAAATAACTCGACAGAGTTTAGAGAAATTCTGTGTGAATATCGGTAAGGTCTGCGAAGCGGACAACATTTATTTTTCTTACCCCTCAATGTTAAGGTTGGTCCATCCCTAATTGATTATATTATTATTTTATGATACAGCGTACAAAAATACAATCTTAAATATTCACTCATTTACGATCAATCCCGGCTTTTCAATTGCGATTTTAATATTACTATATGGAAAAACCACGTTTGACGGGTCTGCTCAAGATTGATATAATATAGTGTTTTGTGAAAGTCTTATTTTTATTTCATGAATGCACAAGGTATTTGATTCATTAAAATATTTCGGAAAGGGTATTTTCACTCTGCCGAGGCTGGGGGTTGTTTGCAAGAGTTACCGCTTCCCTGGCACACAGGAACCTCGAGAAGGAACATAGAGGGTTTTGTATGACATCCCCTCCAGCTGCACCCTCAGCTGGATGGGTCATTTGATGATTTCCTACAAAAAAGGGGTATTTCTAGTCTCAGTTGTTTTAAAGATATCTAGCTTTTTTTGTTGGTATGTGATCGCTATGTAACTTTTCGTTTTCGATAGATCAAGGTTTCAAATTGCAGGTTGCAAGCCTAGATTGCGCTAGGCCACGACTGCTAAGTATTTGTTACGTAAGATATTTTTGAATGAATAATGTAAGTTTCGCTTTTTACAAATCATTATTTAAATTGACGTATTACATCGGTGCAATCATTCACATGTGATGTATTGATGATTTAAAAAAATATGTACCTGGCAGTGTTTTTCGCACTAAAGAACCCTTAGTTCCTTTGATTGAAATTAGTTTGCTGTAACTGATTCCAAAGATCTGCATAGTTTATTACCAGATTTGTGGTCAAGCAGTAACAAAATTTGACGAGTTTTAATATTATGATAATGATGTATTTAGAGACACACATCTTTTATAAAGCTTAGTTTAATGGCGTTATAAAACGTTGGTAGAGGTCATTTCGGATAAAATGGTCGTTGAACAGACAATATTTGAATAAGCCTTTTACGAGAATATATGTACATATACGAGTACGAGACGATTTTCTGTGTATAAATTATAATACAGTTATATATTTTTTATTTTTTTACAAAAACAGGATGACCCAAGGGCATAATAATATGTTTTTAGTTTGTGTTCTTTGTCTACTTATTTCATTGTTTTACCTACTTTAAAGACGTTTTGTTATATTTCGTCAATTTACTTTACAGGATTCGGACTTGCCATAAGCTTCTCACTGAATAATCAGAAAATCTCAGAAACTATAACACATATAGATTTGAAAATCAGTTAATAGATTCTTTATAGGATGAAGAAATCCTCTAACAACGAATTTTTTTTTAAATCCACGCCTAAGGGGGTCAAACGGGGCTGGCAAGTGTTTATGGAAGTGCTATGTTTTTGAAATAAGAAACCTCCTTCTAGGGATGGTAGCAATGTTTCTTTGTTTGCTTGGACACGCTTATTTCAGTAACTAAATACTGAACCGATTTGAAATTATTCCGTGTTAGATAGTACATGTATTGAGGAAGACTACTTTTCATCTACATAGGTATGCGGACTAGTTCCCACTGTAATAGAAACTGCAGGCTGGAGCCAATCATCTCCCGAGCCTTTTCCCAACTATGTTGAGGTCGGCTTCCAGTCTAATCGGATTCAGCTGAGTACCAGTGTTTTACAAGGAGCGACTGCCTATCTGACCTCCTCAACCCAGTTACCCGGGCAACCCAATACCCCTTGATTAGACTGGCAGGCTGGAGCTAGTAACAAATAAAATCAAAGTGTTGTATATTCAATGCCTTATTCAAAGGACTTTTCATAGTGCAATCACTATTGCGATTTTAAACGAGGCATTGTCTCTGGCTACACAAATAGGTACCATTATTTATAAGGAAAATCTTTACATAAATTACATATTTCTCAAATGGGTTTTGCTAGTTATCACCCTCGGCTTTGCTCAGCATTTCGAAATAAAATAGAATGTAATAAGTATCTTCCTTTTGGAGATATTTATTTCTGAACAGTTGTGACATACATACGTAAGTAGGAACTTTATATTTTTTCATACATTTTAGATTTAAATTGAGTTATCACATACGTAGTGAACAGGTTTCTGTTGGATGGACTTAGGTTTACCTTGATCTCACAGATAATATCTTCGAGTGTCCTTACGTATAGTTTTGATGACAAAAAAGGCCAGGAATCTAGTGTAACTTTGCTTACTAAGCTTCTACCATGACAAACGAACAGATAGGTACTACAATTCTAGATACTACGATTTTGGATATTACAGCTATTTCATATCAGTTCTGTAGGGTTTTCTTAAAGTTAGACTATAATAGCAAAACTATAAATGGTGACCAGAGCTCACCGATTGCCGGCCGCGGCAGCCGTTCTCTCTAAGGAGAGTCGGGGGCTCTAAAACTTTTCTGTTCATAAAAAATATTTTTTTTTCTGATCATAATAAAATTCACCTCGTAATTAAATACATATAGTAAAGTTAGTTTCTTTTAATACTGAGCTGTTTTGTTTTATAACCAATATTTTTCAGACTACCTGGGAATTAGTAGAATGTTAGAAACCCTGTTCCCTTACTGACCGCCACACCAATTGGATCGTTACTTTCACCTAATCTCATGAGGGGATCAATCGCTATTATTCTTTCGAAAGTGTTAAAGGTTTGATAGTATCTTAACAACGGCAAACCCACTTCGCAGAATAGCGAACCACTCAAAAAAACGCAGTATTTTAGGTCTCATTAAAATATGCGTAACTAAAATCCACGTCAAATAGCTAATAGCATACTTGAATTTAGCCTTAGACGCTAATAAGAGGTATATCTATGTACATTTTCAAGGCTAACTGGTCAACTTCTATTCGTAAAGTGCTTGTTAAATTAGACTGACTCTTTATGGGCTATAAACATTTGCAAACTGCATTTAATTTTGTTATGTAAGATAATAAAAATAAAATAAACCTTTTTTGTTATTTTGAGACATCGTCAAATAATCCCTCCTGTGTGTACAGCTGGAGGGAGTGTCGTTTTACTAGCAAAAATCCACATATGTAGTTTCTTCTGTAGGTCTCTGTGTGCTAGGGCTGCGGTAAGTCTCTCCAACAATATCGTAGCACTCATAATGTCACTTCAAAACTAGTTTATAAAATCGATACTCAATTATAAGTACCTAGATACTTAATTTGGAACCATTACTAGACTTGATTTTTACCACATGGCTTTTTTAAATTTTATTCATTTTTATTGTATTTAATTAGAATTTTATTTAATACATTTTATTATTAGTGGATTTTAAAGTAAGGATGTTTAGCAGATTATTTTCAAAGTTAATAATTAATTTTACCCCGTGTGGCATTTTGAAATGTTGATGTATTAATGATGTTGACTTTAAACTCTTATATGGATCCTGTCCGAAATAAATGCTTTATCATTATTATTATATTATTAAGGCAGATTTATTTAATTCATTGACTTAATAAAACAGTTCTTTACTACCCACTAAATTAGTATAATGAAACAATGAGTAATACTTAACACTATTTCCATTGAAGGTTTCTTTACTAAAGTAGTTACTTGCGTCCTCACTGGTAACTAGTTGATGACCGGCTCAACCGGTCTGCGAGGTGCGTAACCTACAAGATTATATAAGATTATTTATTATGGAACAGCATTGAGGTCGCGAGTTAATGATGCGTTAATCTAGTAAAACTATATTGATGTTACACTTGCCTTTATTTTATGAGATATACCTAGGTACATAAAATATATTTTTCATAAATTAGAATTGAGATTAGTTACGGGTTAGTCAGAAGCCAGTAAGTCTGACGCCAGTCTAACCAAGGGGTATTGGGTTGCCCAGGTAACTGGGTTGAGGAGGTCAGATAGGCAGTCGCTCCTTGTAAAACACTGATACTCAGCCAAAACCGGTTAGACTGGAAGCCGACCCCAACATAGTTGGGAAAAGGCTCGGGAGATGATGATGATGAAATTAGAATTGAGATTGATAGGTTTTTTTTTGTTCCATTCACTAAGGACCTGTTTCGCCACCTATGAAGAAGTTCAGCAGGCTTAGCATGGCAACCGTAGAAACAGGTTTTGTTTACCGGAGAATGGACATAATGACAGAAAAGTGACAGATCGACGTAAGATTTCCTTTGACATTTCTTGAAGAAATTTTTCTTTTCTTCGATCGACATAAGGCTACAAGTGATTATATGCGAGTTGACAGGTCGCGCCATGCTCGGGCAGAAGACATGTTGACATTGACAGAAAGAGCTTTGTCTTTTCTGAATAGAATAGATATAGAATTGCCATGCTAAGCCTGCTGGTTAGTTGTTTTGGTAGATAATTTCATAAAAATTCTGTTCCATTTTTGAATTTAGTCGGCTTTTAGGTGGTTGACTGACATAATGTCGACGTTTAAAATGTCCTGTAATTATGACAGTTCTTTCTATCGTCCATTTTGGCGGTCGGTTTGACAGCCCGATTTTAACTGCCAATGAAGTCGGCTAAAAATGGAGGACAATGATTACGAGCGCTATCGCAATAACGTAGTTGATCTTTAATCTATTCAAAATTTTAACACTTGGCGAAAATCTTGCAACCCCAAGACCAACGTTAATGCATTTCAAATATAGATTTAAAATTATCGCTCTTCTACCACTGGACAGACAGCCTAAATGAACCCTTAAGCTGTAACTTAAGCATGTAATTCTTGTGAGTTACGCAATACATTAAAAAGACAGTCCTCAACTGTTTTACTTTAGTGTGACCAATTTACTTTAATGGCGTTAATAATTTCAACTGTTAATTAACAAGTTCATTCCAGTATCCATTTTTATTTGGTCGAGAAATTAACCATTACTATTAATGAGCTCGTATAAAGTAGCTTTATTTCGTTTCGGCTAACGATAGCCACATAAGGTCTACACAATATTTATTAAAAGGTTAATATTCTAAGACATATCTGCCTACGAATTGAAATTGAAATTTCTTGATTTTCATCGCGACCACCAGTCTTCAAAAACTACGTTAGCAACGTTAGCATAAATAATTATTCAATTTACTCAAGTACCAATCGAATATTAACCTTCCGGTATTGTGACAAGGTTGAAAATTTATTAAGGAAATTTGACAGATTGTAGTACTTTGATGTGCTGGGGTCTGTACAGAGGCCACCTTTAACCTAGTTTTTGTTGATTTTCATGAAATTTTTGATTTCACAGATTTTTATGAGATTCAACTAGCATGATGTCTATGGTAGATTACTAACGAGCAGACTACCCTGGAGTATTGTTGCAAACATCCTGTTGGAAAATTGTGGAACTAAAGATTTTCGCTAGTAAGACAAGTAGCGCCATCTGTGCTGACTTCATAATAGGTATTACTCAGAGTAGTTCACTGAAATGTAACAGATGGCGCTGGCAGTTTCAATTTCTAATGAAGACCATTGTTATTGTAGGTTATTGTTCAGAAAAAAACATGGAAAAATACGCCACCGCTTCTTGATAATGCATCTCTTTGCTACTAAGTAGGATTATTTTAGCCCATCAAGTGCTGCAAAAAAATACCGAAGATCAAGTTAATCACTATTCTAGAATCAATTTTGTCTCTTAACATTAATTTAATGAAGAAGTAATAAAAATAACTTGAATTTCCAAAGAGTGTAAACAAGGAGTGGGAACGTTTTTTAATATTATAAAAATGAGCCATAAAAAAGATGTTTATAACTTATCCAGCATTTAAAAAAATATATACTTAGGTACTAAGACGAGCATGAGATAAATATCCCTATTTAAAATACACAGCCAAGGAACAAGCAGCTTTATTAAAACTTATCTTCATCTTCATGTTACATAATATTTGATCAAAAACATAATTATTAGTCAATAGGTATTCGATAGAGCCTGTTCACATCAACTTTGAGTTGTTTGTTGTTGTTCAAGAATGTTTTGAGCACACGTTCAAGTTTAGACAACTCTTGGAACCTGCTAACTATGTAATAATTACGATAATTTTGTTTAAGAAGTCGTGAAGAAGGTATAGCATATAAATTACTCCATATTTCTTTACCTAATATAAACAACAAAAGTTTTCATCTATATATGGGAAAAGCAGAACATGCTTGTCAAATTTTATAATAGATTATGTAGGTAAGATTAAGTAATATTTTCAAATAATCATCTTTATTGAGTTTCATATTTCATTACTTTTATAAGTATAATAAATGCTCGATCGATTTTACCAAAAAAGATTTTTAGAAGCTAGCAACATTTAAAATGGCAAGAGTTCTGAAAGGAATCGCTGATTGGTACGGTTGTTACCAAGCAATATTATACAGATTGAGTAAATATAACGGTGTTTTTTTGTATGTTTATGAAGAAGAGTCTTACATATTATGTACCAATACAAGTTATAAATAACAACATATAAAAAAACCACTTTAATTTAATTTTTACGGACTAACAGACAAGCAAAGTTTGACTATCATAGTTCTTCATGACTAGGTTCGTCGGTGATAAGACCATCGACAGCCATCTTGGAATATTTATCCAAGAAGTCGTTCCAGAACTTCTTGCGTTCTCCAAGAGGATTGGTCTTCATGCGGAGTAGCTTTGTGACGTGAAGGTAGTTGTTATCAGGCTCTTTGCTTATCGGCTTCCAAACAAAGCCTTTTAGGATTGGGTCGTCTTTTGACGGTGTGGGGTTCCTGAAAATAAAAAGTAAATTATTATTTGTGTAAAAGAAAATGAAGGGAAAGGATTATCGTCAAAGCAAGAATGAAGTATCTAAACTCTGTCACCTTTTTCTTGACTAGAACGAGAGCTAGAAAACTAAGGTAAATAGTATTAGAGTGTTTGATAGAATACACAATACAACAAAAAAACATCAAGAAATATTTTGTTAACTTGATGCATATTAGCATATTTTATTTGAGTTCCAATATGAATCACTTATTGAAAGTTATAACAAAGCCGTTCTTTCAGCCTTTTTTTAAAAAGAAAGAGTTACCTCGGCCCTAGCACGACTTCAGTAAGTAAAAGTCTGACACTCCTCTATCATTGGTTGGTCATTGGATGATTTCCTAGTCTAAAAAAAGCCATTTTTGCTGAGATACTTGATATTACTTATCAGTTAAGGAAATAACTGTTTCTTATTTACCTTGTTTTAGCGAAATTAGTCCACATTCGAACCATTCTCTTCATAACTTTAACTTCGTTCTGTTCACTTGCTAGCTTTAGGATATCATTATAACTCTTTATGATGCGAGAGCATACGAGCAAATAACATAGTTCATCTCCTACAGTAGCTCCATGGGGCCCTAAATTATATCTAGATATGGTAGAAATATATTGGCTGTTTTCATTCCACTGTCCTCTGAAGTCGAAGAGGTAATAGTAAACAGGGGATGATAAACTTTGTGCCAGTTTCTGTGCAGCTAAATCCACCGCATAGTTCTGAATAGAATCTCCAATGTATTCTGAGTACTCTAAAACGTTCCCGTAATGTAGCGATTTGTCCTCCAAATAAAATTTCACAATTTCTTTGCTAGCTTCCTTGTATTTAGAACTTTTGGTATTGAATCTAAATTCTGTTCTTATTGGGAACTGTAATATGTGTTTTTCTGTTTCGTCAGTCAGTAATCTGGGTTCAGCAATTAAGTTAGATGTAAGATCCAGACCTTCTCGTGAGTTGAATCCAATTATTATTGGCACGTCGTTGACAAATTTCCCTTTTTCTGGTAGAGTTGTGAGAATTCCATTTTCTAAATCACTCTCAATAGTAGGTGCAAAGGGAAAGGAACTAATCTGGTATTCATCAAGAGGTTCATTGTCTATGGTATCTATTTCAGCGCGGACAAGTACTTCGGCATCTATTTTTTGCAGCTCTTGTAACAATTCCTTGCTGTCGGCTGCTGTAATATTTAAAGCTCCTCCTAGTTGAAATGCCTTCTTTTTAGGATTATTATAAAAGTACATGGCCTCTAAAGAAGTTCCGCTTTGAAGTATAGCAGCTGAGAAAAGGCCTTTCGCTTTTTCTGAATATAATAATATATCAGCCAGTGCAGCGCCACCACGACTTCCCATCAAGGTTACTTTAGAAGGATCGCCACCAAACTTCTCTATATTATTTTTAATCCACTCAAGACCTAAAATGAAATCTCTCAAGCCATTATTGCCTTTAATGACACCATCCTCAGTAGTCAAGTATCCCAAAATAGCAAGTCGATGGCTTATTGTGACAACAATGACGCCTTCTTCAACTAAGAAATCTGGAGAATAGGTTTTGGTGCCATTGAACCATGTTCTGAATTGATCGTTGTAGTCAAACACGATGACTGGGGCTTTTCCTTTAACGTCTGGTGTGTAAACACTGATGTACAAGCAATCTTCGGAGCCAGATATACCGAAAGGTTCCTTGTTCCTCATTCTGGAGCTGAACTGCATGCATGTTGGCTTGTCCTCAAAGGCTTCCAAGTTGCCATTCCAACCATCATGCGGTTTTGGAGGCTGAAATAAGAATGGCCAGAATTTTAATTGAAGTTTATGCTTAATGTGATCTACTACCAAAATTAATCATTGGTCATTAATGTTTTATCATCCTATAAAAATATTAATACGGTTAAAGAAATATTTCATCAACGAAATCTGTACCATTGCTAATACAATTAAATTACATGCCGGAAAATCCAAGAATCATTCTGTTTTAATTTTCCATTATAACTGGAATTAAGTGTTCTCCAAAATATGTAAGTGCTTTTACAGGTTGGGTTACCCCCGGATTGTTTACAAATACCCTTACCTGGAATCTTAATTCTCCTGTTGGCGGTTCCGCAAAAGGTACACCTTTAAAGCTATAGAAATCTTGCTTTTTAAGTAAAGTCTTTTCTACTTTACCTAAAACAACGCCTTGTTTTAAACTTATCTCAATCGTATCATCACAAAAACACTGCTTTGTTATTAAAATTGTGAACAAAAATATTAACGTTCTCATTTTAATTGATTCTATGTAATTACTATCGATTCTTATAGCGAGTTATGAGTTAACACATCATATTTGTTGCCGATTCCGTTTACTAAGGCTGTAGATAACAAAAGGAGTACGTGTTCTTTGTGTTATCTCTCATTGATTGATAATTAATAAAACACCCGATAATGTGGATTTTCCTTAGTTACTTGGTTAAACCGTATTTGCTGTGTTTTCCTACAAACGTGCGGCTAACAAGCGCACGTCTATGCACAAGACGCACCGTTGCCGCACCGCAGCGCTCAGACACGAATCGTCCAATTTAAAAGAACCCCACAGCTACCTGTGTGTTCTTTAGCAATTATAATGAGATCGTAATTTGTTTATACCTTGTAAATTATGAAATAATTTTACAAATTAATGAAGTAGTAATTATTTCTTTATTGTTAGCTTTTTTAATTTCTTTATAAAAGTCCATCCGTGATTTTCATGCAATGTTTTAGAAATAAGTAAAATATTATCAAGAAAACCTTCATACACTTCAAGGGACTATGTTTGTTAGGTATTATGTTTCATTTGCCTAGCCTTTTCCTAAGGATATTGGGGTCGGCTTTCAATCTTACTGGTTCTAATCCTATCAGTCTAGTTATCTGGGCAACCCGATACCCCTTTATAAGAATAGTTGGTCAGATTTTCGGCTTCTAACAACGTAATGACAGCCTTCCGAAACACGTTTAAGTAAAACTTAGGATGGGTTTATATAATCGGATGTGCTCTATGTTACTGCTGGTTTAGTCCATCGAACATCACGATAATAAGGACTGACTAATTGTGCACAAAACTGGTTTGATAAACTCAAGTCACAACCAGAACATTGGGTACACTACTGGGTGGCAACGATGAGGATGAGTTTTTTGACGCTCTTTATTAGTTTTATATTATTATATTAGTCATAAGTTCTTTATGAACTTTGGGTTGAAATAATACGGACAACATATAAAAATAAAATTTAAATTATATTTTCATATTACATATTTACAGAGGTAAAACAGAATGTCCTAATCAGAGTTCATCTTTCACGTCTTTCACGACACCATTGACTGCTAGAGCCTTGTATTTGGCGAGGAAATTGTCCCAGAACTTGATCCTGTCTTCGTGAAGGTTCTTCTTCATCTGCAGCTCGTCGCTGATGACCAGGCAGTCCTTGTTCTCCTTGGTGGCTGGAGTCCAGGTGAAGTCGCTGCCGTCAGGGGTAGGGTTTCTAAAACGAAGGATAAATTATTACAGATCTTTGAAAGGTTTTGAATAAAGAAGTTGATAGAGGTTGAAGTTGGTTTTATTAGGTTTTTATGTAGGAAATAAATTTCAAAAAAAGTAAGTCATAGGCTAAAAATTTGGTGACAAGATAAGCCTACAGTTTGTACTTAATATTAATAAAGTTTAATAGTCAGAAAGTAGGGACAAGTTCATTTAAAAAATCGTGTAGCGTTTTGAAATTCTTTGGAGTATTTCATCAAAATACATCATATTTACTATCTTCTATCTCGTAAAGATTGTTCGTATTTTATTATTTCTTACAACTTACCCAGTTTTGGCAAAGTTGGTCCATAATTTAACCATGTTTCGTAAAACCTTAACTTCCTCAGTATCTTCATCTTCCAAAACTTTTTTGTATATCTTCCGAATTGGTTTACAAAAGAAGAGATAACAGAGTTCATCTCCAGGAGCAGCACCCCATGTGCCCTCCATCGTCATCGCTTCTTCTAGAATATCATTCTTCCTCATATTAAGTTCACCGCTATAGTCAAACGTGTAGTAATAAACAGAAGACCTAGATTCGTTGACATACTTTCGTACAGCATAATCTATGGGATAGAAGCTCATTATATCAGCGATGTAAGTCAGATATTCCCCAGGCTTACTAATTTTGATGTAGCCTTCGTCGAAATAAAATTCCTTTATTTCAGCAATAGCTTTGTGGTAGATATTCGAGTTCAGTTCAAAACGAAAGTCAGATCTCACTGGAATCACCACGAGGAAGTCCCTGTCGGCGAATGTTAAGTATTGTGGCTTGCGTAGATAACGTTCACTCATTTCGATACCTTCTCTAGAATTATAACCAATCATGACGGGGATATCTATGTCGAGTGGCCCGTCTTCTGGAAGGTGGGTGATGATTGCATCGGGGTGTTCTGGCTCAGCAACAGGTCCAAAAGGCACAGTTCCCATCTGTTTCTCCCTGCCTTCGTCGGCGCTAACGGAAAGTAGTTCAGCTGTTACAAGTTCATATGAAGACACATGTTGCAACTCTTGCAGTAGATTAGAGCTAGTAACTGCTGTTCTTTCCAGTTCTTTGGCAAGTGCTGTCGCCTTATCTTTCGGGTTAGTGGGCATGTATATAGGATTGAATGAAGTTCCACTCTGCAATATTGCTCGACTAAATAGTCCCTTAGCTTTCGGAGATTTCAGTAATATATCTATAATAGCTGCGCCGCCATCGACTCCCATAAGAGTAATTTTGTGCGGATCGCCACCAAACTTGTGCACATTTTGGTGCAACCATTTGAGAGCTAGAAGGACGTCTCTGATTCCATTATTTCCGGGCAGAGTGGTATCGTTAAAAGCTAGAAAACCCATTGAACCTATCCTGTGACTGATCGTGACAACTATTGTACCTTCATTGACAAAGAAATCGGGACCAAATTCTCTGGATGCATTATAACTTACTTTAAATAGTTCGTTATAAAGAAATACTATGACTGGCATGCTGGGATCTTCACCGTTTGGCAACTTTGGAGTGTGAACGCTTAGGTTTAAGCAATCGTCTTGTCCACTGAATCCATATTTCTTCAACAGTCTATTCGGGATGTTCATATGGGAGCACGGTTTCTTTTCCTTTTTAGCTTCTAGCACATTAGACCATCCTTCGTGGGGTTGTGGGGGCTGAAATGAAAAAAATAGAAAGATTAGATCCATACCCATTATTATCAAATCATTATGATTAGATATCAAAACTAGTATTATACAGCAGAAGAGTTTGTGTGAACGCGCTAATCTCAAGAACTACGGACGGAAACGAAAAATTCTTTAATGTGTGTATGTGTTTTAGTGTAAGAAAGTCCATTTATCATATAAGCTATAGGCTAATTTTCGTATATGGGTACTTCACACGGAAAGGAGATGAAACGGCTAGCGGAATCTAGTTCTTAATATGCATTTAATTTATTGTATATGTTTATTTCATTTCGTATTATATTAACAGTAATTATACATTTATATTTGAAGAAAAGAAAACTAAAATTATTATCTGAAGCAACAAAAAATATATGAGATATTTAAATATATAATTATAATTACACGTTATACTTCAAAATATTTGTATGAATTAAATAATAATGTATTAATTAGTTATAAGTTTCACACAATAGAAGATCTTTTCAAACGAATTTAGCTTTTATCTTATTTGTGGAATATACATACGAAGAACGTAAAGTAAGTAGAAAATATGTCGCAAATAACAGAATCCATAGTGGCCGAGTAGTCGCAATGTCGTCTGCGAATACCATTATAACTTTACAGATATAGTCCCAACTTTTATTACGAATATATAGAACTGAGGCTGGATAGATGCAGACGTAGTTTCGTTAATTTTATACTGTGATGCAGTAGGAATTCTGTTTATCACTTTAAACAAATTGAAAATATAAATAATGACTGTACATGAACAAAATCAAAAACGTAAAACATAAAGGTATACTAGCTTTCGCCAGCTACTGTACCCGCGTCCCGTGGTTCTCCACACACCCGGTAAACAAAGCAGCCTACAGCCTCTCTCGATAGATGAGCTATCTAACTACGTCGTTTCTGAGATTAGTATGTTTAAAAAAAAACAAAAAACTCTGTCATCATCCCCCTGTTTTGAATTGAAACTAAGGTTGGTTTCTAAAGATATATTAGTATCTAACCATCTATCTATAGAGCATTAATTATAAATTTCAAGTTTCTTACTTCAAAACAGTCACATTTATTAAACGACTTCCGAAAAAGGAGGAGGTCCTCAATTCGGTCGGTGTGTTTTCTTTTCCAAATATACGCTACGAAATAATTAAACCAAATCTTACCAAAAACCTAGTTTTTCCCGCCGGCGGCATTCCATAAGGAATTCCCATAAAAGAGTAATACTTTTCATCCTTCAAAATAGATTTCACTTCCAACCCCTCTACTTTCCCTGAACTAGTCTCGACTATGAGGTCGGCTGTGATTACTTTTATTGAAAACAACACAAAAATCACTAAACACGATTGTATTGCTTCCATCTTGGTGTGTTTTATTAATAATCATTATTTGTAGTATACAATCACCCATGCCGGTATAACTGACGTGTCCTATAGATAAATTATAACTTATCTTGGATTTTTTAAATTTTATCTTGTGCACGATAATGGCTTCTTAAGTACTTTGTGCTTATCGGGGTTTTAGTTGCTACTGAAATGTGACGAATGTAATATAGGATTGAATTATAAAATAAGGAAAACCGGTTTGCCCGAGTAACTGGGTTGAGGAGGTCAGATAGGCAGTCGCTCCTTGTAAAACACTGATAATCAGCTGCGTCCAGTTAGACTGGAAGCCGACCAACAAAATAGGGAAAGGACTAGGCAGATAAAGATGACAGGTAAAGCCCAAAAGCAGTACAACCCAAAAAAAAAAAATCATTTAAAACAATATTTAAAAACTGATATTTTGTTATGAACTATACAACTATTTGAAAGGGTGCTTCGATATAAAAAAGAAGTCACATTTTAAAGGTTTTTTTTTTCATAAAGCGACGTTCTGATTAATTTTATATTCCTTCAAATTCCTTCTATAATCATCTTCGTTCCCTTTAATTTCCGCTCCAATAATTTCTTTGGACCGACTCAAAGGTCTTGCCTTACCTTGATGCAAGATTGAAACCAAAAAAAAATATCTCATGAATTAATATCATGGCTGAAATAATTTTAAAAATATTATCGGCATTTTACGTCGTGTTGATTTGTATTCCGCTTCGTAAGCAACACAGTTTGAGGGTTAGGAGGAGAGGTAAATGAACTGTGTGACTTTCTCCTTATAATGATTTTTTTTAAGTTTATCTAGTAATCTAATAGTATTATTATGGTATCCAAGTTAAATGAAGGGACCTCTTTTCCATATTTTGGAAGAATAGGCAAGCTTTTTGTAATTATTTTTTTTTGTAATTTCAGCATGAGGAAAACCTTGTGAGCAAAATTGTATCTAATAGGCTTATGAAGACTGAAAATTCCAATTATTAAATTGAAAAAAATTAAAAATACTTTAATCAAGCTATTGTACTTAAATAAAACAATACAAGGTAATTATAATTCATCTTTTTTATTACCAGATTCAGAGACAATACCATCGACGGCTAACTTTTGCCATTTGTCTATGAATTGGTCCCAGAAATTAAAACGTTTTTTGTATAAATTTTTCTGTATTTCCATCTGGTTGTCTATGAGGAGATACTCCTTCGATTCCATGGTGTATGGAGGCCACTTCAGGCCTGCTAGTACTTCATCGTTATCTGGCGTTGGGTTCCTGAAAGATATAATAGGGTAGTTGACAAGTTTCAGTCAAATTCACTACTTTAATTTACTGACAAAAACGGTTACATTCTTATCAATTTGTATGAAAGTAAGAACTGTGACGTCACAGTTCATTTTACTTAAACTATCATAAAGAATACCCATAGCTTTTTTCTTTAAAACGATAACTGAAAGTGACATTATTTTAAGATGCTTTACCAAACTGATGTCTGAAAGGATTTTATTTTTGACTTAGTCAAGTACCCAGAATGAACTATGTGTGTGGAGTTTAGGTATAACATGAAAATTATTATTTAGTTACTCATTTTTTTTTCTGGATTGTTGTATTACAAACTTGCTCTATTGTACTGTTGTATAATACGAGTATTACTAGCTTCTGCCAGCGGTTTCAACCGCATCTCACACGGAATCTCTCGGAATATTTTTTCTAATTGGAGAGGTTAACGCGTTCAAGCAAACAAGTACTTCAATGTCATATAATCTTACATTTTGGTCGCGTCAGATCATTTTTGTTAACCGGCTTCTCGAGTTTTTGTGGCATTTTAGCCGAATTCTTCGGGCTAAGGTTTTGTTGATTATACTTACCCGTATTTAGCAAAATTGGTCCATAGTTTGATCATTTTCTTTTGAATTATTCTTTCCTCTGCTTGTGTTTCTTCAATTTTTAAATAGTCTTTTACTAGACTAGGACATTTGAATAGGTAACACATTTCATCTCCCGAAGCCGTCCCCCAGGTGCCGTCTTCTATTGATGAGTGTTTCATCAAATTGTGCTTATTCTCATTCAGCTTGCTTATGTAATCGAAATGATAATAGTAAACTGGTTTTAACGATCTTTCAGAATATACTCTAGCAGTATAGTCTACAGCATAGTTAGTTGTAACATCACCAATATACGTCACTAGATCAGGAACTCCTTTTAATGTAACTTCACCATCCTTGAAATAAAGGTCTCTGATTTCCTGAGCAGCTTCATCGTACACATCTTTGAGAGGATCAAAACTAAATTTCAAACGCAGAGGTAGTAAAAGTGGAAAGTCCTTTTTGAGGAAGCTTATGTATCTCGGTTCTATTAGATATTGGAGCATAGGTTCCAAGCCTTCCCTAGAGTTCGAACCTATCATTATAGGTTTGTCAATCTTTTCAGTTGAATGTTCTGGATACACGGTAATCAGTCCATCTGGATAATCTTCAACAATAGGACTGAATGCTATTACACTTTTCTGTGTTTCTTTAAAATAATCGCTTGGACTCGCGTGCAAATCTCTTGAAAGTATATCAGGTGCAGAAATCCTCTGTAAATCTTTTAGAAGCTTGATATCGTTAGTGGTTGTGATATTCATCATTTCTCCAAGTCTAAACGCCCTGTCCCTCACTTTCTCTTGCAAGTACGCTGAAGACCAAGATGTACCACTCTGGAGTATGGCTCCACTGAAAAGATCCTTGGCTTTCGAGTGAAGGAGTAAATCGACAGCAGCAGCTCCACCTTGCAGTCCCATGAGAGTGATTCTGTCCGAATCGCCACCAAACTGTTCTATGTTGTCTCGAACCCACTCCAAGCCTTCAACTATGTCTTTCAAACCTGAATTTCCGGGTAAAAGTTCATTTTCCAATGACAGAAATCCCATCGCTGATAAACGATGGCTTATTGTAACTACCACCACATCCTCTTCTATAAAGAAGTCTGCAGCGTAATCTTTGGTCTTGTTATAAGAATTTTGGAAATGTTCGTTGAAGATGAACACTATTACTGCTCGTGCCTTTTTATCAATAGCGGGCGTGAATACGTCCAGATATAGGCAATCTTCGACCCCGTACCACCCTAAAGGCTGTCCTTTCTTAACGTCGTTGTTGAATTGAATGCATGCGCGTTTTTCTTTAGTAGCTGTCAGCGTTTCGTCCCAAGGGTCGACGGGTTGAGGTGCCTGGAAAATATGTGATACGCCATTGTTATATTTCTTTTCTCTGACATAAAACCTTTTTCGGGGTAGTTCATGTGAATGCTTATTGTGTAGATTCGTTTGTGTTGTTAAGGGAATTTGATTGACTGATTTTTGTACCTGTGTTTACCTACGGGTGCTTTGATATTTTTTTTTATAATTTCAATATTATATTCGGTGACTGATAATAGGATGGCTATTTTGAGATGATCATAATTATATTTAAATAAAACATAATTATATAAAATACCAAAATCCACATCATAGACATCTCATAGACAGTATGTATTTCTTTTTCTTAAACCTAGCGATGAATACTAGTTTAATTTAAATTTTTGTCAGTACTAACTTACCAAAAATCGTAGATCGCCGATTGGAGGCTGGGCATATGGAATCCCCATAAATCCGTAATAATCCACATTTTTTATTAGCGTTTTCAAAACTTTTCCCAATATTGGCCCATTACTTGTTTCTACTACAGGTTTATCGTCACACACTGTTAGACTTACACTTAACACAAGAAAACTAAAAATATTAATTAAATTAAAACGCATTGTCGCATATTTATGTCAACCTACATTAATGGAATGATCAATCGTAACTATAACTACACAGGTGAACGATATCGGGTTATCAAGCCGTGTTTTTATCTTTATTATGCTCATAAAACACCGGTAAATTAGAAGGTGTTTAATAATAATTGGTGAAAAATAGATAGTAATTTCGGTGACGTGGTAAAAATAAAAGAAAATTATGAATGGGCAATAAAGTTGTGGTGGCGTAGTGGGTAAAGAGCCGACCTCTCAAGTATGAGTGCGTGGGTTCTATTCCAGATCGGTAAGTACCAATGCGACTTTTCTAAGTTTGTATGTACTTTCTAAGTATATCTTGGACACCAATGACTGTTTCGGATGGCACGTTAAACTGAAGGTCCCGGCTGTCATTGAACATACTTGGCAGTCGTTTCGGGTAGTTAGAATCCAGTAAATCTGACGCCAGTTCAACCAAGGGGTATTGTGTTGCCCGGGTAACTGGATTGAGGAGGTCAGATAGGCAGTCGCTCATTGTAAAACACTGGTACTCAGCTAAATCGAGTTAGACTGGAAGCCGACCCCAAGATAGTTGGGAAGAGGCTCGGGAGATGATACAACATTATTTGTTCGATGCTTTTAAAGTAGCATTAACAATAGTTACAGTAAATGATAATCAAAATGAAATCATTACTTAGATTAGAATTGCAGTTTAATAAAGTGCAACGGACCCATAAGCCACTATGTCTAGAAGCCAAGGAAAATATCAGACATCAAGTAAATTTTGGGCAAGTGAAATTCAAGAGCGGGAATATATTAGTCATGTAAATCTACATGATACAAAGTAACCTTCAGAATGAATGCTTATTTAGTAACAGTTTCATATATTATGAAAACATTTTCACGGCTTTTAATAGTGTTTTTAATGACGTGTCCTTTAAACTCGCTTACATTTCGTACAGTGATAGTATTTAGTATAACTTGAACGTTCAATCTCATAGCCATTACTTAAATTGAATTTAAAATGAGTTTTAGTATCATTCTCTTCTTCTGTTCTATGTCGTTTTGTTACTCAAGCAGTGATGAAGTGTATGTTATTAAAACGAATGGGACGAAAATTGTTGGAAGGAAGTTGTTTACAATTTTTGAAGATAAACCTTTTGCAGTGTTTTGGAAGATACCCTATGCAGCCCCTCCTATTGGACAGTTACGGTTCAAGGTATATTCTTAATTTTTAAAGGTAAATGCAGTTGCTTTCGAGTCTTTTACAACACCATGTTTCGAAACTTCTTTTTCACTTTTTCTTTTAGCTTTTGAATAGGATGGTAGAATACCTAGTTTCTCAGTTGCAATATATTAAACCATAGGTATCTTATTTTCAGCCACCCGATCCGCTTCGTTGGCTAGACAAACCTATTTACAACTACAGCATCCCATATAAAGAGAGTTGTTCATCTGGATACACTGAAGATTGTTTATATCTATCCATTTATGCCCCTATCGTTAAACATACATTCCACTTCCCCGTTATTGTATGGATCCATGAGAATGGGTATAAACACAGCCCAGACTTTCTTATAGACGAAGAAATCATTGTTGTGGCGGTCTCTTTTCGAAATTCCATTTTCGGTTTCCTTAATACTGGCGACAACTTTGCTGGAGGCAATATGGGAGCTAAGGATGTTCTAACAGCGCTCCGATGGATCAGAGATAATATTAGCCATTTTGGAGGTGATTTAAACAAGGTGACTGTATTTGGATCTGAGTCTACAGCTCCCTTAGTTGCATCACTGCTAGTGTCTGCTGCAGGCGAAGATTTATTCCACAGAGTCATTATTCAAGGTGGCAGTGCATTGTCCCCGGCTGATTACAGAAACTATAATTTCGAAATCATGAATAAATTGTATTGGAATCTGAATGGTCCGTTTGAAAAGTTTAATCGAACAAAATTGTACGAACTTCTTTCAAAGAGTTCTACAAAGAAATTATTAGCGGCCAGCTATGATCTTTTTGATAGCACTGAAGTAAGGGACAGTCAGAGGCTTATTAATTCATTTCCTCTTACCGTTGAACTATCAGGAAAAGGCGCTTTCATGAACAAATTTCCTTTAGAAGTGTATAACCGAAAAATTACAAATAATGCCGTGGAAGTTATGATAGGATACACCAACTTAGATTCCCTTCACAAACTGGATGGTTTCGTGCGAAACAGGAAACTTCTTAAGTATTTAAATTATAACTTTCAGTATTTATTGCCCTTCGAAGGGAGGAGAGACGAATACGGGTCGAAACTGTACAAGAAGATAAGGAAGAAAATAATGGATTTCTATTTCGTTAATGGGACGGTCGGGGAGAGGAGTCTGCGGCGGTTCGCGAAGTATATGTCGGACCAAGTGATTTATCCGTTACTCCGGCAGGCGACCTTGCACAGTCAAGTGTCATGTAATAATGTTTACCTGTATCGGTTCGCGTACCGAGGGTCCTTCAGCCTCGTGTGGAACACGGTACTCCGCAATTTAAATCTCAACGGAGCGACATCTGGTGATGAAATCTGTTACCAATTTAAATGTAAATCTTATCGTACTGCGTATAATGCGGCGGAGACTTCAAATGAGAGACTCTTTATTAAGAGAATTGCGAGGATATTGGGGAATTTTGCTAAATACGGGTAAGGTTAACGCAGATTAAATATTTGCACTTTTCTTCTAGTTAATGAATTTTAATTGAAATGGTTGAGGTTTAACCGGGAGTTATTTTCTAATTGTTTTGTCAGTTTACGGTAAGCTTGCTTTGATGGTATTAAAAGATTGTAAAGTTAAACGTTACCTGAGCGCTTAGGTATTTTGTGCGGACTTTCACTTGGTATTTTGAAATTAGAATTTGTTTGTATTATTTTACAAAAGGAGCTTATAAATTTGTTTTAGGTAGACTTCTCGGTAGATCAACTACATTAATCTAAATGCATAATTGTTGTGATATTATTAGTAAAACCAAGTATTAATTTATGGATAGATATTTTTGAGCAATCAAAACCTATAGAAAAGTTTGTCGGTCCAATATTATTAATAAACATTACATTTATTAAATCAATTACGATTAAGAAATTAAAGAAAATTTTATTCGCGTATTTGTTATTTCTTTGTAATGCGAGACACTCTTATCGGACAGCATAATTCTCTAATCATCTAACAATTGTCAAAAAAAAATTATCAATTTTATATTACTTTCAGAAACCCTACTCCTCAACCTTCGGATGACGTGCTACAAGACCTGCAATGGCTACCTCTGAATTCAGCTAAGAGCGTCAGACTCTTGAATATGGGCCCTGAGCTGAAGATGATAAAACTTCCAGAAGCGAAGAGAATGGAGTTTTGGACGCAACTACGAAATGAATTCTTTCCAGACAGAGGAATTAATGATGAGCTGTAATGTGTGTAAGATTATCAAGGTTTTATATAATAACAAGCAGTTCCGCGCAGCTTTTCCTGCGTCCCCAGGGAACCTTTCCCTGTACCTGGATAAAACATAGTCTATGTTCACCGGGGATAGTGTAGATTCCCAACAGTGAAAGAATTCTTCAAATCTGTCAAGTAGTATTGGAGCATCTTCAATTAAAACAAATAATTAAATGTTGTATTTGTATAATGTTAGTACATTTATATATTTTTAAAAAGTTTTTATTTTCAAATGCATTTTCATTATTATGATCAACTCCAAGTAGTTCAACTCTTTTGATGAAGATCAATAAAATTTAAAACTTATATTTTTTAGTTATCTACTTGAAAAGTACAGACGCCAGCACATGAAGCTATCCGAAACTCTCAAATCAGCTTTGAACCATATCCTTCAGCGATAAAGTTAAAAAAATATTAAGGAAAACTGATTGTAGTAGCCTGATATGCTTGCGTCTGTATAATGCATCAGAAAGGGCTCTTACGCCAAAAGTTGCACTTAATTTCGACTTTCAGTAAGAAACAAATAACTAAACTCACATTTACAACAGTCAGTTAATAAACCCGAATTAATAACAGCAATGAAATAAAAGTTATTGGATTTAGCTAATGTGTTATTTAACGCGCCAATAACAGAAGTTGTACAGTTATGAACACCTACAGCTTATAGTCAACTCGTAATTAAATCGGAGTGCTCCCAAATGATTTTATATGAGTACTGTCGAGTGGAACAGTGATGATATTATTTTGTTCGCATCTATCTTTTTTAATTTAGAGTCCCACAGGAGAAGATGATTGTTTTAATGGAAAAATAACTCTTTACTTGTTTGGCAAATGAGAATTTGTTTGAATTGCTATGTTTGTTTGATTGCGTGCCATTCTTCCATTGGCTAATATTATTGAACTTATCCTTATTAATATTACAAATGCGAAAGTAAATCTGTCTGTTTGTCTCTCGCGCTTTTACGATAAAACTACTAAACCGACTTGAATGAAATTTGATACATAGCTAGTCTAGAGCTTGAGAAAGGGTATAGGCTTCTTTCCGTGCGGGAATGAATTCCCTCAAAGATTGGGGAACAGCTAGTATTATATGAATGTAGATGGTTAATGTAAAAGACTTAACATTTGAGGAGGAAGGCATAGGATGCGCTCCGCGACGTTATCTTCCTAGAAACGCAAGAAAATAAATTTGAGCTAAAATGCATTCTCGAGGCTTATACTCTAAGAATGTGTACATTGCCACTTTTGGTTATGAATAGTGCAACTCATAGTATTATAGATGTGTGTGTTCAGAAGGGCAGATAAGACCAAGATGGAAAGTAACGGATATGAGTTTTTCTTCTTTGTATGTTCACAGGGATTTATTATTTAAGGTTAAATATAGCAAAATAGAGACGAAAATAAAAGCACTGGGCTTCGGGTTGTTCGCAAGAGTTACCGTGGCCCTGGCACACTGGGACCTCCAGAATGAAACATAGTTCGTTTTAGTCAATAAGAGTCTAACACTCCCTCCAGCTGCACCCTCAGCGGGAGGGGTTATTTGATGGTTTTTCACGACAAAAAGGTTAGCATAAATAGAGAAAAATGAAAGGCACCGAGCTGCGGGTTGTTCGTTGACCTAGCACACCGGGACCTCCAGAAGGAACATAGTGGGTTTTAGTCAGTGAAAGTCTAACACTCCAGCTGCACCAAAAAAGTTTAAATATATCATTACCTTCAGTCCCCTTTCTTACGATTCATTTTACGCTAAAACCACAGATATGAATCGATTTCTATGCATTTTTTTCTCACAATACATTGTCGTATGCAACTGTACCAGCCGTGCAGTACACTAAAACTAGGTCACAGACGGCATATGTGTAATATCAGATATCATTTTAAATGTGTCCGGTCGCTCGCATTGAAATTTAAGAGCGTTTGTTTGTTCAGCCAAATTCAGTTCGTTTGCGGCGAATTGTAAGAATGTACTTGGATCTTTTATGGACGCAGTTTTGAAGGGATTTTGAATGATGGTGAAGTGTTTCTGTGATATTTTTTTTTATTGGATCATATACATATTATATTATAAACATTATTATGCTTAATTAACTATCTGTTTAGATGAAACTGTGGAAAATGTTTTTAATGAAAAAATAAAAATACAATGGGTTTTTATTGCCTTTGATTTACAAAAACATTAGATACACAAGATAACTTTAAGTCATACCTACGTTTTTTTTTGTAATACAAGAGATTGTCCCATTTGTCTTTTGTTTTTATGAAGTTGTAGTTTTTTCAGCAGTTAATAGACTTCGAGGTCTACACAGACCATAGCCACCTATCAGGGGTACCTGTCAGGGGGTCGCAACCCACAGGTTGAGAAACACTGGGTTAGTGTATAGTACAAAATTGATTTCACGATCGAGGCATTTGTGGTATTATTAATGATACGGTGATACGCAACATTATTGAGCGTTAAAAATGTTAAAGCCTGAAATCACCAACCCGCATTGAGCAAGCGTGGCGATTAACGCTCAATCGTGTTCTATGTGAGAGGAGGCCTGTGTCCAGCAGTGCTGTTTTGCAGCAAGTTTGAATAAATGATTTTAAGTTTTGAGATTTTTGGGTTTTGAATAGGTTCGATCTCTATTCAGACTTAAGGGACGAAGGAATGAATCACATAAAGGTCACTACTCAACTCAGTATAACACGTTAAAAGGATTTGGTTACCACGCCTATATTTATCACTGATCCATGTTACCCATGGTCTGGGTTTCTCAAAGTTTTTACACATTTAATTCTGAATGCTTAGGGGATGCTAATAAGTAAATATGAATTTTGCTTTTAAATGTTACCGTTTATACTTAATAAAAAAAAGTATGGCAATCATGTTTTCGGTGAAATTACACCGTTGGTCTGGTGGTCGCAAGCGTGTCTGCTGTGAACAGGATCTATTCGGGTTCGATTCCAAGAAGAAGTGAATTTTTGTAAATAAAAATATCAGTCTAGTCAGTATCATATATTATGGGTGATTAAAACACGTTCAAAATTACGCGACATATAAAGTCATCTAAACTAAAAATGGAGGTAGTATTGATTAGATACATGTTGTACTTTATTTGAAATCGTTCCGTTTTGCTTCGATAATAATAATTGAACAGAGAAATCGAAACCTTTAGCACATCCCTAGCTTTCGCAACAACCGCTGTTAGGTATAATAAAATCCGTATTATTAGCGATTGTGCATTGAGCCGTAAAGGAAAACTCGATTTCATAACACCGCCTCTTTGAGCACCGCTGTCCAATATCAAAGATTCGCTCCCACAAATAATAAAGTATCGGGGAACTGGAAAAAATAGCGAGTCATCGCATCAGATAAATCATATTATCGTTATACTGCTTAGAACATTTAATCAACTGGATTCGCCATGAGCACAAATCTCTAGGTATGCGAAAAAGTTAAGTCAAGTTATAAAGGTCGCTGAAATACGCTGGATGCTGGTCGCTTCCAACCGTTTTATGTGGAGATCTATGGCCTATGTTCAGCAGTAGACGTCCTATGGCTGAGATGATGATGATGATGAAGCCAAGTTAGTCATTTGAGTGAGCTGAGGTTACGCAAGAAATAGTGATAGCACATTCATATCTTTTCAATCTCATCTTATCGAAAACATGGACAAACACAAGCATAAACTTCCCTCACACAAGTACATATATCCAACGGTCTCGTATCTTTGGCAGATTGAAAGGCATGGCATCGGCGCGGCGTCTCCGGATGGTTAAATTCTCTAAGCTACACTGTGGTTACAGGGAACAGGGGTGTGGTGGAGAAGACTTGTTTATTTTGTTTGTTAAGAATTATACAGAGTTTGTGGTTGTAAGTCTTATTGTCTTGAAAGTTTTTATTTGATGGTCTTGTAAGAAAGTGGGATGAGTAAATGTAACTTGCGATATACATAGCTTTTTTACTAAAATAATAAAATAATTTATATGCGTATAATATTGAGGTTTAAATGGATGAATGTGGTAGGACTTCGACTATACAGTAACTTTTGTAGTTAGAGAATTTAGCCACGACCTATAGCGTGGCTGACAGATTTGATTCCCGCATAAGTCAAACATTTGTGTGCATAAACATGGGTGTTTGATTTAATCTGGGTGTTTATATGTATGTATTTTTGTATTTATCTGTATATAGTTTTCAAAAAAGTATTTAAGTACGTTTATCAGTTTTCTAGTACATCAGGTCAACCTAGATCCGAATCTGTCAAAATTCCAATCGAATATTAACCTTTCCGTATTGTGATAAAGTTGAAAATCTATTAAAGAAATTTGACGAGTGAGGTAGGTTGATGTCCTGGCGTCTGTACCAGCTCTGTCTAGCTTCGGACTGTCGCCTATATTAAAAAAAACGTTGGTATTTCAACACTTATGAGTTGTTCATCGCCGCTATAATTATTCTATAAGTTGTTCCACTGCAGAGAAGTCTTCCCAGCTTCCTTTAACATAAAGTTTTTGCTGAAAGCTAACGGAGAGTTAAGAAACTCCTTTTCTGTAACCCGTTAACACTAGGTCAACGTGAACAGACTACTTATAAAATAAATCGAAGTAAATAAACAGGGGAACGTGTTTATTTCGAGGCAAGACGTACTAAATAGCGATGTTGTGATCTGAAACACGTACCGGCTTGGGTTTAAAGTATATGAACTATGTTCCAAGTCGGTATTTTACTATTTTTCCTATATTTCTATATACCTACTTAGGTTAACTCGTTGGTCGGTTGGTCATAAAACGTGACTGTCTCGGACGGTCTCGAGTTCGATACCCAGGTTTATTTATTCAAAGGGGTCGAGTTATACGATATGGGATCGGTTTCATTGTCATCGTTGAGATAGGGATAAACTGTGAAGATTATTTTGATAAATACTACGCGATTAGAACTTTCTTGTCCAGAACAACGTCCCACGTCCCGGTAGATGCCTGTCTCCGTCTCCAGGGCGCCTATCTTCATGCCAGATTTCATCTCAAAAATTCAGCAGTTATAGCGTGAAAATAGTAACGAATAAATAAACAAACTCACTGTCAGACTTATAATGGGGTAGTTGACAACTAGTCAAATTCATGAATTTTATTGGACTGTCAAAAACGGTTACTTTCTATGCAATTTGTATGAAAGTTAGAATTATGACGTCACAATTTTTTTACACCAATATACTTTCCTTCAAAACGATAAATGAAATTAACTATTATTTTAAGATTCTTCACCAAATTAAAATCATATAGGATTTCATTGTTGACCTAGTTAACTACCCAATTGGAGTACAGCTTGTCTTCTTAAGTCGCTTCCTCAATTTGGATTTTCATTTTAGCAATATTATTTCGTTCCTACAACACGATAGAGCATCTTCTAGTTATTTGCTACGAACCGTCCATGAATAGACCAAATTCAAACCTTATTTACCATTTAGTAAACTCCTGATCGCTTCTACACTAGGACTTGCACAACTAATAATGCACTTTGCATTGAACCTCCGTCCTCCGAGCAGAGCCGAGTGAAGTAAGTTGTCGAAGTTTGGCATTCGGAACTGTTCGTGCACGTTCGGAGACCGCTCGATAAAGTGCAAACATTTAAGTTTCAGTTTTAAGTTGCGAAGTAATTAGGTCTGCGATAGCCGCTGTATAGTCAAGGGGAGTTCTGTAGTGGTACATATTTAAATTTTTGACAGATTTCTGACTTGGCGATTGAATGCTAGTGTTTTTACAGATAACTTTCAATTTATGTGGATAGGACTATATATGGAAGGTATAGGATAGAAAATGGAAAACTTCCTTTTGGACTAGTTCTTTTTTACTTCAGTGTTTATTAAGTTGTTAGTCTGTTTTAGCCTTGTTTCTATGTATGTATGTGCGAAATTTACCACTAGCATTTTCTATGGTCGCACCGTACTTTTAAAAGCTTGAGAACTGAAATCTAGTTGCTAGTTGCTAGTAGCTGAATGTTATAGTTTGTGTATCACTAGTAGGTATGTGTACAATAGCGTGTTTTCTTAGGCTTATGCTATTTAAATATCTTCTTCTTTTAAACCGTAACGAAATTAAGTGTAAATTTTTCTAGCAAACCTTGGGGAGGCTAGAAGATTTTTCAGAATGATTCTTTATCTTAAGACTTCAAATAAGCTGATTGAATATGATGTTGATGTTATCTAGGTATCACAATTATTTTTGTTCTTCATTAAAAAATGTTGATCATATTTGGAAGGACGAAATCGGACAAATACATTTGAGAGTTTTTCGGCTTTTCAGATGTGTATGTATCTATTTCCGCGTCAAAAACAGATTACAAATTGATTTTGCCCGACAAAGGTGTTTGTTAGCTTCCCAGCGGCCATTTGAAGCGTGGTTTATCGAGTGTCCGGTACTTTAATGACGGGCTGTACGTATAGACACGTCGGTGTTAGCTGACACTGGACACTGGACACCGGACAGTGGACACTCTGCGAGTGGTTAGCTGTCGGAACGCCTTCCGCGCGTTGATCAAAGCACGGTTGAAAGCTGAACAGGGCTGGCAGTAACGATATTTTAAATTTATTATAATAAGCTTTATTAATTGAAAAATGTACCTAGGTATAAATATATTTCTGTGTGAGAGTGTCTTTACCGTCAGTATTTTGTAGTTTTGGTATTAGCTAATTAAAGGCGTTTCAGATTTATTGCACGTTTTGTTCCTTTTAGTGTTTATGTAACTTATATACAGCAATAACCTTGTACAATAAGTATCATCATCTCCCGAGCCCTTTCCCAACTATGTTGGGGTCGGCTTCCAGTCTAACCAGATTCAGCTGAGTAATTGTGTTTTACAAGGAGCGACTGCCCACCTGACCTCCTCAACCCAGTTACGCGGGCACCCAATACCCCTTGTACATTAAGTATAATGATTTAAATATTGCCATTAATTAAAATTACTTAGTAAGACCTTATCATACCCTCCTAGACATTCTCTGCATTATATCATAAAGAGCACCACAAATAAGACTGCACATCAAAATGAGATATATAAACAGTTCTTCAGCAATAACGATGGCAGTAATAAAGAATGAGTAACGTTAAGTGGCAACCCTGAGGCATCAAACACAGCTGGATAGTGGAGGCGTGTGGCGCCTGTCGGCAATATACTGTGTGTGTCGAACTGTTGGGCCATTGCAGCAGCGGGGATGTTAGGAACGATAGCATTATTAACTGAACACTGATGAGCCGACGGTTTGATCGAGCTTCTAATCAGTAATATGTATAGTACAGCATTATATATACGCCAATATAATATGGTATGGTGCTATCAAAATTGATATTTCGCGAACAAAACAGGTGTTTGCAAGTCCACTGATATGTTCAAGCACGAAGATTGCAGTTGTATAAGCTTATGTATATTACAGAAAATGTCATTAGAATCCGCTTCTATGTTAATAATAATGGCGTCCAGACCGATTGTCGGCCGTAGCGATCGTTCTCTGTAAGGAAAACAACCAGCAGACTTAGCATGGCAACCGTAGAAACAAGTTTTGTCTACCGGAGATTGGACATAATGACAGAAAAGTGACAGTAAGATTTATTTTCTTCGACATTCGTCTCCAAGTAATTATATGCGAGTGGACAGGTCGCGCCATGCTCGGGCAGAAGACATGTTGACATTGACAATACTTTGTCTTTTCTTGACAGAATAGATATAAAATCACCATGCTAAGCCTGCTGCTCTGCAGGACTATTATAAACAACAATGTGCGCTGACGCAGTACACTCTCTATTCCCTTACTCTCCTAGCCTGATGAGATGGCAATACGACATCACCGGAGAGAGATCAGGAGGAACTTCCAAACTCCGGGCTGCTTTATTTGTGGTTAAACCCACTTTCATCTCTACTAATACTGGTATTAAAAGGTATCCTTGGGTGTTGTAGTAGTTATTAGCGATTTATTCTTGTTGGCAATTAATACCCGCTGTCTTCCTAGCCGCTCTCAAAACGTTACAGTAATAATATAAATAATGTTCTGTGCTGTGTTTAGTAGGCGGCCAGTAGTCGGGTCGTGAACATGGCTATAAATCCTGCTAGCCAACCCCTAGCGTCTCATTGCCTTAGTAATGGAGTGCCGGACAAACCATGGTGGAAGAAATTTGAAATATTGCACTCTTGTATTTAAGTGCTTGATAATATGATAAACTTAATCAAAACCGACAAATTATCAGAAGAATATGTTCGGTAATCAGGCACTTGGCACGGCAAGCGTTACTTTTCCGGGAACGGAAGTTAACTAGTTAACTAATTAATTGAAACAAAATATGCTGCTCGTAATAGATGAAACTTTAACTTTGTTTTCTTTTGAGCGCGCTAATCTCAGGAACTAGTGGACCGATTTGAAAAAATATTACCGTGTGAGATAGGCTATTTATCGAAAAGGACTATTAAAGACTTTTTGTCCAGGTGCGCGGAATAGTTCCCACGAGAAGCTAGTGAAATTGCTGGTAGAAATAGTTCAAATATTTTATAAATCTTTTTTCTTTTGGTGAGAAAACTCCCAAAGGTTTTCAAATAAAGTAATTAATTTTCAAATATAAAGGAATAGTAACTGGAACATTTTTACAAGACTTGACTTAAAATATATTAATTAAAAGCGATATCTAAAAAATATATTGCTCGAAGATAAAACCGACATCAAAGTTCAAGCAAAAAGGGGTGATTCTTCATCTTCATTTGTAGGGTTCGGGGTCACGGAGTAGACAGTAAATGGAGTTTTCAAATCCCTTTTTACCATTTAATTGCACAACGGATAATAATTCTATAAGACCACCATGTGTGTATATACGTAATACTTCATTTTGGAGTTTCATTCAGTTACAAATTTATTTATATCACAGGCAGTTTTTCTGTTTTTAAAAAATACTTTTAATGTAGAAAATGTACATAGATTTAGATCGACAAAATCGTTTTCATCCCAGAAAACGTTTAGTGTGACAATTACAATTAACAGTGTTACGTTTACAATAACAAATGTAACTCCATCGACTATTTACTCTGTGTTCCATATAAATTACGGACAGGGATTAAGCTGGGGTACACGGCACATTTGAGCCGCCCAGATAAAGCATTGTCATAATTATCTGCGGTGAGAACCAGCCTTACACAAAGCATAACTGACATGAATAATTATAATATATTAGGCTTGATAAATTGTCATGTGGAGATAAAGGTTCCTAAATTGTAAGTACAGAAATTTAAGGGGTCGAGGGCTGGATTAGGACACGTCAAAGTGAGCCACTATTAAAATGGGATGCTGCTGGAACATTAGAATAAATAATTTAGATCATTCTCTAAAATGTGCAATTTATGGTAATTTTTAAGTATTTTTATATAGGGTTTCAAATGGTAATATATGAAACCTCTGACACAGCAATGCTCTGTTAAAAACTCACAAAGCGATTTCGGCCCGACCCGGGAATCGAACCCGCGCCTTGCGACTACTAGACCAAAGGTTAGGAGGCAGTGTATAGTTTATTTATAGTATATATTTATTATTATAGTTTAGTCGAATGTCGGATGGAAATACCATACGAAAACCTCTAGGAATCTGTAGGTATATTAAACAAGCATGGTTGACCATGAGCCGGCTTCCGAACGATTTACAGCCCGCCCGATAACCTAGCAATGTACAGCATATTAGGCTTTATCTCGCTTTGTACGCAGACTCATCTTTAATCGTCTATTATGAACTCTGGGATGTTGCTAGCTGGCTTTACATTCGGTGTGTTTGATGGTTTCAGCGCTGGCAAAAGCCCTATTATCAATGTAGTAGAATATGCTCGCTGAAAGCGGATCATATAGCGGATAAAGAATTCAGACTTTTAAATGGACTAGGTTTCCTAAAAATGCTATAGCTTACCTTAATCTAGAGGTGAGTCATAAAGATACCTTGTGTTTGAAACCAAGGCCTTGACAATGTGACGTTTTTAAAGATTACACTTTGTCAATAGGGAACTAGTCAAATTTAATACTTTTTTAGAACTGTCAAAAACGGTTACTCTCTATGCAATTTGTATGAAAACACCACATATGACGTCACAGATTTTTCGTATCAAGCCGTATACTTATTTCGATTAAATTATCAATAAAAAAATAAAAACAAAATTAAACTGACATTATTTTAAGATGCTTTACAAAATGAATACGATAAAGTATTTTATTTATGACCTAGTCCGCATCCCAATTGACTTAAAAAAAACATGATGATGGTTTTAAGTTAGATTAAGGCTCAATCCTTATCTTTGTAAGAGGCCTGTGCCAAGCAGTGGGACGATAAAAGGGCTGTGATGATGAATGGCGTATTCCTAATCTCTACACTGTTTGCAATGAATGCCGTTGTTAATAATAACTGTTCCCCGCCTTTCCACTCATCGCCCGAGGAAACTGCTTCCTGCACCAGGATAAAAGCCTATGTCCTTTCTCAGACTGTATGTGACTATGAGTCCGCCAAGATATATTTAAATCAAAGTGTATATCTAAACAACTACATCATCAGCCTTTTTATCTTCCCACTGCTGGGAACAGGCCTCCTCTCACACGGAGAATGATTAAGCGTTAATCACCACTCTTGCTCAATGCATAGAGATTTCAGACTTTATAGTCCTGGTTTCCTCGAGATGTTTTGTATCACCTTTAATCAATCATTTGTTCTAAACACTCCACATACAAATATCCAGTTTACATTAAGAATTTAAATATTTAAATCACGAATGATGCCACCTAAAACAAAAGAAAATCGAACAAAAGACGTATTTAGAAATTAAGAAGTTGCATTGGTACTTGCGTCACATGGAATGGAACCGACACACTCATACATAAGAGGCTGGTGCTTCAACTACTAGGCATCTAAACTATGTAAACATATAGAAATAATAAATTACATAATACACTCAAAAAGGTAAGGTCTACTTAATTTACGCCCATGATACAAAATACATTTTTCCTTCAGGTATTATGTAAAAACAGAAAGTTGAGTGTTCGCCAGCTGCGTCAATACGAGGAGCACTCTCGTGAGCCAACGGACCCGTGACGTCACACTTAGTGGAGGATTACTTCGCAAGGAGGTTGCGATTGCTATTATATTACCTGTTTGACTTCCCATTTGGACTATAGCAACAGAAGTGAAGATTTTATTCGATAAAAAATATTTTTGTTTTCTTATCCTGTTATGAGAGTAATCTAAGGGCGAGTTCTACAATGTCCGAATAGCCACTATCTACGGAATAAATTCAAAAATGGAACAGAATTTGTGTGAAATTATATACCAAATGAACAAACTGGAATTTATTCATAGGTGGTGAAACAGGCCCTAAGTCTATCTTGGATACCAATGGCTGAGTAAAGGTGAAGGAAAACATCTCGAGGAAACCAGGACTTTAAAAGTCTCAAATTGCCAATCCGCCAATGTATTTCTATACAAATAATTACAATTTGAGTGTCTTTTTGTAGATGTATTATTTCAACAAACCACTGGTTTTTATTAATTTCATAAATACACGGAATAAATACCAAAACAACAATTTTAAAATGTTTGTATGTTCGTGCTAGTCTCCAAAATTGCTGCATCGTTTTTAACAGGGATTAACTTAGGCTATTTTATATTTGATGCGGGAATAGGTACCCTTAGGAAGCGGGTAAAACCGCAGGGAAAAGCTACTCATAATCATACAACAATTAGCAAGGGACAGCGTGAGTGACGTGTACACTAGCTAATTACAACATTGGTACGCTGAACAAACATACATGCTAATTAGTTGGGTACGTCCGCCTGCATACAAACACATTTAATTACAATATATCTACTGAGGTAATTACTAGATGTACCCTGATACGTGAGGATTTAAGGGTTGGGACAGATTTTATTTTAATAATTATGCATTTATTTAATGCAATTATGGTTATTTCTTCTCGTCTCATCTATCTAAAGGTTGTCTGTAAGAGATCGCATTTAGCGATAAGATCGCCCATTGTGTCACTGTTACCTTTTCTTGAAATATTTTGATTTTCTTTGTTACTTAAATGGTATGGTGTAACATATTAAACAATATTATCTATCTATTTATCTATCATTATGTGGAAACCGAATCTTCTGCTTGTGAAGATAAAGGTTTCCGGGTAGGTACTATTCACAAATTATAGGTAACTTACACTAGAATTAAAAAAGTCAATTTGCGATTTTATTGTTCAAGTGATTTGTGATTTTCGTTGTTGCCTACTGATCTTCTGTTGCTGACTGTACATGGTAACATGAAAAAAAAAACAGAAACTTCAAACATAGTTTTTTCTGGCGCGTAATTCTTTTTTTAACTGGCTCAATTAAGAACAGAGTAAAAAATTACGGATTACTAGCCAGTGCATTAAAGCCTTCGTCTCATTAGCGTCATCAATCATTTCAGCTGACGTGGCCACGCGATCGATGCAGCTCCAGTCTCCATACATCTGAACGGTCATCACTGAGAGATGTCATTACAATCATCATCAGTTATGAGAATTCAGTTTTAAGCACTCATATGGAAACCGTACTGTATATAAACATTATTGGCATAAAATATACACATGTGAAGTTATTTATTCGCGAGTTTGCTCAGCATTCCACGTCATAATTATCTTGACTGAATCGTCGTTCGTCGTTCCAGTCGTAAGACGTCCACTGCTGGACAAAGGCCTTCTCCGAGGTTCGCCACCTCGAGCGGTCTTCAGCAATACGCATCCACTGCTTCGCGAGATCGTCCGTCCGTTTGGTAGGGGGACTCAAACTCAAAATCATTTATTCAGACTTGGCTGCAAAATAGCACTTTTTGAACGTCAAAATTTACAAAAGACAGCCCCCAAAACGTCCACCCGACTGAATGAGGTGACCACATTCTTGTGACTTATTTAAGAAAAAAAAAAATTGTGTTCTTACACTTTACACATATTATACACAACACACTGGTCTTACTTGCGCTGAAAATTATAAAGGTATGTACGCTGCCTCTATTTCTCCCGACGTTTTGGCCGAATTACACCGACCGTGGTCACGGGTAGACTCTTCCACTCTTCAGTCCACCAGTTATAATTTTTCATCGCGAGTAAGACCCGTGTGTTGTGTATCACTACATAGTATAAAACAAAGTCGCTTTCTCTGTCCCTATGTCCCTTTGTATGCTTAAATCTTTGAAACTACGCAACGGATTTAGATGCGGTTTTTTTTAATAGATAGAGTGATTCAAGAGGAAGGTTTTCGTATCAGCATTGCACCCGTGCGAAGCCGGGTTGGGTCGCTAGTAAAAAATATTTCAACTTAAAAATATAAATTAGCGAGTTAGTGCCATCATCTCCCGAGCCCTTTCCCAACTATGTTGGAGTCGGCTTTCAGTCTAACCGGATTTAGCTGAGTACCAGTGTAAATTACATAAATAATAATTAAGTAAATTATTTTAACCTAAAAATTTTAAATTATCTAGTTAGTAAATATGAAAACATAATATGATAATTGATGTGTGAGTAAACTAATGGCTGAATCGTATGCAGAGTTACAAACGTAATAGACCACAGAATTAGTTCCTGATATATTAATTTACTTATTGTTTATAAAAAATAATTGTCAAATAAATCAAATAATGATTCACATAAGGACCGGCGCACCCACTCTTAACCCCGTAATCAGTTTGTAGATATCTTACAGTAGGAAGAAAAAAAATATGATCCAATATTAATAAATAGCCTACAACGCTACTGTTATCTTTGTATTGATTGATGTCATAACAATAAATTAAGAAAAAAATAATATTTTGTTCGAAGAGGCTTAACATTATAAGACACTTTTTCCTTATTCAAATTTCTTTCTTTAGGAGGGCTGTTATACCAATAGAATTTGAAGTTGGAACGAGGTTTATAATCGCCATGTCTAGCCAACCACTACATGTCTCCTAAATACGTATTCGCTACAAATATATCTAATCTTCAAAATCTATACCTAAATTAAAATAGTTATACAAAATCATAACCCTCACTTAACTGTTAGCGAAAAGATCAAAATGCAAATAGGTCAGCGAACTAGACACCATCGATAGATGATCTCCAAGAGAGCCGTTACAAGGGTTAAGTGGGCGTTCCCGACAATTTGCAAGTGATGCGGCTTGCCCTCAAAATTAATTAAGTCGGCGGACTGGAGGAAACCCTTCCGTGTACTGTGATTTTCGCGATCCGTAAGAGTTGAGGGCCTTTAAACCAGCGGAGATTTTTATTTGAAGTTATCTATTTCTGGTAGGTGAAGTCCAGTGTCCGAAAGCCTACACCTAGTGAACAGATATCTAAATCTGTAACTCCAAGGGACGAAGAGTTTGTGAGCCTCACGTGGGTACGTCCTGTGTCGTAATGTCCTGTGCGTTCAGACACATAGGGTATCCTAGCACTGCGTTGGGATTCACTGCATTGATACGCCTGGTTTTGGGAGACCCAGCGTCGGGACACTTTGGTTTAGGATGACTAGCATCGATACGTCTTTAATCGGCCCAGCCTGCATCGGGACGCCCTACGATGAAATGCCCTGCGTCGGTATGCCCAGCATTTAGACACCCTGCGTCTGTACACTATTACGATATGCATTATGCTATTTGTAACCAGAAAGCTGTGAATAGCGTTGTAATGATCCAGTTTCTAGTGCTATAAAGGGTTTATTTCTATCGAAAACTGGAAATAGACCAATAGACCAGATATGTACTGTTAGGTAGGTAAGTAGGCCTTGTTTCCACACAAAATATATAACGAGGCCATTATCTTTCTGAAGTACCGCTAACTTAGTGGCCTACCATCAGAGTGGGGCCAATGAAAATCTGAAGTTTCAATGTAATTTATAACTACTGGAAAGCGTCTCAACATTAGAATTAGTTGCCTTCGAAACGAGGATCTTTGTGATCTAAACATTATTCGACGGGATTAGATACATATATGGATTTGTAAACTGTTTTCGGTGGAGTTTCTTGAAGACCTTATAATATATTTTTTTTACATTCCCACAACACGTCACCTAGTCTCAAACTAAACAGAGTTTGTACTATACAACGGATTAACGTACTTATATACTCTTCTTTTGTAAATACTCGTACATACATATTATACATAGGAACACCCAGACTAAGTCAAACACTCATGTTCATGCACACAAATGTTTGACTTATACGGGAATCGAACGCCGTCTGGTCGCAATATTGAGGTGTAGTAGCAGTAATCTCTATCAGAAATAGAAATATCTGACTTTGCTGTTGTTAAAAAAAAAAAAACAGAAAAAAAACTCAAAACTCTTAGAAATATCCGATAAGAATTACTTAAAGCTCCGTCAGACGATTTGAAAGATGGATTACTAGCATTCATTGCCGGATTCCGACATGCAGTGATTAGATCCCCCTCACTCGAGTAATCTTACAAGATTGATAGCATATCCATCCAACTTATTATTGATCGAATTACGTCGGCGAGACGATGACGTCAAACAAAAAGATGGCGGCAAAGAGTAGGTTTAAAAGAAATGGTCTTTTTAAAGTTCTGGGTTGATTTTAACGTTGAAAAGTGTGGTACTGTTCTATTTGTATATGTTACGGCTATTACCCGAAGTACGGCTACACCTAGTTCTAGTAGTGAGGTGTTGAACTACCCCTTGAGGTTGTCTGTACCTAGTTGTAGCCGGAATGATATAGGATAGACCTAGTTTTATCCAACAGGGAATGGCTGGACCTAGTTGTAGCCGGCACGATGAAGGATAGAACTAGTTTTACCCGAAAACAATCGGCTAATACTAGGTTTAACCAAGAGTAAGTGGCTACACCTAGTTCTATCCGGCTAAAATTAGGTGAAGCCGCACTTCGGGTTTTAGCCGTAACATGTACATATAATTATGCAAATGCTTTTAAATATGTTAAATGTACTATAAAATTCTTAAAAAAGCTGTCGCGAGTGAAACCGAAGCAAAAAGTGATAGGGGTTACTTCAAAGATATATTTAAAATTCCAACTACATAGATAAAGCTGATTTTTAAATCCATTAAAAGTCAGTCTGGGTTCTCCGTCACGGATCGCTAAAGACAGACTTCTTACTGTATTTTTATTCAATAGATTAAGGTCAGAATAAATTTGAAATCTTCTGTAATAAAGTGGGGTTTTCCGAGTGGTCCATTAAGTCATTGTGCATTATACTCCGTCTGGTAAAGACCCGCCATTTTGAATTTTGACAGTTACCAAGAAGGGGTTAACTGCAGTCGACGGCGTTTTGAAATAATTTAATTCGACATCTTATCGATAATTTATCTATGGGACTGTTCGAAATTTTTCCTCCATTTTTTTTTAATAGGCTGCAGAGTGCATCTTGTCATTGTTGGAAACGTAGTCGTTTGGGCAACTTTTCACCAGCGATTAACAATTTTCTTTTGTTTTTTCAGATCGTAATTTTTATGAGACTTTAGGAAGAGGTATACCTACCTGTATTCAAACACATATTGTGTGCATTCAAATACTCCTTTATCGTGTAAACCCTTGCGTTAGTAGAGGTAAGATTCAGTTAATGTACAGACTAGTAAAATCTGTCAAATTTCCTTAATAGATTTTTAACTTTATCGCTAAAGCATTATAGTTCAAAGTTGAATGGGGAAATTTGACAGTTTCGGGTTGCCTGATGTGCTGGCGTCTGTACAAACCGACCGACCCGACTCTTTCAAGTTGTGCCAATCAAATATTAACCTTCCAATATACTTGACATAGGTAGGTTGATGTGCAGGCGTCTGTAGATATGGGTAAGAAATGTGCCAGGAATATACAGGACAAAGAACATACCTCAACAACATAGTTACAACCTTACCAAACATTATCTTATAGGTAACACTATTACCCGCCACTATAACTCACCTTCAAATAATGTTGCCGTCACAAATGACACCCACTTCTACCGACGAAGAAAAATGACTTGAAATTCCCCACATCCTTCAAGACGTTTCGTAATTGGACCCACGCGACCGATTACACGAACCTTAAAATTAATGTTAGTTTGTTTACTGTGGTACAGATTTTGGGATTGTATTTGTCGGTGGAAGGGGTGGGGGTGCAGGGTGAGCATGTGACCTGAGAGATCATTAGCATTTTCTGTGTTTAATGGGTTTGTGTCAAAACTTGTTAGATGAACATAATTTACTTCTATCCTAATATTAAAAAGGTGTAAAGTTTGTGTACTTGTAAGTTTGAGACGTTGTAGTGCCTCTGGATCCACTGAACCGCAACCACTATATATAGCTATGTTATTTGTCCTGCAGGCTTAGCATGGCAACCGTAGAAATAAGTTTTGTTTACCGGAGAATGGACATACTGGATGGATAATGGACAGAAAAGTGACGGATTGACGTAAGATTTCTTTTGACAGTTTTTGAAGAAAATTTTCTTTTCTTCGATCGACATAAGTTTACAAGTGATTATATGCGAGTTGACAGGTCGCGCCATGCTTGGGCAGAAGACATGTTGACATTGACAGAAAGAGCTTTGTCTTTTCTTGACAGAATAGATAAAGAAGCGCCATGCTAAGCCTGCTGCTTGCTGGGGAGTTTGTTGCGCCACTTCTTCTTCCCAGCAAAAACACATAGGAAGTGGTGAAGGGTGGGCGTTTTTGGGGGCTGTCTTTTGTAATATTTGACGTCAAAAAGTGCTGTTTTACAGCCAAGTTTGAATAAATGATTTTGAGTTTGAGTTTGCAGGAGTTACAGCAGCCCTTTCACACAAAGCGCTCCAGAAGGAACAAAATTGGGTTTTATTCAGTAAGAGTCTGACACTACCTCCATGATTATTATTTTCCACTCAAAAAAAACGGTTTATTTTTAAGTATCATAAAAAGTATTTCCTATGAGAGGTAGGTGGTACATACACGTGGCAAAGGTGGAGGAAGTAATTTTCCGTACTCGTATGAAATAACAATATTAATAAAACTTCGTATAACTTACAAATTGTTCTTCATACTACTTCTTCCTACTGTCGCTTATAAAAATGTATGTTTTCCCATAAATCTCTTGATAAAAACACATGAATATTAAGGAACAGCTATGATAGATAATTGTGTGACTTCATTTTCTCGTAACAGAAATTTCACTTGGTAAATCAAAACACGCTTCCTTCTACAGCCCAATTTCTTCACCAATAAAACTGTCGCTATCTGTAGCCGCAAATATTGCGTGTCGTGTGACAAATGGATAGACAAATGGCAGGCTATAACCGTCGCACGGCTATAAACGTTTCTGTGGGTATATCCGCGGCTACGTCACCGGCAGAAACTATATGTCTACCCACAGGCTGATGGTAGATAGATTGGCGATGATTTTGCATTTATTATCTGCTTTGGGAAAAGGGCTTGTTTTGTTTGTTAAGCGGGAAATGTTAATCCTAATGAGGTAAATGCTTGCCTTAAATGGAAATGAAATCAGTTTTACTGAATCTTCACGGCTTCTGAGTGTGAAATAATCGGATAACCGGAGTCGAGGCGCGAATGACCGCACATTATAAGAGGAAAATGTAGAGGTTTGTTTAGGGTATAACGAACAAATAACTAGAGATAGAACAAGGATATTTTTGCATTCCTTGACTATCATTATTTTAATTATAACAGCAGTTTCTTAAGTTGTTCTATCGAAAATCATTTGTTAGGTGGGGAAAGAATGAGCCAAGGATGTTTATAGAATCCGTCTTATCTTAGAATTCACTGTACTAAGATATCATCTTAAGCCTTTTTGCTGTTCCACTGCAGAGCACAGTTATTTTCTTTTACGGAGATGGAATTACAGTTAATTGCCACACTTGCTCAAAGCGTATTTACGATTTCAGTCTTTAAAAGTCCAGGTTTCCTAGAAAGGTAATCACCTTTACTGAGCCTATATGTATACTTAGAACATTGGTACTTGTCTGACCTGAAATAAACTCACACTATTACTCCTAGAGACTGGTGCTTGAACTGTTAGGCTTTAATCCATACTTTCTTTGCACGTATCTAGAACAACACACCACGTCATTCACATAACACAGCAAAAGCCGTACAGAATATACGCAAAACTTACTCAGTGCTATCGATTACCGAAATCCAAATACCGGAACCCGTCCATCCAAGTTCCTCTCCCGAGAATAAAAGCCCAAACGTTCATCAAAACTAACAAACTTATCTAATTAAAGTTGGGACTGAACAAACAGGGAAATAATTGCTACCAATTAGACGCATGCGTGTAACGTAACGGTTACCATACAATCACCTTTAGTGAGGAGATTGAGGAGTTCGCTATGCCAACGACTGTTAGACTGATCGCTCCTCATTACCACAACACCATGTCTTTGTTAGCTGGGAACAGGAAATTTACCGAAGAAAATGATGGTCTATGATGCTGATTTGAATTTTGTGGTTCAAACCTCTCAAGTAGGGGGATGCAGATTCGATTCCAGTAGTAACAAGTACCAATATAACGTTTCTGAGTTATATGAACTTTTTAAGCGTATCTTGGTCATGAATCACTGATTAAAGGTGAAGGAAAACATATCGAGGAAACTTGGAGTTATATAGGGTGTTACAAAACTAGTGCACAATATTTTTACAGGCCATCTAGTACATGATAAGGGCAATACCACAAAAAAATTGAATGACCAAGGGGTCAACGACCGAGCGCCTTCATAGAGACCGGCCTTATGCATACGATTTGGCGACTGTGCTAATAAATTTAATCAATCAATCAAATCATGTTGTTATTTTCATGACTTTTTTGTGGTAAACACGATCCATAGTATGTTCTAGATCACCTGTAAAAATATGGTGCACTATTTTTGTTACACCCTATATAGTCTGAAAGCACCAACCCGCATTGAGCGACAATACTGGTTTAGGTTCAATCCTTCTGTGGGAGAGGAGGCCTGTGCCCAGCAGCGGGACTGGAAAATTGAATAACAACGATAGTAAACAAATACTACATACAATCGGGATAACAAGAAGTGAAGGTGTGCATATGGGATCTCTATTTTAAAGACAGTACTTAAAATAGAATATTAAAAAAATTTACTTCTTTGCCGTGCTATTGTCTTTGAACTGTACCAAAATGACACTGAAATAAAAAATAAAAGAGAGCTAAAGATTAATGCGAACATTTTATTTTAATATATAAAAAAAACACTGGCCCGATTCCGAAGTGATTTTAATAGACTGACGATTCTGCAGAAACTATTGAAGAGCTCACTTCCGATTATTGAATAAAATTATTAAATGAAGAATATCTCATTTTCTAAAAAGTTCCCGTATTTTCTTTGACTTTTCTTTGGTGGTTAGGCATTTATTTGAATGACATTGAATAGAAGACTACCGAAATGATATTGGAATAAATGGACACGTTAACATTTTCTGGCTTCCAGAGAACTGCTGTAAAATCATAGATTTACATAAGAAAGACTTTCTTTAAAGTCTAGACTTTCTTATAAATCTATGTGTAAAATATAAATGACGAGTAAAAATTAATAGAATGGAGTTGTACTTACTTGATTGTCCTTATTTAGGTTCCAAATTCAAAAACAGCACATTCGAATTTTAAAAATGTATTCATTTTTAAGGAGAAGTAAAAATATGACGTTGCAAATCTCTCTATTCCTATTTTGAAATAAAACGGCCTGTTTTATTTTTACGATCGATCAATAGAGGTATGTCTGTGACAGTTTGACAAGCAACCTTTTTGGTGTCAAAAGTGCAAACTGGGATTGTGGCTAACCAGAAAAAAAACTGTATTAAAATACGAAGTGTGAAAGTACCTACGTGTAAGTCGTGTTTTACGATAAAAGTGTAAATTTTCCCTTAGAAAAAACAACAGAAAGAAGACAGATAAGAATGTAAGAAGCACTATAGATGTGTAGATAGATACCTTCTTGTTCCTGTGGGGTGTAACTTACAAAAGCAGGAAAAGATAATGAAATATATTGGAGAAGTTACTTTACGAAGTCCAAGGTCTTAGCCGAGCGGAATGTTTTACATTTAGCAACTCTCAACGATGGGGATTGGCTTGATTTGTTTATTTATTAAACAAGTTTGATTCGTGACTTTGTACGATGATGGCAAAATATGCTATTTTTGAAGAAACGTATTAAATATCACTCCTTTTACTATGATATATAATTTAATTGGATATCACATCATCATGACTCCTATAACTGAGTGAGTTTCATCAATCCTAGAGACTAAGAAATGTTGCTGAGGCTTTTGACCAGAAGTGTATATATAATTTTTTTATTTGGGTGCGTGAAATAGGCTCGTAGATTCCCACAGAACTCGGGTTAAACCGCTGGCAGAAGTTAGTGTTTGATAATTGAAAGCTGTTCTATGGAACACTTGCTTATCTTGATTGTCTTAATTCATTCGGCCGTTTTGAAGGTATGAGGTAAGAAAGAGTCGGTTGTGATCGGTCCGTGGATGGGTGCGATTTGAACACCTTTGGCAGATATTACTATGGGATGTCGCGGTCGGGTTGCCCAAATAACTTGGGTTGAGGAGGTACTCAGCTGCATTAAGTTAGATTGGAAGCTAACCCCAACATTGGAAAATACTAGGTAATTTATTAATAAACATATATAGCGATTGTTAATCTTAAAAATTAAAAGGAACAAATCTGTAATTTATCTCTTCGAAATAATATTTGTTCTTATATAAGGGCCAGTTTCACCGGTTGCTGATAAGTTCCAGATAGTTTATCTGGCAGATAATTTCATACAAAATCTGTTCCATTTTTGAATTTATCTGGTAGATAGTGGCTATTCTTAACCTGTGAAACTGGCCCTAAGGTTTTTGTCTAAAACAACAAATTGAGAGATAATGATTATAAGTACCTACATTTGTATTTGTAAATAAAATATTCACGCGACGATAAGGCACTTGTTGTTGGTCACATGTACTTATGGTTGTATTTATTAATTTATTCTGAGAACATCTCTGTGGGGTCAGGCGATACAGATAAGTGAATCGTATATAAGGTAATAATTCAAAACTATTTGACATAAAGTTCGAAACTACTTACTTACTACGTTCTATTTGTTAATCCCTGTTTGAACAACATGGCTTTCAAAGTGAGTATTGATTTTGTTTTTAGATTTATGTTTCACTCGCATTGTATATAAGTGACCAGCTTAACATGACGAGTTCCCCCGTGCTTTGGAAGGCACGTTGAATTTGAACATCTTTGGCTGTTGTTACGGTTAGTTAGAAGCCAGATACCCAGCCTTATCATGACGCAATTAACAGTTTAGTAACTCGTACTGACTGGCTTTTCATAATTTTTTTTTTGCAGATCGTATGCTTGGTCCTGGCATTGGCAGTAGCCTGCTACGGTAAGTTAATAAAGCTATTTTCGCGACTTCATTCACTTTTATGTTAACGAGTACCTATAAGAGTACTTATAAACTTTGTCATTTTCACGGTTACAATACAATGAGGGGTGACTCTTTATCTATCTCTGATGCACTCTTTGTTCCCTCACTTTCAATCACCGAATTGGCAATCCGAAACGACACAGAACGATTAGGCGCAAGAACGACATTTACGTGCTGTCCGATGCAGGAGTGTACCAGATTCCGGGCTGCTTAAAACCCACATATTCGTGTTCCCCGGTACGTAACTTGGCATAAATCGTTAGGAGAAAACAGATCATACTTCTTCAAAACATACATGATTACAAATAATACCTAACAACAGATTAAAGAAAAGCACATAAAGCGACCACTGTTCTGTGTAACTATTACATATGTTCCGGCGACTGTAGCTATTTGGGCCCGACCCGTAAATCGAACCCTAGACATGCCATGGTAGTCAGGTCATAAACAAGTTCAAACATTTTGACAGAAATACTAACGATAGGTAATATTATTGTGCAGTGTAGTGAACATATGATTAGGGAAGTGGGTCAATAACCGTTTGTATACAGGCATATTATATCATAATTGTCAGTTTATATTTTAGTCATATTCTGTAAGAGAAGTTGTGCAGTTGTATTTGTGAAATCTGTGCGTTGAAATGAAAGGTATTACTAATTTACAATTATATTTCTGAGATAGGACCACTTTTTTTTTAGTAATTTAGTAATAAATAACTAGCTACTGCTTTAGTGTTGTTGGTGCATCTTTTCCTATTTTTCCAAAAGATAAAGACTTTATAGGATATTTCAAACTCACGCTGGAGGTCGCGGGTTCGATTCCCGCATAAGTCAAACATTTGTGTGCATGAACATTAGGTGTTTGATTTGGTCTGGGTATTTCTATGTATAAAATGTATGTATTTACAAAAGAAAAGTATATAAGTACGTTTATCAGTTGTCTAGTATCCATAGTATAGCTCTGGTTACTGCTCCGCTCCCGTGTGTCTTAGCGTGATGGTATATAGCCTATAGCCTTCCTCGATAAATGGGCTATCTAACACTGAAATAATTTTTCAAATCGAACCAGTAGTTCCTGAGATTAGCGCGTTCAAACAAACAAACTCTTCAGCTTTATAATATTAGTATAGATTATACATAAACATGGCGACTGATACATCAGATACCCAAAAATAGCACAAGCCGTTTATCATGCATAAACTTTTCCTACAGATAACTGAATGCTTTTTAATTTCAATATTATTGCACGTTCGAGAGATAAACTCTGCACTCAAGATCGTAAAATTAATTAATTTTATTACGTAGAAATGCTAGATATGCATATATTTGTGATATCATTTGTACTTATTGTGTATTGTGGTTGTCATTTGTTTTACTAATTGTCCTTGAAGTAACATAATATTTGCCTATATTGTAGAGATGGCTAAGAGGATCTGTGGCTAAATAATCGCCTAAGTAAGTACGGATCGATCGATCATAAGGTTTAAGCAACGCTTGGCGCGGTCGGTCCGTAGATCAGTGACTGTCTTGTCTTGACGTGTTCCTCCATGTTTTGAAGTGGCTAGGCAGATGATTATATAGATGGCAAAAAAAAAACATAAATATAATCATTATCAATATTTAAAAAAAATGGAGACATATGGCACTATGTTATGCTTTTAATCCCCCGTGTTAATTCGCAATACTTCTTCCATCTACCATCTTACTTATTTTTACCTATCGATCCGCAGGAGAAAATTAAACTCTATAATGCGTTACCCATATTTATTTTCGTTTTTGTCGACAGGATTCCCTCACTACGGCGGTGGTAACAGCGGTAGCCAAGGAGGTTACGGCGGTAGCCAAGGAGGTTACGGCGGTAGCCAAGGAGGTTACGGTGGCAACCAAGGTGGTTTCGGCGGAGGCCATAGCGGCCAGGGAAGCCAGGGTGGTTTCAACGGCGGCCAAGGTGGTCAAGGATTCCCTCAGGGAGGAAACCAGGGTTTCGGACAGGGTGGATCAGGAGGTCATGGTAGCTTCGGGCAAGGTCAGAGTGGTTTCGGCGGATCTGGTTCTCATGGCGGTAGCGACAGTGGATTTGGTGGACAAGGTGCCAACAGTGGCTTTGGGTCTGGAGGCCACAGTTCAGGAGGCTACGAAGGTCACAGCGGCCACCACGGAGGCTACAAAGACCACGGCTACTAGATTGATAAATAACTGACTGATTGACTGAAGGAATTGTTGTGTAATAATGTGTTTACTGTGATTAATAAACAAGTATATTTTGTCTACAAATACTTTTTATTATTTACCTAAAAAACGGGTTTTTAATGACACCCACCTTAGTGTGAGGTTATCTTAAAAAAGATAACTTGATGTTTTTATATTCTAATTAAGCTGATTAATTCGTTTAGGCGTGTCCTATGACGTTGTACAAGTAATGATTTATCTTCTAAAACAACTACGAAAGATATACTTTATGGAACCCAAGTAAAAGTAACACCTTTTTGCAAACTACAAATACCTATGGGTACAAATTGAGGTATAACATGCATCATCTGTTGATACTTTAAAAGTTTATTCTAAACTTGCTGTTCCTAAATTATACCAAACTATGCAAAGGGGGCCTATGTATTTGCTGAGCCTATAGATAATCTGTAAACAAATTTTTATTTAAATAGGTTTAGTAGTTTTAGCGTGATTAAGAAGGGAGGAGGAAGTGGATAGTAGTATGACGTCTAACAGAAATCAGTGGAAGCGGAAAACGTATTGCGCCGACCCCAAATATAATTGGGAACAGGGCAGCAAGAAGAAGTAGTTTTAGCGTGAAAAAGCTATACAGTGCGAAGAACGATTTAAAACAAAATGAAAACTGATAGTAGGTATACAATATATGTTAAAATGAATAGTTAGTCTTGTGATATGTAGGAGTAAAAAAAACAGTTCTATACGCACCATAAATGTTATCCCTTGACTTCCTTCCTTAAACATAGCACGGACCTTAAGCGGGAAGGCAGATTTACGTCTGTCTTTACTTAGAAGAGTGCTTTTTTATTGGACTTCTCCCACTATGGGTGAAATGGCATGGAATATCAGACTTTTAAGATAATACAACCATTTTTCTTAACTGCTGCCTACTCTAGTATATAGTAATCTGTGTAAACCTTAACGCTATGTGCTCCAGGGTTTTTTAAGTGGGAAATCATCTGCGTGCCCTTCCGTTGTGGGTGCAGCTGGAGGTAGTGTCAGACTTTTACTGCGGTCTTAGTGAGCCAGGGCCGTGATAGTTCTTGCGCACAATGTCGCAAGCCCAGCAGATGCTGTAGCGACCAAGGCTGTAGCGACTCTTTCGGTCAGGCCCTCAAGAAATATGCTGCCTTGCATCTGAGCAATGGTTGTAGACGTTCTTTGTTTTATTTATAAACAAACGAACAAAAGCGCAAGAAGTGAAGTGGTTACTTCAGAAACGCAAACTTATTTGGAGCGAACTGTAAATACAAAATTTGTTGGAAATAAACATTCACGCAATGCTGAGGGTGTTGTTGGTGATATGTATATATTTGTCGTACCATATCTTTTCATTAAAGTGTTTGTTTGTTTCGTTGAATGTGCTTACCTCAGAAACTACCGGTCCAATTGGAAAAAATCTTTCAGCGTTAAATAGCCCATTAACGAGGACCGCTATAAGTTACTTTCATTCAGGCGTGTGATGTAATTACCTTGGCATCAAGCGGAATGAAGGCAAAAAGCTAGTGTTATACATGTATTATTCTCAGAAGAACTCAGTGGGGTCAGACGTTTTAGATAAGAAAACTGTATATAAAATAATGTTTCAAAACAATTTGACACAAACTGCGACGCTATCGTTCGATTCGTTTACATCTGTTTAAACAACATGGCTTTTAAAGTGAGTATTTTTGTTAGTTTTCGTGAAAAGTCAAAAAGTGCACAAAGTCTAAATTATGCAAGTTTCAATTATGCTTCTTAAATGTTATTTCGATATTTTTTTTACGAAAAGTGTGAAGGTTTCATACACAAAGTGATTAGTATTTATTAATTAAAAAAAGTTTCCTGAGAGTTGAAATTAATTTTATTATATTAAATATAAACTTAAGTATAAGTGATTATTTGTAATGAATTTCTTTCTTTTATAGATCGCTTGCTTTGTCTTGGTCATGGCGGTCGCCTGCTACGGTAAGTTTTATTACTATGCCATTGTTTCGTGTTCCTTTTCCTGACCTATCTCTCTTTTCTCTTTGCAAAAAAAATCATTATCTAATAATATCAGTGGAGATTTAGACCATATATCAAGAGGAATAAATAATACCTACGATAACAAATTGGGTCAATGATCGTCGTGGTACAAATTATTGTGGTTTCTTAGATAATATACATATTAGCATTTTTTTTTTCAAATTACTTAAATAATATTTTATTATTAAATAATATAACAATACCCAATATCATTCGTGTACATTTAAAGAACTATTCTATTTTTTAAAATTATTTTTCATTAATAAACAAGTTTATTATTGTATTTTCGTAGGATTCCCTCACTACGGCGGTGGTGGTTACGGGGGTAGCAAAGGCGGTTACGGTGGCACTCAAGGTGGTTACGGTGGCAACCAGGGCGGGTACGGTGGCAACCAGGGCGGGTACGGTGGCAACCAGGGCGGGTACGGTGGCAACCAAGGTGGTTATGGCGGCAGCCAAGGTGGTTTCGGCGGACCTCAGGGCGGTTTCAACAGCCCACAGAGTGGTTTCGGTGGCCCTCAAGGCGGCTTCAACAGCCCCCAGGGTGGTTTTGGACAAAGCGGACCAAGTTTTGGTCAAGGCACACAGGGTTTCCCACAGCACGGATCAAACATTCCTCAGGGAGCTAACCAGGGTTTCGGACCAGGAGGTCAGGGTAGCTTCGGCCCTGGCCAAGGTGGTTTCGGTGGATCTGGACCTCATGGAGGCAGCAACAGTGGATTTGGAGGACAAGGTGGTAACAGTGGATTCGGGTCTGGAGGCTATGGAGGTCATAGCTCCGGAGGCTACGGAGGTCACAGCGGCCACCACGGAGGCTACAAAGACCATGGCTACTAGATTAATAAACACTTAACTAATTGAGTGAATTGTTGTGTAATAATATGTTTTACTGTGATAAATTAACTTTTGTCTATCATAACTGTATTTTTATTTACGGATCAAACAATTGCACCTATAATGTGCGAGGTTATCCACAAAAGATAGTGCAAACATTATTTCATAATGTTTTTAATATTTTTTCTTTAACTGTATGTAGTGTACTACGACGCTTTTCTAAATTTCGTTAAACTATCTATCTGTTCATTTGCTTACTACATATTGAATTTTGATATTAGCTCCATAACAGTAATGACTAAAAGTCAAATGCCTTTTTCAAAAAATTAAAGGATTTATTTTTTTACTTTAAACATGTATTAAAATTTTCATTTAAGCTATTCAAAGTATTCAGGATCCCAGTACAACATGATAATTATGGTCATTTTCGAGAACTGGGACAGGCGCATACTTGTTGTGCGGTATCTTAGATCCACAAGTTTGTACTGTAGAGCAAGGTGCTGGTGGATGATCTTGGCCACTTGATTAAGACTGTGCTAGTACTCGCCTTTAGCCAAACGAGATCAATCAGATATTGATATGTCTGATACTCTCGATAGACTCACCGGGATGATAGTATCATTCTTATCACCATCCCGGTCCCGGTATGATGATAATATCAACCGTGTAGTTATTCGTCAAAATAATATTATTATTTACATACATTTGTTATTACTACAGATGACGTTTGCTTGTTGTTTATCTGTTCTTAGAATAAGACAAATTTGGTTTCCGATTTTGTCTAAAACTTCAACGAATCGAGAGATAATGGTTTTTAAGTACAAACTTCCTTGTAAATAAAATATTCATGAGACGATAAGGGTCTGGTAGTTGGTATATATTTATCTGTATAAAGCTAAAGAGTTTGTTTTATTGAACGAACTTATCTCAGGAGCTTCTGGTTCGATTAGAAAAAAAATATATTATTGTTAGGTAACCCATTCCTGGTCCTGGTAACTGGGTTGAGGTGGTCAGATAGGCAGTCGCTCCGTGTAAAATACTGGTACTCAGCTGCTACTGGATGCTGCAACATAGCTTGGGAAAAGGCTAGGCAGATGATGGGATAACCCATTCATCAAGGAAGGTTACGTTTTAGTCGAGTTAGTGAAGTAGGTTATCCTCTTGATCGGGCGAAAAATGGGTATCTAATGAGCTAGTAGATTTCTAATTCTATCATATAATTAATGTATTCTCATCAACATCTATGGGGTCAGACGATTTAGATAAGAAAGTTGTATATATAAGATAATATTTCAAAACCATTTCACATAAACAGTGACACTATCGTTCTATTCGTTAATCCCTGTTTGAGCAACATGGCTTTTAAAGTGAGTTTTGTTAATTTTTCGTGAAAATTGGCAAAGTGTAACCATACGCAGTTTGTCAAGAATTAATTTACTTAAGTATTTTAAAATTTTATAATACAGTGTCTAGTTTTCTATTAAATAAAACATACCCTAGAAAATTGTTAAACTGTTCTTAGCATTATTTAGACTTGCGTGAATGGGTATTGATTTTAGTTTTTTGGCCTTGTGGTGGTATAGCTATTGGTAGAAGACCTAGGTTTCCTAGAACCTATTATTTTAGCTTTTTCAACTGCACTAGTTTTCTTCCTCGATGAATGAGCTATCTAACATTGAAATAACTTTTCTAATCGGTTCAGTAGATTCTGTGATTAGCGCGTTCACGCAAACAAACTCTTCAGGTTTATAATATAAGCATAGATTTATTTAGTGCATTCATTGGTTACCATATCTTTTTTTAGATCGCTGGCTTAGTGCTGACTATGGCTGTAGCTTGCTACGGTAAGTTATATTTATTATTATTATTTAACGGACTTCAAAAAAGCCGTGAGATTCGGATGTAGTCATTAGTTCAAACAAATAACAACTGTGTGACTCAAAAAGGTTGATCGTATTTTCTGCTCTGTCGTTAGGTTTCCCTCACTATGGCGGTAGCAAAGGCGGTTACGGTAGCAACCATGGTGGATATGATGGCGGCCAGGGCGGATACGGCGGATCCCAAGGCGGTGGCATTCAGGGTGGTTTCGGTGTCCAACAGGGTGGTTTCGGCATCCCCCAGGGCGGTTTCGGACAAAGCGGACCCAGCTTTGGTCAAGGCACACAGGGTTTCCCCCAGCATGGATCAAATATTCCTCTGGGAACCTACCAGGATTTTGGACTGGGAGCTCAGGGTGGTTTCGGCCCTGGCCAAGGTAGTTTCGGCGGATCAGGACCTCATGGAGGCAGCAACGGGGGATTTGGAGGACAAGGTGCTAGCAGTGGTTGTGGGGTAGGCCACGGCTCCGAAGGCCACGGCGATCATAATTCCGGAGGCTACGGAGGCCACAGCGGTCACCACCACCACCACTACGGCGGTTCCAAAAATCATGGCTACTAGATTAGTAAATACCTGGCTGATTGAGTGACAGACAATAATCATCTATCTAAAATTCTTGTATACTTATAATTATAGTATTAAAGTTCTATTATATTCTTCGAAATTTTGTTGTAAAAAATGTTCACTGAAATAGAGTAGCAGTTTCTGTTATATATTATTTATTTTACTCTAATATCCTTTTTCCTTTTGAACCGAGTTTTAACTCTAGCACGGATTAAATCAAAATGCAAGCTACTCGTATTTATATAACGCATAGTTAGTCTTGTGTTATGCACGAACTAACAATGCGGTTCTATACACACCACCAACGTTACTTGATCTCTTTACCCTCCCTCTGATACTCTAACCACGGACCTTGCAGGGGATGTTGGTTTAAAATTTGGGGTCTTATTATACTGGTTTTTTCTCGGTTCGTCTAGTATGCATTGTCGGGCTGACAATCCTATTTCAAACACGTTTGGTCCAACGTTGGGTGTCTAATTCAAATAAATAGTTTTATGTTACGTGTGCTGAAATATAAGCAGTGTTGTAAATGGAAGAACATTTTTTCCTTGGTGTGATAGACGATACAAAAGGTTCGGATATTGTGGGACTCTCAGCGATCAAACTTAAAAGGCAATTTCCACATTTTCGTGTAAATATTGGAAGTACTATTTGGATGATGAATCTCTTTTTTTTCGTGGGAAATCTTCTAATGACCCCTCCTGCTGAGGGTGCAGCTGGAGGGAGTGTCAGACTCTTACTGACTAAAACCCACTATGTTCCTTCCGGAGGTCAATGTGTCCCAGAGCCAGGGTAACTCTTGCGAACAATCCGCAGCCCGGGATGATGGATCTTTAAGCTTTAAAGAAGGGTAAAAAATTTAAACATACTTATACAGAGTTGATATGACAGAGGGGCATTAAATTACACTACGTATACTATAAGTGTTAATTATATTAGTATTAATTCGATACGGTATACAATAAAATAATAATTATAAGATAGTTTATTTTTTTTCAAACAAACTATACAAGACTAAAATGCAACCAACCTAGTTTGTAAATTATAATACATACTGACTTTAGATACTAGGTAGGTAATAAAGCGACAACGTCGCACGACCTATGCGTTTAGACATAATCAGCTGTTAGAAAAGATACATCGTGTTCATTCAGGGCAAAAACATAAAAAAACCATTTGCAACTAAACTACTGCTCCTATTTAATTGATTTTTGGTACAGAGCTTGAAAATGGTAACTAGTCTAGGCAGTTAAAAGGAAAGCCCCTCTGTCGTATCAACTTTGTATGTTGTTGTAGCTCTTGGGGTCGGTTCATATCTGACGTAAAATACGCCGAGCGTATCATCAGACGTACTAACGTATCATCGGTTGAGTGTGAACGGTCAAGTGTTTTTCTAAACATTTGCCTGTTCTGGCGTTACGCGACCGATAATACGCGACGTATATTCCGTTAGATATGAACCGACCCTTGGAGTTCTGGTTAAACTGCGGAGATATACTCATGTTCATCACTACCAACACTACAGTATAATACACTGCTGTCGTACTAATTTATATCGCCGCTGCACAAATTGCATTACTTAGCAAAACATATTAAATGGATGCACGGAACCCGGGCTTTTTGCTCGCTTCCATAAAATTGTGTTGCATAGCTACTAAATTGAGTGCAGCGAATTAATCTAGGGTTAATTTTAGCTCATGTGTATAATTTTTGAACCTAAACTTTACTGTTTTTAGTTCGTTTTTCTTGATTATGTATATGTATATTATACCTACGATTATACTAATTTATAAAGCTGAAAAGTTTGTTTGCGTAATCACGGTTATCACAGGAAGTAAAGGGTAGCAATTACTGGTCAAATTTATTACTTAAAGTTACAAATATGACGTCACAATTTTTCGCATCAAACCATATACTCATTAACGAAAATTATCAAAAAACAAAGATAAGTTTTTCCTTCAAACCGATAAATGAGAGTGACATTATTTTAAGACACTTTACCAAATTAATGACATGTAGGATTTTATTTTTGACCTAGGTAACTACCCAATTGGTCCGATTTGTTTTTTTTTTTCAAATCTGACCCTGTGATTGTATAATCTTTCAGTGTACATTTGATAAGCTTCTAAAAATACATTTAATACAATATATACTGGTTTATATTAACAGAAATAGAGTTGCATCTATGCTCAGTTTATGTTATGATTTATAGCCGCCATTCCCCCGTGTGACGTCACAGCCGACCGCAGCCAGCGAACTGACAAAAACGTTTCCGATGTCATCCATTTCGGATTAGCGTTACAATCAACGTTTAGTTTGTGCTGCGCTCATTCTGAACACATAAATGGATATTTATAGTATTGCTACGGATATTATTCGGTGTATTTGATCGCAATTTTATGTGTTCAATGTTGTAATGTTGCAGAAAAATTTATCCTTTAGATCCTCGTTATTTGGTTCTCCATGTTTAGATCTGATTCATAGATAATACAAAAAAGGAAAAAATAAAATTGAAGTGGGTACAAAGATTATTCACATCAAAAAATATAGTGCGTTCAGTGCGGTGTGTTAAGTTTGGATCGAACGGGAGTCTAGTTCAGCATGTGTCAGGTAGAATATCTGACGCTGGTGTTCTGCTAGATCCCTACAATGAAGTACCGAAGTACGGACGTCGAGTAGACCAAAATGTGAATATTAATGCATAATGCTCAGTGCTGTTTGCAGTTTCAACAAAGATAGGTGTTAATGAATAATTGTATAATGTTATGTCTGAATTGTGTTTAAAGCATTTACAATTAAGAGAGAATATTAAAATGTATATTTTGTTTTTTGTAGATGCACGACTCACGACGAGTAAGCGAAATTTTGACGAATGAAGGTCTCCACAAGGGCAGGTAAGTGCTATCCCTATATTATGGGCGCGTTTGAAATCTTCATACCCACTTTTTTGTTACTCCATAAGAAACCTCCGTAAGACGTGTAATGCATTCTAAAAGTACCAAGACCTTACCAAGCCCAATTAAACTTACCAAGCTCTTTATTCTGAAATTAGTACCCACAATATAAGAACAAAAACTATTATTGCACTAGCTGACTGACAGACATAGTCCTGTTTTTTCTTTGATAAGAACCTTCTTCTCTCAAAAAAAGTGAAATCGGTCCAGCGGTTCACGCGTGATAGCGTGACCGAGGGAAATAGGTATTCATTTTTACATAGATCAATAATAGGAAATTATCGGGCGATTAAAATTTTGCAGTGCGCGGAACCCCCGTACGCGTTTAAGTCGTATATAGTAGAAAAAAAAATAGATAAAATGAATGCTACACCATCCTTAAGGGCCAGTTTCAGAATGTCCGAATAGTCGCTATCCACCGAATAAATTCAAAAATGGAACAGAATTTGTATGAAATTATCTACCCAATAAACTAACTTGAACTTATTCGTAGGTGGTGAAACAGGGTCTAAGTGTCTTAAATACAATGTAATACGTGGTTACGTCTTTGAAACCGCGAGATAAAGTTAGAATGTGCTAAAATGTCTTCTATCTTGGTAGGCAGGCTTCAATATGTTTTAAAGGGTGTGTTCCTCGTATAAGCTGTGAAATTATTATGTTAATTGTAGCACGGCTGTCGTCAAGTATACGCATTATGTAATTACACGCAATGTACAAGGTTTCACTTAAATAGCTGACAATGTTTGTTCTCAGCACTTTTGTTAATTTTGTGGTATCTTTTTTGTTTTCACTATTATCACAACATTATAGATATTTTTATAATAACTTTAATTTGGATCTATTAAAATTGTAATTATGACACTTGATGGCTGACCCATTGAGCTAGGAGAGTGAGGCAATAGAGAGTGCGCACTGAAGTCAGCGCTAGTATGCGCTTGTGTACTATAAAATGTCCGGCGCAATTGCCTTATTTCCTTAGAGAATAAAAGCGTGTTAAAAAAAAACGACATTGCAAGCCAAGAGTCTGACAACTAGTCTTACCATGAGAGTCAGATAGGCATTAGCTCCACGTAAAACATTGGTATTCAGCTGCATACGGTTGAGACTGGGAGCCGATCCTAACATTGCTTGGGAAAAGGCTAGGCAGATGATATCTGTATACTAAGTATCTATCTATAATAAGTACCTAAATGGGTATTTCCCTGTGTTTGATGTTCGCGTCAAAATCGGTTGATAAATGGAGCAGCAATCAACATTTTTTATATTCGTATGATGAAGAGTGGGATCATAGTAGGGACATCTTGCTATCTCTTTTGTACATGCGTGATCAAATAGCGTTGACGTCACAAGCTTGTATGTTCATCCCTTTTCTGTTATTTAACTGTTGGACTTTTGAAAGTTTTTTAAATTACTTATTTCTCAACGGATTCCAAAAAATATTTCTGTTTTTGGTTTTGTAAAATGTTACTTTTGATATGAATACTTAAACAAAAGAGTCAAATATCCTATTATTTATAATGAAACATATCCACTATTGGTCAGAAAGAAGTAAAAATAGCACGTAGATATCACTTAGATATCTCTGTTATAACTTTCTATAACTTTCCAAGATCATTGCAGAAAATATTATTCCTTAATAACATTGCGCGGTCTCCGGGGTGATCACGGCTTCAACTTCACAAATTATTGTTTACGAGACAAGCTTCTTAATTAAGTTTTAATTAAATTATAATGAGGAGTTTTATCGATGTTTCAGAAAACAAAAAAAATAAAGAAAAGTTGCTGTTAATTGTTTATATCATATTAAATTTGCAAAATATCTCAAAATAATGACAATTTAATTTATTTTTTTGAAACGAAAATTGTTTCCATTTTTTTATTGATAATATTACCAAATAAGATAACGGGTTGATGTGAAACATCTGTGACGTCAAAGCTTTGTATTTTCATACAAATTCCATACAAATTACCTAATCATTTTTGACAGTTCAATAAAAGTAATGAGTTTGACTAATTGTCATCTACCGTATTTATGCGTCTGCGCTATCGCTATGAGTTGTCGTTAGTATATTCTGGTACAAATCTACCGGAGTTGTAGAGGTCGGGTCAGGCAGCTACATTATGTAGGTATTGCATAAGCCCACACATTTTAATACTGGCTTGTGCCAGCGATTTCACCCCGATAAAACTAACATATGGCATGCAATGTGCTATCTAATACTGACCGATTTTTTGCGTTCGACTCTTCAACTTTAGAATATTGGTAGTTAACCTGGGTATGGACTAAAAGGCTAGGCAGATTTATTGCATGATGATGTAGGACTGAAAATCAAACATACATCCTTCTATCTGCCGTCATCTCACAAGTGACATTATTTCTAGCCATATCGACTTTCACAAAATCCATTAATCGCTTCTTTGGTCGTCCTTTCGCAGGGATACGATAGCAAATGAAACAAATAATTTTATACAACAAATAAATATATTTCCCATTAAGTTCCATGTATAAATTTTAAAATTACCTTTTCAAATAACATTTATGACAACAATATTTCAATAATAAGTTATTTTACAATATTTTGGAAGTTGAAAATTTGAAATCACAATATTTCTATATAAATTATGTAATAGTTACAATTTTCACCTCCCCCTAAATATATAATAAATAATCAAATTCATTAATATGTATATGGTATACAATATTCATAATTTGGTATCAGTAGGTACTTTTGACTACATAATTAGTATTTTTTTTTCTAATTTATTTACATAAAGATGGTCGGTGCGGCGAGACGTCATTATATTCAATTATTTTTTTTACTTAATTATAAAGAAAATTGTTCACATGTTAATAGATAACTATATTACTAAAAAAACATCGAATATGGTCCACATGAAATTTTAACTTACAATAAAGCATTTACAACACCATATACTACTAACTATTTATTAAATAAATATTATATAAATTATCAACAAAATGATAATAATTTTATCCAAAACAGATGTTTGCACTGAGGTAGAAATAACTTCATTTAAGCATCTACTAGTGTTTATTAAAAAACGATACTATTGATTGAACTTTGCAAACGTCACCTACGTTACTAGACAAGGATAGGAATAATAAGGCTTGAAAAATTATCGACACAAAATGTTACAATAGAAAAAAAAACATGAACAAAGATTTTACCACGTAAACGCGTACAGGGGGCTCCGCACACAGCAAAGTTTTAATCGCCTGGTAATTTCATATTATCTATATAATATGATAATGAATCCCTTGGTCACGCCATCATGGGTGGACCGATTTAACTTTTTTTGTTTTCGTGTTGAGAAGGTTCTTATGAAAGAGAAAAAAAAAACAGCACAACTTCTGTCGTTCGGTTAGTAAACTAATAGGTAATTATGTAAAGTTACAATATTTACCTTGTATGGCTTATATGTATTATATGTATGACGATGCTTAAAAAAACTCATTTCCACCCCCCTCTTCACATAATTCCAAAATATGAAACAAACTCATAATAAAACTCTCGATAATGTCTTTTAAAAACGTTGTACAGTCGCCAACACAGTTGTTATCGTCTATCAAAATTGTATATTATTCCGAATTCGTATTTTTGCAAAGCGTGTCCAATCGGGATGTGGACTAGGTCAAAAATAAAATACTTTATCATATTCATTTTGTAAAGCATGTTAAAATAATTTCAATTTAATTTATCGTTTTCAACCAAAAATTGTTTTCATTTTTTTATTATTGATAATATTATTTAAATAAGCAAACGGCTTGGTGTGAAAAATCTATGACATCATAGGTTGAGTTTTCATACAAATTGAATAGTGAGTAACCGTTTTTGACAGTTCTATAAAAGTATTGAATTTGACTAGTTGTCCACATTCCTATTGAAAGGCATTATAAAAGCTGTTTTTGACTCTGGTAAATACTCTAAGGTTACAAAAATTTGAATCACTTCTGCTATTGACATTGATCCTATTTTCTCTAAATTAGCTGCTAGTATCTTGGAAAGCGTATACTCGTTCAAAAAATTGCACTATCAAAATGTTTGCAGTCAAAAGGGTATTACCATATATTGTATATATAAGTACATGTTAGGATTGGCTTAAATTTGTGCGTTATATTCGTTAAATTATTATGTTTTGCATGAATACATAATTATGTTTGTAGACGAGCTATGTAAACTAAATTTTAAATTGAATAATTTTAACATCAAAAGGCTTAAGAAAATATTACAATAATAAGCCGTGCTTACTATAAAATATATTAATCAATTCATCCAGCGAATTGATACCAATAATTTATAAAATTGAAAGCATTGACATCGCCATTTAAAAATATTTACTTAATTCAATTATTATAATTAAATACATAATCCATTTATATTATGTTACATATAAGTTTAATTCATAAATAATGGAAGAGCAACAGTAAAATATGAGCTAAAAGTACAGTAAAATAAATATTTGGAAGTACCTATTTGTTACATAAACGTCATACAAGGGCTTGAAGCCCGTAAAATATAATTAGAAATTATTTATTGAGTTGGTATCTTTACCAACATTTACGTAAATTATAAAAATAACGTTTATTTTATACTAGCTTTCGCCAGCAATTTCTTCCGCATACAGTTGGAACGAATCCGCGCGCCCGGATAAAAAGTAGTTACAGAAAAAACTCTTCAGCTTTATAAACTTTACTTATTAATTTGTAATTAAAATAGTAGTCATAAGTTTAGTATGGTAAATCACTTTTTAATAGTTTGTTATTTAGTTTTATTAATAGTTTATTTTATTAATACTAACGCTGATTGCTTGTTAGTTACTATGTTTGTTGGCTTGAATGCGCTCAGAGACTACTGGCTCGATTGTAAAAATATTGAACTGTTAGATAACCCATTACAACATGCTACAGGCTGTATTATCCAGGTGTGTGGAGTAATTTCCATGGGACGCGGGTGAAGCCGCTGGCGGACGCTAGTATTAGCATAGATTTGACTAACTGAATAATAACGAATTATCAGGATAAAGTTACGAACATTAAAAACTAAACAGTCAAGTTTTCTACATCTTTGAAAGTTAACGAAAAGTAAATTCACCAAGTGACGCTTAATATTGAAAAAAAAAGAATAAACATCTGACAAAAATATTTATATTTCAACATAGACATTACCTATGGAAGAATTGGCACATTTCAAATATACATAAATATGTAAGTATAAAACATAGCACGATATTGCAAATATTAAATATCGACATATCTTTGCGAAATACCCACCAAATTACAAGCTTACACGTAATACGTAATAGTAATTAATAATATATAGGTAATTTTATATATATCGTCATGTGTAATACGGTAATGACATAAAATATTTAACACATTGGAATAAACTAGACAAACATTGAATAACATCGACATATACGACACCAAAACATTTTAACGTAAGGTATCGAGAATATAAAATGTTAAATATTGAAACACTTTTTTACAGAACAGTACCAGCTTCAGTCTAACTGCGGTAGTCGACGTGTGCCCAGAAACTCCACGTCACGTGAAGAAACGCCTCAGCTCAATATAAAAAGCACATAATCACCTAAAGGTAATATATTTATATACTATGTATACTAACTAGTTCGCATCGCTCGTTATATTCGCGACGCGGCTCTGCTGCCCGCACTCACGTGTGGCAGGTTCTTGCAACTAATTAACTTATTCTGGGCTCAGCTATGTTATGTAAATATACGTGACTGAAATCCTATGAAACCATTAATAAAATGATACAGCAAAATTATTATCTGTAATTCTCGCTAGACAGTAATTTAATAGCAGCACACGCGTCAGTGTGGGCAGCGCATTCATTAAAGTGTAATTAGCTAAACGATGACCCTGTGTCAGTCGTGGACTGCGACCGGGGTGCCCGAGGCTGCCCCGGGAACAATTTCTATCTACGAGATTTAGAATCTACGCTCTACGCACGTAGTCGACTTAGGCACTGCCTACCTAACGATACCGAAAAAGACGGCGCTACTCTACTTACCTAGACGAAATTATGTATAGTTACATTTATTTAGAAATTTGGCAGTTACAGTCCGGCGACCGGCGGGAAACGGAGGGGGTCGAATGTACAGAGGGAGAGCGGCGGCCGGACGAGAGGGCGTCGGGCCGGGGCCGGCCAGCGACGCAGCGCGCGCAGCACGCGGTACGGCGACGCGGCCGCCGGACGCACGGCGCGGGAAGGCACTCGGGGGGGCGGGGCCACGCGGCGGCGGCTGCGGCGCGACCGGCCCGGCGGCGCCGCCGCGCGCAGTCAGAGCGGGAAGCAGCGCGCCGCCCGCCGCGGCTCGCTGGCGCCGCGCCGCCGCCGCCCGCGCGCCTCGCCCGCGTCCCCGCCGCGCGCGCCGCCGCACAGCCGCTCGGGCTCGATGGGCTCCAGCTTGTGCATGGAGGGCCGGCTCGACAGCCGCGCGCTGTTGCCCGGCGTCGACGACGCGCGCCCCGACGCCTCGTCGTCCAGATCTATGCGCCCGAGCCGCAGGGCCAGCGCGTACTCGGCCCGCTCGATCACGCTGGTCGGCTCTTCTTCGACAACAGTCGTATCAGCTATCGTGGTGTCCGCTACCGTGGAGTCTGCCGCAGCGGAGTCGGCTCGCGGAGGAGAGTCTCCCGGCACTGTGAGAGAGTTGTGAGTGCCACTGGATGATGGTGATACGTCACCCACTGGGTGTCTTTCGGGGGTCGCGAACACTGAATCAGAAGCCCAACTTCTGGTCTCTGAGTTTTGCCTCAACGTATCATCTACACTTCGCTGTGAAGTCCTACGACTGTGTCGCGGGCTTTCATCATCAATAGCACGGAAATCGAGGGCACTTAAGTCGACGGGGCCGGCGCGGCGTCGGGACCCGTCTCGCCGAAACGACGGTCGCTGCGAGGAAAATGCTGCATCGTACAATTCGCAAAGACTCGTTCGGTCCGAGTGCGGTTCCTCGTACAATGTCAAGTTCCGCGTTTCGGTAGCATCTGAAGGAGTTTCATCGCGATTTGATGTGACCTCGCTGCGCTCAGATATATCAAATGTGAAGCGAGCTTCGAATCTGTCCGGGCTGAGCAGTGGCGCAGATCGTGAGCAGTCCTCTAACTGACTGGCGTCGGCGTCGGGGTCAAGAGGCAGCACGCGCGGCGTGGTGCGGCGCGGCGACGTGTCCTCGGAGTCCGTGGAGCGGTCGGAGCGCGGCGCAGCGCACACGTGGCGCCTGCCCAGCGCCGGCTGCGAGCCGCACGGCGCCCGCCGGCAGCACGTGCGCTCGTGCCGCACGTCCGACCCGCTGCTGCCCGTCGACTTTGAGTGCGGCGGCCGGCGGCGCCGGTCGTCTTCTCGTCCATATAAAGAAGTGAAATCCTCGGAACAAAATTTCTCGAAGAGCTCTTGCGAGCTGAGCCGTGTAGAGCCGGTTGCGTTATAGAACGCTTCGGTCGGCGATCTCTCTGCTCGCTCGTAGAGGGCGCTCGAGCTCGCCCTTTTGGATTTGTCCATGAGGCCGAACTTGTATATCTTAGGAAGGCGTCGCTCGAAGACGCCTTGTGAGTGCGCGCGCGCAGGCGCGCGAGGCGACACGTCGTGCAGCACGCGGTCAGAGGAGCCGGCGCGGGGCGGGGGCGCGGCGCGCGGCGGGGAGGCGGCGAACTCCGGTTCGTACTCGTCGTCGTCCGGCGCGTCGGACGGCTGCGAGCGCTCGAGCGAGGAGCGCGCGCACTCGCAGTCGTCGCCCTCGTCGAAGGAGGGTGCGCGCGGACCGCGGACGAAGGCGCGGCGGCGCTCGGCGGCGGCGGCGTCGTGCTCGTCGAGGCGGAAGGAGCGGCGCAGCGGCGGGCGCTCGCGGCGCGGCCGGCGCGGCTCCTCCGTGGCGGCGTGCGCCAGCACGGGGCGCGGCGCGGGCAGCAGGCGGTCCAGCGACAGCCCCCGGCGGGGCCGCGCCCGCTTGGGGTCGCGCGGCGCCGCGGGGGACGTCTCCTCGGGCGTCGTGGGCAACGCTGCGCCGCGGCCGAACTCGATGAACCAGAGTTCGTCCTTGAGTTCGCACTCTCACTTCTTTTCATTCATGTCTTTATTTAAATAGTGCAGCACGTAATGGAGCACTAGATCGTAGCAGTACTTGTATTCGGTCTGCGGAAGACACATGTTTTATACAAATCGATACAATATATGTATTGCAGACGGCGTAGGCAGTGTATAAAATACATACCATGTTCTCCACAAGTTGCGGACGGTGTCGGCGCACTGTCTTGACGGCTTGGAACACGTCCACCTCGCCGTGCTGGATCACCTGCTCGATGCACGCGTTGGCCGCGCAGTACACACCGGCGCGACTCCGACCGTCACTACACAAAATGCTAATAATAATTACTTCCTTACGCCTCTTCTATATTTACCTGATTATAATTTAACGAAATTAATTTAAGTTTTTAACATAATATAGTGCCATTTTACAAATGAAGAAAGCTTGCCAGATTAGCCTGTTTAGATAGGAACCTGACTTTAATTTAAATATTTATCGTAAAGTGAATACTGACGGCGACACGACGCAGACGGGTCCGTAATCCGTGCGCTGTCGCCACCGCTCCACCATGTTCATGAGCTCGACTAGCGAGTTGGTAGACGACGGCACCTTGTGGCCCATCGGCCAGCAGGTCAGCTGGAACAGCTGCACGGTCTTCGTCGGCGCCTTCACGCCGGCCATTAGTTCCGTCAGGGATATGATCTGGTGGTAGAAAGGTGAAAGTGGTTAAGATGAAGTTAATCATGATCGTCCTGTTTCCTAATTTCTGATTAGGGGTTGGTGCGAGATACTTCTTCCATATTTCTCTGTCTGAAATCATCTTACAAGTCACTTAACAGTCCTGCTCCTGTATATCCTTTCACATATGCCCAACGCCTTCCTCACAAAATGTTCCTCAGACATAATTTTGCATCAAATTAGAATTCAGTTTTCTCCTAAATTTAAGAACACTTGAAGAATTGATGAGTTAAATAAAACTAAAATGAGACGTTTCAGAATTGTAACACGCAAGAGTTTCTCATTAAAGAAGTAAAACTGACTAGGGAAAAGTATGCATATAAAATTGTACGATTTGACTGAAATGAAGAAAACGTAAAAAGCAGCAATGGTTAAGCTGGTAGTAAAGTAATATCGTAAAAAATAATAATTGTGTTTTATTGCAATTGTGTTTTTAAAAAATAACTCTTACTAGCTTCTGCCAGCGGTTTTACCAGCTTCGTAAGGGAAAGTCTATAGATACGTTATTTTGATCTCAAAGCTATTTTACTGACCAGTTTCATCAAATCCGTTCAGCCCTTGGAAGAAAAGCGGTAATGACACACACACAATTACAAACTGTCGCTTTGCTGTAATTGTAGATGTACAAATGTCTCACCTTCTTATTGATTCTGAATATCCAAGTCTTGATGTTCGTGTAGTGGTTGTGTGACACGTGGTCTATCGTGAACACGGGCCCGTACTTCTTGGAATGACGACCCTCAGGCCAGAAGGGGGGGAATTGTTGCTGGAAAAAATAATCTAGTTAGATAATGACAAAAATTCTTGGTTTTTTGAACGCCTTCATGAGTTTTAAAGCATTTTTCTTTTGATAATAAAATGTGGTTTCACAAAGTACTGGGTTTGGTGCTAGGTTTGGACCATCAACTTTGTTCAAGACAATGGTTTAAAGTTAGCACTTAAGCTAGTGCCTTTTAAAGACCACGTTTTATAATAAGGTATGCTGTGTTTATTATTCATACTTACGGAGTTCTTAGGAGGCACGCACAAGACAACGACAGCCGCACACTCGTAGTCATACACTAGGGACCAGAATTCGCCCTGGGTTCTGACGAGAGGCCACTCCGTCACAATATACTCCCGGGGTTTGGTGTAACCCTGAAAAACGTATCGAATTAACAAAGGCCACACAATATAGATATGTATGTCGATGCCGTTTATTGACGATTTAGCTTCCGAACTTTAGGAATCATATAAGATTACAATAATTGCTTCTACCAGCCGCGTTATCCACATCCTACCGTCGTCCACTATAAATGAGCTATCTAACAGTGAAAGATTTTTTCAAATTGTTCCTGAGATTCAACGTGGCAATGCTGCCAGCCTCTTGGGTACGCTACCAGTGGACAGCGATAAGGAGGATTTTTTTGATGCTATATTTTAAATTTAATTTATTCAATTATGTATATTAATATATGGATAATAAGTTTGTTTATATGTAAGTTATAATGTTTATAAATAAGAATTCTACATAAAAAAAAAGTTATTGAAATCATCTCGTACGAGAAAACAAACTCTTTCACTTTTGCATTGCTTTTGAATTGCCCACTGGCTGTCGTCTCATTTATAAAAAAAAAACATCTTCTATAAAAATGAACATTCTAAAGTGTTCTAAAACCACAGGTTGTCTTCAAGAAGTCCTACTTTTAACACTACAAGTAACTGTGCGGTGTCATAATAAAGTCGCATTAACTTAAAAGATGAACTTTCTTACTAACTCAGGGGACACTTTTCTGAGAAAATTGCATTTGTGAAATAAAATTGTGCTTCATTTCATAAGGAGCGGGGCTATTCTGTGCTTTTAGGTATTTTTGTGTGGAATTGTAAAGCTAGGTACAGGACAGTAATTGAATTTCTAAGTTTGAAAGAGTATAATAATCGCGTTGAATGTTGTTCATTGGGTGCATTGAAGATTTGTGGACTAGCTTAAAAGAAGACCTATTTTTTTCAGAATAAAGGGCAAATTATGAAAAAATTGATGACACCTCATAATTATAATTTCTAAAAATCTACCTATTATATTTGGGTAATTTGTTTGGGACTAGGGCAACAATGAAATCCTTTATAACTAATATTCATTTGTTAAAATTTAAATAATGACACTAATTTATCATTTTGATGAAAACGATTTCTATGTTTAAATGGACAATACAAGAAAAATAAGTACACAGGTTGGTGAGAAAAATCTGTGACGTCATAGTTTGCTTTTTCATACAAATTGCATAATAGTAACCGTTTTTGACAGTTCAATAAAAGTATTGAATTTGACCTTCTCTACGCTATGTTATACCTCATACACATACATACATCTCCATCTTATCAGGCATATTCAAGACTACATTGCAATATGCTTATGAGCTTGTTACTAAAATTACATACCTACAGTTATAACATAACTCAGGCAACGTCCTTTAAGCTTATGCTTCCCTGGTACCTGGTACCTGTTTAATGGAGGTTTCTGCAGAGATTAATGAAGTACTCACGTCTACAAACACAGCGTTGATGTAGTCCGTGAAACTGTTTCCTTGGAACGATGTTAGGTATGGACGAAAGTTGTCAGCTGCAACAAAATGTATAGGCTAAGTAAGAGCTTAAAATTCGCTATGTGTTGAAGAATTTGGAGAGATTAATAAACAAAAAAAAAGATGTTGATTAATAAAGTATAATGTATAAATATACATAAATACGTGTTTAAAAAAGAAATGTTTACAAAAAAAATATTTCGGCATGAAACATAATATTTTTGGTAATAACACTGAATTAGTTTTCGAATAGTGTGAAAAGTCAACGGATTTGTAATGGTTGATAAATTGCGAAAAAATGGTTGTAGAAGACCAGGGTTGTAGGATTGTTTGCTGGAGAAAACGCGGTTTTGGCAAGTGAGTTTTAGTCAGTAAAAGTTTGCCACTGCACAGCGGGAGGGGTTTTCTGATAATTCCTAACTAAAGAAAACCTTAGTTACATGCGATACATTTTCGAATTCATAATATATAGTCTGAATATCTGCTAGTAATAAATGTAAAAAAAATATTTTATAAGCCTTACGTACTATAATTGTATTCAAAACTTACGTGGAACAACAAGGACATCCCGATTCTTCTCTCTATTATCTCCTCTGTGTCCCCCCGCGCAGTCCCCTATCGTGAACCTTGGTGTTTGCTTGCAGATCTGTTGGTATTCCTTCTGGTATTCATTGAGTTTCGACACGGGATCCCTTTGGGACTTCTGCTTCAGTCTCTGTGAGAGCTCGGACACTGGGAACCATGATATACCACAGACCACGTGCTCTTCTAAGGTGTCGTACACGAATTTGTATTGTTCCTAGGGAAGGGAAAAACTGTGTTATGCAATTGTTTTTTTGGCATTCATGGAATGATATGATCGTGTTTTGTTTTGGGATGAGTGTAAAAATGAGTTTGTTTGTTACGCTAAAACGGTTGAACCGATTGACATGAAATTTGGTCATGTGATAGGTACCCTGCCAACAGAGTAAGGCCCCCAAACGTGCGGTTTCTCAGTGCTCTAAGAACAACCGCGCTGAGATCGGAGATGCAGAGACACACTAGGTATCGCATGACCGCGCTGAAGAAGAGTTAGGACATATTGAATGCTATGTGCTGTGGGACGTAGGTCAAAGTTGCAGGACTCTTAGTTCGGAATTATTACGGCACGATCGTCTTGCATAGGTCTGATCAATAACCATGAACATATTATGTATAGTTATATCAATACGGTGAAATATGTATTGCTTTGCGTTCCTAAGGCTTACGTTGAAGTATCTAATTAATGGTAGTGCAGTCACGTCGAAGCGCTCTTATATTAATACCCAATTAAAATGAGATCAGAGAAGCGAAGCGTTGTTGCGAATTCTATATAAGATATTTTACTGCATTTTCCCGGTATATCTTGGGAGTAATACAATGAGGAGTGGGAGTATAACAACCTAGCTCTTTTTCGCTACTTTATCACCCACGTTTCAACTTCTTACGTTCAAAATATCTTAAAAATTGAAAATTTTATCAAAAATTGAACCTACTTATTTACTAGGTATAAGGAAAGAAAATACACATATGACATAAATATTTGCACTAAAAAATATCGTCTAAACATTCAAAACGAGCTATCAAAGTGGTTGGTTGACACTTCCCATGACCCAAAGGCAGGCTATTACTTTGGACGGAGAATAATCAGTTGACATTCAACGTGGCAATGCTGCCAGCCTCTTGGGTACACTCCCAGTAGAAAATGATGGGGATGAGGGTATCCCCTATGTACCTATTTATTTCTTTATACTTTGCAAATAAACAAGCAGATATATGTAAACTTATATATATTATTTAACTTTTGGATTTAACCGCATAGCGAGACTTAAGGCGTCTCACGATAAGAGTTCGCTATCATAAACGAGAAAGGAATAGTCGCTATAAATTCTTTCAGCTAGTACAGACGCCAGCACATCAAGCTACTAAAATCTGTTAAATTTCCTTAAAAGATTTGCAACTTTATCGCTGAAGCATATAGTTCAAAGTTGATAGTTTCGGTTCTGTAGCTCGATGTGCTGGCGTCTGCACGTTGGAACAAGAACACTGTTATACGTGTAGCAACTGGCTATTAAAATTTCTCTACTTATTGTGTACACTAGGAAGAAAATCTCCAATTAGTGGAGTTCATAATAAAAGCTTGCTTTCCGCAACAACATTGCAACGTTTGTGATGGAAATAATAAAACAAATAAGACATTCAACCATAAAATATTAAGAGCGGAAATGTGTAGCAGTAATATTATGATACATACCCAGCTTATCATAGGTATGGAATATTAAGCATTTTTACGATTTTGGAAATGAATATAGCTATCAATTATCGGCCGAAATTAATAACCTATCTATCCGTTGTTTTGCTTACTAGAGATAGGAATTTGACACAAATTGGGATGCGGACTAGGTCATAACTAAAACTTTATCATATTCATTTGTTAAAGCATCTTAAAATAGTGTCAGTTTAATTTATCATTTTGAACCGAAAACTGTTTTTTTTTTGGTAATATAATCGAAATAAGTATACGGAAATCTGTGACGTCATATGTGGTGTTTTCATACAAATATCATAGAGATTAACCGTTTTTGACAGTTCTATAAAAGTATTGAATTTGACTAGTTGTCCGCATCCCTATTATATGGGGCTAATGTCAAAATTCAGTCTCTAGTAAGCAAAACAACGGATAGATAGGTTATTAATTTCGGTCGTATATCTACTTAATGATTCAGGCATTAGTAGTTGGATGTGCAATATTTTACCAGAATGTACTCCGCTTTTATGTCTTAAGTTGCTTATGTTTTCTTTTAACTATATATCGTCTTTATTATTTTTGTGTTTATAATTTTATATTTATTGATGTGACCTTACGAGGTTGACTTGGCACAGTAGTGCTCAAGCCTCATGAAATAAAAGACAAAGGCTATGTGGATGATCAATCCATGTAAAACTTACAGAAGAGAGGGGTCGCAAAAGCACACATGTCAATAATCGATGTGTCTGCACTGTCTGTAAGTCTGTACCTGAGACGTACAGAGAAAAGCGATACTTTTGCCTATATTTTGAACTTTAAGTTAAGGCATACCGACAAGTAACAAAAGAAAATAAGTCTTACTTCATTTTCTATAAGGCCTTTTCTGGATTGGCGAAGTTTTTTCAAAAAGCCGAACACATCGAAGCAGTCTTCTTCCTCCGCCAACTCGAGGTTCGCGTCAATAGCCAGGTACACGCCAGACCGACCACCACCATCACTGGAACAAAATAGAACGGTTAAAATCGGCGAAAAGTATTTTAAAAACTAGCTTACAGTAGCCGTAACAGCGACGTTCTTTGTAGTAGACCTCGATAAATGGGCTGTCTAATACTAAAAGGATTTTCCAAATCAGTCTAGTACTTTCTGATATAAGTGCGTCCAAACAAGAAAACAAACTTCAGCTTATTAATATTACTTCAGGAATCCGAAAATAAAAAACTATAAAATAAGATCCCCTTTTTATAAAGTAGGATTTACCTAGTAAATTTTAATTGAAGTCTGTCAGATCTAAGTCTTAATAAAACATACGAGAAATGTACGCAACCAATCTTATTACGAGATATATCATAACGACATCATGCAAACATTAATAACACAACTTTGACATCACAGCAAATAATTTGTTACACCCGCAAACTGCAAACAGAAAGTGCATCAAACGTTATTTGCTATCCGTACACTGGTAGAGTAAACTAATTTGTTGTAAACTCCCCTACGAAGGATAGTGTACATAACAACAATGTTCTAGTAATATTTTTATTCTAAAATGTGCAGCAACTCCCAAAGGTCATGAAGATCAGAGTCTTCGTGTAAAATCACAGTGCTATTCCAAGCGCTATGTCAAGTCCTTTTGTGAGGAAAATTGCAAAAAGTTTGCACCGAAGAAAGACAAGAATAAAATAGTAGCTTGGAGCGTAATTTACACCAGGTTGCTGAGTGCCACTGAGATTAAATTAAATAGTTCACTTTGTGATCAGAGAGTATCTAATTTTATTATTTTTTTTCTTTTGTCTTTTTGCTTGCATTTAAAGGTGTGATACCTTCCTTAATATTCTTTTTTCTATAGACTGACTATAATGTCGTTCAATGCACAAAAAAATTGGATAAGTGACAGCTGTCATTTCTACATCTTTGGTAGTCGTTATGGGTAGTCAGAAGCCAGGAAGTCTGACCAGTCTTACCAAGGGGTATAGGATTATACCTAGGTAACTGGGTGGAGGAGGTTAGATAGGCAGTTGCTCCATTGAAAACACTAGTACCCAGCTGCATGCGGTTAGACTGGAAGCCAATTCCAACATAGCTTGGGAAAAGGCTAGGTAGATGATTATACCTATGAACTTAAAATCTGTACCTGTAGCAAACCGGACTTCAAGGAGCCATTTACCTAAAACTGATGCTAGACTACAAATAATGTCACTTACTTGCAATGCACTACCATAGGCCCTGCAGCGGGGTTTGTAGCCAGTCGTCTGCCGACCACGGCGCGGACACGACGTCTGAACTCCAGCAGGGCGTTGCTGAACGGACACGTATGCGAGTGCCACTGGGTGTAGTGGAACTGTAAGATGAACCGCTCTTCTACCACCACCTTGGGAAGAGAGTGAGAGTTAGAGAAGAGAAGTTGGCATGTGGTCGATTTTTAGTATAGGATGTACAGACGCCAGCACATCAGGCTACAACAATCTGTAAAATTTCCTTAGTGGATTTTCAACCTTATCGCTGAAGTAATAAAGTTCAACTTATATTGGGAATATTTGACAGTTTCGGGTAGCATGATGTGCTGGCGACTGTCCCATAACTAATGTTAATTACTGATACAACAAATTGAATATTTTTTAACAATTAGTATAATTGCCGTATTAATTTTTAAGTCACGTTAATGCGATAATACTATCAAAATAATTGTATTTATGACGTGGGTCAACATATTTCAACATTAATTTTATGAAGTACTGAGTAAGTTTAATTGAATGCCTATTTGTCGTTCGATTAAAATAATTAATGAAGGATAATCGTTTTAACGAACCTATACTTTTAAACAATTTACATAATTTCGATTTAGGGCCAGTTTCACAGGTTACGGATAGCCACTATCTACCAGATAAATTAAAAAATGGAACAGAATTTGTATGCAATTATCTGCCAGATAAACCATCTGGAATTTATTAGCAACCGGTGAAATTGTTCCTTACTCTTTTATTTTTCGAATCTAGTTGGAAAATCCTTATATATGAGCTCCATAGATAAATATAGTGAAATTGACGAAAGATCTTAAAACTATTTTCTTTTTCAGAGAAAAAAAAAAATAACGAAAATAAAACCTATAGTATAAAATTACGACAGAACTCAAATTGTTGATAATAAAATCTAGAATATTCTGTTGTTGAGTGAGAGTAATCTGTTTAAAAAGAAATAAACGGACGAGCGACGAGTGGAGAATGAAAAACATTTCTCTCAACCCCTTTGTGTGCACAAAGTTTTCAAATAAAGAGATTGTTTCAAATATTTCAGTGGAATTCTAATTTCAAACTTTTTTGTTTTTAATTTACTTATTTTATGTGTTAAATTCATCATCATCATCTCCCGAGCCTTTTCCCAACTATGTTGGGGTCGGCTTCCAGGCTTATGTGTTAAATTAGTCTTGTATAATAATATTATGCCAAGTCAGAACGGTCATACTAACTTAAGCAAAAGAAAACATACATAGATATACTAATAAATAAAGAGTTTGATTGTTAGCTTGAATGCGGTAATCTTAGGAACTACTAGCCCGATTTTTAAATTTATTTAATGCAATATAGCCCTGTGATGAAGGCAAATTTTTTTTATCTATGCACGTGAAATAGTTCCCATGGAATCCGTGTGAAAACACTGGCAGAAGCTAATAACTGATAAAATGATAAAATAACACATACCTACCTACCGGTTTCATATGCCTGTATTATCTATATAATTTGTCTATTTTCATAATAAGAATCTCAATAAATTCAATAATTGAAGGTTTGCTTCTGAATTTCAACTTATTTTTTCTGGCATTTTTATCGTGGCATGACTCGAAAAACGATGAACTATTTTAAAGATTTTGAGTTTAAAAATTGAGGAATATTAGTTATCGATAAAATACATTGTTACTTACATTTTTTTCACTCTTGTAAAGTCTAAAGGTTCGTATGTGGAAGTTGGCGAGCTCCTCCTCCTGCACGATGCCCACGCTGATGTCTCCGTAGGTCTCATCCTTCTCTTTGTTCGGCGGCCAGTATTGGACGCACATCACCTGGTGAAAAAGATCTTAATATAATGTATGAAGGTCGAATTTTCAGTAAGTGGCGGGACTTAGGACCTTTTTTATTTGAATAAAAATATATTCTGTACACACTCTCATTTTATAAAAGATGAATATTGTTTATAGATGATTAAAAAGAAGATATTAAAATAAGGCGTCGAAAATTGCGTTCGCATAATTAAAATCCGAATGCTGGCCACTACCATCCAACAAATTCTTTGGCAAAAATATCAGCCAGCCTCTTGGACACGTGTGGACTACACTAAGCACAAACTTATTTCTTGAAAAAGTATAGGGGTACTTGCGTCTTATGGCCCCAATGTCTCCACCTGAAATGGCTCTAACCTATAAAGTTTACATTATGTGAGCCATTTGAGGTTCTCCGTGTCTTCAACAGTCATTCAAATAATTCAATATTCAAATGTTTTTTAATAGACATAAATAAATTAGACACAAAAATCTATTGTTTTTAAAATGACCAAACATTCCAAACAAGAGAATTGCTACCCACACAAACAAAATAATCGCGATTGCATGTACGCACTAAAAGTCAGACGTTCTGACTGTCAGACTGAACGTATTCATAAACTTTCACGTACATACCGTTTAGCACGCTAAACTATTCGAACTGCTCATAACTCGTTGAAGCTAAAGGTTTTTTGCTACATGTAATAAAACCGAGGGTGCACGAGCGCACCGCTTACAAATTGTTTGCATTATTTACACTGCTTGAACCCGTAACGAGCATACAGCATTTACGGCGCGTTAGTCTGAACAAACCATTATTTTATGCTGGATATATTATCTGATTATGATAGTAGGTATTTTTGCTGCATACATTTGCTATCACTAGACGATACGATTAAGAAGGGAGTGGATAGTAGTATGACGGCTAACAGAAACGAATGGAAGCGGAAAACATATTGCGCCGACGCCAAATAGAATTGGGAACAGGGCAGGAAGAAAAAAAGACACTTGCTATTGCTAATAGCAAGATCTTTCTCCAATATGTATGTATATTCTACGTGCTGTTGACCGAAAGATTATATCTTTAAAATAATCTTAGGTTTTTGATCTTTATGTAGAAATTATTACTTAGTACCACTTATTCGCAAGTGTTTTAGAGTTAAATAAATATTTAAGAGTAAAAAGAATAAGATGAAAAGATCCATACTCCATAAAAAAGATCCTTCGCCCGGACGGGTTTTATGTTTACTGCCCGTCAGATATTCACGCTTTTTTATAATTTTGAATAGCGGATAACTTTAATTACGCAATGAAGGATTTACATGTTAGTGCTTAGCTATAGTCGTTTTGTAGTGCCGTTACAGAGGCAACCAAAAACTCACCTACAAATATTTTGGTCTACAGTAAAGCGTAAATAAACGTTGATCTCCCAAATACAAGGCATAAAAGAATGTATTGAAACATGGCTGCAAGCAAAAGTTACAACCAAACCAATTTATCCTTTCAAATATCAAATATAACAAGCATAACGCTTTATTACGGGTAAAAGTTTTCAGGAAATTTCAAAACTACCGTACTTAATAATTGGGTTGAAAATATCAAACCGCTAACTACAAAATTTTCTGAATGGCAGCCATTTTGCGAATGGATTTCATACCGGAGTGGGTACTCCTTTTGTGATAATTTGAAAATCTGGCTATTGTAAGCTTAAAGTACTAAGTTAGCTGCCTCCGTAATCCGAAAGGATTATACAAACAAGTGCGGATTGATTGCTTGGTGTTTGATCGCTTTATTATTTTGTTGAGGTTTCCCTCGGGAGGAAAGAGGGAAGTTGTGGCACAACTTTGAGGGTTTCTACGTCAAAATAGTGATACCTGTTAACTCTAGTTATGGCTATAGCTTCGAAAGGATGAGAAAGTCTTTGTAAAAGTAGGTCGATGTGATTATTATGACGTATACTTTTCCAACTTCATCTGCAATAATCAAGCCAAATTCGACAGAGCTACAACGGGGACCAAAGTCTTTGAGTCCCGGGTGAATTAAACGAGACGAGTCTTGTGTGAGTTGCAATTACGTGAAGGCAATATTCATGATGTGATACAATCAGTGAACACTTGAAGTGCACTGTGTAGTTGCATAGCCACATTTGAAGCTTTTGCGCACGCGGGTAAAATTTAAAATAATATTAGATTGTATCTTATACAATTACAAAAAGACATCTAGTCCCAAATTAGCAGAGCTTGTACTATGGTATTAGCCAAGTAATAAACGTACTTGTACACTTTTCTTTTGTATATGTATACACTCAAGTCGATGCACACAAAATTTACGATTTATGCGGAAATTGAACCGGCGTGGTCCGGCGTGGCAGACAAATTACTAGTTAGTGATACCTAACCCTCGAAAGTTTTGCGACAACTTACCTCTTTCCTCCCGACTAGTTGCTACGCGGTCTGTTCAGATTGTTCTGTTGAATCAGGCTTAGCATAGCAACAGTAGAAACAAGTTTTGTTTACCGGAGATTGGATATAATAACAGAAAAGTGACAGATTGACGTAAGATTTCATTTGTCATTTTTTGAAGAAATATTTGTCTTTCTTCGATTGACATAAGGCTATAAGTGATTATTTATATATATGCGACTTGACAGGTCGCGCTGTGCTCGGGCAGAAAACATGTTGTCATTGACAGAAAGAGCTTTGTCTTTTCTTGACAGAATAGATATAAAATCGCCATGCTAAGCCTGCAGGTCGTACAAATATAAACAGTAGATTACTTTGCAAAAATATTCGTAGCCGGATATAAAACGTTTTACCTAATATAATAATGGTGTGCGGAACCCGTCGAGCGAAATGTCAGAACCGTCAGAAACACGGCCTGTCCGTCCGGAATTCAGTTAGCAAATGTTTCAGACGTTTGTTGGTATATGTTGAATTATTATAATGTGCATGTAAGGCCCGCCTTTTTAACGTATTACGTATTTTTGGGGTAATGGAGTACTCATGTCATTTTTGGTAGAAATATATATAAAAATATATAAAATGATTTTGAGAGAAAATAGAAGTCAATTAATTTTAACAAACTAAGTTTGAATGCAAGAAGTAACAACTTTTGAGCACTGTGTGACTTTGTAGGAATATCTTATAGTTAGGAATAAATAACCTAAGTATTTTATGATAATATAATATATCGGGACACCTATTCACACACGGTCGGTTAGCCCCAAGGCTAAGTTATTGATTAGCTTGTATTATGGGTACTAACACAACTGATGAACACATACCCTACAAATAATCATACATAACAGGCAAGTTTATCACACAGTTAATGTCGAATGCACCGGGAATCGAATCCGAGACCCTCAGCTCGCCAGTCCAGTGTGGTTGCCCTTGCGCCAAAACGGGGTCGCTCATTTTCTTTTTAAAGGAAAATAAGTAAGTCAAAACGAACGTAATTTTGCATCTTTATATTAAGACAAACCTATTGTTATATAAGACGAACGTATTCTGTGGCTTAAAACATTTTTTGCGAATATTTCTCTTTCAGATAAACATGGCATAGTCTTATTGACTGTCAAATTTGTACGTGTACGAGATAAAGCCGTTTTAGTACTTTTGCAGAATAAATTGTGAATTCAAAGGATTTTTATGCTTGATTTATGAATATGCTGGAGCCTGTAGGCCAGATATAGATAAAAACGTTTTTGTAAGACAGATTATGTAGCTTATGTTTCTTAGGTTATCAGTGTATCATATTTTTTTTTTGGGAGATCAATACACCTCTCCCGCAGTGGGTGCAGCTGGGAAGCATTACTATACGAAATCTATTTCATTTGATAATTAAAAATTAAATATATCTTAATTTATTTATTATTAATTTTAGTCTTTATAATATGTGCATACAATTAAAATAAATATATACAAACTTATAAAATATTTAAAATTAATATCGATAATAAAAACAACATTAAATTAACAAAATAATATAAATAAAAAACCCTGTATACATATATAAAAATATTTCGCGTTGCTAGGCGTCAAAGTACCTACTCCTCCACATCGCTGTCATCCGGTAACGTGCCCAGAAGACTGGCCGCATGAATAATTACAATTTACTTTTTATTAAATTAATTGTATTTCGAACAAGTTAATTAATAGTTCTTTAAATGCCGCGTCAACATCATTATCAGCGTTCGACGCAGTATAGAAATGATTGTCAGAGCTGGAAAAGCTGGGGTCAAGTAGGCAATGGATGTCAATGACCTGAACACAATGCTGCCGTCCACTAACAAAAAGGCAGCTAAGTGCAAAAAGTAGTTTTCGAGTAAACGCAAAAATAAGTGGGAATTGATGTCTCTTGAGAAGTATGCTACCTAGGAACAAGTTTGTAAGTTATATACGTAGGCAAAGCCTTTTTGCACAATATGTGATATATTTCATTCATTTATATGAATCACATTTTATTTAAATTCATTTTCTAACTTTTAGCTAAGCATTTTTTTAAATTTTTACATAATATACTGCACTATAAGGCCGCTAACCATACCTTAACTGCTTTATAGTAAAGCAATTTCTTGTAGCTGCCACGTCTTGTACTTATAGTAAAAGTTATCAAAATATACGTAGTTATAAAGCAGTTAAAGGATTTTAACAGACTTATAGCCTAGTAACTATCACTTGGAAGACTAACTTTGCTTACTTAGAAAGCAGTTATGGGATTATAAACGCTTTTAAGCTCGGTATTGTAAAACATTTTTTATACTGGCTCTCTTATTGCTTAACTAGAAGGCAGTTAAAGACATCTCGCTCGCAATTAACTGCCTTTTAAATAAGCACTTGCGGGTAAAAAGTTGAGAAGTTAAAAACTATTCCATGAAAATCAGCACTTTATTTATTAATAAAAAAGAATAGACAATCAGTACGTCTAATTATATTTTGTGTAGGAATTTAACAAAAAACTTATTATTAATTAAACAATATAAAATAAAAAACAAGTTTAATCAAATTTTTACAAACCTTATTCAGTAATGAGATCACAATTGCGTCTTTAATAATAATCAGTATTCGCGAAACCATAGGAAAAATTATATTATAATTATTTTATAAAAATACCCAAAACATGTAGTATCGAGATCGAATGCCTCGGCAATTGCATCGATGTGGACGAGTTCACTAACAGGTTCGTGGAAACTGTCCCTACGGTCGGGACAAAGTTCTTCAAAACCCACCGGACAGACAGAACCACAAAACTCTCCGATCACTCCCTCAGTATCATGGAAGAAACACGTAAATTGGTCTTGGAGTCTACGGGTGATGCCTCGCAGTTTAGGGAGCTGAATAGGCGGCTATAGAGCGCAACAAAGGCTTCAAAGATTTTGCAAGAGATCTGTCTTGTGGGCAGAGCCAGCTTACAAGGCTGAAAAAGAATGATAACATGATTATTTCGTCGAAGCCGGAGATACTGAGGGAGATTGAGAAGTTCTATGAACAGTTAACCAAACTTAGCCGACATTATACTGAAGGCATCCTGGACGTCAGCCTGTACGAGATTAGTATGGCTCTCAAACAGCTAAAAAACAACAAGGTGCCGAGTGATGATGGAATCACAGTTGAGTTTCTGCTTCTTATATCAGAACGCCACAATGTCAGTGAGTCTCCAGGATCAAAAAACGAAGCCTATCCAACTGCAGCGGGGAGTCAGACAGGGAGATGTTATATATCCAAAACTGTTTACTGCTGCATTGGTAGACGTTTTCAAGCTTATGAACTGGAGCGAACTCGGCATTAACATCAATGGCGAGCACCTCACGCTCCTTCGATTTGCGGACGATATCGTAGTGATTTAAGTAAAATGCTCGATGACCTCAGCAGTCTCCCAGCGAGTAAGTCTTAAAATGAACATGGATAAGACAGAGGTCATGTCTAATATCCATGTAGTGCCTACTCCCGTAAAAGTGGGAGCTGCACACTCGAAGTTGTTGACCAGTACGTGTACTTTGGACAAACAGTCCAGTTAGGCAAGTTCAACTTCAAGAAAAAGGTCAATTGTCGAATCTAACTCGGCTGGGCAGCGTTCGGGAAGCTACGTAACATCTTCTCGTCCCCAACACCAGTGTCTAAAGACGAAGGTCTATGACAAATGTGTGTTGCCAGTGATGACTTATGGTACAGAGCCGTGGTCGCTAACTATGGGCCTTATGAGGAAGCTCAAAGTCACTCGGAGAGCAATGGAGAGGGCTATGCTAGGAGTTTGACTGCGAGATCGAATCAGAAATGAGCAAATCCGCAGAAGAACCAACGTCACCGGCATAACCCGAACAATTGCAAAGCTGAAGTGGTAATGGGCAGGGCACACAGCTCGCAGAACAGATGGCCGATGGGGTAGTAAAGTTCTTGAGTGGCGACCACGACCCGGAAGACGTAGCGTGGGCAGGTCCCGCCCCTAGGTGGTCGGACGATCTAGTCAAGGTCGCCGGGAAGTAATGGATGCGGGTTGCTGAAGATTGTGATTTTTCCTACTGGTGCGAATGTCTGGTTATATGCTGTAAGTCTTGGACAAAAAAATACGGATTTAAATGTATCTATTCGTGTTAAAATAATTACTTTTTCTAAGCGTGAGCTGGTCAAACGCAAATGCAAATCACGAGCGTTTAACTGCTTTTTAGTCTAGTATTGTTATTTAGCTGCTCTCTAGCGATTGATATTTAGCTAATACTAATTTCAATACATAACTTAAAAGCCGCTAATGGCGTATAACTGCTTTCTAGTGTAGTTTTTCTTTATAACTGAAGGTAGGTAGGTAATACATGCAGGTAGTTAAAGACGCCTAGCTGCTTTTTAGTCAAGCATGACTACATAACGTACTTTTAGTAAAGTAAATTTAGAAAAAAATGATACATCAATTTGCCGTTAAAGTATATTAACGTCTTTCTAGAGAAGTATTGTGGCTTAGCCGCTTTTTAATTAAGGGCGTAACGAAATTTATGTGGTTTAACTGCTCAGCAATGTTCTGTATCTCTAAAACTATAAATCATAGAAAAATGATTCTTAGACCAAAAGATAGAGCATCGAAAGTTGTATAAGACTACATCAAAAAGTGAAAAACGACCAACTGTGGCTTAACGCCCTTTTAGTTAGTGGACGGCAGAATGGAAAACTACGTTATTTGTTCGGCTTTGCTTCCTATTTGCGTTGGGAAACCAATATTTGTTTGGTGCATTTAATTCGTATGCACTTAGTGGTTATGAGCTCATTTAATTGGGTTTTAATGATGAAGTTATTGATTCAACCTTTGTACTTGATTAATTTGATAAAAAAATACGTATAGATTTTTTTAGACTATGGTCCTTATAAAACATTAGTAAAGATTTCATTGCATAATGATGACCAATGATGGCCAATTGTCAGCTACGGCAGCCGTTCTCTCTAAGGAGATTAGCCAGCTGCGCAGGACATATTATACTGCACAAGCATTTGCGCAGATACAGGTGCACTCTCTATTCCCTCACTCTCATAGTCCGATGGCACGGCAATCCGACACGACCGGAGAGAGATCAGGCGCAGGACCGACATTTACGTGCTCTCCGATGCACGGTTGAATCAATCACTAGTTTCCAGACTCCGGGCTGCTTAATGAAAGTTTCTCTAAACCCACAAAGCGATTTCGGCCCGATCCAGGAATCGAACCCGAGACCCCGTGCACAGCAGTCGCGCCATGCGACTACTACACCAACGAGGCAGTTGAATATGTTTAATTTCTTAAAAAATATGTTATGTGAAATACTTTTTCCATATGATTTCCATACCATTAATATTTGGTGCGACATAAAACCTTTAAAGATGCTGAAGGCTGTCCTTGATGCCATTAGCAAAGGCTAGAGGTGGCCAGTATTTCATTTCAAGGAAAACGCAGCGGGAAATGGCGACAAATTTGTACAAAATTGCTATGAAAGCGTATTTCGCAAATGGAATGGCTTCATTTGCAAGTAGGTGCGCTTCAGTAATTATATTGCGGATCTTCTGTTATGAGCGGGACAAGTTATTGTTTAATTTTATGTAAGTAGGTTTTATATGCGGTTGGATTTTATTTTTAAAACATGGTTTTATTTTGTCATGGCCAAATTGAGTAGTGAGATATAATGTTGTTCTATAGTTTAATACTGGCATAGTATTCAAATTGATGGTCATTCTTATTAATGCTAAAGACCAAATCGTCAAAAATTTGCATATTTTTTACCATCGTTAATGTAAATATTTTTATTATAATTTATACTCTCGTATTTCCTAGAAAGGCAGAAAGCAAAATCGGGTCCCCTTGGGGTCGAGGTCTTCCAGAAGTGTGGGATTATTTGCATGATTTACCACGGCTCTGGCACTCAAAGGGTTCCAGAAAGAACAAAATTAGGTCAGTAAAAGTCTAACACTACCAGCTGCACCCACAGCAGCAGGCGTAGCATAACAACCGTAGAAACAAGTTTTGTCTACCGGAGATTGGACATAATGACAGAAAAGTGACAGATTGCCGTAAGATTTCTTTTGACATTTATTGGAGTAATTTTTCTTTTCTTCGATCGACATAAGTTTACAAGTAATTATATGCGAGTTGACAGGTCGCACCATGGTCGGGCAGAAGACATGTTGACATTGACAGAAAGAGCTTTGTTTTTTCTTGACAGAATAGATATATGTAGAATCGCCATGCTAAGCCTGCTGAACCAACAAAATTGGGTTTTAGTCAGTAAAACTCTAACACTACCAGCTGCACCCACAGCAGGAGGAAGATTTGAGGATTTCCCACACACAAAAACCCCTGTTGTATTATACTCAAATATTAAAAAAAAATCCTTACCTTAATAAAGTCGAAAGTCTTGGTAAGCATGACAATGGCCGCCGCCCGCTCCTGCCATATCATTCGCCAGAAGTCCACCACTGTATCCTCCGTTGGCCCCTGAGTTACTATGTACGCATTTGGTTTTAATATACTCTGTGGACAAAGGCATGTCGTTAATGAATTAAGACTGTGATCTAAGGTTTATACATATATTTGGTTTTGGGATTTCGAGAGTATCAAGGGAGATCAAGTGAACATCGTTACTATAGCTAGGAACTAGGATACTTAAATTTGCCTGTAAGTTGGCCTGTTTCACCACCTACGAATAAGTTCTAGTTAGTTTATTTGGTAGATAATTTCATACAAATTCTTTTCCATTTTTTTAATTTATTCACTAGATAGTGGCTATACCGGCATTGTGAAACTGGCCCTGTAGTCCACCAAATATTATATACCTTGTTGAATTGACACAATTATAAGTACAAACACAGGCCTAAATACCTACATATATTATAATATACATGTTCACGTAATAATAGCCAACACGAGCGATGTTGTAAATACAGACTATATACATACATACAGAGCTATTATATGCAGTACATATGTAATAGTTTACAGTCGCACGGAGGCTGCATCGGATATCAAACGTATTTTTACGACTACATAAAGTTTAATGGACTTCATCGTGTTACACGATTTACGAGATCCTATTATATTAATCCACCATTTGTGTGAGCTAAAGACAGAAGACAGATAATAATTAAAATCATCTCCTGAGCCTTTTTTCCAACTTTGTGGGTTCGGCTTCCAGTCTAACCGGATTCAGCAGAGTACCAGTGTTTCACAAGGAGCGACTTCCTATCTGATTTTCCTTTTTTTTTTCGCTTACCTACTCTATCTATATATACTAATATTATACAGCTGAAGGCTTTGTTTCTACGGACGCGATAATCTCAGGAATCACTTGACTGTTTCAATATGAGAAATTATTTCAGTTTTAGATAGCCCAATTGTCGAAAGGCTTTAGGCTACTTTTTGCCCGGGCGCGAAGAAATTCCCACGGGACACGGGTAAAGAGCTAGTAGATACTTGTCATTTAATAATCATACTTAATAACATTAACTTTAGATTCTATTTTGGAAAGACGCAACATTAAAAGATTTATCGTAAATCGAAACTCATCAGACATCAAAGAAATATCGGAAGCCTTAAAATCTAAGTAGCAACATTAAACCTGACAGTTTTTAATCGAAGCGAGCTAGCTAAGGCTTCGAGAACATGATGGAAAATTCTAGAAAATTTATATTACCTTAAGCCATTTACTGTACAAAGGTATTACTTAGTAAGTTTCAGGCTTTAAACGTATAGGTGACTAGATTGCAGTAACTGTAGTGCATTTACGGTACTCAGCGGGATTTTAATTTCGCTAAAGCGGTTCTTCGGAGAATATTGTCTGGTGGAATAGACGTTGGCGTAAACATGAAATTTAATATCTAGACTCATTCTAGCCTTTATTATTATACTCTGTGAAGCTGCTGTTGATAGTTTATAAATTGGATGCAATGCAAGGATATTCTGTGACAATTTTAAGGAAATTACATTGGCATTTTAGTAACACTACCATCAAAAGCCACGCGCTGCCGTGGTATAATTAAAATGCCGTTATCTGTTACAGCTGTTGTTTTGAATAACAAACAAAAACCGAGGAAATATCTAAAACGATGTAACTTTTCAATAACAACACCTATTTGAGACTTGGAGGTACCAAAACATGATCAAATTGCACACTTTCGAATTACTGCCCTGCCATATTCAAAAGTTGAAAAACGACCAGCAGGCTAAGCATGGCAACCGTAGAAACAACTTTTGTCTTCCGGAGAATGGACATAATGACGTAAAAGTGACACATTGACGTAAGATTTCTTTTGACATTTTTTGAAGATTTTTTTCTTTTCTTCGATCAACATATTATGTAAGTCTACAGGTGATTATATGCGAGTTGACAGATCGCGCCATGCTCGGGCAGAAGACATGTTGACATTGACAAAAAGAGCTTTGTCTTTACTTGACAGAATAGATATAAAATCGCCACGCTAACTAAGCCTGCAGATGTCAGATAACGGCATTTTAGTTATACCACGGCAGCGCATATGTTTTAACACCTAAACCTATAAAGGTGTTTCATTCAGTTCTTGAAGAATGTTTACCAGTAAGTGTTACTTATTCTTTTGACTTCACGTCTTTTGTTACTAAATTGGGTCCTCAAGTTACTTTATCAGAGACCTTCGGACCGATATCAATTCTGGACAATATCTCGTTGAAATTCTTTGGTCCTTCGGGGTCGTATAGCTCGAGATCCGGGACTTTCGAGTCCGATTTTGGGCCCAACAATTCGTACAGCCATTATGTCCAAACGTGACTGAATTCACGATGGGATCTAGCCCGTTTTATGAAACTGTGAATTGTAACAGTTATTTATTGGCGGACCTTTATGTACTTGAGTAGAGGACTCTTTGAAACTGCGGCGTTTGTCGGCTGTCGATTTTGAGTGGTAGTTGTATTTTTTTATTGTTTTGAATTTTAAGGACTTTTAAAACGCACAGCGTATGTCACTTCCATCATACCCTTAGCGTAGAGTACTTGAGGCAGTAGCCCGTCAGACAAACCACCCGTTTGGTCGGAGGATCCTCCCTTTACTGTGGGATATTAAGACCTTTACTCCCTGGTCATCAATAGCCCCAAAGGTAGGTGTGCTTCCAGTGGGGGGCGACGAGGAGGAATTTTTATATCATCGTTAAATTATTATAGCTTTGCACTTTGTTACAAAATTAATATTTGAGATCAATTTTTCAAATCGGAGCCGTACTCCCTAAGATTACAGCGTTCAACCAAACAAATAAACAAATTCTTCTGCTTTATAATATTAGTATAGATTTTAGCAGATTGTAGTAAAATAATGTACAAAATGAAGTAATAAACTTACATTTATTCATTTGAGCTTTAATTACAATAAAATTTGGTTGCCTTTCAATACTGAATAGAATCGTAACTTTGATTCACCTATCAATCAACACTACATTAAGATTTAGTTAGTATTCATTCACAACAAAGACTAGACATACTTGTCCTTCAGGCATAAAAGCAAATAGCAATTTTCAGTAGGTAAACTAAGCAATATGATACCGATATGATAGCTAATTAACGAGCATCGATTGCTGATCTAGGTAATTAACTGTTATTAATTAAGGTTAACTTGGATTTAGTACGTCTGATTAATTAATATGTTGATGTACTGATCAATTAAGATGAGCTGGATGATATTATGTTGGGTGTCATATTCCTTGAAATTCTACTAGATATCGGGCTGAAGAGGTATTGACTAATTTGACGTGCTTTCTGAAACACGGAGGAATTCGTCATATCCAGACATTGTCAAGATGGTTCATCTACCTCTTATGATCGATCGAACCGTGCGGCTATTAGGTACTTAGCCACGAGCTCCTCATATGCTTAGGTATAGGGAGGTATTTTTTTTTTTCGAATATATTGACTGAAATGTTTCAATGTGCAATATGTATAGTTGCAGCGTGTAATATTAAAATTATACCTGTATATATATAGGTATAACGTTGGTTATTATATATAACGAAAAAAATATAGCGATGGTAAAATTTAACGTGCAGGAATATAAATTACTAACGGGATTTCATAGCACTTTCAACTGAAAATGAAAAAATAAAAACAGCACACAATATAACTAATACTTACATTATATTTAACATTTTGACCGCCACGTCAAAAAAGAAAAATACAGTAGTACAATATGGCAGTGAATTCGGAATTATATTTATTAAAACTGACTATTAATATTGGACTCATGCCACCGTATTATAAAACGTGGACTTAAAAAAGTACCAGCTTAGTACTAACTTTAAACCACCATCTCGAATAAAATTAATGACTTAAACCTAGCACTAAACCCGGTACTTTTGAAAACCACGTCTCAGGAAGTAAAAATCCGTCATGTAGTCGTGACCGTGGCGTGCTAGGCACGTTAGCTTGTCATCTATACGTGACAGTGGCGGTCAAAAGGTTAAGCTTATGATGAATACTCACATCTATGTAGGAAGCATTAATATAGTCGGAGTCGGGCTCTCGGTCCACCGTCTCTAGCACCACTCGGTTGTAGTCATCTGTTGAGAATAAGGAATGAGTATAGACTTTATTGTAATCGTTCAAGTTATGGGTGAAACATTTCCTAATCAAACATATAAAACTCAGCTACTGCCTATCTAAAATAGATTAAAATTGAAACTAAAAAAATATTATTATTTTAAAATATTTTTCTAAATATTTTATGGATTTTAAAATGGAAATTCATTTACAATTTTTTTTAAATAACCTGTATGAAAAAACATACGAATATATATTTTTTATATGTTGATAATTTGTCCTCAAGCAAAGAGCGGCAACCACGGAACAGAGAATTAAAGTGGAAATGGCATAGAACGAAATTACTACGGGAACACATTCATACAATACCTTTCATCATGTTCAAATCATCTATTGTTATTAAGTACACCATAACAGACACAATTTTTTCTACTATTTAGATCTAAGATACAAAATGTAAAAAATAATAACAAAATATGTCGACGATATAATTGCATTCACATTAACCAGAGGAAGGCAGCAATAAAGAAACAAAACAATATCGGGTCTGCTACTAAGTTGTTATGAACAACAACGTTGTTCTGAAGTTCAATATGAAATTATCGAAGCATTTTAATGATCTGTTTTTACAGCTATCAGAAGGACACAATAGGGTAGTTGACAACTAGACGAATTCATTACTTTTATTGAACTGTCAAAAACTGTTAGTTTCTATGAAATTTGTATTTCATATAAAGAACGAAAGTCATTTAAAAACAACTATTCATAACCTTCTAACATATACATATTAAAAAATTAAATACAAATTAATAACATATCATCTCCCGAGCCTTTTCCCAACTAGGTCGGGGTCGGCTTCCAGTCTAACCGGTTTCAGCTGACTACCAGTGTTTTACAAGGAGCGACTGCCTATCTGACCTCCTCAACCCAGTTACCTGGGCAACCCAATACCCCTTGGTTAGACTGGCGTCAGACCTACTGGCTTCTGACTACCCGTAACGACTGCCAAGGATGTTCAATGACAGCCGGGACCTACAGTTTAACGTGCCATCCGAAACACAGTCATTGGTGTCCAAGATATACTTTGAAAGTACATACAAACTTAGAAAAGTTGCATTGGTACTTGCCCGACCTGGAATCGAACCCACGCCCTCACACTTGAGGTTGGCTCTTTAACCACTAGGCCACCACGACTACAAATATTAATAACAATGTCTAATTAAAAGCTCATCACAGACAATACAACCAACAAACGTCACCAGACAAAACCGCGGAATAACGAAGCTGTTGAACAGTTCAACAGTTACATCGTACAATGCACAGCACCGCAGTTTCCGCGACCCACAAGTTCCTATTGTCCCTTTATTCGCGGACAAATTGCAGGCAGCGATAAACACTGAACTTTAGCAGCTGAGTCGTTTTAGTTCGCTCTCTCATTACGCGCAATGTATATTGATATTAATTTTTTTAACGACTTTGGATAACAGTTTTTGTCTGTTAATTATTCTTGAGTGACGTTTATGTGGCGTTTGTTTACAATCATAATTTATGAAAGTTTGTAGGATGGATGAAGTGATGTGTGATAAAAACCGGCCGTGGACTATAGTCATATTGTTATAAAACGTGGTCTTAAAAGGTAGCTGCTCTAGTTCTTGGTTTTAATCACCATTTTGAACCTCTTTTTAACGGGGGAATTCCTCATAGACTTTCTCCGCCTGGAGAGAGGGCGTAGGGGACTCTTATCGGCTAAAAACTCCTCGGTGTTTCCTCGCACGGCGGGAATCCAAATTCTTCCGCAGACCATCTTTAGACTAACCTAGCCTAAAGTACCGAGACTTTTTTTAAACCACTTTTTATTATAAGGTGATAAATGTTTGCTATATTTTTAACCGACTTCCGAAAAAGGTGGAGGATCTCAATTCGGTCGGTATTACCGGTTCTCTTCTTCTTTTTTGATAACTCTTTGCATGCACACTCGTGTAGGACATCACAGAAAAAAGTGCTCTTGTCTTGTCGTAGTTAATCTGTCTCCAAGTACATTGAAATATCGAAATGGGCTGCTATTTCAGAGATCCACTTCTTCATGATAAAAAGTTTCACAATGAAACTGTCTGACTAAAATAGGATATCACTTAACAAAGACCAGTTTACTCTCAAAAGACTCATCCAATCTACTTTTTATTACACATTAAACGTAAAATCGTCACCAAATTAGGTTTCTTGACTGACTGAAGTGAATTGAGCCCATACGATACAGACTAAAAGCTAAAACATACCAATTTACTGTAGAATGACCCTGTTCAGTGTTGCCAAGATTAAAATGAAGTTTGACTGTCATAAACTGCCGCCATTGTATGGACGATCTAAGTTTACGTGCCACCACAATGGTGTCATAAAAAAGATTTCTGTTTTAATGGTGTTTTTTATAGGGAGCTAGGTATAAAAGTGTACTTTGTGGGAGGCTGCGAATGGGACCATAAAGACGTAGATGGACTAGTCCGTTCTTTTAATCGTCAACGTTTAATATGCGGCCGTTTCATGGTGTTGCCAGTACGTAAAATTTTTTCTAAGAATTTTTTAAATTCTTTAGAACTTCGTTTGTTTCTTTTTCTTATTTTTAGTTATGTCATTGTTATGTAATTGATCTTCTTTGTTCATTTCATTAACTACAATTGAATGGGTTGAGTATTCCATTATTTTTGAGTAAGGGACTTGACTTTCCGCAACTGTAAGGGAGCCTTATACATATATTTTTTTTATTCTCATAACTTTCTGAGAGTTACCTTATAATGGTTCACTTAATATTGACTATTGAGTCTTTTCTTTGAACTAAGGACTGACCATTAAAAATCACTTATTTATAGTAAACGATCCCAGATACCTTTTACATCGGTAGCAACTAAAGTAAATAAAACAAACTAAAAATGCCGAATATGTACATCAAAGGATGACGAGGATATGATCGAAAATATATAGAACATGAAACAGCATTTTCATTGTCGAACCATTATCGACATTATCGTTATTGAAATAGGATCTAAAATCTATTACCAAAAACTTAGAGGAAAATAAATGATAGGTACTTACAAGGTATGACTTTTTGATTTTGGTTTTTATGTGAGTTTGTCTTCTTGGTTGCGTGTCGACACGAATGCGTTTCCACTTTGACTGCCGTCTGGAACAAAAATAAACATAATTATTCTATGAGTCTCATTTCGCCTTTAAATAAGTAAGGATTACTTGTGTGGGCTGCGGTATTGTTTGAAAGAGTTACTGCGATCCTGGTAGGTCCACAAAGAATTGCACCCACTGCTTCCGCCAATGGAAATGACCCCTTCCGTGATGGTGATACGGGATGGGTTATAGGGTTGATAAAAATTGGTTGCTAGTGTGTTTGAAAGTGGGCACGTGTGTATTCTTTCTGGATGGATTGTATTATGTAGTAAGCTGCTATGAAAAACTGTGAAATGGATTTCAGAAAGTTATTCCGTCTGTTTGAGGCAGATGAATAAAAGCTTGGCTATAAATTACCAAATAAATTATAGAGATATAGAATAATAGAGTTGTTATCCTTGGTAAGGAATACCGATTAAAAAGAAGCAGGAGGTGCACTTTATTGTCAGTGACTTAACATAAATTCAATGTTGTACTACATAATATATATTTAAATAATCATTTTGTTAAATACCATCTCCAAAAAATCCTCTTGTTCCTTCAGCCATATTACAATTGCATCTATCGTTTTTGTAAAACTCCAAGCTTCGTTCTACTAAGGTAGTAGCAATATTAATGCGTTGGCAACATTTTAAAGCTTGGTGGCCAGCCAGAAAATGCTGAGTCAATAGTGGAAGATATTGCAGTCATTGAATTGGTTATCGGGAACACCAGTTCATTGGTCACTTTGAGAGAAATAGGTTATTGATAAAAGGGATCGAAAAGCAAAAATTTGAAATTTATTTAGTTTGTGATATCGACACCTTTATTTCGGATGGCACGTTAAACTGTAGGTCCCGGCTGTTATTGAACATCCTTGGCAGTCGTTATGGGTAGTCAGAAGCCAGGAAGTCTGACGGCAGTCTAACCAAGGGGTATTGGGTTGCCCGGGTAACTGGGTTGAGGAGGTCAGATAGGCAGTCACTCCTTGTAAAACACTGGTACTCAGCTAAATCCGGTGAAACTGGAAGCCGACCCGGACATAGTTGGGAAAAGGCTCGGGAGAGACCTTAATATTATCTTACTCGTATATTAGAAAACGTCTCGAGGAAACTTGGACAATAAAGTCTGAAATTACTAAACTCACATTGAGCAAGGGTGGTGATTGACGCAATCCTTTTCTGTGAGAGGAGGCGTGTGCCCAGCAGTGGGCGATAAAAAGGCTGTTATATAATGAATATTATGCTATTTATTTTAAATTTAAAAATATAATAAAGCATGATTGAATATAATTGGATGCCTTTCTTGTTAGGAATGTTATACAGGATTACTTATAACATGTATTCCTTAAACCTTAACCTTATAAGAGTTCCTGAAGATCCACCAGAAGTGATTTAAAAACAGACAAGTTTCCTAACTCGGCCGCACTAACCCAGATCCTTGAACAAATCAGAAATGATTGCGACTTAAACATATCGGTATGATACCTTTAAAAGAGAGTATATCCATTTAAGAGCAATTTATGTGATAACCAAATACCTTCAAGTGGCGACCGTCAAATATTTTTATTATACGTTATCTATCTCTTCCCGTGCGTTCACGTTTTGACGAAAAACCAAAAAAATACGCGGAAACTTCACTCGCTCCCGAAGCTTCGATAAAGTTGACAAAAGACGGTACCAGAGAGATTTTTTGTCATTTTTATACGTTGGCTTTTTGAAGGTGGAATATCGGAAAATTGCGCGGAGTCGAGATAGACGCGTCGCGTTCAAGATACCTATATTTTGATGGAAAAACACTTTGCGGTTTCACTAAAATAACTTTTAGAGGTCTTTTTTCAGGAGAACACTTAAACGCAGGTTAACTTAAACTAATAACTATTCTTAGTATTTGTATGTTATACATTATCACGTTGAGAGAAATAAATTGTATATAATCATTTTTATTATGTACGGGTATGCCTGTTCTAAGGGACCTGCAGGTCAACCTACCCGAATCTGTTAAATTGTACAAATCGAATATTAACCTTCCGGTATCGTGATAAGATTGAAAATGTATTAAAGAAATTGACAGATTGAGGTAGGTTGTTGTGCTGGCGTCTGTACCTACAAACTCAAAACTCAAACTCAAAATCATTTATTTAAACTTGGCTGCAAAGCAGCACTTTCTGAAAGTCAAGAATTACAAATGACAGCCCCAAAACGCCCCCAAAACCCTTCACCACTTCCTATGTTTTTGCTGGGAAGAGGAAGTGGCGCAACAAACTCCCCAGACACTCCCCTACATTCTGATGTACTATTGAAAATATGCTTGAACTCATTTATTATTCAAGAAAAGAAGGCATCAATCAAAGAAAGTTTTAATTTTCTTCTTTACTAAAATTGTCTTTTTTTTGGAATAAAATTATATGCTTTAATATTGGGAAAAACGGGATGCTTATCCGAACCGAATAAAGTTCTATTAGTAGGTCACGTCAGACGAGGGTGAACCTAGATAATTTATGTTCAGTGCACTGGGCTATACTCGTATAATGCCCCGACTGCTGTGTTCAACATTTTTAATTTCACCTCTACGGAGTTTGAATATTAAAATAGTGCATTTTGCATTCATTGCGGTATAGATGAGTGCTTTTTGATTAAGTGTGATGTCCTTTGCTAGGTTTTTTTTGTTAGTAAAAATAATATTAAACTGTACCTACTTTAATATTTTATATATGTTACTATTAAAAAAATAGTAAAACGTAAAATACTGGCACTCAGCTGCATCCAGTTAAGACTGGAAGCCAACCTCAACATAGCTTGGGAAAAGACTAGGCAGATAATGATTTGTTACTACTAAAATATGAGTAGGTATAGGAGGTTGGCTGGGGCGCTGCCGTGCCCTCAGATCAATTTAGAGTTTGAAACGACCGTAAATGTTTAAAAAATAATATAAAAAGTTGATAGTCCTTATGGAGACCATGTATTTGGCCATTCTTAAAGAAATCTCTTTTCTATAAAATGTAAACAATTTTCACAGAATCATCATCATCATCATCATCACAGCCTTTTATCGTCCCACGGCCGGACAGGCCTCCTCTCCCATAGAGAAGGATTGAGCGTTAATCACAGAATAAAAGAACAAAATTTAAATTCAGAACACTTTTATTATAACGTGCAACCATATGAATCCCTCAACTTTACAGAGTTCATTTGCTTCGGAGAACATTTCATTTATTATAAGAATGAACGTATTTTAGTATTACGATACAACAGCCTAAAAGGCCTTACAACAATCCGCTTTTTTTTTCACAAAATTACAATTTCTGCTTTATTAAGAAGTATGGTTTCAAGGACCCGGCAGACAATTTCTTTTGACGAAGTCTCATAAATTGACAATTTAATCATGTCTTCCTCCGCATTATTCTTTTTAATTATAACGTCTTTTAGGCTTTTGAAAAGGTTGATTTTGTGTTTAGATTTATTTTCTTTAAGTCTCTCTTTTTATTTATTATTCTGTTACTTATAAAAGGTTTAATGATCGTCTTTTACCTTTTGATATTGACTCTCAAAGAGCGCTGTTATTAGTCATCCGTATTTCTTTTTAATTTCATAATTAGTATGGATAAAAAAATATTAGTCCTAAGTACCTATCTAATCGCCTGGGCTGCGGGTTGTTCGCAAGAGTTACCGTGGCCCTATCACAGAGGGACATCCAGAAGGAACATAGTGGGTTTTAGTCAGTAAGAGTCTGACACTCCCTCTAGCTGCATCCTCAGCGGGAGGGGTCATTTGATGATTTCCCACGAAAAAAAAGTAATATTTTTCTATAATTAAAGTATTAAAAAAAAATGCATCATTATTTTCCACATCTGGTCTTCAAGCACTTTATATCGGTCTTTATTCAATTTTGACCTCACAAATCACCTCAAAAATCAAACACAACGTTCGACAAAGGATGAACTTTAAATCCCCATATCTTCCGCGACACTTAATTTCCTAAGAGCGTTTATCAATGAACAGGGCTTACTCTCGGAACGTGGAAGTGTCCAAACGGCTATTACAGTGACTTATTATCTCAGGAGATGGAGGCTTTGGGTCCTACACCAAACGCGATGAAGCTGTAAAAACGGTATTGGCAGTAAAAGCTTTTGTTACTCCTTTGTGAGTTGTATCTCATTTAAATTGGTCTTTAGAGGCGCTAAGGTTCAGTATTTTAGTTGCATTTGATTTTGATAAGCAGGGTTAATTCAGGAGCCTTTTATAATGAAGTATGTAATTGTAGGTCAAAAGCGAAGGTATCTAGGACTAATAATAATAATAAAATGATGAAAAACTTACTTGAAATTCTAGTTTGTATAATACAGGATATTTTCGCCGTTGGTCGCAGAGTTTTGGAAAGTTCTTCAGTTCGACGGGCCGGTCCGGTATCGTCTCCGATATGGAACCGTTCTCGTCAGCTGTGGAATAAATAACATTAATGCATACAGGGTGCATTTCATAATTAAGAAGTATTAGAATACAGTTATACACAAATTATGACAGCGATACCACATCGTGTTAGTTAAATCGGGCAAAAACCAATTGGGTTATTTTCAAAGCTTTGTTAAGACATATTTTTATTGAGAAACGTACACAATTCACTGACTTAAAAGGTGTATAAATATGCTTTTTTTTTAATTTTGGTCATTCATCGCTTAGGTTAAGCATATGACTGTACTCTAAACAAGAATTCTCCGGCGCGAACCGGTTAGAACTAGATATTACATACGGCTGAAGACGAGTAGCTTACAAAGGCACGTAATCAGAGCACCGCATTAGAATTTATGCTTTGTAAGTTACCCTTACTTATACACACTATTCTTGTTCAAAGCAGCAAAGTATTGCATTTCAAAGACTTGAAATTAAAACTATATTTTGGCTAAAACAGCGGTATCTTTCCCGTTTATCACGTAATACAAAGCTGCCTTCTACAAAGTGTTACCGTTCCGATAAAGATTTTCAATAATCGTTACCGTTCCGATACAGAAACGTATGTATAAGCAACGGTTCGGTAACGGTTACGATTACTTTTGTATTTTATCGTAATGGTAACGAATGGGAGTTAGATCAATATTACCTATAGAACGGATAACTTATGTTTTAGTGTGTTTTAAATTGTAGTAGAATCTAAGTGTGTCTAAGTAAAGCGTCTAATTGTCTAGTGTTATATTTTAGTGACGTCACATCTAAGCCACAACACTCTTTGTTAATTACTTTACTATAATATTTCATCTATTTTAATTAAGTTTTATTATGCATTGTGTTATTGTGAGCTGGCGCTTTTTGCTATTGTTTACGTGTATTGTAAATTAATTGAAATTCTACGTTGTTGTATTATAAATAATTTAATTAGTGCTATTAAATATCTTAATAACCTTTGAATAAAGTCTTTGTCCTACAAAGTCATATAAATATGCATAGGTTAACGTCACGAGTCTAAAATATATTTTTTATACTATGTACAGACGCCAGCAGGTCAACCTAACCGAATCTGTCAAAAAATATCAATAGAATATTAACCTTCCAGTATTGTAGTAAGGTTGAAAATCTATTTAAGTAACTTGACAGACTGAGGTAGGTTGATGTGCTGGCATGTGTACGTATTCTTAAAAGTAATCTTCTATCTCTGTATCTTAAATCTCTAAAGTAATGTTTATACCAAAAATCTGTTCCGAGATCAAATCCCGCAAAGATTGATCGAAGAAAATTGACATTAAAGGTGAAAAGCACAGAATTGTGCCCATTCTCGGAAATGAATGAATGGACGAATGGACCATCCCGCTCCGAATGATAAATGAGTGAATGTCGAATGGTAGAGGGGCGCTGAGTTGAACAACCCGGGATTTTGTCGACGATTTTATTGCTTGATTAGTTCGAGACGTTGTTGTTTCTTGGGTTATTATGAACTGAGGTTATGGGGACATGGATTCCCATTATCGTTACTTTTTAAAATGGATAAATACGAAAAAAGTACAGAAGGTATCAGAAGGTTAATATTCGATTGTTAAAATTTGGTTCTCTGGCTGGCATCTGTACGCTAAAAAAATAAATCATTACTTTAAAAATGTCTGAATTACATATGGGTGAATAAAAATAAGGTATGAACATTGAACATACATAAAGTAAATTGCAAAAAAATGAAGCAGTTATTTTCGGGTGTGGTGTTTGTTTGAGAGTGAAATAATGGCAAAGAAATTAATGTAATATATCTGAACCAAACAAGGATATAAGGAAGAATATATTCCAAGCATTGATTGAGGATATGTCAATTGATGGCGGAGGGGTTCACAGATACATTTGAAAAGATATTTTAATGGAACCATGGGTTGTACAGACCAGCACATCAGGCGACTAAAATCTGTCAAATTTCCTTAATAGATTTTCAAATTAATCGCTAAAGCAATATGGTTCAAAGTTGAATAGGAAAATTTGACAGTTTCGGGTAGCCTGATGTGCCAAATCGATTGTAATTTATTTTTTTTTTACTATTTTTTCTCATTGTATAACATTTCATAAATCCAAATTATATGAACACACAATTCAATGTGAATTACGAGACGTGAGGCACTAAATAAAGTAAGCACAAATATAACTATTAATCTTTTTTATTAGCGTTTTATTACTAGACCTGTTTATTCTCACGGTTATGAAAGTTGTTACCAGTTTAATTAAATTGTTTGCCTTTAATTTGCCTTTTATTTTCATTTTTAATAACAAGGAAGTCATTATTTTGTGATGTCATAGGTATGACGATAGGAATTAACAATAATTGATGTGAATAAAATAGTATGTTATAAGAGTTTTAGTCTTACAGATTTCTTTCAGAATTCACTTAAGTAAGAATCGAATCGTACTCGGGCCCCGTGCACGGAAGACGCACTGTCACCAATGTGGCATAGGTACATACATAGTGAGAAATACGAGTATAATATTCTTATTCATCACAGCCTTTTTATCGTCCCACTGCTGGGCACAGGCCTCCTCTCCCACGGAGAAGGATTGAGTTGAGAGAGGATGATGATAATGATGATAATATTCGGTGTAGTTCTATTTATTTATAATGGTCTTAGAGACTTAAGAGGCCGGCAACCATTTTTGGGTAGGCTTTACATAGAGTAAGTATAATTTACTTACATACAAATAGCAATATTATTTAAATCAGAAAGAACCGCAGAAATTTCTCGAACGCGTAACAAACAGTTTGAAAGTTAACCCTTCGATAAACACGCAAGAAATGGGCTATAACATAACGAGTACAAGGCATTTGAAGAGGCGATGGCGGGTCGTTATGCGCGTCTAAACACAAGCGGGGGCAGGGTGGAGGATCTCAATAGCCCTCCGCCTCCTCTGCGGTATAATGACGGATGTATTAGAGTTTAGATTTAGACATTCGTGACGAGTGTTCCTTTGGTACGAGCATTGCATTTTTTTAATTCAAACTTTTTTCCTTAAATGGTATTTTTACGTTTGTAGGTACCTAAGTTTATTTTAGGTTAAGCTACAATGAAAATCATCATCAGCCTTTTTATCGTCCCACTGTTAGGAACAGGGCTTCTTTCACACAAAGAAGGATTGAACGTTAAGCGGGTTTTCAGACTTTTAGTCCAGGTTTGCTCGAGATATTTTCCTTCACCTTTGATCAGTCCTTATTGTCCAAGATCTACTTAGAAAGTACATACAACTTAGAAAAGTTGCATTGGTACATGCTTGCCTGACCTGAATCGAACCCGCATGCTCATACTTGAGGGGCTGGTGTTTAAACCACCAGGTCACCAAGACTTTATGAAAATAATACCTAATGTAATAAAAATACTTAAAATATCGATAATATATCCGTACACAATACCGCAAACAAAAAAATACCATACAGATCTTAAAACGATTGAAAGGCTTCCAACATTCCATTGAAGATGATTTCGAAATGTCGTCAGTTCCCGCCATGATGAACTTTATCACTTGATCGCATCGGTTCCTATCAGACCCATCACTCAGCTTGCTTTATCAATTCTGCGGCCATTTTTGTTGTTAACCCTTGAAAAGCCGTGAGCCGCTTGTATTTTTGAATTTAACCGATCAATCCTCGGATTAGGAGGGGTTGGTTGTTTGAGAAAATCTTGGGTTGACAGATGGCTGATAAATTTTCAGTTGAGTAATTTTAGCTTAGGATTTGTTCAACGAATTGCTGTTTATTTAAAGGCTTTGTGTTGGTTCTCGTTTGAACATACCTACTTAAATGTTATCTAATACTTTCTATAAATTTAATTAATATTTATTTTCAGAAATTATTTGAAAGTAAAACTCTAACTTTTGACTGAATGTAGGTTGATAACCCAAAGTGTTAAGTAGAATATCATAGACTAGCAGTTTCCAGCGGTTTCTACGGCGTCCCAGGGGAATTTCTTCCCTTAAAACATAGCCTGTGTTCATCGGAGAAGTTAGGCTTCCCAACAGTGAAAGTATTTTTCACATCGGTCAAGTGGTTTTGGAGTCTATTTTTTTTTTATCATTATAGAATTTATTTGTACAGTTTAAATCATACATTATGCTAGAATGAAACTTTACTAAAAACTACTATCTATAATTACAAAATATATATATATATTTAAATTAACATAATTATACATATATACATACAGGAGTCTATTCAATTCATAAACGAAAAAAAAAACAGTTCTAGATGAATCATAACTTGAACAAAAATGGAGGTTGTACTTCTGAAGTTCAATTTATAGCAGTAGTGAAAAACCTTCCAGAGCAGGTATTCTGCGATAATACACCTTATTTCTTACATAATATTCTAACATCAAAAGCTATTAACTAATTGCTTACAAACCAACTAGCGCAAACGTTAATACAATGTCAAAGTTAACAAACTCAAATATTAAGACATTACAACTGACGCCGTAAATTCATTTTAGAAAGCATTATATTCGCCGCACATAAACAGTAATGTATTGCAAAGTTTCTCCGTTTCCCGCGATGTTCCAATTTCCTAACAGAACGACGTTGTATACTCAAATTGCATTTAAACAGCAACATATTATTTCCCATGTATGGGAAAATTAAAGAGGAGCTCGTGGCTAAGTAAAAGCCGGGACGATCGATCATGAGTTTAAGAAAGCTTGGCGCTGTCGGTCCGTGGATGGGTGATCATCATCTTGTCATGACGAGTTCCTCAATGTTTCGGAAAGCACACTAAATTGGTGGGTCCCGGCTGTCATTTGTACATACATCTTTGCCAGTCGATACGGGTAGTCAGAAGCCTGCAAGTATGACAACCAGTCTTACCAAGAGGTATCGAGTTGCCCAGGTACCTGGTTTGAGAAGATCAGATGAGCAATCGCTCTACACGTAACACAATTTAACAACAATTATTTGCGACGAAAACACCATTACTGCTACAAATTCCTATATTTAGAGTGACTAACCAACTAATATATTATGTACACAAAGATAGTGAGGTATACTAAGTAAGACGAGCTCTCCCATCACGGCAATCCCGCAACTTTGTCACTGTTTGTTTGGAACTGAGATCTGTTTTAACTGGAGATAAAAGGGTAACGTTAATCCTGCAATCTTACTTCCCCGAGTACGCTAAGACAATGGCTATCGGATCCCCCTGTCAAATGGCATCGAAAACAATGAAAATCGCTGTTTTGTTTATGTATTTTGTTTTACTGTAGGCAATTTGTCTTCATAAAGATCATCTTATAATAGAGATTAAGCGATAAATCAGCTTTTTACTTGCCATGTATAGAACATATATAAATGTATTTATAAACATATATATGTACCTATGTGTAAATTATATGTCAAACTCAAATTTATTCGAATTAGGTTGATAAATCAGCACTTTTCAAACGTTAAAACAAGAGACGGCCCCCAAAACGCCCATCCTTCGCCACTTCCTATGTGTTCTCGCTGGGAAAAAGAAGTGGCGCAACGAACTCCCTAGCAACGATGTAGTTTATCAGTTGTGTTAGCAACCATAACATAAGCTAATCAATAGCTTACTTTGGGGCTCACCGACCGCGTGTGAAAAGATGTCCCGATATATTCTTAAAAAAAAGTATTGCTTGGCCAATTATGCCAATATGCTAATTATGTATATTGTTTACGTTTTAGACATGACTAGATTTTAAAAAGCGTGTCCTAGCAACCTATTAACAATATTTAGTGCCAAGTTCTTTCAGCAATAGGGTAGATTTAATACACTAGATACTAGATATAAGATTTAATGTAATAAAATAAACACAGAGACAACTTCACAATAGACAACGAAGTTAGTCCCAAAAACTACGCAAAAAAATACTATCCCTAAAATAATACTACAAAGACTTCTGAGTTTCGTGTGGGCAGTGTGTCCAATCTTAGGAAAAATCTACTTTATTCGGGCAAAAAGGCCGTATTTTATACAAGATGCTGATGATGTAGCAAAGCATAATGGCCACAGTGAACTTTGTTTGGCGTAAGTAAGACATAAATTATGACCCTTTGGAGGCGCGCCATGAGCTCCTTCATCAGTGCATTAGCCTTTTTTCTTCATAAAATATTTTATGGTTTCTTGCTTACAATGTGCAACACTGTTCTGATGGGGGTTAATTTAGAAAATAATAAGACGTTGAACAATAATTTACTATTAAAAACAAATGTGGCAGAAATAAGTTTTTATTTATTTATCTGCACTCATCTGCCTAGCCTTTTCCCAAGCTATGTTGGGGTCAGCTTCCAGTCTTAACTATATACAGCTGAGTACCAGCGTTTGTTTTTTTGTACTGACTGTCTTTCTGATCTCCTTAACCCAGTTACCTGGGCAACCCGATACCCCTTGGTAAGACTGGTTGTCAGAATTTCTGACTTCAGACTATCAGTTACGACTGCTAAATATGTATAAATGACAGCCGGGACCCACTAATTTAGCGGGCCTTCACGGAGGAACTCGTCGTGACAAGGGTCAAGGTCACCTATCCACAGACCAACCGCGCCAAGTATTGCTTAACCTTATAATCGGTAGATCCGTGGGGCTGTTACTTAGCGACGAGCTTTTATTTATCCATACTCTTTAGTTTAATCACTTTAGTATTAAACTAGACCCTTTTAGAGCCAAATAAATGGTTCATGGTTCGTAATTTGGACGGCGCCCAACACGGTATCACTGAGTAGATATGGATAAATCGATTTAAGTCAAACCACGTGGTGTATGAGTATTCTGTATTACTATGTCTGTCCATTGATACTGTGAGACGTGAATGAGGAATTATTTATGAATTGAACACGCATTTTTGTAAAAAAATGAATTAAGTATATAAAAGGATAAAATTAAATATAATAGCATATATGGTCAGATTCTGAGGATTCGAGAAAAGAACATTTATGATTTAAATCCGAATGGCAATAGAATTAAAAATACTTGCAGTCAATGTAAAATATATGACTATTTTAATGAGTGAAGTCGACATAGGTAGATTTTTTCTAAAACCACTCTGTACGTGTGTATCGCTTTCAATAGATTTAACGTATTAACATTGTATTTACGATACAGAATTTTATTGATTCTACTGACGTCAATTTTGCTGCAGGAATTATTATATTTCTGTTAAGGAAGACATTAAAAATGGCTACTTAAAAAATGAGCTTTTTTATCATAACTCATGTCTACAGTAAAGATTTACCTACTATACCAAGACTGTAAAATTCAGCCTATCAGTATTCACTAAATAAAACTATAAAGACCAATTTTGGGAGGGAAAGGACCATTAAAAATATAACTTTTGGCCACATCTTTGTTTTTGTTCCGCCCTGGTCCCATGTGAAAAAGTGTGGGCAAAATTTTGTTTTTCTCCTGCATTTTTCCCTGTCATCCATCAAACTATCGCTGGCCATTTTTTTACACACTAGCTAAATTAAATTTCGAACAGTAACTTTCTAACTTCAAATTTTGAAATAGGTTACACAACAACTATGTCACGGTAACTATTGTAATAACTGTTAGGATAGAGATACATTGTGGAGGTTTGTTCAACAAACTAGTATTTATAATTATAACTAAAGTTGGCTTGAAGTTAGACTCAGCTTAATTTTCACGTTATAATTACTTTCAGACTGCTACTGAAGTTAAATTCAGAATGAATTTTAAAGCTACTGAAATAAAGGAACGGTATTTTAAGTTCAAATGGAAATGAGACAAATTTTATTCGCTTGAAGTTAACAAAGAGAGGTCTGCTATGGACAGTAAAACAAGGAATAATTTCACTATCTATCTGTGTAATACATAATTGACTCTTAGATCTTTATCGATAAAAATAAATATGACAATATCAAACAGACTTATAAGCTTGGGCATTCTTTACCTTATCTTACCCCTTACCCTTATGATTACAAGCAAGATAACCATTTGAAATATGTACATATGTTCCACTGATAATAAATAATAGTAAAATGAAGAGAATGCAAAATTAGTGTATGTCTGGTAAATTAATGTCTGGTCAGCAACAAGGGAGGGAGGGATTGCTTTGGGCCAGGGGCTGCCTGGGCTGCGGGTTGTTCGTAAGAGTTACCGTGGCCCTGGCACACAGGGACCTCCACAGGGAAAATAGTGGCTTGTAGTCAGTAAGAATCTGACACAGCTCACAGATCCAGCTGCACCCACAGTGGGCGGGCTCATTTTTGATGATTTCTCACGAAAAAAAGTTTTTGTGTTTGGGTAGTCTTAAATCAACCAATGCTTTAAACGTTGAAAAAAATCGATAGTATTGGACATCCCTAGCGAGTGAGTCAAGGTATACATATACATATACTTTTCTATATACCGGAATATTGATTGTTGAAGTGATCGTGGAACTAAGTCTACGATAAATTAGGGTCATGATTAATTAATTTGCGAGCAATGCTTAGTAAATGCCTTTACTACTAACCAAATATATTTATTTACACTAGAGAACGGTCTGAGTAGTCAATAAATTCTTCTAAGTGAGTGGGCGAGGTCAACGTCCTGCCCTCTAGCTGAAGATTTCCTTCATTGAGAGCAAATATTTAGTCGGATATTCAGCTATTACTTACGTCTTTGGGAAAGCTAGTTTGGCTGAAATAGTTCTACTACTTCAGATAATTGTTGGAGGAGCTCGTTGCTAAGTGAACGATCGATCATAAGGTTAAGCAACGCTTGGCGCGTTCGGTCCATGGATGGGTGACCATCTTGTCGGGATAAGCTCCTCCGTGCTTCGGAAGGCACGCTAAATTGGTGTGAAAAGGCTGGGTAGATGATAACATTTCTCACACATTCACACAACATCATCTAGTCCCAAACTAAGTAGAGCTTATGGATAATAGACAACTGATGTACATATTTGTATACTTTTTTTTAATATATAACCAGAATAGTCAAACAATCATAATTAACTAATGCGGGAATCAAACCCACGACCTCCCGCGTGGCAGGCACATACACTTACCACGCCATCTGGTCTTAAATGGAGTACCTAACTACGTTTAGCTACTGTGTACATTACGCTGTATCATAACAATCAAAGCAGAAGACGAACAAGAATATAATAGAAAATTCTTATAACAAGAAAGACGCGAGTAATATAAACTTTGACCCAAAAGGATCAAAAAACATTATAAAAGGACCAGAGAAACGTAGAGCTCTACATGCGGTAGGGGCAGTACATTACAATGTTGCTACTTTATATGCGTCGGGGGCTTAACCGATTTCCAATTCAGGACTTCGGATTAGAATATAAACTTAGTTCTATCACGTTCGGTTTAACTTTTAGTTTGTTGTGAACTAGGTTAGTATTGCCTTGCCACCGGCGCTGGGTAATGATTGTTTCTAAGCGTCGCTTTTGTAGTGCAATAATATCTAATAGGAGTTCTAGTTGTAATATAATGGCTACACAACACAGAAGTAGCTGAAATATAGATAGCTTTTACTCGTATGACTTGGTATTATAATTGTGTATCTACTAGAGAAATGTTATCCAAACATCTGAAACTGTTTAGTAAAAGAGCTCGTATGTGACCTTTATTATGATCTATATGATGATGATGATGGCGTTTAGACCGACCGTCGGTTCGGTCTCTCTAAAGAGATCAGCCAGCTGCGCAGGACATGTTATAGTGCACAAGCATTTCCGCAGACACAGGTGCGCTCTCCATTCCCTCACTTTCATCTCCCGATGGGACGGCAATGCGACATGACCGAAGAGAGATCAAGCGCAGAATCGAAATTTACGTGCAAATTTACAGAATGTAAATCAATCATTAATTTCCAGAAACCGACTTCGGTCCGACCCGGGAATCAAACCCGAGACTTTGCGACTACTAGACCAACGAGGCACTCGTCTATATAAGACAAGTCAAGCCATCAAATATTCCTCAATTTAAAATAAGAATGAAAAAACATTGTCAATGATAAATGACGAGGCTGTTGACAAAAATGATGAACAGACCAGAGATATACGAGTTCATATCCGATCTTACCCTTGACCAATGAACCTGAAAGTTAATTTACATGGAAACAAGAATTTCCGTAGAACCCTCGATGGCGAGGTCGAGACGGCGGCGAGACGAAATCCGTGAACCCTCAAAACAATAAACACGATAATATAACCTCAAGTTTATTTCAACTAATTCAATTCTTGACACTTCAAAACCTCTCGGAAATTTCAAAGAAGCAAGACTTAAAAATAAACTGAAAAGGTTCTTATAAGAGAACGATCAAGTATGTATTTTCGTATGAAGTTTAAGAAATTATGTTTGCTTCAAAGCTTTGGTGTTTTGTCAGCTTTTGTATAACAAGCGATATGTTTTTATTTTTCATTTTTGCAGGTGTACAGTCAAATTTTATTCTATTCATTTGGAAATTACTCTTTCTTCTCTTTCAACCAGTCTTGATGTATAATAATTTAACAGTTTTGTTAAGGTCGTCCTTTCGTTACCAAAATGTATCGAATGTATATAAAGTGACTGGCAAATGTATTATGTTTTTTTAGAAAATAGTCAATATTTATTGCTCATACGTTTCTCCTCATCTTTTTCCTTTGACGTCTTGAGGAAGTCTTAGAGATTTGACATCCTAAACAAAGCCTTTGTGCACATTGAATGCTGCGAGATCATAGATAAGACATAGTCCAATTACCGTGGTCCTATTATCCGAAGCTCTGATTAACTTAGCTATCGAAAGACTTGTTTGAGCTCTTGGACGTGCCGCCGTCGCTAATGACAGCTGAGCTTGGATACTTCTTAGATAAACATCGATTGATTTCGTCTTAGAAATTCCGGCTTCAACTAGAAACTGTGTTGTTCTAATTTTGAGATAATCAAAAAAAACTTAGTAAAACAAGTAAAAATTAGTTCAAAAGATTGCAATATATTTTCAAATATTATTCGATATACCTAACCTTCACAATATTGCAAGGAAAGAGTTCTAACTCGAAATGTCAAAATTTAATTCGCGTCAAATGTTTCACTTAAGCGATTTCAAACTTCGAAAATGGAACTCTCAACTCGTGTCCGCGGGGAGAGATGTCGCTGCACGTCGTCGCGATAAAATGGCTGCCAACATGGCGGCGACGTGTAACGTCCGACATGTTGGCGCTTTGACGGCCACTGGGGATATTGCAACAGCAAACAGGGTCTAGCTTACACGTTGATAGTGTTCCTTATATCAACAAAGGAGTAATGGAAATGTAGGTTTGAGTAGAATGTGGATGCAGGAACGATGAATGAGAACTCACTATGAAATTCATCCAATTGTAGTCTCCGAACTCGGTTTTATTGACACAAGAACGTACCTTAGAAGTACCTACTCATTTACAAACCAAAGTATTTATCCGAAGAGATTCTATATCTAGCTAGAGTTTCATAATAAATCAAAACACATTAGTTTTGCGTATAAAATTTGCTTTATGTACACAAAATAATAGATTTTATTAAAAAATATTAAATATTTACGAAATATGCTGAGAGCTACATTAGAAAACAAAAATTATTATAATTATTGTAATAAATTTGATTCTACCTTTCCATTACTTTGTATTGCTCTAAGCGGTCTTTATAAGTACACAATATTGAAATAAATTTCATAAAATGGAATTCTCAATTTATTTGATTTTTTACGAGGCACGATTTTTGATTAAAATATTGAAGGTTTAAATTGTCACAATATACGAACCCTAACATCAATGTACCAATTTTCACAGCTATTAAAAGAAGCCTTTGAAATTCGAACACAGCAGTTTAAAAAAATACGACGTTATTTTATTTCATTTACAGCCAGTTTCACCGATTACGGATAACTTCCAGATATGTAGTTTATCTGGTAGATAATTTCATACAAGTTCTGTTCCATTTTTTAATTTTTAATTTATCTGGCAGATAGTGGCTATCCGTAACAGGTGAAACTGGCCTTTAGATTCTTTAGATTCAACAACACTGTGATTTTATTAACAATTACATTCATCGTTCATCGCTTTATTGTAATCGTAACTTTTATAAGTCGCACAATCCTGACGCGATCGAGGAAAAACAACACGTTACGTCACAATTTGGGTGACGTAAATCCTGTCACCCAATAGGAAATCAACAATGGAATCGTAAGCAAAGGTTCCGTGGAGACTTATGCTGCTCCGTGACAGCTACCATTTGGACCGCAGCCAGGAATCCCGTAAATGAAGTCGGCACCAAGTTCTGGGACTGGGTTAAAGCGAATTTGTAGGTCTTCAGTGAAAACGGTTGAGGGCAAATGGTAACCGAGATCGTTGAATCTTGTCTAACGAGATGTCTGAGGTAATTTGCACTGTGAGGGTGAGTGTTTGTCTTTGTTAATATAAGATAGTTTAATATGATAAAAAAATAAATTACTATAAAATTGACTCTAGAAAAAAAATGTACATTAACATTAAATCTAATTAGAAATATCTTGTCAATATTGACTAAAATATGTCTACATATTTCATTAATAATAGTTAATACTACAAACTAGAGGCTGTTAACTCTATTGTTTATGTTAAGAACAGCCTAATAAGCACTTGATAGATTTGAAATTAAAATAAACTTTTATAGTTATAGTTTGGCTAAGATTAGCATCTAAAGTTTTTTTATTATAATATCCATATATTGACGTCAGCACAACAAGCTACTTAATTGTCAAATTTTACCAATCAACTTTGAACCATATGCTTCAGTAATGAAGTTGAAAATCTATTAAGAAAATTTGACAGATTGTAGTAGCATGATGTGCTGGCATCTATACAAATCATCTGAACTAACATTTGCGCTAAATAAAACCCAATAAATCAAAAATTTCTAGCACAACTCTTTTTTCTCGAAAGATGCCAATCTTGACAGTTTGCTAGCGAAACTTTTTGCGTCTTGGGAAAAATCATGTTGTAAAAGTGCTCTGACAACGGTAACGGTGCGCAGCTTGTATAAAACTTGTGAATATATTTCGAAGTGTTGCCAATATAAAAAATGGCGGCGTAGATATCTGTGATCTTGGTTTTGCCAATCAGCAGTTTAGATTTTTGTCTGGGAATGTTTAGTTTTGTACGATGTTTACAGTGTTACTACAAAAAAGTGAAACAAACTTTTGATACGTAAGTCCGAATACAAAACATACATATTTTTACAAGCATATATATTTTACCTTTAAGGGTTAAAAACTCCTAAACCATTTTCTAAGATGAATTTTAACAATTTCAATGAAAATGTAACTTAATTTATTTATTAGCGTGAAAAGTTAAAGAAATTATAATTCGTGTAGATATTAGATGGAAAATGTAATGGAAATAATTATGTAATAAAGCCGACTCAATGTTTAGTGCGATTTTAGTTAATCACGATCTTGACAGTGTTTTGTAGTAGGCAAAGAGAAACACTAAAATAGTGTCTATTATTTTTATTGCAGTAACACTAGACAGCCGTTCGACACAATTTTTTCTTTAAACGCGTGTCAAACGTCCGTCTAACTTATTTGTAGTAAGACTCTAGGTCTTTTAAGAGCGTTGTTCTGTTTTTCTTGTTGTTTCTACCTACATTAACTAATTTTATTTTAGTAGAACCAATTACGAAAAGTAGTGCTTGCATGCTTTTAGTGAAATTGCTATTGGTACTTAGAGAATATTTTATTTCTTTTTCTTTTGTTTAAATTTAATGAAACACTCACACTCAACTTGTATTATGAGTGTTTTTCTTGAAATTTTCTCCGGCGTTGTGACGTGCAATAATATTTTCTGTACATTCCCTTGAAGTTTTCCGATATAAGTCGTAAGTCGTAGCATCTGGCATGGCGAATATGTTGACGTCTTTATTATTTGTCTTCTCGTGTCAGATCGAGGAAAACTTTTAAGGGTGTGTTTGTTCATATGGATTTATTTATATGTAAAATATAATGTTATCACGTTTATGTCAACGTGTTATATGAAACTAATAATTAAGTACATTAAAAATATAGGACAGTAACATGACACACAGAAGTCCTTTTAAAACTTATATTTAATCTAATCTGTAATGATCACTTAAATCTAAGACAATACTGTAAGTAAAGTCAAATTATTTAAAAAAAAACGAGTGTTTTTTTAGGGTAGTAAATGTCAATATTTGACTGCCTCGTTGGTCTAGTAGTCGTAAAGCGTGACTGTTGTGCACGGGGTCTCGGGTTCGATTCCCGTTCGGACCGAAATCGCTTTGTGGGTTTTGAGAAACTTTCATAAAGCAGCCCGTAGTCTGCAAGAGCACGTTAATGTCGCTCCTTCGCCTGATCCTGATCTCTCTCCGGTCGTGTCGGATTGCCGTCCCATCGGACTATGAGAGTGAGGGAATAGAGAGTGCATCTGTGTCAACGCAAATACTTGTGTACTTTAATGTCCTGCGCAGCTTTCTGATCTCTTTAGACAATCGGCCTAGATGCCATCAGTAAATATCACCTTTCAAAATATACCTATTTATGAAATACTAAAAACTAAATGGCTAAAACTCGCTACTTCTACGAAACTAGCCAAATAAACTCCGTTAAACAAACGTAATAAAATTGCTAGCAAAGAATTTGACCCAAATACGAATCAGAAGTTAGTCTTACATAAAGAAGTTGTATACATTTTGAGTTATTGTACGGTTAACTATAAGCGGTGACCTATTTGTGTCGGCCATAGATCACGGTTAGCGAAGAATCCGTTAACTGAAGCTGTGGAGTTAACTTTACGATATAAATTCCTGTTAAAAATATTACCGTTGATGTTTTTATTGAATTAAATTTTAATTCACTCTGTATAAAATAATCACTTTGATTAATTGTAGGCACATTGGGTGCTCTTTAAAATATTCATCATTTAAAATATGAAATTATTAATTAAACCATTCAGATGCCCTTCAAGCTACTATCAATACAATCTGTAAACTTCCTTAATTGGTCTTCAACTTTACCGCTGAACATACATATTTAATTTCAAAGTTGATCGGGAAAAATTGACAGTTTCGGGTACCTTGATGTGCTGGCGTCTGTACGTATATCATTTGCATTTAATTTCTTAAGAATAGACGTTTTCTCAAGATTAATTTACAAAAAAAAAATGCTAGTCTACTTCCTAGTTTAGTTTTATAAGAGAGTATTAGAAGTGGGAAATGAAATTCTGAACAAGGGGAAACGAGTTCCAATATGTGCCGGTAACTATTAGCTGTGAACTGTCGATGTCGGCTTGCAGCCAATATGGCGGGTCGCAAACAATGAGTTCCGCATAACTTTGTTGGTCAGAGAAAACGTCTAATAAGTTGTATATTTTTGCACGCGTTGTATTTTAATGTATTTTTTTTAATGTATATTTTAAATATTTATTTATTTATTGCACAATAAAAAAAGTTACAAGCTTACTTATTAGGACTTATTATTATATATTATATAAGGACTTATAAAAGTACCAGCTTTAGTACTAGGTTTAAGGCCAGTTTCACCGGTAGCTGATAAGTTCCAGATAGTTTATCTGGCAGATCATTTCATACAAATTCTGATACATATTTGTATTTATCTGGTAGATAGTGGCTACACTTAACAAGTATTATAGTAAAAAAAAAATACACTAGGTTTTTACCAAAATTCCCTATTCCAAATATCAAGTAATATTTCTCATATTTCAATTTCCGATATCCCATATTTCGAAAAATAATTGCAACTCAAATTAGTGTTAAATTGATCGTGCTACATTGAAATGCGTTTATGATTAATCTTATTTTGACAAGCAGCCTCTTACCTTTTTAATCTACCATTAAGGAATATATCGAAAGCTTTATTTAATTACGCATATCGGAGCCATTTTGTAAAACAATGCCTCATTATTTTTGTGAACAGATCGGGATAACCCAGGGAATCTTAGTTTAGAATCTAGGGCTCAACCAATAATCTATACATGATAATGATATTTATTTTGCAAGTAGGTTGAAATCAACACTTTTACACGTCAAGACATTTTTTTTATAAAAAACGAGATGAGGTCGGCATTTCCTACCTTGAGAAGAAACGCCGAAACAAACTCATGTATGTAGTCATAAACGATATTTCAATTTCATTTTTTTTTCATAAACCGCTGCAAACTATTAAAAAAATTAATGCTTAAGTTGAATAAATTAAATTTACACGTGTACACTGGTTAAATAACAAAAACATTATGAAACTCAGCTGTTATATACCACAATTACTATTCTCATCTACGACGGCAACAAATGGAAGCATTAGTACTGCTAATCTAGCGATTGTAAGCTCTGGCTTTATCTGGAACTTTCTAGAAAATTCGCCATCTTGCATTTCTTGGAGTAACATAAAATTCGACGTTCAAATCGACGAACATAAACAAAAAGGTTGTGACCAAAGAGTTTAAAATAAAAAAGGGTTTGAAAAGCAAAGTTTGACGTATTTTCTGTATCCAGATTAGCCTAAGGCTTTCTAAACACTAATAATTTTTCCAAAACCTTTAACTTACTCTCCGGTTTAAATGTGACTCGTTCTGAAATAATAAAATATTCCGTTAATCTTTTGTAATAGCTATTTGTTGCCCATTAATGTTCTATCGTTTTGGGAGGCTTTTATTATAATTAATCCTTAACTTATTCTACTATATTACGTTAAGATAACGCTTTAAAGAGGTCTTTTATTTATTATCTACTTTTGTTTTTGTGATTTTGTATAACTGTGTAACTTAACGAGGCTGACTTAGCACAGCTACGACTGGCTTGGTCAAGTCTCACTAAATAAATATATGAAAAAAAAAATTGAGAGAGAGTGTGTATATTTATGTATAAAAAACTATAAAATAATGACTATATACCTAACTACAAAGTCATTGGCCATAAAGAGAGTACTCTCAAAAGTAACATCGCGAACAAAACAATGTATTCGCACTACAAACATACATTGCTGTCTCTTTACTAAGCTAACTAAAACATCGTCTATAAAATGAGCAATGTATGTTTGACATAACACTTGCGACCTTTTAACCCATTACAAAGTTATTTTAGAAAATGTCTCAAAGCAGTTACAGCTATCTTTAAGGCCAGTGACATATGTCGTGTGTACACACGTTTATAGCATGTGCACTTTCCTAGTTTTCCACTAAGAGGAACAAAGTTAAGTGTTGTAAGACTAAGTAGAAACGCTACAGTTATTCCAAGGATCTTGCTAGTTGACTTTCACTTACCTGTATCACCGGAGCGTACATGTAACAAAAAAATAAAATTTAATTAGTTTCTAAGTATAAAATTAAATTAACCTTTCGTCCGTCACGTCAAAAAAGTAAGACGTGCCCTCAACACCAATCTAAGATTCAGGAATTATATCGATTAAAACTGAATATTATTTTCAAACTTTAAAAAATTGTCATGCAGTTGTGATCGTTGCGTCATGGGAACTTTTTGGCTTGTCAACTATACGTGACTGTGGTGGTCAAAAGGTAAAACAAATAAATATTGAAATAGACAGCATGTCAGTGAGTTTAGCAGATCATTGTCTAGAAGATATTTTTTTTATGGGTTCTTATCTCATGCCCATGAGTTCTACAGTTCCTGAAACTTTCCAGGTATAATAGTAGCTGTTTTTTACAGCTCGGTGTAAACTTGTTCAGTTATCCAATATCTCTTTTGAATAAACCCGTAGCTCTGTCGAAATCACGTAGCCATGCTGTACACTAAACTATGATGAATCGTGCCCATACAGAAATTAAACAAAAACAGAAAAGTGTAAAGGAAAACCTACAAAATGAACTTCCAAAAGCAACTTAAACACAATACAAAAAGTACACAAACAAAGAAATAAGGATTATTGTACATAATCGAACATGGCTTGTACAACGTAACAATTATTTTTATAGCATTTTCAAATCTTCAGTGAAATGGTGTTTTTTGCGGCGACGCGCCGGTGCGGCGCCGGCCGAGACCCGCTTGTATCTACCTAGCTTTGGCGTTTGGTACAAGTGATGGGAGATAGGGGGTGTTAATTATTTAGGTGGCTAGCCTTGGTTCGCGGTAGACAATTTTATTGTTAGCTTGTATTGCGGTTACACAGTAAGTGGTGAATAGAATTCTGGAAAAGAAAATCTATACCGTTAAAAAATATTAACACATGTGATTGCTCTGTTTTCTGCCAATTAAGTTGTCAAACTGTCTCTTTAGTCTGCCGGTCTGTCTTGATTGAAAGAAAATCTTTTCTGTTAATCTGTTCCTTAATATTTAAGTACAAATAATTTTCGTTTTCAACTGACTTCCCAAAAATAAGGTGGTTCTAAATTCGACCGTGTATATTATTTTTTTGTAAGTTCCTGTCATTATTAGAAAAAGTACTTTCCGTTAGGCCATTTGCGTAATTGATATTTGAGTAAAATAAACGCGGAACGCTTTTTCTTGTACCATACTCAAAGTGCTCTCCGGGCGAGGCTGTCTCCGTGCCTCCCCGAATAAACACCCAGTTACCATGTAAATAGCGACTCCACGTACCTTGATGTACTAACTGAGTAACCGCGACACAATATGTTAAATATCTTACAATTTTACTGCATAACATGCCTTTGTTTGATGGCGGTGAAGTTTCATTTGTTTTCTTAAAAGTTCTTGTTAAATGTTTCTTGTATATGGAAATAGTATGTGGAAAATGTGTAAAAATTTTCAAAGAGAGGAAATCAGGTTTGAGAAACTCAAATAGCTTAAACGTTAAGACTAAAGAATAAAAAATATATACATGCATATGTATATTAAATCTTAATTAACAGTCTACATACGAGACTAACTTTAAATAAATAGGTACCTATATATTATGTTTTTTTTGCATAAATACAAAAATTCGGGATGTTTAGACCCCTCTATTAGCTCATAGCTCTACGTAAAGGCGTAAGTAAAAAGGTCTTTCAACTAGAGCAACTAGCTCAAGGCTGCTAAAGGAGGTGGAAAAATATCAACAGGGTTGCCAAGTTAGTGACAAGTATTGAGTTATTTGCTGCCAGCCTCCGCAGGGTTGCCACTTCATTCATTATTTATGCGGACAGTATACCGACAAGTGTGTGCCACGTTTGCACAGAGGTTTGTGGGTACAGATGCTTCGGAAACAAGGATTTGGATTCGTCCTTTTGGAAAAGCGTTGGATTTGTTTATATAAGCGAGTCGTATTTGGTTTTCCACAGAATATACACAATTTTTGGAGATGATTATGAAAAATACATAATTGACTAGCTTTTGCCAGCGGTTTCATCCGCATTTCTTTTGAATAACGCCGCTGAAAGAAATTTTCAAATCGCTCCAGTAATTTCAGGAATTAAAGCACGTTCAAACAAACTCTTCAGCCTTATAAGTCAAGATTAGGAAGTTATTAAATACGACAAAATAAATAGTGACTTAAAAAATACCGTGTAAGAATCAGATTTATACAACTATACATTAGGAAAAATATAAAGATTAGAACCATTTATATTGATTGGAATGACTAAAAACTCACAATCCATTTTCTTATAACACAAAATGACAGGATTAAGGGCCAGTTTCACAATGTCTGAATAGCCACCATCTACCGAATAAATTAAAAAATGGAACAGAATTTGTATAAAATTATCTACCAAATAAACTAACTGAAACTTGAAGGTGGTGAAACAGCCCCGAATACTTCTCATTACAAAAGCGTGTACCCTAAATGTTACTTATGTATTTTCTCTGAAACAAGTGAATTAAAACTCCGGCATAATTAAATATGAGTACGGTGGCCTTCGCACGTTTTTACAAACGATCACATAGGGAATACTCATCATACGACTAGGACTTTCCTGAAACAAACTCGTGTTTGGAATGTTTTAGAGGTTTTCTCCAATGTGGATAATAAGACTACATAATATTCATATCTTTTTTGTCAATACTAAAATTTTGCTATTACCAGGACGTTGTGACTTAAGGTACAGTCTACAATTTGCCAAATTTCCTTAGTAGATTTTCAACTTTATCGCTGACGCGTATAATTCAATGTTTTTGGGTAGCTTAATGTGCTGGTGTCTGTACTTCAGTCGTGTCGGCCAGGCCTGCGCGGTGTTCGCAAGAGTTACCAAGGCCCAGGCACACTGGGACCTCTAGAAGGAACATAGTGGGTTTTGGTCAGTAAGAGTCTGATACTCCCTCCAGCTGCACCCACAGCGGGAGGGGTCATTTGATGATTCCCCACAAAAAAGGTAGGTCAGTCGTGAAAATATAGATTGAAACAAAAAATATTTAAAAATTATCATCTGAATTAAGTCGTGGTGGCCTAGTAGTAAGCACCAGCGTCTCAAACATGATTGGTGCGGGGTGCGGGTTCCATTCCAGGTCATGCAAATCCAATGCAACTTTTCTACGTTATACGAATTTTCAAAGTTTATCTCGTACATCAATGTCTGATTAAAGGTGAATGAACACATTTCTAGCATACCTGGACTACAAATATCTGGAATCAAATCCACTTTAAGCAATTTTTTCTTCTAATAAATAAAGTGCTTAATAACTTACCTATTTCATATAATAAATAAAAAAATAAGTTCATATAATAATGACAATATATAAATAATTCCATGAACTATCTAACGACCATCCCGTCGGCATTATGACTCCGTCATATTGTATATCGTGACGTCACCCAGCCTTGATTAGGTACTAACAATAGCAGGAATATTTGCACGTTCAACTATGAATGAGGGTGTATTATACATTAGAGCATATTGACCTTAGTGATGAGTTGCCTAGTTGTTGCTATTACTGAAATCTGGATTTAAATATATTAACGTTATTTTTAATTCTGTTAAAGGACTTTTTTTCTTACGTCGTGGTGGCCCGGTTGGCATAGCATCAGCCTTATACTAGATAAGAGTGTACAGGTTCAATTCCAGGTCAGGAAAGTACCAGTACCAATGCAACTTTTGTGTTACATTATAATGTACTTTGTAAGTATATCTCAGATTAAAGGTGAAGGAAAACATTTCGAGGAAACATGGATTTTAAAGTCTGAAATCACCATCCCGCATTGAGCAAGTGTGGTGATTAAAGCTCAATCCTTCTCTGTGTGAGAGGAGGCCAATGCCCAGCAGTGGGATGATGATGAATGGACTTTTGTTGCTTACGTTTGTTAGGATCTGTCATCAATTTCATCCATCTAATTCTAGGTAGTACATGAAACCAACAACTAAACAATTGAATCCGAAGATAATTTCATATTTCACATCAGAATTTAGACCTTATTCAAAAAGAGAAAGAATATAAACTCCTGTGCACTTTGAGCGATAGCTTTATGGGGTGCAAAGCAAGAGGCTTAACTGCGCAAATCCCGCTTTTCACGCAAACTAATCGCTCTTTAGCGAATTTTCTCATTGCCTTTGTGAAATTCAAAGCTCCTGTCTATACAATTCGAATAATTTCTAGCATTCGGGGTTTAATTATTAAACGTCGTATTTTTACGGCTTTAACGTAACTTTTGGTGTTTGATGTCAAGTTAATTAGCTATGTTATACTCGCAGCAATGTTATTATTTAAGATACCTTTTTACTTAAGATGGAGTTTTCTTACGTTATTTTTTTTTCTCAGTGAAAACATATAGAAAAAGGTTAGAGGACTGGTTTTTGGTCTATGATGATAAAATTATTTTGAGTGATAAATCAGGGCAGCTCGTGGCTAAGTATCAGCTGCACGGGTTGACCGGTCATAAGGTTAAGCAACGCTTGGCGGGGTCGGTCGGTGGATCGTGTCACGTTTATTTGATGGGTCCTGGCCGTCATTTGTATAACTTTGGCAGTCATTACGAGTAGTCAGAAGCTAGAAAGTCTGACAACCAAGGGGTATCAAGTTGCCCGGGTAACTGGCTTAGAAGGTCTTATGATCCAGATAACAGACGATTTTTTAAAATTTGTTTTGGGAAAACATGATAGGTGCCAGTTAAACGTATAAAAACTTCATATATCCATATCAAAACCTTAAACATTGTTTTAGCGATGAGCCTAAACACACAAAACACGCCACAAATATATAGAATAGTGATTTATCATGTAGTTTACATGGAGACACGCAGATTTACGTCATTCGGTCATTAATCACGACAATCTGTATTTACATGAAACTTGACGCTTTTGAAGGGGAACAGATAATTTTGCTTCTACAGTTTCGCTGGAAGAGACACGGGTTTTAAGTAAATATTCAAAAGAAATAAAATGTTGCTGTATGAGCTCTTTTTCACTATTTTTGGATAAGCTATAGACCTATATAGATAGATATACTTGTGGAGATAGATAGACCAATTTTTTTCATAATAAGAATATTCATTTGTATGAAATTATGTCAATATTATTTACTACTCATTTCAATATGGGAACATGCTTCCAAACTAGTTAGTAGCTAAGCCTTTACATTGATCTCTGACTAAGAAACTCTGTAATAAATAACTTAATTTTCTCATATCCTTTTAAAAAATATTGGTAGGTACTTATATTATACAGATGCAAAATTTGTGACCTTGTAATCTCTAAATCTACGGAACCGATTTTGAAAATTCATTTACCATTAAGAAGCTTCGTTATTTGGGAGTGTCGTAACATACGTTATAAGAAATTAGCTTCCTCAGGACGTAAGTAAAATACTATACCTAAGGTAAGTACAAATAAAGTATACATGCACTTAAAGAAAACAAGCCGGTATCATTACGATTGAGCGAGGCTACGCGCATGCGTGGTGCACTCCTTGCGTTGCGTGGCAACAAGTGGCCGTGATAACGGTATGTGTAAGTAGAACAGTAGGTTTACTTCGAACGAGGTTGTATAGGATTCAGCCTTCATGCTATTGAGAAGAATTAAATAAGAGAGACACTAGACAGATATTTAATAATCACAATGTATCCATATTTAGGGCCGGTTTCACAGGTTACGAATAGCCCTATCTCCCAGATAAATTAAAAAATGGAACAGAATTTGTATGAAATTATCAACCAGATAAACTATCTGGAACTTATCAGCAACCGGTAAAATGGTGGTCTATATTTTACTAGATAACCCTACACTTGTTGTACTGATTTTTTTAATTTATAAGTATCTTCTCCTGACAATGCAAACAAACAGAAAAAAAGATAAATATTTCCAGCCGTTGATGAAAATATTATGGAAATATGTACATATATATACAGACTAGCGGTCGCCCGCGGCTCCGCCCGCGTGGATGTCGGTTTTCGCGACAAAAAGTAGTCTATGTGTTATTCTGATGTATAAGCTATATTGTGGTAAAGTTTCATTCAAATCCATTCAGTAGTTTTTACGTGAAAGAGTAACAAACATCCATACTTACAAACTTTCGCCTTTATAATATAGTAGTAGGATATAATATAGTAGTAGGATTAATTATTTTACAATAGCTGACCTAGCGAATTTCGTAACTCCTCAAAATTGTTGTTTTTTTTCTCTCTTTAAGAAACATCCTCCTACACCTCCTTCAAGAAATATTCTTAAAAAAAAGAATTAGAGACATACACACACACACACACACACACACACACATTCAGCGATTATTTTTTATACTATATGTAAATGGAATGTGAAAAGCTTTTGACACAACAAAAACCATAATCTCTAGCTGTTGTGGTTTGCTTTATACACATTCGTATTTAAGCCAACCTTTTCAAATAAACACAATTCCATTTCACAAACTTATTAGTCACACCTACAGAAAACGCGGAAAACAAACAATTACGAGAATATAAGGATTTATTACTGAAAGTTTACTAATAATGTTTTACGAAATTAAGTTAAGAAAGCCGTCTCTTAGAAATTTAATAAATAATTTCGTAATTCGTTCATAATTTTCTAGTTTAATGGATCAGAAAATGAGGAGTCACCTGAAAGTTTGTTATCAACTCAAAACAGGCAAGAATTATGAATGATGATGACTTTAGAGTTCCTCATTATGTTTAATTTGTGTTAAGTTGTTCAAGTATACATACATATTATACGAGTTGTTAGGATTAAAAGTAATAAGCAAGCTGCCTGCAGGCTTAGCATGGCAACCGTAGAAACAAGTTTTGTCTACTGGAGAATGGACGTAATGATAGAAAAGTGACAGATTGACGTAAGATTTCTTTTGACATTTTTTGAAGAAATGTTTCTTTTCTTCGATCCACATAAGTCTACAAGTGCTTATATGCGAGTTGACAGGTCGCGCCATGCTCGGGCAGAAGACATGTTGACATTGACAGAAAGAGCTTTGTCTTTTCTTGATAGAATGGATATAATATAATCGCCATGCTAAGCCTGCTGGAGGCAAATATGGGATAATTAGAGTGTAGCTTCATATCTATGGTTTCAGCTTTATTTTATACATGCAACCATTACGAACCACAGTAACCCCAGTGACCCCAAGGTTTTGTAAGAATCATAGTCAGATTATCCAGCTTCTGACTACTTGTTACGACTGTCCAAGATATACAAATTTACAGCTGAAACCAATTTAACGTTCCTTCCGAAAGGTGGAGGAACTCCATATGACAGATATGGTAACCCGTCCGCAGATCACGAGGGCCAATTGGTGCCTTACCTATGTTCAAGATTATAGTACCCCACGGGATGTACAGACGCCAGCACAGAAAGCTACCGGAAACTATCAAATTTTTCTAATCAACTTTGAACCATTTGCATCAGCAATAAAGTTGAAAATCTATTAAGGAAATTTTACAGATGTGGCAGCTTCTTGTGCTGCCGTCTGTACAGTAATTTTACAAAGTCACGAGGTCCTCTCGAGATCTATTTTCTTAATAAAAGAATAATAAAAAAAAACATATATTTTAAAATTCCTTTTTGCAACATACAGGTATTTTTTATCAAAAAAGACAATTTACAAGTGTTTATATTCCTCTGGGAGTATCGTAGTAGCTTCTCAGTAGTACGTGATTAACACAATAAGACTCTTATACAACAAACCTCTTTACTCGATCCTCCCCTCATCATGAGCCTCTCCGGGCAGTCTTGTTCCACTTATGTCGAGGTACATTATGATCCTTCATTAATATCCATTCATCGGACTAGAACGTTAGATCTAGTGTGTTAAGTACCTAATTGGTATGATATGGGTTACATTTGTGTGGGAATAAATCTGAACTCTATGGTATATATATATAGGTGATATCATTCTGTGAGAACATAATGATGTATAATGAAAGGTAAAGATATACAGTACAAGGTAAAATATACAAGGCTTACTATTGATGAAAAGGTCGATTTGTTAGACCAAGATCATCATTGAGGAGCTTGTGGCTAAGTAACAGCCGCACAGAACGATAATCGGAAGGTTAAGCGCCAGTTTCACAGGTTACGGATAGCCACTATCTACCAGATAAATTAAACAATGGAACAGAATTTGTATGAAATTATCTGCTAGATAAACTATCTAGAACTTATCAGCAACCGGTGAAACTGGCCCTAATCATCGATAACTTCTATGAATGGCTGACGATCCCGTCACGATTTTTTCCGTATTTCTGGAGGCATGTCTCAGCTGTGTGTTTTTACATCTTGGACAGTCGAAATGACTAAGTAGTCCGACGCCAGAAAGTCTGACATTCAGTCTTATCGAGGGGTATTGGATGGCCCGAGTGGCAATGTATGTTGAGGAGGTCAGGTAAGCCATCGCTACATGTAAAACATTGGTACTCAGCTTCATAGTTTGAGAAAAGTTATCCCACTAGACGCGGGGAAACGGCAGGCGGAACCGAAAAATATTTTTTTAATAATAAATATCTTCTTAAAATGAAGAAACATTTTCAAAATTGACGTTGATCTCGATCGCATCACTTCGCATTAAAAATTCATAATCTTCCATTTACCAAAGTAAGAACTAAATTGGTACTTAAATATGCTGAAAGGGTCAATAAAACTTTCAAAAAGTTATGAGCTTTTTATCAGATTATGCGGGACAGATGATTACAATATTTTGACTAAAAATGAAACCTCATTACGATAAGTATAAGTAGCTATTTGTCTTTTTTTCTCTCTTCTGTAATTTGAGAACTAGGTTTCATAGCTATAGGCACATCAAAATTAAAACTAAAATCAAATTTTAGTTCACCAGAAAATAGCATTCCTCAATTTATTACTTCGGCTGTCATTAAAATATTAGACATCCGTAGAACATAAAATGTGAGGATAAAAATGCGCGTATCTACGAGACTATAGAAATGTATGTGTGTGCGTGTGTGTATGTATATAGAGCTGTTCTCGTATCGAAAAGACAAAATAATGCTTGAAAATACGAACCAGTAAAGGCGATTAGGCACGCCTTCTATTTTCTAATACGAAAAAAAGAATATTTTCTCTCTGATTGGCTATTAATTTTGATATAAAGAAGGTGGAATAAATTGGAGGGCGGCGATAAACCGCTTCAGTGATTTTAATAGCGTATTTTAATATTAATTTTAATATTATTTATAGCTTTTATGAGGGCGGTCTAGTAAAAATTGATAGAAAAATGTTAATTAAGTCCAATTGCTAATCAAGCCTGATTTATTAATAAATCCTTCTATGTTCAATAACTATTTTCGAGTTTAATTTTGACAAACAGAGTCCAAAATCTGTCGAGTCCAAAAGGGCCGAGGCTTGCCGGAGCTGGCACAGAAAGACCGAAGAAGGAAAAAAACTAGGTTTGAGTCAGTAAGAGTCTGAAGCTCGCTCAACTGCCTCCCCGTTGGGATGAATCATTTAATGACATCGGACAGAGAAATAGGTAAAGCTGAAATAGAAAAAAAAATATAGCTTAAATTTATCTTTTTATAGATGATAATCGAACATTAGACGTTTCAAATAATAACAATCGTCAGCCAATAGCCATGCAATACGGAACTCCGATCTCGACATCTCTACTGTTGAGATCCAAGTCTTTACAACAAAAGTCTGGCAAAGAAATGGCTAACACCACAGATATCCGTGATAAACGCAGAACAAGCTTGTTTAATTTAGTAGAGCTATTCTATAATAAGTCTAGTGTCGCCTGCGCAGTTTGTTACAAACCGCTATTTGTCATGGCCCAGCCTGGAACACGGAGATCGCGCGGAGAAATTAAACGTATTATCTTTGTTGTTTTGAAAAGAGAGATTAACTTGTTTAACGGACTTTTTACTTAAGGAGTTATTTAAGATATTAATTGGTTAGGTTTTGTAATGGATGATGGGATAACTGTTTTTCTAATCTTTTCAATATAATTTCGCTAAAAAAATGCTGGTGGCATAGTGTTCTTATGTATATCAAAATTAATTATTTAAATATAAAAAAAAAAACATTTAGGTATGAGTGAAATTGAGTAAAGAAAATCATTTCTGTATTTTTTTAAACGTATTAGAATACACTTTGTACTATAGACTAAAAGCTCAAAGGTCAAAGAAAAATTCAATAGAAAGATTTTGAAGCTTAAGGATTGTACCCGTGAACCACAAATTCAATTTCAGATCGCAGACCTTATCTACAATATCTCTCCATCTAAATCCAAGTAGCGACAAATTGTACCTTAGAGGACTTGTTCCAGTAGTTTAAGAAACAATTTCCATATATTTCCGCCCTAATTCAATAAAACAAAAGACTTTCAATTGACCCTGAGTCGTCCGAAGGTTATAATCAAAACGTAATACTGGACATTTTGGCTCCAAACCGAGCCCTGCAAATCTGTCTTTGATTGGGATCTGCGTTTTGTTAAAGTCTGTGGTAAGCCTTAGATTTTAAGGGTGGAAATTGAAAACGTAGTTTGATCACATTATTGCGGTTTTTGTGCATAATTGATTTATTGATAGTGTTATATTAATGCTCAAGGTAGGTACTTTTAGAATGGTAAGCAAGCAGCTTTTTGGGCACGATCCCCGCTGACAGCGATGCGGGTGAGTTTTATGACGTATTATTTTAATTGACTTTCTTTTGTTTTTATTTTATTTTTAGCTTATTTATTAGTGTAATATTAATGTTCATGGTACTTCTATAATAAATGGTGCCATTTTACAGCTTCATCTTGGTGTTGTTTTGAACGTTCTTTTATATTTACACATAGGTAACATGACTTTTTTTTTGTGGTAGCCTAGTTAGAGCACCAGCCTCTCAAGTATGAGTGTGTGGGTTCGATCACAGCTCATACAAGTACCTAAGCATATTTCGGACACCAGAGGCTGATAAAAGATGAAGGGATAAAAATGGATCTGATCATTAAGTCACCAACCCGCATTGAAGAAGCGTGGTGATTAGCATTCAGTCCTTCTCTGTGTGAGGGGAGGCCTATGCCAAGCAGTGGGATGAAACAAAGGCTGATGATGATGAAATTTTTAATCACGCATTTTTTTAAAATGACACGGAATTACTGTGAAACTTTTATTTAAACTTTTAAACTGTGAATTTAAATAAAATACTAAAAATTGATGTTTTAAATTCACTCGTCTATTTCTCGGAAAGTGTAAATGAAATTCGTAGTTTTAATTTATTCCGAGAACGACGCGGATGTGCATACGAATGAAAATACGTGAAATAAAAAGCCTTCCAGTGCTCATGGTAACCGCGCACTGAAGTCTCCCCTTACGGCTTTAAGAAATTCATAGAATGTGTAACGCTTTTTTCTGTAAAAAGTTCCAGACTGCTTTAGCAACCTCTTTTAATTTTACGCGTTTAAGATTCGAATGTCTTTTGTCTTTTTAAGATGTGTCTCTGTGGAAGCTTTTCTTTATAGGTTTATTACAAAATGTCCAAAAAAGAAACTTATATTTTAATACTATTATAAAAAAAATCTTTTTGTAATTCTATAGCGACACTACTGGGTACGTCTTAGGTATTTTTAATGCTTTAGAGCTGCGTGAAGCGCAGGCGACGTCGCGTGCTGCAGCTAGTTACAAATATCTTAAGTTACATGCCTACTCATCAAATTATTGAATTGGTTTTGTGCTCTTTTTAATATCGTTTTCTATTACTTTCCTTAAAAGACAAGGAATTTCTAATCTTGTAACAATTTCTAAAAAGTAGTTTTACAAAATATAAAACCTAGTTTCTTCGTGTGCAATAGTTTGTTTGTCTTTCTTTTCTAGTTAAGAAACTTAGATGCAGAGAACTTAGGAGTCCTATTTGTACAATACAATCTCCGTATATTTCAGTATAAAGAAAATATACGAAATAAAATATGTAAATATAAAAAACCCCGCTGAGTGCGAATCGGAATCGCGCATGAAGGGTTCCATGCCGGGCATCAGACAGACCCCCCTTCCTCAATCAATAGGCTATCTAACACTAAAATAATTTTTGAAATTGGTTTAGTGCTTCCTGAGATCAGCGCGGTCAAGCAAACGAATAAACAAACCCTTCAGCTTTAGAAAATTACTATAGACATATTTATAACCTACATAAATTTACAAGCACATCAATATTGATTGTAGGAAAAAATAAGAATGAAATTAATGCAAAAATAAATGAAATCGATTTGCGAGCGTGTTCAAATTAACTTAGACATAAATAATCTAACCTAGGTATTAGGTATCAGAATTGCTTTCAGAAGTTATTGGCTTGATTTATTGGCTATTTAGTGGTTGTATTTATTTATAGCCAAATGCCATGTCTGATGATAAAATATAAGGTCACGAACTCCGATGTTCTCAGTCCATGGCCTTGAGTTTATTAAGATTGGGATATTAAATCAAGTTTCTTTGCTGTTCTAACTGTCAGTAATAAGCTTTCCAATATAATTTATACCAGTGGGAATGTGGCTATATCTTCTATTTTTGGGGAGACTCTATGATATGCTCAAGACGGACTACTACCGGTACTGTTAACATTCATGTTTGTATGAAAAGACTGGGGCTTAGTGTTAGTCCATCCAAATGTCGATAAAGTTGAGATACAAACTAAAAGAAAAAAAATATTAAATTCGTACCCTATAGACGCCTGACCAAGAATTCACTGCTCTAACTAGATCCATTCGTCAGTCAGACATTTATTTAGGTTATTCCCAAAAGTACGCGAAACTGTTAAACGGCTCAGCCAAAAAAAACAACCTTCCTTCGAGATCCCAATAACAAATGAGATCTCATTAATCGATATCACATGTTTACGCAACAAACGTCCCTCTTAGTGAGAGTTCCAAAAGTGTAAATAGGGCCATTATTCACTGTAGGAGCGCATAATTTACGCGTCGACACCAAAACTAGGCTGTTTGTCTTCAATACTAATTGTCGTATGTTTGCTTTGTAATTTGAATACAGCCTTATTGTTCAAACTGTCAGGGTCTTATGTATCCCCTTCGACTAAGGCGAAGTGTGAAACCACAAGGTGGGCGTTTGAACACTCATGGACGAGGGTCCAGAATCACTTCTAAGCTACGTCAAACGCACGATGTTGAAGGAATTATTGATTTTCCCTCAATACGCTGAGCACCCACCCACGCTCAAGCGGATCTAAGACCTTTTTTTTTTTTTTTTTTTTCGGACGACAGACCCTGGCCCTTTATGGGCCCCTCCTGTGTTGCTGACATCTCTTCGAGCAGCGCGTGGAACAGAACGCGCCGCCGACACGGGTCTGTCGTCCTTAGACGTACGGACGATGAGCTACCCACACTCACCGCCCACAAACCCGCGCCTACGGTGGTCGGGAGTCATCTCTCGACACCCGGCGCCCGTGGTGTCGACCGGTACCAGCCCTGCCGCGACGGCTGGGATGAGCGGTGCGGTCTCTTAGCCGCTCCGCCGCCTCCTTTGCTAGCATAACTGCTTCACAGAAGGAGGCGACGGCATCCCATTCTCCCTCGCTCCGGACCATGGCCTGGATCAGGGCCGGACGCGAGAGGTCGCCGCCGCCAATTGCCGCTGTGAGGACACGGCGGTGCTCCGCCCAGGCAGAACACTCCTCCACCGTGTGCTCCACCGTGTCCTCTGGCTGGTCCGCGCAGTGGTGACACCCAGGCGTCTCCTCCCGCCCGATGCGATGCAGGTACCTCCCGAAGCATCCATGTCCGGTGAGGACCTGCGTCAGGCGGTAAGAGAGGGAGGATCTAAGACCTAAGATATCCTTGTACTTTTATATTGGAGCCCTGGGATCTTCTAGATCACTTTCATTTATATTTAAAGTTTTAAAGCTGACGATGATGGCGTATAACATTGTCAATTTTGTTTTCTTAGCTTGTGTGTCCCACTGCTGGGCAAAGACCATTTAGTTTCCAAACCTCGCGATATATTGACAAAGATAATGAAACTATATAAATCTTACAGTCAAGAATTAAAATCTACATTTACCCTTACAATCTCGCCATCTTAAAACGCTAAGTGGCAAAAAATCTACCTTTAAAAAGCTAGCGTTTATCCCCAGCATAATGTATCTAGCGGCGAAACCTGCTTTCAGCGAGTGGAACGGAAGACAGCCGAGCACCTAGTTCCGGAGACGTACCGCCAATTAGACCCGCGGGTGGCTTGTACCGCCGCGCGCTGATTTGCGCTGGATCGTGACCGAGTAATCTGGATTTAGCCAGATTTTTTCTAGTTTGCTGTTTGTGTTTACTTTTTGGTGGTTTTTTTTTTTAATCTGGAATCTCATATGAATGGAACATGTTTTGTAATTTGTTCACCTTTTACCATTTATTTATTTATTTAACGAATAAAAGAACTATAAAAAATCAGGTACAAAGGTAGGTACTGCTTATTGGTATCAAAATATATAAAAAGATAAATACTCATTTTATGTTTTTAGTATGTAAAAAAACATTTATTTAGAAGCTTGTCGATTAATAATTTTATCAGTCATTTAATTTTCCAAAGCGATATTTACAATATTAAACTACAAAAAATGATTGTACAAACAGTATAACATTTTCTATTGTTTGTCAGCTACTTTCCCCTACAATTTAACACACGAAAACTGCGTAACAAGCTACGGGACTTGCCTATTTGAAACGCCAAGGTTACAAAGCGTTCATTCATGAATTTTCAGGCCTTTGTACATACTCATCGGGTATAAAACATGGCGTAGTGAACTGTGAGCGCGGACAAACAGGGTGTTATGAAATATGGCACGGTGCCGCCTTTACTAAGACATGTTGTCTAAGATGGGAGAAGGCTGAATTATTTTCAATATTTTTTGGTTAGAGCTAATTCGATAACAGAGTTGGTGATCTTGCCTGCCTAACCTTTTCCTAAGCTAGGCTTCCATTCTAACCGAATGCAGCTAAGTACATATGTTACTACCTACTGACCAATTTAAGATATAAGGATGTATATAGCTAGTTCTATTAGCAATCGGAAACTTAACTAAGTTTTTACCAAGTACCTTAAAAGTAAGTAAATAGGTAAGCCTATTCTATTCCACAACATAATCGATTGATCGGTTATTCGATTCGATTATGTCATAGCCACAACTCGATATAGTATTGTCAATTATCCGATACAATGGGAGGTATCGAGCCTTATTTGTATAACAGAGAGCACGATGCAACCGTGTTTGATCAATAATGCTCTTTGCTGGCCTTTGATGAGTTAATGCCTTAGAGACAGGCTGCCTACAGTAATTGATGCTGACGGATCTTGTTAACTAACTGCATTACTTTTGGTAGCTATATGTTGGTCAGCAGTTCATACAAAATTGGTGTTTCTTTCAGCAGAAATTGTTCTGTATTTTTTTTTATCATCATGATCGACCTTTTTTATTGACTCACAGCGGGATACAAGTCTCTACACATACAGAGAAGGAATCATTAAGTTCAGCAGGCTTAGCATGGCAATGACATAGACAATGGTTGACATAGACAGAAAGATTTTATCTTTTCTTCGATCGACATAAGTCTACAAGCGATTATATGCTAGGTGACAGGTTGCGCTATGCTCGGGCAGAAGACATGTTGACATTGACAGAAAGAGCTTTGTCTTTTCTTGTTAGAATAGACATAGAAACGCCATGCTGAGCCTGCAGATTTGCTCACGATGTTTACCTTTATGTCTTATATATGTATATATTTTTACCGATATCAATATTGTACTTATGTAATTAAATGTGGCTAAAAAACAGCACTTTTTGAGCGTCAAAAAATAAACTCGTCGGTATCCAAAACGCCCATACTATACATAATAATATACCATCATCACTTCGTTTAGATTGCAATAATTAAATTACTTATAATTTAAAATAATTGATGGTAGGATGCCGAATCTTTTGTAAGCACTAATTGATAAGGAAATAATGATTAAACCGTAACAAAAATAAATTCAATCCAAGTAACATTTCTGACTATCCTACGTATTGTTGGAATCCATCAGAAATTCGGTCGGTAACTGTATTAGCAGCACTTAATCTCGTTTATATTACCTTTTGTTCTTAGACCTTCTACTGAGGGGACTTGCGACAACTTGGCCGAACTTGGCCAAACTTGGCGAGAACTTCGGTGTGATTCGATTTTTGATATATATAGTACATAGGTAGCTATAGATATAGTAGTGCTAGTTGCTACTTAATAATATAATAATAATAATTTATTTAGTCAAGTAATACAACTCAGATTTGCAAAACAAAATATATATATAAAAAAAAAAGAAACGTTTTTCTTTTTAAAAACTAAGTTATTGTGGTATAGGGCCTGCAGAAATTTGGCAGCAACGATTTATTACTATACAGTCCAATCGACTAGAGATCATTTTTAGGATACTGTTAGTGCTGCCCCGCACTCTGTGTACCAGGGATGCGCATCTTTTACGCATAACCGTATAAAAGCAATCTACGCGGGCTTCTGCAAACATCCCTGAAGCACTACAGAAACGCGGCAGCCCCATCAGTATCCTAAATGCATTGTTATATTGGACTCGAAGGGCGCTGTATGCCTTTAGTGTAAAATGAGCCCACAGGCTGCACGCATAGAATGAAGTGCAATAGGCACGAAAAAGTGTGATCTTGACTTCATTCGAACAGCGTGCAAACCTGCGAGCTATCATGTTAGCACGTACAGACAGCGCCCTTCGTTCCCGTTCTATGTCATTATCGTCTTTGAGGTCAGCAGTCAGATAGTGGCCTAGATATTTAAATTTATTGACCCTCTTAAGCGGAATATTATTCAATTTTATATCAGGCATCTCACTAGGCACACTTCGACTGCCAATCTCAAAGACCATAACTTCACTCTTTTTCACATTGTACGTAAGTCCATTCAGCAATGCGTACTTCTCACAGACCCTCAAAAGCTTGCTGAGACCACAAGGTGACGCACTCAGCAGCACCATGTCATCCGCATAACTTATGTTGTTGACACAAACTCCGTCTATATGACATCCTTCTCTGGTGCTGCTGAGTTGCTCAATCAGCTCATTTACATAAAGGTTGAAGAGTGTGGGTGAGGTCAAGCCTCCTTGTCTCACCCCGCACTCCAATCCATACGCGTCAGATCTGAGACCTGCCCATTTGACGCTATTGATCTGGTTTCTGTACCAAAACTTGATGATATTAATAAGTTCTTTTGGTAGCTTAATATCATCTAGCTTTTTCCATAGCAAATCGTATGAAACCAGATCAAAAGCCTTAGAGAGGTCGAGAAATGCAGCATATACAGGAGTTTTCCGATCCGTATAATATTTGACAGTCTGCTTAAGACATAAAATAGCACTGTCAGTAGACAATCCAGGTCTAAACCCGAATTGGTTATCATGTGGTTTAAAATATTTATTAAGTTGCGTGCTAAGCAGGCTGTCAAATATCTTTGAGATGATTGTTGCCAAAGATATAGGCCTATAGTTATTTTTATCTGCTAAATCGCCAGTTTTATTTTTAACTACAGGCACTACCAGCGTTCTCAACATCTCAACAGGCAGGTATGAATGACTTATGCACAAAGCGAAAAGCATGGACAATGTCCTTGATAGATGGGGACCAGCGTATCGCAAGTGTTCAATGCTAAGGCCATCATGGCCTGGTGACTTTCCTCTAGCCATTGATGCTATTGTCTTTTGTATGTCTTTTGCGCTGAATCTAGTCTCCAGCTCTTTTGCAGAGTCTACGTCGAACACCCATGACGGCGGCCCTAATGGTGATTTAACACTAAAGTGATTCATAAAAATATTTGCAATTTCTTTTGAATCACTTGCTCCATCGACGCACACAGGGAGCCCAGGATTATTATTTAACTTGTTTGTGGTTTTCCAAAATGATTTAAAATCTTTTCGTGAGTGATGTGTAGCGAGCATGTCCATTTTAATCTGACTCTCATTATTTTGACACCACCTCAATCTGGATTTAAACTTTTTTCTGGATACACACATCTCCTCATATATTAAACCAGCCGCTGGTTTGCCATACCACACCCAAGTCAAAAACTTGTGTCTAGCCTCCCTGTGCGCTTCACTTACATGTTTATTCCAGCCGACTATAATACGCTTTCTCTTATACATTTTATTTGTTCGTACTGTAGATTCTGCTGCTTCAGTTAGAGCTAGAACAAGGTCATGATAAATTTTATCTATGATAGATCTATGTTCTAATATAGTACACGTTTTGTCGGCACATTGTTGCATTTCCTGCGGGAAATCAATAAGTTTTAATTTTTCGTGACAGACCCTCCCGTATTCATCAATTTGTTCGAAGTTTCTCTCACCCCACACAACTTTATTTTGTACAGAGACACAAGCACTTCTTTTATGTAAAATTATATCTAAATTACATTCAACAAACACAGGAAAGTGGTCCGACCATAATACATCATATTTCACATACACCCCTACTACAGAACATAATGCTCCTCTGGTCACAACGCAATGGTCTAACCATCGTTTCGTGCCATGCGCCTCACTTATAAAAGTGTACGTATCAGATGTGATACCTAACCAATCAGTATCAATACATGTCCATTGTTGATCAGAACAAAAATGGCTCAATTCGTTATAAAATCCTTCAGTAGGATGCGCATTAAAGTCCCCTAAGATGTATACGCTTTCGGTATTACTACTGTCTATAATAGCACTCACCGCACCGAGAGTATCCGTAAACTCGGGCCTGTTAAGAGGCGTGTCCGTTGGCATGTATACACTTATTACTAAGATTGACTTTTTGTCCAGTACAATATGTATTGCGCATACGCGTGGGTTATCACACTTAATAACCGATACTTTCTGGAAAAAACTACGCCTCCATAAGATGGCCACCCCACCGTATGGTCTACCCTTTAGCATACCCGAGGCAGTATCGACGGCCGATGTTCCAATACATCCGAAGTCAATGTCTACTTCATTTAGGTATGATAACTCTTCTGGCAGTAGCCACGTCTCCTGAAGGGCTATCAGGTCTACATTTTGACATAGACGTCTAATGTCAAAAATTGAACGCTTGATATTCTTACAGTTGAATGAAACGAATGTGCAGGGCTGTTTATTATGCATTTTTGTTTTATTTCGAGCCGTTAATAGAACTATGCAGTCTGTTTACAATCTTAGGCTTAAAATGCACGAATCGTCTGAAAATGATGCCCTGTGGCCATAGATCATTATTTAAAAATATATCCAGTTTTCTTTCGGATACAAAGAATTTATATGCATTATATTCAGTCTCTCTTGTAATTGAAATCTTTTCCAGTTTAACGTTTTCACTCGTTCTTTTAAAGATATAACTTGTAATCTCATTTTCTAACGTCTGTTTATGCACGTTCGTGATAAAAATCGGAATTTTGCGGTCAGCCGACTTAAAGTTTCCGTCTTCCTTTGAAGTACCAATTTTACCTACCAAACGGTTCTTAGATTTGGACTTGTATTGTACGAGTTTCCATTCATTTTCAACATTATTTTGCTCCCGCTTATTTAATGTAGTAATATTATTCATCGTTCCGGACAGCTGTTCACTTGTCTGTTTATCAGTTGAAGGCAATGACATCAAATTTGGCGATGCATCCACTAAGCGCTGCAAGCTCGACGACATCAGTTTATTACGGTTCACTGATTCAGCAACTACGTCAGCATAAGAGACATTCAAGTTGTTGTGCGTTTTCTCGATTTGTGATAGTTCTTCAATGTTCATGCTACTAGATTTGTTGTCTTCAGCATCTTCCATGATGAAACTGTCTGAAAGCTCTATAGGGTCGCTCTCAAAGTTCCCACCTCTCTTTATGTTAATATTACTACTTAAGAGGTCGGGTCTTTTTTGTTTTTAATAGGTATTGACTTGGCTTACCATTTGTGAAGATGTTTTTTATATTCGAATGTGGAGTAATTGCAATGGATTTATTAACAATGAAAGTCTCTCTTGCATGGTATTTTACCAGCTTGTTGTAATATTTTTATATTGTCAGTTTGTTAGAAAACTTGTTTATTTATGCATCTGATAAAAAGGTACTCTCTTCTCTCTGTCTCAAATTCTACTCTCTGTCACAACTTTTAATAAAGAACGAATAATATTATAAGCTTAATGCCTCATCCATATCAAGAAAGAGAAAAATACCGACCGTATATAGAACCTCCTCCTTTTTCTGAACTTGGTTAAAATATAGTGGTAGTATATAGGAAAACCATTAGGTATGTTTTGTATGTACGTACTATAGTTTCAGGCAAAGCCATCAATCCCACAGTACTGTACATATTGAGCCAAATCGAAAACCACTTTGGCATGCCTAACACTTTCAAAGCCAGGCCACGTAAGCAAACAATCGAGTAATCTGCCTGTACATATGTACAGACGCCAGCGCATAAAGCTACTACAATCTATCAAATTTCCTTAATAGATTTTCACCTTATCGCTGAAGGTTATGGTTTAAAGTTGATTGGGAAAATTTTGTAGTTACGTGTAGCTTGATGTGCTGGCGCCTGTATATTAAATACTGATTTTAAAAGAAACTTTTCACAGCAAATACATTATTATATTGTGTAATTATTGCCTTACAATATGATTAACTATATTTGGGCCTTGACTTAATCCACGTCTCGAGGAAATTACTTCCCGCACCTGAACAAAATATACCCTGTCTCCTTTTTCAAGATATCACCTACCACTGTTCTAAATTTCATCTCAACCGTCGTACGCCTTTTAGCATGATGGCGTAACCAATAGAGTTTACTTTCACATTCAGAATTTTTATTTCAAGGAAACCATGGAAGTATTTATTTTAATATTAAGCATTTAGGCCCAAATATCGCCATGATGTGGGTTTATAACATAAGAGATAATGGCGAAAGTCTTTTAAATCGGACTAATTATTATTGAACCAGAGTTCCTTAACATAGAAATCAAGATTCCTCAACTTTTCAGTTAACAACGAATACGAAACGAATATACAACATATATTCGTTGCCGATTTATTCAGAAAGCCCGCGACTTATATTAACAAACTACTTGGATGTTTGTTCGACTAGAAAAGCCAAATATTTGGCCAATAAATGAATCGCGCAGCGTTCCATCGTTTATCTGAGACAAGCGGAAAAGCCTAAACGCCAGCATCAAGGACGTGCTCTTCAACCACATCTTCAATCACAATCTTGGACACAAATAACTGACTGAAAGTAAAGGAAAACATCTCGAAGAAACTTGGACTATAAAGTCTGAAATCACCAACCCGCATTGAGCAAGCGTGGTGATTAACGCTCAATCCTTCTCCGTGTGAGAAGAGGCCTGTGCCCAACAGTGGGACGATAAAAATGCTGATGACGACGATGATGATACATGCTACATCGAGTCCTTGGGTGTAATGTGTATACAGGTATTTTCCCTTGCTTAAATGGTTCATTGGAAAAAAAGTATGTAAAATTAGAATTTTAAAGTTAAGTATAATAGTTTATTGTATCATTTTATATTTAATGCTACAAACGCATGCTGAAACACATGTATCTTAGTTATATTTCGCATATGACAGTGGTTCCTCAAATCTTCAAGTTCAAGACATAGATTTATCAAGCTACCGCAGATCCTCATCATACCGAGCTTTATACAAACAACCATAAATTAAGCGATGAATTTCTAACGCAGCTGTCAAAACTATCCGTCAAGCAGTTGTAGTAAAACTTTACACGATTTCAATTTTTGGTGCCGGAAACTTAAAAATGTAGGTTGGATATCGATTTCCATTGAGAATAGTTGCCAGGTGAAATTATTGGCAATAAGCCATAAAAACATACCTAGGCTAGATTTACTATTAAAGCTGTTTACTTAGTTTGAAGAGTAAGATATCAGATTTATTACTTGGCAATAATATCTCTATGCATAATGGAAATGTACACGGATGATGACGATGATCGTAGATCTAGTCTCTTCTAGTCATATTTTTATATTGTTGGTTTATTAAAGAGATATTTTTTTGAAAATATTGATACGTATCGACACTTAATTAACTCTTAATTAACTTGCAAACTGCAAAGGGCCTCCTTAGTTTATCTAATAAAAATATTTCAATAAGAAAAGAGCCTATGAAACGGGCACTATTAAGCGAAACTTCATGTAACTCAATTCACGCAAATCGATTACAACGTAAAACAAAAGAGTTGTCAATAAGCCGAGCTATTTATAGTGACGTTTGATGACGTTACTGGATATGTCACTCGCGACATCCTGCCATAGACACGAACGGGATTATTTCGGTAACATTCGTCATTGGTCGCGCCGCGCAAATCTGCATTGACAGCTCTCATTCGCGCGGGAAATTGACAGCCATTTTGTTTTATTGCTTTCAACTTTCGTTTGATGTATGTTAGTGAGAGAATCGGTTTACGGAAACGGTGATAGTTTTATTATGTGATTAAATTATATATGTTTGTAAGTTTGAAACTGTTTGATTGTGGTTAAAATAAGTAGTTTTGATAATTGTGATTTATGTTTTCCGGTAGATAAAGAAAAAAATGATTTTCTGAAATACAATGACTCATTAACAATCGTTAAAATTCTAGCTTTCAGAACCAACCTGACGAAAATCTGAATGATTCACCAACTCAACGTAAAATAAAAACATTCCAGGAACAAAAGTGACTTGAAACCCAAGCCCCGTTTCCTTCTAGTAGGTATCACGTAATGGAGTTATATATCGGCGTCAACACAATACAGACGAGAAACGGGACACCCGCAAAATGGACTCGCCCTAACAAACGACCTACTTTATTAGATTTCGGCCCAACCTCCGACACTGTCATCGGCCAGTACATAAAAATGATTGATAATCTATCAATCTCTATACCATAGAACATGAATGCCCAAACTAAATTCGTTGGGCGAAAGATTTATGTGCCTACGTGATTGAGTACAACAAATATTGTTGAAAGTGTTTTCTAGTAATCGGTTTTTCTGGTTCAAAGATCTCGTAAGCAAATATGTGTGCTGTATTCTAGCTAAATATGTAACGAGAGCGCTTTTTTCTTTTAAGGTTGAGCTCAGCTGAATGCGAGCCTGCCTTTGCCGACAAACACAATATAAAAACATTTCTCTTCGTCGCCTCTTTCAACGTGAGCGGGATGTCAAACAACAGAAGCTCGGGGCTTGTTTTTCTTGTGAAAATCAATGGAAATCACTGATGTATAAAATAGATGGTACCGAATGTGTTACTAAGGTAATATTTACCCGCAGCTGCTTGCGGTGGTAATTAATCTTTAAGTAAATAGGTGTGAACTGTTACCATCTATTCCAACAGCGTATGACCAAAGTAATCAAGTTGGGACCTAGGTCAGTAGGTACATACTTCTTTCCGAGTTTACTATAAAATTACTTAAAGCCGGATCATAAAGCTCCTCAAATTTTAATTGGATTTTATAATCTTGTTTACGTTCCAATTATCCGTATAACACCCAAATCTAAATTCGAAACAGGAATGAACGATAACACCGTAATTACGCGATTCTCGCAATACGATAAACCCGAAATTCATATCTCCTTATAATGATATTGGTTGAAACATTGCTTTTGACCACTGAAGGTCCAATTTTATCTCGTGTTAAACTGCCCATTTCATTCAGAACCTCTTCAAAATTATGTATAACTTAATAAAACGGACTTTATATGGGACCTTTTTGCTACGAACGTTTATGGATTAGAGAAGAGAGTAGCCGGAAAGTATGATATCGTTTGAAGGGGGAAATGTGTGCAGTTCATTGACTTTTAGTGGGTTGTTGTTGCTGTGAAAATGATATGATTGGTAGATTTTACAAGGGCTTCTAAGAGAGTCCTTCTATATGGAGTTACTTGTAGATAATTGATGCGTGAGACGGGTTTCAATGTGGTAAGAAATGACCAACAAATAAGTTTAAATAACAATTTAAAAGCGGGATGACCAGTGCAGAATGTTACGAGCGTATTGTAATGTTCCCTTCGTAATCCCATTATGATTAAAGCAAGCAAAGAAAAAATATAAATGTATACCACCTCGGTGAGTTCAGAGGGAGTGACTTTAAATTTTTTACTGACTAAACCCATCTTTGTTGTTTGTTCTATCAGGGGCCCTTTAGGGACCAGAACCCCTGTAGCACTCGGTAGGTTTCGACCTTAACAGTTTGCTGACCACACTTTTAGGAGCGCGTGAAACAGAAATATGCATGTCACCTTCATCATCATCATCCTTTAACATCTACGAAAGGTGATTAAAACAACAGCCGTGTCAGGTGTCAGGTTATTTGGTTTTACGCTGGTGGTTAAGTGCGCGTGCACCGAAAGTTGGCAACGTCGCAAATAGCTGTCAAATATTTACACGTTTTAGTTAATTTGGCAACTACATTAAAGTAAGAAATATGGCTCTGTAGTGCACTAAAACATTGAATAGGAATTGCAATTAAAACACTAAATTAGATGTTTTAAACGTTTAGGTGTAAAAAAGGCACTTGGATAAAGTTTCCAAATACGTTTTTTACATATAAAACTATATATTCGGTGTTACGATATTAATAATTGAATTCTCTATTAACTTTCTTAGTGCACTACAGAGCATTAATGAATTAAAACATGTAAATATTTGACAGCTATTTGCGACGTTGCCAGCTTTTGGAACAGGCGCCCTTAACAAGGCCTATACGAGAGCGACAACGCCGATCGCAACGTCTGCAAACAAATTGTGTTCCCGGTGACGTTAGAGGTCACCTTCACTAGCAATAATAATAAGAGTAAACTTAACTCATGGCTTCTAAATAAACGCACGAATTTATCATTGTCAGGCAGCTAAGGATGACGTAATCGCGACACTTCAGTAATTTCTGTAATTACTTAGACAAATCAAATATTATTTTAGCAGAGGCGACTTTTGTTGAGAAAATCCAATTATATTTTGAAAAGCTTTCCTTGTGAAGAATATGATTACAATATTTGGTAGAAAATGGGTAGATTCGTTTATTTGGCAATTTTCAACAGATTATTTTTTTTATAAAGGTGTCTTGATTTATGGTTTTAGGGACCCTGAACAATTTCCCACCACGCTGGTTATTCTCGAACTTGATCAACTATCTGTGCAGGATGACAGTAGGGTGACCATGAGTCCTCTCATTATGGTGACGCGGGTGAACGGGGGTTCACAGTAGCCACGCTATTCGGCTACGAGACCAACCAGGGGTATAAACGAAACGTGAGAATGCTTATTTTATCCCCTATATAAAATTATTTAGAGAGAACAATGAAACGATGTTCTGGGCCGGTTTAAATTAAAATAGGAAAAGAATGCTAGAACTGTTTTAATGAACTTTGTTTTAGATCTCTTTCTTCTTTTGTTTGGTCTGAACACGCTCTTACAAGCGATGCGCATCTAGCGCTCTAGTCTAGTCTATGAACGGCTTAAAAGGCCATTTGGTTTAGATCAGAAACAAAAGAATTCCACAACACACACTAGGTATCTTTTGAAGTGAAGATTATCAAATTTCAAATTGGTAGACAATAAAAATAAAAAAATAAAATTGGCACTCACATTTTGGCCGGTTTTATTTCATACATAGAAATATAGAATGACTGGATATACAATTTCGTTTCGGTATCCAGAAGTCAGATCCGCGTAGCAACCATTCCCCGAAACCAAAAAGTGGTTTTGCATTTGTAATAAATGACATAAATATCGTTATTTATTTCCATACATTTTTCCAGAACGTTATACCTACGTATAATGTAATAGTATTTTATTGGTAATAAATGTCATTATCTGCCGTGAGCGGTTATGGTATAGAGTGGAGTAGAAACAGATGCTTCACTTTATACGTCAATAAATTATATCAAAAGGCAGGTATAGACGCCAGCACATCAAGCGACACGAAATTGTAAATTTTTCCCTATCAACTTTGAACCATATGCTCGTGCGATACAGTTGAAAATCTATAAAGGTTTGACTCATCTCTCGTCGCGAGGGGGAGCTCATGGTTAAGTAACAGCATGATCTCATCATCTTGACATGACAAGTTACTCCTAATTAAGAATAATCTTTGGCAGTCGTTACGGATAGCTAGAAGACAGAAAGTCTGACAATCAGTCTTACCAAGGGTTATCGAGTTGCCTGGGTAACGGGCTTGAAGAGTTCAGAGAGGCAGGAATATTGTTATTGATATTTCAACGGAAGAGTTACCAGTATACTCCGTTCACGTTATTGCGGCTATCAAATATCATAGCATGGTTATTCAATGTTCTTATAAAATAACCAATAAAGTAAGCAGATACTAAATATTGTAAAAAAATCCAGTCAATTTAGTCTTTTGTCTATTTATTTCATTGTTCTGTGGTAATGTGATCTGTGTACATACATTTATAAAGGTAAAAGAAAATATGTAAGTTATATTTTGTTCGCATTCCTCGTCGAGCTGATATTGGACGAAAGATTCTGAGAAGTTTATTGTTTTGTATAGAAATAGAGAGGGGATACTAGTTCATATAAAACAATCGATTCGCTTAGATATTTGATAATTACTATTTTTAATTGTACGAGTATATACAAATACGTACAAAACTATATCGCTAATAATCTAGAGATTTAGATTCAATTTATTGTCAATAAGTTAATACTTATTTTGATAAGTTACAATAAAACAGAATATTTAGTTTTTAAAAGTTAGTAACCGTCATTAATCATAGAGAACATAGTGACGCGCGCAACGGAATCAATTACATACAGCCAAGCTTAATTGGAGGCAGTCGCTCCGAGCAAACAAGACGTGACCGCCGCTAAACGTTATTTATGTCTAAATCCACCTCCTTTATGTACGTGAAGGTACGCACAGCTTTCCTTTCCCTGTATTATGGGCGATAGAACTTTGAGCAAAAGGCTTTTGCTGAATACCTACCAACTTTTTACTGTAAACCTTACTGATATTGTCAATACAATTGTTCAACTTTTTACCAAGCCAGGAGTTAGTTATGAGTTATTAGGTATATACGGGTGCTTTTTGCGTAACTTCTCGATAGATGTAAGTGACAAAATAGGAGGCCGAAAATAGCCTCAAAATATCCCTGAAAATATAAAACAAGCCATAATGTCCAGCTACTGCTAAAATATTTTATTAATCAGCGCGCAAAAGTATATCAACTGACTAAAACACCGTACACGTCATTTCCGAATCACGGAGAAAATGGCGATGATACACGCCTAAAAGCGTGGAACAACGCGTTTAGCTATAGATTGTAAACAAACACGTTCTGCCGTCATTTCTCTTGACCTAGAGCGGGCCAACAGCCTTTTGAGTCTATTTTCGTACGGCCAGTACCGATGCGAAATATAATGTTTGAAATTCGAATTGTTTCACGATTTATGAGAATTGTAATGACAACACTTTTGGTGAATAATAAATTAATTTTACAATACTTCCTACTCGTACGTATTTTAATTTTGTTAAATGTAAATTGTTTGTTACATTTTTGAAATGTTAAATTAATTTTATATGAAATTGAAATAAATAATAATAGCCCTTAATGTTATTAATGTAAACATTTGTATTTATTGTTTCAACATTTTTTTCACACAAATCACATTGTTATATTCTTGTGTTGTTTTTCACGTTAGTTTAATGCAGTACAAGTAAAAACTCGAAGAGATCCAATCTTGGTTTACAAATAATAAACAGGAATCAATCGAACCTGTTTTCGGTGTAAAAAAATAAATTCAATTAGGTATAGGTTCCTGTCACAAAATGGCGCGAAAAGATTTTTTGAATACTTGTAGTTCGTCTATCGTTAACGTCAGTAATAAATCAAAGATGGCACTCGTTGTGCTTCGTAACAAGGATTTAATTTATCATCCACCGCAGTTATTAATCTTCGTTACCGCAATTACCGATCAAATTTGACATTAAGTAGGGTAATCTGGTAAATTTTGATGTTCGCAAAGTTTCCGAGGGGTTTGATCAGATGTAATTATAACTCCAAAGGATTAATTCCCTGCTTTTTCGTTTCAATTTACGCTCGAAAAATATCACTATGGCAATGATCAGACAAAAGCAAACCGCTCGACCGCACGGTCGCGGTGTTTGTCAATGAAACATGAAATCCGCTTCGCTGCGCGGTTCTGTGCGTGAATCAACGTGTTTATCTACATGTCTTTAATTTTAACTACTGTCTACAAAACAAAAATATTATTAGTTTCTGCGTAATGATGGAATAATACTCTTTAGATACGTCTTTTCGTATTGAATTTTTATCAATCTATTTATCTTTGTAATTACTAAAATTACTGATTTTTACATTATTGTGTGTTATATTATGCAGTAACCTATAAATAGGTATTTACTTTTATAGAAAATCATAAATTCATTGAACACTTCTATTTAATCAAAACAAGCAATAGGTACAGATGCCAGTATGTCAACCTACCCGACCTGTCCAATTTTTAACAAACGAATATTAATCTTCCGATATTGTAATAAGGTTGAAAATCTATTAAAGAATTTGACGAATTGAGGTAGGTTTGTATTTTATACAACAACATAATAAAGAAGTTCTGCCATCAACATTACCGGATCAGAACGAAGAACATTCTTTTTAAATGTTTAAATTTAGAACAGAACGTTTAGTTTCGCCTTATCTTTATTGTTGTTACAGCGAGAGCTTTGAACGCCGAGAGCTGAATGTATCGCAGTGGAAAATTCGCTCCACATATTATGCTATTTATAAATTATGTTGTATCCGAACGAGCATTGAGATTGTTCTATATATGTACGAGCAATCGCTTGGATGAGTTCGGACAAACGTATTATCGTGTACTCTATTTCCTGCTAAGTCTTGTAGTTATGGATTTATAATGTCTTTATTTTATTACTATATTTTAAACTTTTTTTTACAATCTACGAAGTAAATTATTGGAAATCCAACTTCCAATTTAGCGGTTTAATTTGGAAATCATAGGATGAATCTTTATTACAGAAACGTCCTCTCTTTTTTAAATTAAAAAAAAATGGAAATTTACATTTGAATTCCGAATTAAGATTCAAAATCAATTTTAAGATGAGTCGGTTTCGCAACAACAAACTAGAACATCGTTCTAAAACACGTTTCACGTTATGTTTTTCGTTTTTGTTTTGTTTGGATATTTTTTATTTGGCGATTGTGGCCAGATTTTACCATTTGGTATATTGCGTAACGTATACTAAAAGATAAATAAGCTTTTAGAAGCTCCGCTCTCGCAGACTAAACTATCGGCCGATTGTTGGCCCAATGGTTGGCTGACAGTTTATTTCAAATCAAATCGCGAATGCAATAAAATTCTTTAGTCTAGTGTGATACTGGTCGGATTCTGCCCGGGCTGCGGGTTGTTCATAAGAGTAACCGTGGCCCTGGCACACAGGGACCTCCAAAGGAACATAGTGGGTTTTAGACAGTAAGAGTCTGACACTCCCCCCAGCAACTGGACAGATTTTCCAGCATTTGATGGGATCATTTGACGATTTCCCACGAAAACGAAAAATACTGGTCGGATACCTGATCATCACAATATTATGGTCACTATCTCCATAATAATCACTATATCTCCATAATAATCCATAATAAGTTTGCTGTGTGCGAGAGCTCTGAGCTTCTTAATTCATCCTTTAGATGCCAAATGGTCCGACATTTTGGCACGACTCGCAATTTGTTATTTGATAATGATAAAATACACGTGTGTAATTTCCCATTACGATTAGCCACTAAAAGTCACTCGAGATACGTATTGCCATAAATGTCTGGCCTAATGGTTTATAGTAATCTGTTAAGTGGTACGTATAATATTTTTATTTTAGTTGATCTTACCGAATGCATTTACATGTTTTTGCTCTACGAATATACGCGGCTGTTACCATCTTGAAATTTATTATGCCAGCACATAAAGCTTCCATAATCTTTCAAATTTCCTATATAAATTTTAAACTTTACCGCCGAAACACAAGATTCAAACTTGGTTGTGAACATTTGACATGTTTGGGTATCCTGAAGTGGGTACGTCTGCACATTTTTTAAATTACGCTGTCTTACGATTAAGAAAATAAGTACTTCATACATAAATTCATTATTAGAACTCCAGCTTAGAACTAGTTCCTGAAAATAATAATGGATATTTGTACTGATGAAAATCTTCTGTAAGCATAATCATTATAACCATTCTCTCGTCAGAAGCTATGAAGCTCTCGATTGTTTTTCTTATTCACCGGGATTTCCGCGGAGGGAATATAGTGTAAACAAAACTATTTATTTAATATTTCAACACTTCCTACTCTTGTTTTGAATGTGAATAAACAAATTTCAATAATTCAATTGTGTTAGACGTTGTTGTGATTCCTTAGTTCAGAACAAATGAATAGCGCATAGGCCTTTAGTCTGAATAATAAGTATGAAAAAATACGACATAAAATAATTTTATAGGGATGTGGACAGTAAGTCAAATTCAATACGTTTATAGAATAGTCAAAAATGGTTACTCTCTATGTAATTTGTATGAAAACGGAACCTATGACGTCACAGATTTTTCACATCAAGCCGTAGGTATACTTATTTCGATTATGAATATAAAAAAAAACGTAGCAATGCCGCCCTTTTGGGCACGATCCCCGCTGACAGCGATGCGGATGATTTTTTTTGATGTATTATTTTAATTTGTCTTTCACTTAGTCAATATCGTAGTGTCTCTTTTGTACAGACGCCAGCACATCAAGCTATACCCGAAACTGTCAAATTTTCCCAATCAAATTTGAAACATATTATGTTTCAGCGCTAAAGTTGAAAATCTTTTAAAGAAATTTGACAGATTATATGAAGCTTGATGTGCTGGCATCTACCTGAATAAATATTTTATCGATCTATCTAAATTACAACAGAAACTAAAAGCTTTACTATAGGCAATCATAATTAACACATTTTGAACGTTTTAATTTAAATTAATGAGGTCTTACGCGCCTGACAAGCCCGTGAGCTCGCTAAGCCATCTGACAGAAGGTTTTACTAAAATAATATCTGATGTTGAACTGTTAAAGATACTAGTTATTATTCGCCAGACGTTTTAGAAGCTGTAAACTTGCTCGATAATTTATAAAGATTAGCGATGGCTTTTATCGTTTCAAAGTTTTCGCAACGATAAATTTTAGTTTTTTATATTCTGTATACTAGGTACTTTAACTACTTAGACCTCTGTTAGGTTACGCAGCGTGTTTCATACGGTGGAGTGGGTTGATCATGCCTGTCTACTCAAATATTTATATCATAAAATTTTGTATTGACATGGGCATAAAACAAAATAATAAACATACCCGATTTATATTATGAAAAAAAAATTACAAACATCCGAATTGAGTACCTTCTCTTCATTGGGAAGGTAGTTAAAAATAATAATTCGAACGCTCGTATCTAAAATATTAACGTTCACATTCAAAAACAGAACGTACATAGAAACAAATTGCGTTCTGAATTCAAATATTCACAGTAAATAAATTATGTTTAGACCAGTGCTGTAAAAAAGGTTTTATATAAAGAATAATATTATGAACTCACCAAGCGATATGAGGCCACTGTTGAGCATAGGCAGCTTGATACTGTTGGGGATGGACACCAGGCTGGTGGTGCCCGATGTCCTGAAGTCCTTCTTCTTCGGCTTCTTCTCCATGTCGTACCTGGTAGTAGACCGCGAGCGATGTTTGCGCTGGCTGGTTGCAACTGACGTGCCTCGTTGCCCCGTACGCGACGACATTTTGGCTCACCCCACGAATTTCCCGCCGATATATACTCAGTTGGATATGAACGGAAACTGGCGCAATTAATGGCACACCGTCATTTTATAACACGTAGAAAATCACACACAAACACTGTTTACGTTTAGTTATTGTGGTATAAAAATTTATGGTCGTTATTTTAACAAAAATAAGCTATGCGAAAGAAATTTTTAAGCGTAAATTTAATATTATTTATATCAAAACATTTAACTATTACAATGCTATCCTAGGATTTGACACATTATTACTAAAATGGCAATGTACGGTGATAGGGGTTGCCAGTGGGAATATCATAAGGGCCGTGTCATTTTGGCAGCGTGGTGTGTTGAGGTATGAAGATCGCCTGAAACAAAAGAACATCATAAATTAATTAAATAACACACGCAAATACAGAAAAAGAAAAAAAAATATGGCGAAATCTTTGTAAGATTGGTAATTTATTTCATAAATAATTCATTATCGTAACTTAAAAAGTGTTTTTATTTGTCATCATATGACTCCTCCATGGCAACTCCGTGTTTAGTACTCAAGTGCACCTCTTATGTGTAATGTAGAAAGTAATTATGCATATTAATAATGGCTTGTTTATGTGCCAATTTACATAATTATCTTCACACACAAGTACCAACATTAGCATAATCTAAGCACAAGCATCTGCGAAATGCAAATGCGTTCACTATCTATGACGCATTTTGTAGTACTAGGTACACTTATTCATTCATTCATTTAATTTTCCCGCCAACATGCGAACGAAAGCAAAATGGCTGAAACGTAACGTACCCACAAAGTCATCTCAAGGTGACATTTCATTAAGAGTGCAAGATAAATTCCTAATTTGAAATTACGCAATACATTCTTGCGCAACTGTTGGGTTGATCAATAGATTGGCTGATAAGATTAAGGTGTCCTTTTTTAACACGTCTAGTAATTAAGGCGAGGCTTTGCGCTGGATAACTACTACCTACGTACTACCTATATGGCTCTAAGTCTAAATGTATTAGTTTTCCAGATACTTTTTCTCGATTGCGAAAATAGGAAAGCGCTGCGTACCCTAACTGACTATGAAAAAATTCCCATCATATTAATCGCTGGTGCCTTTAATTGTATAACTCATAAATCAATTTGGAGGTATTTATGGCACTATCAACCTAATTATAGCTACCATGATGCAGCTTCACAGATATGCGACTACGTAAGTACATTAAAATGGTAGGCTCTGGACTTAGTCTGAGTTCTGTAAATAGCATTCCTACGCTCGGAAAAGTTGGGATTCTTGTTAAATCCTGAGAAAATCGGATTCCAAGTGGATGACAAAAGTTTTCGATTGCTGGTCACTTCACTAAAAATAATCGATTCAGAGAACTCGGAACGCCAGCCTTGTTCGAATTTGGAATCGGTCACGTTGCATGCGCGCGGTGCACGTTTATGAATGAAGTAAACACAAGACACGAGTACGAGTGACGATGGCATTCCACGTTCAAATTCTTGAATATTTGCAAGGACGCTTGTGGAATTAAGAACTCTTTTGAAAATGATGTTTGTGTTACACGTTCTTTTTTTAAATTGTTTTTTACTTTCATTCATAAAAGGGTGGTCAGATTTTTCTTTTTACAAATACGACGGAGTCAGTTTTTGCGGTTTTAATTGTGTATTTCGAAACTTGAAATTTTGTTGTCACGGCTGGAATTGTGTGTAGCGGCCATTGATATTGGACGATTTATAAGCATCTCGTTTCGGATTGTTTCCAACGATTTTCAGCCCATAACGTCATCATTGTCTCTTGGAAAGTTGGCATTAGATACGTATGACGTACCTACTTATTTCATTGAAGATTTTTAAAACGTAACACAGAGCTATTAATATTTTTCTGGTTGACTAATATCGCGCTTATATTTGCACTGGCAATAAATAATGGTCGCGTAAACTAATTTACCTAGTGACAAAAGTTTGAATTATTTTGTTAATTTTAACACGGATTCGTTTACATTATTTGTGTTTTTCTCGGAAAAGACGTATGTAGATATTTATGAATGGAGTGTAATAATAAAATTAAAGTTTAAAGAACAGAACTCAAAAACAACTACTATAGAGTCTGATCATAAGTACTGTGTAATAATCTATGATGTTGATGGATTTTAAGCGGTTTTTTTAAATCCTTTACTTGATATCATGTCATAATATGAAAAAATATATATATATCGTCGATTTTTTTCTCGATAGTCCATTTTTCAGGTTGCAATTTTTTATAAATAAGAAACTGAACCTTTTGTTTTGTTTATTAATATTTTATTCTGCAATGTTATTTATTAAGCTTTTCGGGTTCTCTTTTATATCATGTTCGTTTTTCTATTTTTTTCTCATTCTATGTTAATATGCTTAATTGTTTTGTAAATCATTTTAACATAAATAAATAAATGATTTTTAAATAGTTTTAAATATAAAGATTACATTTATTATCCTTCATGATTTTCAGGACTATTATCACGGCAATCCAACGTGGTCACAATATTCATCGTTGCCAGAAACACGCACACTGACGTAAAATATCACTGACGAGTGTGTTTGTGTAGGTGGCGTATGCGCATGTGTGGGTGTGGAATTCCTACGAATAACATTGAACGATGGGTATATACTTTTTATTACTTTTCAATAACAACAAAATGTTATGAACTCGGTGACGCGAATAGACTTCTTGGCTGTAGCGGTATTAATTTTTACTTTTATGAAGGAGGTCGGCTATGACATAAATCATGTGTTTCGAGCTGAACTCTGCCTGGGCTGCGGATTGTTCGTAAGATTTACCGCGCCCTGGTACACAGGGACCTCCAGAAGGAACATAGTGGGTTTTAGCCAGTAAGAGTCTGACACTCCCTCTAGCAGCACCCTCAGAAGGAGGCGTCATTTGATGATTTCTCAAATAAAGTCTCCAGCTGAATTGTACTTCTGTTCAGGTTAGACCTCAGCTCATATCCGATCATGAAAGTTACACAGAAACAGAAATGTATGTTTTTAGGACATCCATTAAGCCAGTCAAATACCTAACTATATTTGACGTTTCCGCACTAAAATGGGATAAAAGAAAATCAGTTGACGGCGTGGATTTACTACGTAAATATCTAATTGAAGCTTATCTCGTCTCCGATTTCACTGCTAATGTGGAAAAGCTCAGATTGACGGGCTAACAAAAATAATTTGATGGTTTATTGTTTATCTCGTGCCTCGCTAGACATAAACTGGTTCCGGAATGATACCCAGCAGTAGTTGTTGCTGTACTTAGACGTCAAAGGACTACAGGACAATTTGAGAAAACTGCGACACTAAGAATTGTTGGCGAATAACCCTGCAGCTCACTCGGTAAGAAGAAGAATAAAAATATTCTCTTCAACTGCTCAAACCGTAAAGAATTTAGAAGATCTATGCCTACCGTCAGAATTCTGTATCACGGGCCATTGAGCTTGATCTTCATCCACTTCGAATAATTCGTCATAGTATATATTACGCTTGCCAAATTGCAATATATTTACCGAATAAACAATGAATGTTTACAACGTCATATAGCTAGAGTTTCCTTTGTCCGATAAAGATGCACTAAAATATGTCGAATATTGAAATTCGTCGACAAAATAGCGATAACATTAAATTCAAAAACATTGTTCGTACATTCTATTGTTTGAAATTGCTATAAAACACGTCATACATTTTAAGCGAGAATATCAGTCAAAATAATTTACATCATAAGCCGAAATTTAAATTTGGAACATGTCAGAAATTCAAAATTTGAAAAGCGTTCGTAAAAAGAACCAATAGGAAACGTCAACGTGGTGGCGTCAGTCAGACGGAATTGCATTGCTCGGCTTATGATCCCCTGTGGGGCAAGCGACTACGTGATCTGTTTGAGAAATACGAGAAAAAATATTGGTTTACATAGAATTTGTACGGCAGTTACTTTTAATTAGTCGAAATGTTCACCAATGGGTTTAAAGATAGAAGTTTACAGAACTCGTTTATATTAAGTAGCAGAGTACATCGATTGCATCATACAGTAACATCAAAAACATTCTAAAAATAAAAGTTTACAAAACGCTTTAGAGAATTTTTTTTTTTTTTTTATCATAATAACCTTTAAAATATACATATAATACAAGTATTTACATAAAAAACTAAACTTTAGAGAAATTAATCTTCAGTAAATAAATTATATTAAACCGGCCCTGACACATTTATCTGCAACGTATTTAACCTTGTCCGCAGGCAATGCAGAAGTACCTACCGTATATTGAAACCATTAATAAAGAACGCTACAAGCCGTGAAGGATCCCCTATAAATCGTATGACCCGCCGCGAGCGCAAACCGCGGGAATTTGCCGACGCTTTGCCAAAGTTTTTCCGCGATCGGATACACTATCCAGATAAATAGCTTTTTGGTATCTGCAATGTAAAATTAAAACGGTATCCTATAGGCTAGTTGACAGCTAGGCAAATTCATTACATTTAATGAACTGTCAAAAACGTCTACTTTCTATGGAATTTGGTTCAAAGTAAGAACTGTGACGTCATAATATTTTCACATCAAGCCATATACTTATTTTACTTAAATTGCAAATAAAAAAAATCTAATAGCTTTTCCTTCAAAACGATAAATGAAAGCGACATTATTTTAAAATGCTTTACCATTTTAATAATATCATAGAGTACCTATTTTATTTTTGACCTAAACAAGTATCCAGATAATTGACATATATTGCATTAATTTATTTGAAAAAAGATCTTATTCGACGCTTTTCATCATAATTATGTAAACTGGAATACAAAATCATTTCAGCTCGACGCTCAGTGTGCTGAATGAACGAATGAACGAGTAAACAGTTGAGTGAGTCATGCTCGTTATTGAATGGGCCGGTTGAGTTCACTCAAGGGCGGTCGTTGTTGTTGAAATATCTTATAGCGTGTTTGGAATGACATGTGCCATGAATGAGTGAATCATTTTGCATTCTTAGCTGAGGAAATCATGAAAAATGTTGGGTACTCATTATTTGTAAAAAATGAACTCTTTTTAACACGGTGTTTTTGTAATTCATCATCATCTCCCGAGCTTTTTCCCAACTATGTTGGGGTCGTCCTCCAGTCTAATCGGATTCAGCTGAGTACCAGTGTTTTACAAGGAGCGACTGCCTATCTGACCTCCTGAACCCAGTTACTCGGGCAACCCGATACCCCTTGATCAGACTACTGGCTTCTGACTACCCGAAACGCCTGCCAAGGATGTTCAATGACAGCCGGTATCTACAGTTTAACGTGCCATCCGAAACACAGCAGTGCTTTCGCAATTAGTCATAATAATAGCTATGATAAACTCTAAACATTTTTTTGGTCCTAAAAGAAAAAGTATCAGCTTGTAATCATAGGATAACATCGATTTCTTAATCTCATCCAAGAAAGAGTATTTCGTTAATCCCATCAACAATATTAACTCTTAATCTGTATAAAAAGTCACGACACTAAGATAATTCTAAAGAGGTCAGTCTTTGTACAAACTTCTTTGACATAATCCTTACAATAATGTATAGTGCTTGGATAGATCCGGGTACAAAGTGGAAGTCCCTTTTATCCAATTTCGTTTCATTGTATCAGTGGGCAAGGGATAATCTGGTATGACGGTAACATGGCCGCTCTTCGCCTCCGCAAATATACGGTACGGGATCTCGGTATTGAGACTTTGAGTAATCTTATTAGTTTAAAATTTAGATGATATAAACCCTTTTTACATGCTGCGGGATGTTCGCAAGAGTTACAAAGGCCCCTTGCACACATATTTCCAAAAAAACAAAGTGGGTTTTAGTCAGTAAAAGTCTGACACTCCTTTCAACTGCACCCACAGCGGGAAGGGTAATTTTAATTTTCCACGATAAACCTTCTTACATCAATACGATTAATCAATATTAAAATAAAATCCACCGCCGTGACTACCTGTCCGCGATAAACTCAAAACCTCAAAACTTTTAACGAATTTACATACAATTTTCACCAATACATAGAGAGGTTAATGAGGAAGATTTTAGTGTAAAATTTATACCCGTGCAAGTCGGGGCGGGTCTCTAGTTAATAACAAGTAAAACCAATATCGCCCCACTTTTAAATTTCAAAATGTTTCAACATATTTATGTATCTACCAGTAGGTATCATACTAAGATATACAAGCTTGTGAATATACCTACTAGTTGAGAAGAATTCCTTTAGAAATATGTATGCAAAGGTGTCTCAAAGGAACATGGCTGCTAAGCTTCACAATGCTGTTCTTTGTAACCACAGATTTAAGATAAAAACTTTAAAACTATCCGCTTGGCGAGATATTCGCCATGTTCGCGTGTATATTAGGATTTGTTTTTATTATTTTTCTAAATGATACGATTATAAAATATGTTTATAGTTTCACAGGTTACGGCTAGACACTATCTACCAGATAAATAAAAAAATAGTACAGAATTTACATGAAATTATCTGCCAGATAAACTATCTGGAACTAATCAGCAAACTGTGTAATTGCCCCTAGTTTTTTATTTCAGAGATAAACTATGCATTTTTTTTGTAAGTTTTTATGCTGTTATTCAAATATTTTGGAGCATAAAAAGGCATACACCTGGAACTTTTGAATAAGAACATGGATATTTTTCTGCCAGCGATTTCATCTGCGTCTCGTTGAAACTACTCTGCATACCCGGATAAAAATAATATATACCTATCCTTCTCGATAAATAGGCTATCCAACACTGAAATAACTTTTCAACAGGTCAAGCACACAAACTTTTCAACTTTCTAATATTAGCATTGATTAGCTCAATCAATCATCCCAGCAATGTCCAATCTAGTCACAGGAAATATTGTTCTCTACCCAAATAAAGAGTGACTGACCATTTGAGTACCAATTACCGCATGAGCTCTGGTACATAACTGTTCAATCTCGTTGGACATAAAGCATTAACATGATTGGCTTGAGCTAACCTAACCGCTTCCAGGCAATTCTGTTTGCGACCTCCAGTAGTGTGTACTATAAATTCTGTGGTTTTAGTATAGGTTTCTGATTTACTGTAGGCAGAGGCAGGGTGTATTCACTGATGCAGTTTACCTTTCTATCATTTCTTTTGTTTTATGGTTGGAAATTACCTATCAAATGACCCCTCCCGCTGAGGGAGTATCAAATTCTTACTGACTAAAAGCCACTATGTTCCTTCTAGAGGTTTCTGTCTACCAGGGCCACGATAAAACGGTAGGTGACAACTAGTCAAATTCATTACTTTTATTGAACTGTCAAAAATAGTTACTTTGTATGCAATTTTTAGAAAATACTAAGATTTGACGTCACAGATTTTTCACATCAAGCCGTATACTTATTTCTGTTACATTATTAATAAAAAAATGTAAACAATTTTCGGTTCAAAACGATAAATGGAACTGTCATTATTTAAAGACCTTTTACAAATTGAATATGATAAAGGATTTTACTTTTGACCTAGTCATCATCCCAATTCTTGCGAACCCGCAGCCCCACATAATCTAGTCATAGGTAACTATCAGAGTGCTCACTACTGGTACCTCGGGAAACAGGTCGTCTATAATAATTTCTGATTTAAAATTAGACACTTTTCTTGTATGTGTAGGACTGTAGGTACGTATTACGTTTCTCTAATGCATATAAACGCTCAGTTGCGTGTTCACAATGTGTAACGATCCTTATTATGACGTAGCTACAGTTACACGATGTAAGCATAGGATAATCCTTTCATTTATAACGTTACCGCTGAAATCCGCCGTTAACCGGTTCGAACCAGAATCATCTCGAATATTCATTGTTCAAATAGCATGAGAAAATTCAATTGTTTTAGTTGACCTCAGTGGCAGATTATGCAGGCTTGAGGACCTTTGCAAGAATGACTCGGGCCTGTAGCAAGAATAGGGCAGACAGCCTACTCCCACAGCCTGAATGCACAAATTATACCCTTTATAGTTAATCTGACCCTGGTTAACCTAGCAAAATTGCTAATTTTGTCTAGAAATAGAGTTTTATGTTTAAGAAAATACGTGAGATAATTATGGCATATGTTTAGATTTTAAACTGGTTTAAGGTTATCAGATTACCTACAATAGGTTACGGTCTATAGATTCCGAATTTCATTGGCAATTTGGCGATTGGCTCCGAGATAATAGCATGGCCGGCCATCCTAGCCGCTGAAACCACAGCGTAGAATAGGAGAACACGGCGATATTTATTGTTTTGCTTTCCTAGAATAACCGGTATGAAAGTCAACAAGCTTCAAATAAACAGATTTCGCCAAAGGACATTTAGCTAACAAAGGAGCTATAGGAGCGTATTACTCTTGATTTTTAAGTTAATATTGTATGTTATGTGTCAAAGAGATTCGAAACTGGAAAATTAGTGTAAAATTTATTTGGAAGGCCCAAACGTAACTTATAGTTTCCTCTTTGCCTTTATTCGAAGATCGTTACTACTGATTTCACTATTACCACTTAAATATAAAAAATGTTTGTTTGCTTGTCTGTCGTTAAAGGGCAACTAATCTTTAAACAAGCAATGTTATTTGATGGAAATTGTAAATATTCTAGAAATCAAAGTTCAATAACAATGTAAGGATGTATTATGGACCTACGGGTGCTGAGGGGTTGTTAGCAAAAGTAACCGCAGCCCTGACACACAAAGACCTCCAGAAGGAACAATATTGGGTTTTGGTTAGTAAAAGTCTGATACTCCTTACAGCTGCGCCTACAGTGGGATGAGTCACAGACGTAATCAAACTCAAGAAAGCAGCCGAAGGATAATTAATAAACGGATCGGTAGCCGAGCACCTATACTCGAAATAATCGCGCCCTCGACCTGCGATTAACATCGAGATTGACTTTAAAACACAATTTGACTAAAATCGTGACACCAACTAACGAACCAACTCTTTGGTTTCACCACTAATTAAGTTTCCGTTGTACTCAATGGCCTTGTGAACAATATTTAGTTAAATTGCATTTGGGTCGAAATTTCGCGGTTATTACTCGGCGCTTACAGCAGTACGTTTTGTTTTTGATTCGGTTTGTTAGTTGCTTAGAGCATTGGGCCGACTGGATACGCCATTGCCGTGCATTTCCTTCTATCAAAGATACTGGACCGTCATTTATACTCTTATTACATGTGTTCCTCGAAATGCCAGCGTTTGCCAATTTTGTCATGCATAACAATGTAGTATAAATGCATTCAGTAAGATTTGAGCTCGTAAAGCAGACTATGAGAAAAATCATAGAGATTTGTGTTCTTGGCGGTTCCGGTATGTTAAATGCTCTAAGGTTGACTAATTTTAATTAGAATTTTCCGAATGCTTTGCGGCGTTCAGGGCTTTGTGGTTTTGTTTGTTGGCTCTGGAATTTCAAGTTTTACTTGTTTAGGTAAATAAAAATAAAATTTTCAATTTAGTTCCTGTGTGTGTGTCTTCGTGCCTTCGTGTGTTTATTTTCTTTTTTTTGGAGGTGGCCGAGCTAACTTTTCCCCAGGATTTGGTAAGCTTAGGGTTTTTAAGGCCAAAACAAGAAATTATAATAATCTATGTGTCAATCTAGCTAGGTCTTTAATTTTTTATATACATACAGCTTCCGTCAGCGGTTTCACCCGCGTCCCGTAGGAACAACTCCCTGCACCTGGATAAAAATAGCATATAGCCTTCCTTGATAAATGTGCTATCTAACACAGAAAGAATTTATCGAATCGGATCAGTCGTTTCTGAGATTAGCGCCTTCAACCAAACAAACAAACTCTTCTTCTTTATAATATTAGTACCTATAGATTTGCTTACATAAGTTGTTGAGTATTTTTTACGAAAAGCTCCTTGACCTTTGACCTTTCTCTAACTTGTAAGGCTAATATCGAATTCTTTATTGAACCTGGCTTAAGGTCTTAGGTACAAAGGTATAAGAAACCTTAATAGCTTCGAACCTAGAATACACTATATCAATTCTCCCTTGTCACATAGTGTCTATCCTTATGAAACATGTAACTACATGAGATGGAGCTTATATACTCGTGACACAAATCCATTTAATGCAGGGGCTTACTATACTCGGCAATAAGACTTGATAGATAATTTAATATAAGTAAGATATAAACTTGAACATGGTTATTAAAGATGTGATTAAGAAAACAGCCATCAATATCAAGTGTACAGACGGCAGCACATCAACCAGCCTCAATCTGTCAAATTTATTTGATAAGTTTTCAACTTTATCGCTCAAGGATATGGTTCAAAGTTGATTGGGAAAATTTGACAGTTTCGGGTAGCTTGATGTGCTAACCTCTGTCCATGTAAGTGCTACCGTTTACTTCGACTTTGCTGAATTCTTATAAAAATACATGCTTATCGAAAAGCTATATACCTTCTATTACAAGGCAGTTATTTTCGCCCACCTATAGAGAATGGCTTGTGTTTCCGACTGAATTTTGTCCCCACTTCCAAAACACTTGAGTCCGGAATAACAGATGCAATATATATTCACTTCCCTTGTAAGCAGTCACAGTACTCCTATATTATTTCAGCGAAATCGCTGGGAATCACGAAAAGCAATCCTGTGGGGTCCCACAAGTGGGTTTTATTTCTTAATATAGACGCAGATCTCGTGGGAAATACGCTGCTAACTTTTAGAGGGAAAACGCAACAATGGCGATCCGCTTAACGGTAGGGTTTATATTATGCAATCTGCTTTATACAAGGTCTGACGGTGTGGGTTCATTTGTTTCTTGATTTTGTTAGAAAAGGTTTTAGTGCTACTAATGGAGGGACCGCTAATGTTTATAAGTTAGTTTTATGTTATAATAATTTTGTTTCTCTTTCATCTGTCTAGTCTTTTCTTTTAAAAAAAATAAACTTGCCAAAACCTTTAGATAATTCCGACTCTCTTTGGTGGATAGTATTTGGAAAGGCGTTTTTATTTCTAGACACAGAAAATAAAGCAAATACACAAAGATTAATAGTATGTTTTTATATTATGATATTGACATATTAATCTTCATTATAATAATGGCTATGATTTTACAAAATATTCATAACGCTTGGTGAAACCGCACACTACGCTAATGACCAGTCAGAACTATTTAAATAAAAAATAAGACTGCAGACGAAAATCCACCTCCAACTACAACAAAATAAAACGAATTCGAGAATATACATAATAATATTTATATAATGAAGAATAAAACGCGACCCGACAAACGGGGCTCGAATCATTTCATAAGAGCCACTGAATTTGTATTCAAAATTCGTTCATTCCATTTCGGTATATTTATAATTTCATGAATTTTTAAAACGCACTTGTTTGTAGAGCTTCCCGCAGAATTTATTATGAATAAAATATGTTATTAATTAATTTATTATTTTCAGTACGGATTGCTGATGACATTTTTGTGAAAACAAACACAAATGGCGAAGCAAAATTTTAATCTTTTAGGTAAAATATTGACATAAAATCCGAGTTCGATAATATCTACAAGAGAAAAAAAATGTTTGGAACAATTAAACAACAATATAATGTAGTCCGTGTCTTAAAATTAGCGTTATACATATTTAGGGCCAGTTTCACAGTGAATAGCCACAGTCTACCGAATAAATTCAAAAATAGAACAGAATTTGTATGAAATTATCTACCAAATACACTGACTGGGACTTATTCCTAGACCTATTCCTTCCTTACCCTTATATAAGAGATTACTCTTATTATTACTGGTATTGGTTCAAAATATGATTTCAGTTTTCAGTTTTATCTCAGGTGTAAAAAGTTATAATTTATGATGTTAGTACCAGAACTTGTATCTTCGAACTGTTTCAGATCGAATTATCATAATCACCAAGGTAAGAAGGTAACTTTCTTTAAATGCTATTTATCACAGTATTGACTGTTATATAAACATTTTTCCTCTACGGGCAAGTAGGCATACGTACCGGGCGTTAAGATCTATGCAAATATTCAATGGGCAATCCAGCTTTAGAAAGCGAAAAGTACTTAGAACTGGAGATCCGGACTTTAGGTGTCTAATTTTTAGTATCTTATTTTGAAAACTTGGCAGCTTTTCTTCAAAACTTTTAATACTTATTATTTAATTCGGAATCATACATACCTATAGCTACGTCTATTACCTGTGTAATATTTATTCAGTATAATATCTACGTGAATAATTTAAACTCAAAAATACACGAACGTACATGCAAGACAGCGTAAAATATGCACGTGACGTTCTTAACATTCATAATGATATATAAACAAATGAACTCCAGCCATTTCTCAGCATAGAACATATTTTATTCCTTACAACGCAGACACGGGTCAAGAATGTCATTAACCCTAAGCCCGACACGTAATTTTAAAAGGTACAATTTTTCCCCACATCGTCTGCGAAACCGCTTGAGTTTTACGTTAATATTAAAAGCCTTGAGATAATTAAAATCCTCCCAGGTTCAGGCTGGCCCGCTACAGCGGATAGTGAAGCCGTAGCTTGGGCTCTCTTACCAAAAAGGCTTATGTTGCTTTTTATGTCTCGCTAATTTTAATTTACGTTTGACTTATTTGCTTTTTTATAAGAAGACTGGAGTAAGATTAATATTCTTTTTTGTTTTTAGGGGCAAAGAAAAATGTGTTATACCTGATTAATAAGGTAAAATGATAGTGTCACTAAAAAATACAGTCTTTGGTTATGTTTCAAAAATTTCATATAAGTTGGTGATAGGAGCCTCCTTTTAAGCAAATAATGTATTAGGACACTCCGCTCTTCTACAATAATGTTTATAACTGTCTATGTGTTACAAAACAATTGACAATAGCTTCTCTGCTAGACGTTAAAGGTTTGTAGTCGATAAACACAATTACAAAGTATTGCTATTTTAATTCGTCCTTTTGTTTAATTATGCAAGTTTGTATAAAGTACCTAATTTATTTCAATTAAAAAAAAAAATATTTTAGGTCATTTTTGTGCCTATAATATATAATTATATTTTTTAATTTAAAAACATCGTTATTGTGTTTCTTCACTTTCATCAGATGAGTTCTTGCGATTCCCGGCTTATCATTTAATCCGGCAAAAATGCGTAAGACTCAACGACAGCGGGTTAGAACAACGGGGATGTAATTTATTACCAAAACGTTTCGTGCACGTGGAACGTTATACAACAACATTGCCTTTACTGATGTTAAAAAATCAGGCGAATTCAATAGGCTTATTCAATAACTCTTGTATGGAGGGAGAATTTAAATGGGACACAAAGATGGCGGCTCTCCTTGCCTTGGATACGATGCTTGAGAAGATTACTTTTATATAAATTTATAACATATTTTTTGACGTGTAATTATGAATTATTAATTATCCAAGGACCAGCTGCGCCAAGCGGTGCTTACCCTTATGATCGATCCACTCGTGCGTTTGTTACTTATTCGTACTACGTAGTAACTATTCAGTAATCTGTGGTACGGTTGTAATCTGACAGCTATAGTTTGAGTTCTATCGTTAGAGTTACTTGCTGGGGCATTTGTTGCGCCACTTCTTCTCAGCAAAAACACATAGGAAGTGGTGAAGGGTAGGTGTTTTGGGGGCTGTCTTTTGTAATTTTTGACGTTCAAAAAGTGCTGTTTTACAGCCAAATTTGAATAAATGATTTTGAGTTTGAGTTTACATCGTGCAACTCACCTTAATTATGTAACAGTCTCTAGTAACTCAAGAATCAAAACCAATTATGGAACTCGAAGCATTGTTACTTAAGGCCACGGATAACATTTGATGGATGATTAGTAGAGAGACTTTCCGTATCGCCACCCACAGGAATTAGTTTTGCCCAACTTATATTGTCTATGTGTGTTTCTGTTACAATACAATTCGTGTGTGTGAGTGCTCATTAATTTCGCTGTTGGTGTGGTGGAATTGAATCGAGATGTCTTTTGTTTTTTTTTTTGTGATTGTCATTTTGTGTATAGGTTCTTGTTATACAATGCGGTTCATAGTTATGTGCTTATTATATAGAAATTAAAGAATCTATGCTTAATTTTATCAACGGAAACAGATTAAAAATGTTTTTTTTTTACAACAATTATTTTTTCCGTTAAATGTGTGTGATGCCCACAGCGTGCCATTGATACTTTTTTGCAAGAAATAAAACTGAATTTGTTAATAAACTATGTTTATTTAAAAAATCGAGAATATTTTTTCACTATTTTCATTTAAAGCTTAATTATTAAAAATCATTATGAAGTTTGTTTCAACATGATGATGATGTAGTTCAAAAGCTATATACGAAAATTCAAGTCCTTTATAGTAGGTAATGCATTTAGTTCGTGAAAACACACTGCTGTTTATTTGTCGGTTAAAACCCCAAAATACATATGTTGAGACCTTTGCCATAACATACAAAGAAAAAAACAATACTAAATTAAAATTTACAGCTGCACCAAAACATTGAGAAACTCCTCGAAAAAAAATTACGAAACCGGCAAATTTCTTATTACTTTTCAAAAGAAGACATGAAAAAGTTTGAGAACCAGACTTTCGTAAATAGTCAGCCACGTAAATATTTACTTAAAAGCTAAAGTTTAATGTTGGACTCGGAAAAAGACGGTGACTTGCCTTTGTGAACTTGTGCAGTCCAAATGGCTATTTCCCTTTGAGCACAAAGTTGGGTGACTCGGTAAAGCAACAAAATATATGGAAGAACAAAAATACTGATTAGTTAATGTGTACACTATCACATAATATGAAGAAGTGTAGATGTTTGTTAAGTCTTTTATGTAAAAACTACTGAACAAATTTTGATGAAACTCCATCACACTTCATATTATTTATATCATAAAGGTGAAAGTTTGTTAGTCTGTATATTCGGTACTACTTGAAGCCTACATAAAACTTCTCAGTAATATAGTTTATACACTAGAATAACAAACGCGCTTCTTTTTATCGGAATACAAAAAGTATTGCCCTCAGGAAGCGGGTGAGACCGATGGAGGAAGCTTATAATACAGACGTCAGCACATCAAGCTACCACACATAAGAATAATTTTCCCAATCAACTTTGAACCATATGCTTCAGCGATAAAGTTGAAAATCTATAAAGGAAATCTGACAGATTATAGTAGCTTGATGTGCTGGAGTCTGTACAATATAGCTAATACATACATATGTATACATCAAATAACACGTTAACACTTCTCACGATGATACAAAGTTTTTTCCCCAAGCTACGAAGAGAAGTATCAAAAGTACACAGAAAACATATCAAAACCTATTCCAGGCGAACAAACATAACAAATGAGGTCAAGCTAATAGAAAAATCACGTAATTACTGAGTAGGAATAGGGGGCGGAGGGAGGGGGGTACTCGTAAATTAGCTGACCATTCATCTAACGTCCTCTTCAGTCGACTTTCAGTATTCATGGAATAAGCTGGTGCATAATAATCTTCCACTAGTGGTTGTATTCAAACGTCCAAAGCACTATGGGTAGCTTGTTTACTTACTGGACAGAGTTGAAATTCTCATGATTGATATTATATTTATGGAGTAAATACTAGAAGTATATATTTTTTTTAATATAAGTAAGTAAAAAATTCCATAAAATTCGAAATTACATTGTAAGGGATAACTCTCAAGGAAACATTAGCGATAAGACTTATCCCGGCTTCGTATGACCAGAGGGCTATCTTATAGGCATTGCTATACAACGTGGGAATGCAGTATGTACACCTTTTGTAACCTAGGACCACAGATTAAAAAACTTTGACTTTGACAGCTAGTCTTCTAGGCACATTTCCTGATGACAGCGATGTGGACGAGTAGGTATTTTGACGTGAAATGCACATGTTCGCATAATAATTGAAGGGCAATTTTGAGTATACTTTAATTCAATTAATTTAACTATCTTGTATTAATAGACACGTATACATACGCGTCATCGTTTTTACTAAATTATAATATTCGATAAATTCTTAGGTACTTTAAGTAATCGATCAACCACTCGTGCTAACATCGCCTAAAACTAAAATCAATCACGCGACGTATTCCAGCGCCACAGAAACAAAGCCAACTAGAAAAGCCTTTATAAACCCACAAAGCGTACCTAACTCGTATGTTCTGTTTTTTGTGTACCAACACCTTTCATTGTCACGTCAATCCAAACCCGCTTTGTGGAACCAACTCACGATAAACTGAAAGTACTCAAAACCTTTCCCGTAAAATGGGAATGAAGTTAGCGAAAAAAACCGTATTTTATAGTAGAAAAGGATTCGCGTGCTTTGTACCGTGTAATTGCGTTTGGAGAGGTTCTAGGAGAGTTAGTTCTTGGACATGTTGGGTGTTGTAACGTAAGTAATCATTTTTGGTGACCTCCGAGTCTCTGGAGACAGGGTTTTGATTTTGTTAAGTGCAAGTCACTTTGTTGATAGAAATCGAGGTGAACTTTCGTATATAGATATATTTTATAAATAGATTTTCTTATAAAACTACAATAATAGTAAAAAAATAATAGATTATTGAACAACAAAATAACAAAATTTTAAACGAACAAGTATTTCAAATGTTAAAACGGTTCCCAAAAATAATTACATGTTTAAAAAGTTTTGTTGAAATTCATATTTACCAAAAAGCAAGATATATGAATACAAGGAAACATTCAAAACATTTCGTAGTTATTTAGACAGTAATATGCGGTTCGTATTTCTATTGTTTCTGTCTTAGAATGCGTCTTATAAGATCGTGGAAGCAATCTTCTATCTCATATTATTTCTGTTCTGACGTCAGCGCTCATATGCGATATTGCTTTGAGTTTGTTTACTCGTTTATTTTGTGTTTTCTTGTGAATTTTTGAAACCAACTTTGTAAATCGTGTAATTCAACATATATTTATGTACATAATATTTGAATAAAATATTTTATGCAACATCAAAAAATACATTTCAAGCTTCTTTTGTTATTGCTTCAATTGATAGAAAAAACATTCCAAATTCAAATACACTTTCCCACACAAATATCTACCACAAATACCAACATTAGAAAAATATTTTATAGCTATTGAAATATGTTTCTGGCATCCAATGGAATAGTCAGTCATGCATGGAACTGCATTGGAAATTCAAATTGTACCCATTTTCTGAAAGGTTATTTTTTGTGTTATGTTGGTGTATTGAATACGTTGTTAGACTAAGGGCCAGTTTCACAGGTTACGGATAGCTACACTATCTACCAGATAAATTAAAAAATGGAACAGAATTTATATGAAATTATCTGCCAGATAAACTATTTGGAACTTATCAGCAACCTGTGAAAATGGCCCTAAGTGTTCTGCATATCTTACGGCGAAATAAAATTCAGTGGAACAATGTATTCGACTTTTACGAGATGGTTTACGGCTGACATCTGACATTGGTACTGCATATATTTACTTTGTTTGCTATTATCAGAAGTTTATACAGACGCCAGCATATTAAGCTACGACAATCTGTCAAATTTCCCTAACACTTTTTCAACTCTATCGCTGAAGCCTATGGTTCAAAGATGATTGGGAAACATTTACAATTTCGGGTAGCTTGATGTGCTGACGTCTGTACATCACATGATGTATAACTTTCGCAACGTTAAACAAATGAGATACCAAATACAGACAATCGATCTTACATATATCCGACCTATGTAGAAAATTCTAAAGTCAAATTCTTATCACGCTCTATAAACAGCTCAAAAGAATATCATATCCACGTATCGCAACTGCACATTGAACCATGTTTCTATAGAAAATCCAAAGAATAGATACCATCGAGGTTTTAGTAAACGACATCTACTTTCTGCAAGCTCCACTTTTCTTGTAAAATCGCTGAGTCAGCAATGACGATGCACTTTTGACGTCACATTAACTCTATTAAAGGAAAAATGTGGAGGGAAATTGAATTATTCGAACATCCTTCTTAGGTATAGTATAATGTAGGAGTTCTTTGTGAATAAAAATGACAGCCATTGAGTTGAGAATGTCATTAATTAGGTATGTAAAAATTAAATAGGTTACTTATAAATTCAGTATTTAATTGATTTTGCCATCATAAGATTAGTGAAGTAATAAATAAAGAAAATATGAATTTTTACTATAGTAATGCCTCAAAAGGACTTCAGCGTATTGGCTCCCCTAACTTCGCATTCTAAAACTCCGGGACTCTATAGTCCCTTGGTCAAGGGGAGACATACACAATAATAATAGTAGTGAGATTATTAAAATAGTAGTTTGAATGTACATGTTATGACGTACGCATCCGCTAAGAAAGGATTTCATTCAATTCTATCCAAGGGGATAAAATAGAGGAAGAAACTTGTCAATTTTTAAACCGATCAAGCTGAGACTTAGCTTGCATAAAAGGACTATGATGTAAGCATCCCCTAAGAAAGTAACTCCATCCCTAATGTTATAAAAATAAGGGATGATAGTTAAAACTATACCTTATCAATAATAATATCTTATGATGCGAGCGAAGCCGCAAGCAAAGCTCGTAAAATATAACTCTTTATAAGCACACACTCGGCCTCACGAAACCATTCACACACATCCAGCAGCTAGTATGAAAACAAAAACGAATCAAGCTAGAACACGTTCGGTACCAGATATCGGACGAGATCTGATAGCTAGCTCGCGATATACCTGACAATCCCATCTCTATAGCTCGCCGTTTGCACAAACGCAAAAACAAAAGAATTGCAATCATGGCACGTTGCGTTGGACAGTATGGTGGATGGACGGCGATGGAAATTTAATTTGCGACGGTTATGAATGTGGAATAATATTGTTAAATGCTTGTAGCGTTATCGTTCAAAGGAAGATGATTATTTTATGCTAGCTTAAATCATTAATACGGCAGAATGAAAATCAAATTAAAAAGAAAGATAGTTTGGTTGCGCAGGGTTTCTCAAGGTGTCGGTGCGGGACCATCGTAAGTGCGGGGCTTGTAGTAATACAGCAGTGGACAACTAGTCAAATTCAATACTTTTATTGAACTGCCAAAAACGGTTATTTTGTACGCAATTTGTATGAAAACACATACTATGACGTCACCGATTTTTCACAGCAAGCCGTAGGTATACTAATTTCGATTATACTCATACATATAATTTGGAAAAAAAGTAAACAATTTTCATAGACATTATTTTAACATGCTTTACATAGTGAATATTATGATAACATATTTTATTTTTGACCTAGTCCTCATTCCAATTGTCGTATGTTGTTTTACGATCGTCCTTCTTTCCCAGCTTCCCTAACTATTATTTTTAATGATTCCTACTCAAGCAGCGTAGTGTTTTAAAGTGTGTAAAAACCAATATTTCTAATAGGCATGGTCATAAGGTTGATGACATTTTTAATAGTTCAAAAATTTTAAATAGGCAAACGCCAATTTAGCAAAAAACAATAATAAAATACAAAAACCGATACACGTCGTGTTGATTTGAAACAAATTGAAAATATCGACACCAATTTTTGTGAAATCCTTTGTGCTGAATGGACTGAAGCTGCAAAATATAACGTGACAGTCCTGATGTTAATTAAGATGAAATACACCAATATTGATAGCTGGAAATGGGATATGTTCAAGTTTTTTAACATGTTCATACGGATACGTCATTTTAATTTTGTGAAGACGAATATATCATCTGCATAGCATTCTCCAAAGCTATGTTGGTTTCAGCTTCCAGCTAATTTCAAGATCACCAATCTACAGACTAAGCGCGCTAAACATTGCATAACCTTATGATCGATCGGTTTATAAAATGTGTACTTTTTATACATTTTTTTTTATTCTAGACTAATTGCAATTGTTGGATTGTCAAATTTTATCGTCTTAAACTGATAATAATAATCTTTGGTTCAGACTAGTTAGATTACGTATTCCGTAGACAAACACAAGATTTTTATAAAAATATCATAGATCAGATTATAATATCAGATTGCAAGTATTCTTTTATTTTAAACTAGCGACCCGCCACGGCTTCGCACAGGTGCAATGCTGATATTAAAATTATACATATAAACCTTCCTCTTGAATCATTCTATCTATTAAAAAAAAACCGCATCAAAATCTGTTGTGTAGTTTCAAAGATTTAAGCATACAAAGGGACATAGGGACAGAGAAAGCGACTTTGTTTTATACTATGTAGTGATGATGTATGAAACCTTTTCTTATTTCACTTTCAATTTATATTGATATTTTAACATCGGATTGATTTAAGACCTCAATTATTTAGGGCTGGTACCGGTCGACACCACGGGCGCCGGTTGTCGAGAGATGACTCCCGACCACCGTAGGCGCGGGTTTGTGGGCGGTGAGCGTGGGTAGCTCATCGTCCGTACGTCTAAGGACGACAGACCCGTGTCGGCGGCGCGTTCTGTTCCACGCGCTCCTCGAAGAGATGTCAGCAACACAGGAGGGGCCCATAAAGGGCCAGGGTCTGCTTGGGCTGCGGGTTGTTCGTAAGAGATACCGCGGCCCTGGCACACAGGGACCTCCAGAAGGAACATAGTGGGTTTTAGTCAGTAAGAGTCTGACACTCCCTCCAGCTGCACCCTCAGCGGGAGGGGTCATTTGATGATTTCCCACGAAAAAAAAAAAAAAAAAAAGACCTCAATTATTTCGTAAGTTTATCATAGGGTATAACGAGCAGCTTGTTATCTCGACTCAAAAGAGACCAACATCAAAGATCCACAATACTCATTCACTAGAATAACAATTTTAACCGTAACAACTTTCAATTGTCCTTTTATAACCCTGAAACCACCGATGAATATTCTGATTTGCAAAATCAGAAGGATTTATATTCTAAAGGACATTGGAGATCATTTTATTTGCCTGTCACTATTCAAATACGAGTAAAATTCAATACAGGTATAGAAGTCGTACGACGTACATGACTGAGACTGTAAATTTTACCAATCAACTTTAAACCATATGTTTCAGCGATAAAGTTGAAAATCAATTAAGGTAATTTTATAGATTGTAGTAGCTTGATGTTCGTCTGTTTAATGTAAGGACGAGGTTGTCCTCATGACAATTAGTTAGGATTCTGTTTTGATAGTGATATTTAGAGGCTGTAAAATTTTCCCAATCAACTTTAAACCATATGTTTCAGATATAAAGTTGAAAATCAATTAAGGTAATTTTATTGATTGTAGTAGCTTGATGTGCGTCTGTTTATGTAAGGAAGAGGTTGTTCTCATGACAATTAGGATTCTCCTTTGAAAGTGATATTTAGATATCATCACTTAAAATAAAATAAAAAAAAACGAATGTGGCATTATATGTAGATATTTTGTTCATGTTTTGAGAATGTAAAAAAAAGGTTTTCTATTGTAGACAGAAAAGTAAATTCCTCAATTATTATTAAATTTTCTCTCATTGAATACATGTTTTAAAGTATAAATTGAATATACTAATTAAAACTTATATCATCCTTGCTAATAAGATAATTAGAGAGTTAAATGTAGATACAATTAACACGATGTCTACCAACCATAAAAAACGACCAAAAGTGTGCGGTAAAACTTTTATGTTATTGCCATTCTCTGCTTAAATTAAATTGCTACAGCCAACCGCTAGAGACAAAAACGTTTAGATTTTAAAATTGTTTTTTTTTTTACTCGTATGTTTGTTTTCTTTATTTAAATTTTCGCATTAAGTAAAGCGACCACAGAGAACTTATTTGAATTATAATTAAACCAAAAAGTCTGTATGCGATTAGGTATGCATTTTGGAGAGCATAAGCTTGGTTTTAACAATATCATATAATTGAGGTTTTATTTAATTTGCATAATAGAACAGTCAAAGAAAGAAAGAATTCGCGATGAACTTTAGTACTACTGAACGGATTTTCATGCAATTTTCAATGACTGAGAATTATTTAAAAGAAAATATTTTTCCTTTCATATCGGAACACCTTTTTCACACACGGTTGGTTAGCCCCATGGTGAGCTATTGGTTGGCTTGTGTTATGGATGCAAACACAACTGATAAGCTACATATATTTTACACTGGGTTCTGGGTGTTATAACACCCAGAGACCGCAGCCAACAAAAATGCTCAACAAACAAATGTCGACAGTGCCAGGAATCGAACCCGGAACCCTCAGCTCGGCAGTCCGGGGGTGGTACCCCGGTACAGTTTCATAGGTTAAGGATAGCCACTATCAGATAAATTTAAAAATGGAGCAGAATTTGAATGAAATTGTCTGCCAGATAAACTATCTGGAACTTATCAGCAACCTGTGAAACTGGCCCTTATACCTACTCATAAAAAGCTAACAGATGCTGGTTACAAAAAATATCAATATAACATAGGTAGCTATTCTCATTAATCATGACTCCTTTAACCTTATTGATTCGCGATAATCGAATTTCATCCATCTATCTACACATTGATGGATAATAAATTATGTGCTGGCTTCGTATCGAACTGTCGGCGGATGACTGCCGATAACGTAGTTACATTGTTACACATCCACTATTGTACCTACATCGATCGCGCACTGAACCGAAAACTTGATTGGATACCTCGCCATATTTCAATCAGTGTGAAAGATTTTTTCTTAGTATGTGTGGATGTATTGTTTGGAGAGAATAATGTGTTTTGTGTGATAGACCTGAATGCTGTTGTGTTAATTAATTTTTGACTGCCTCATTGGTTTAGAAGTCGCATAAGGTGTCGTGGTTACTAATTCAATTCTTCCGGGCCAAAATTGCTGGACAGCCTGGAGGCTGCTTATGCACTATATTATATCATGAGCAGCTGTCTGATCTCCATAGAAAGAACAGTCACCATGGCCGACAATCAGTCTGGATGCCATTATTATTTTGTATGTCTCTACTAGACCACTGGACTACAGAGTCCCGGATTTTTAGAAGGCGAACGTGGGGCCGAAGCCGACACGCTGAAGCCCTTTTGAGACAACTTTGATATATGTGATGGTGACACAAAACCGACGATTATCCCTGTATACACTATGGAAATGTACCCAAGGACAACCCCTGGTTTGTGCTAAACTATTGCTAAGTATGGAAGAAAAACTACTTGGGTTATTGTGATGGGATGCTAGTGGACTAGGGAAGGGAAAACTATGGGGACTGTGACCCCTGCCGATGACAATGTAATAAATACATATAAAAATGGCATTATTATCTGTTAATTTAATTTTTCGTCGTCTATTTCAAATTGATTTTATTAAACACCACACTATCTATTTTTGTCATTCCCTTTAGCAAATCGTACCTGATCATATCATCAGAAAATTCTTTGCCTGCATTAAAAGTTGCCATCATCAAACCAATCCGTTAATATCCCCTCGCCAATGAGAGTCACGTAATTGGGCGACGGTAATGGTCCTTTTTGGCGAAGTTTCGAAGTGTGACGTCACTGTACGTTAATACATGGAAATTCACAAATTGTCGGATCATACCAGCACGACTGTTTAATTGCCGAACTTCGCTCCACTGTTCTACGGCTTCCAATCAGAACGTAGGTATTATGTTTCGAAAATTACTTCAGATTCTCCAATAACTATTGAATAATTAATATTCCATCTAATAAATGCGATAGGTAGATAACGAGTTAAGCTAAATTGAATAACGTTTTGAGCAAGTTTGATTTAAATTAATAACAAAAACCTTTTAGCGTTCAACGAGTCTTATCTAACATGATGTATTTATTGAGATGTCTCGAGTTAAATTCGAGTTTAAAAATTCACAGACAGTTGACCTTTTTTGATGTCCTGAACTTCTCCTAGAAACGAAACTTCCATTAAATATAATTTTATTTATTCTTGTTTAAATAGAATATATTTATCTTTGATAATTTGTTACAGATAAGCCGTGGTGGCCTAGCGGTTAAAGAGCCAACCTCTCAAGTGTGAGGGCGCGGGTTCGATTCCAGGTCGGGCAAGTACCAATGCAACTTTTCTAAGTTTGTATGTACTTTCTAAGTATGTATATCTTGAACACCAATGACTGTGTTTCGGATGGCACGTTAAACTGTAGGTCCCGTCTGTCATTGAACATCCTTGGCAGTCGTTACGGGTAGTCAGAAGCCTGACACCAGTCTAACCAAGGGGTATTGGGTTGCCCGGGTAACTGGGTTGAGGAGGTCAGATAAGCAGTCGCTCCTTGTAAAACACTGGTACTCAGCTGAATTAGGTTAGACTGGAAGCCGACCCCAACACAGTGGGGAAAAGGCTCGGGAGATGATGAATTTGTTATAGATAACATTGACGAGTTAACCTGTAAAATGTATTACAAAAATTGTCACGAGAGTAAAGCCTTTGTTTCATAACTAATTGCGTTATCATAACCTTGTATCATCTATGTACGATTATACGGAATATTTTGATGTTACCATGGAGATGTAAATTTATTACGTCGATGCGAAAGTCAGGTACAATTTTCAGTTAATTGTATTTTGGTCGAGGTAAAAGGTATGTTGTTCGCTTACATGTTTTTTTACTTTTAATATTAGCTGACTCGTAAAAATTACGAGTACTTTTGAAGACTATAACTAGCAAATTATTCAGAGTATTTAATAGACTAATAATGATGATTATGGCATCCAGGCCGATTGTCGGCTACGGCAGCCGTTCTCATTTATGGAGATCAGCCAGCTGCGCAGGACATATTATAGTGCACAAGCATTCGTGACTTCGCAGACACAGGTGCACTCTCTATTCCCTCAGTCTCATATTCCGATAGGACGGCAATCCGACACGACCGGAGAGAGATCAGGCGCAGGACCGACATTTACGTGCTCTCCAATGCACGAGTGAATCAGACTAATAATAGATAGATTAAAAGTTGTTTTTCGATTCGTGGATAAAGTCTACTTTTAGTCAAATTTCCCCCATTTTCGCGTAGTAACTTTACCTAAATCTCTTGAATAACATTTTACTTTACCAAATAAAGTTACGCGTACAGTCTTACTCGTATTTTATTTACCAAAACGAAGTAGACACATTCCAATTTACATCAGAATACAAAACTCCACAAGGTAAGACCTCAGATCGATGTCAGACGGTATAAGTAAAGTCGTAGGTACATGTTGCGAGAATTCAACACATCACGCATCGCATTTGTCAAGTAACTTTTACTCGCGAAACAAGAGCCTTTAATAAAACTCTTGTTTAATGATTTCCAGCGAAATTCACGAATATTTCCAAGTAATTATATTGCTGTTAGCGTTTGATTACAGAGGGATAATTAATTTTATGTTTATCAACGAAAATAAAGTGTTTTAGTCAATTTCAGTACAACTTAATTAGGTTTTCGATGAAATGTGGTTTTATGTAATTAGTTTATTTATTTAATAAAGTTGATTATAAAACTGACCATACGCAATATTATTATTGAATTCGGTTATTTTTCTAAAGCATTAGTTCGTTGCTAGAATTCATACGCTTTTTAAAGACAAGTAATACTTTCCACAAAAAAATGTGACGAAAATAAAAGGATGCTTCATATTACATAAACTTAAAATGATTACAAACTCGTAATTTTATATCCCTGGTTTACATGAAGACAACTAAAATAAGATGAAAATCTGGTACGAGCGACTAAAAGCATGAGACGCCTTAAGGCAGGTTTACACAATTTATGAGGGACGATCGTTAGGAGGCCATGCGAGATTGAGTTATAAATAAGGTTCAGACGAAAACACCTGGTTTATTGCCCCTGCAGACTGATCGATGTCCCACTCAAGATAAAATGCCCAGAAATAAATTGTATTACGCTATTCTGATTAATGATGTAGCCTACGCATAATTTTTTGTCAGCATCTATGATTTTTTTCTATTGTTGTTATAATAATGGTTTTTCTTTTAATAGTGTAGCCGTGGGCAGGCTTTATCAGAAGATAAGAGTGTTGTTTTAAATTTTTATTCTATTTTAAGAAGGAGGCAGACGACTACTTTATAAGTTGTACAGATAAGTGCTTAATTTTAAACTTACACTAAGCACAGTGCTTAGAATTAGATTCAACCAATCAAACTACTAAAAATAAAATCTTTCATGAAGTTCTGTTCTCGATTACCGATTTCTTAGAATGAAAAATATGAATACGAAACCTAACAAATATTACATACTTATATTTCATCTAAAGCTCGTAAAGACATGTATCCAGTAATTACCTAATACTTTTCGTATTTAAAAAACAAACGACGTAAATTAACACTGAACACAAAACCGATGCTTTTACTGAGCAAGAAAATTTTGCAAGTTTTCAGGGGTTCAAAATTAAGCAAAAAAGCTCGTCTTGAAAAGAAACGGCTGCTGTAATAATTGTGAAGCCTTTTACAAAAAACGGAGCGTAAGCAAGCGACTGGTCTTTTAAGAGATAAAAACATCTCACGACGTAAGGCGAGAATAAGTTGGAGCCTTTAAAAAAAATAGCGAAACTTTTTTTATGATTGTGTCATAAATATCAATTATGTTTATTAACATGTATTTTAATGTACTTATCTGTTTTTTAAATGTGCACGCTCATTTTAGTGGACTAACGAAAACAATGAACATAAAATTTGGATTCATCCATCCAAAAATTGGATGTCCCTTGCCAAAAAACAAAGAAAAATGGAAGTCCTTGGAAGAAGCTTTTCTCCGAGGGGGGTCTATTTAAGCATAAAACAACTAAAGATAATAATAATTTGTGTAATGTATTTCAATAATGTTCAATATTTATTTTTGTTAATGATCAGGATGCATGTTAATGATGCTAAATGTAAAGTAATAAAGCTTTTTTATTTATAACGAAAGCGAGATCATCATCATCATCATCTCCCGAAGCTAAATCAACATTATCTTAGCAAATTCTTATAAAGTCACGAGTCCTATGTAGGTACATAGCTATCTAATTAATTTAATTTAGCTAAGAAATAACAGGGAAAATACATCTGAACACCTAATTCAGTAATGTTGTTCGCTTACAAAGTTAAGTCAATATTTTTGCCTTCGTCCACATTATTTATGTAGACACGACGTTATTTGTATAGTAGCAATTATTGCTCCGTTTTTATTAGAAAGCTGGTTTTTATTTCAGGCTTCTTTTGTTTATAGATAATCTGGTGTGATGCATTTGTTGGAGATGGTGCGTATAAAGAAGGGTTCAGAAAATATAAGGTATTTTTAGAAGAGTTTACATAAGTAATGTACGATTATTACTCCTATGATTATTGATAGTATGCGGTGTGAAAGACATAAAATCTTTACACCATATGACTCAATAAATACATTATAAACACTAGTTAAGTATTATTGAACGTTCTGTATTATAACGCCAGCTTTAACAAATTATATTGTTTATTTATTGAGGTTGATTTATCAATCATTGATTGATTTATAATATATGTGTATATATAATAGGAATACAAAATGTATCACATAAATACACTGAGGACCCTGTAATTATTGTTTTTCTGAAAAAAAAATGTTTCATACTAATATTGCTGAACTTTTTCTGTTTATACATAGATAAATAAGTAACGAAATCAGTATAAGCCAAAACTGTACACCCTAAAACAGACACGGAATTGGTAGATCTAATTTTTCATGAATCATCAAACATTTTACTGTATTTGTGTGATTTAACGAGGCTGACATAACACAGAAGTGCCCAAGCCTCATCAAATAAATGATTGAAATAAATTAAAAGAAAAATCTTTTTTAAAAAAGCTTTTATAGTCCGCCATATTTGATTTAGAATAACGTCAAATTATTTTTTAAGTCACTCTCAATAAGCCCTTTCTTTTGATACCCGTCCTGTTGAAATTCATTAAAAATAACTATTCTGCCATCTTGGATGGTACGCCATATTGGATTTAGAATAACGTCATATAACATATCTTGCATTGTCATCCAAACTGAACGTGTATACAAAATTTCAGCTCAATCGGTTGAAGATATCTACTTCAAAATTGAGTTCAAAGAATCCACCGTAACATACATACACGCCAAGTTAAATAAAAGCTTTTAAAATAGGCGCCTGTTTCACCACCTACATACGTCTCATCACAGTTAGTTTATTTGGTAGATTATTTCATACAAAATCTGTTCCATTTTTGAATTTATTCGGTAGATAGTGACTATTCGGACATTGTGAAACTGGCCTTTAATATTGCTCCCATTGTATCTATGTTCTTACTTACATTCAAATGGTGGTAGTACATTTGCAAACGAGCCCAGACTAAAACTAAACACATGTCTGCCGGCTACATAACGTTACGGGCACATAATGCCCGTGTCATGTCCTGGCAATGGTGGCAACATTAACTGGTAACGTATTGCCGTCTGACACAATACTCGTAGTTGCCGTACTCGGTGTTAGTGACCGTTGAACACGGTACATTTGTATCTGTAAATGTTGATTTTCTTTTGTTTTTTTTCGGTATATCGGGACACCATTTTCACACAGTCGGTTAGACCCAAGGTAAGCTACTGATTAGTTTGAGTTATGGGTGCACAACACAACTGATAAACTACTTATATATTTATAATATTTTTTTAAATATACATATATTAATTTTTTTATTTAATTTATATATTCATTAATGCATTATAACACCCAGACTACAGCCAACAAGCATGCACATCACTTAAATGTCAACCGTACGGAGAATCGAATCCGAGACTCTCAGCTCGGCAGTTCGGCGTAGTTATGTGTTTCTTGCCGGTTAATGGAAGTAGAAGTGATGATAAATGATGGCATTAAATCCTAGGTATTTGGTAATTTACTAATATTGTTAATCTTTCACGTTTTTATTCAAAATAATGACAAATCTATACTAACATTATAAATCTGAAGAGCTTTTTTGTTTGCACGCGCTAATCACAATAAGTTCTGGTCCGATCTGTAAAGTTATTTCAGTGTTAAATAGCCTATTTATCAAGGTAAGTCTTAGACTACTATTTATCTAGGTGCGTTAAGTAATTCTTACGGGACACGGGTAAAATCGTTGGCAGAACCTAGTGAAATATATTTATTTAATGAAGTTTATTTAGTTTGCGAAACTCAAAGCTCACAAAGGTTTTTACAAGTTCATAAGCTTATTAAAATTCAGAAAAGTTTCATACTTATTCTAAAATCTAAATAAATTGATTATTTAAACTGTTGTTTATTTCGTCCAGTATTGCGAGAAAGTTCTTTAGTTTTGATTAAGTACACTGTTTGTTTTCATTCAATCTTTTGTTTTAATCTTAAATTACGAACAAATAAATATATTGCATTGGAAAGATTAAGTTTCTTTTTATTAGGATTTTAATAAAATAGCTTTTTTCTGTTTGGATTTGATCACATCTACAAACTTGCAAATGGAGGCTAAATTCTAAAATAATTCAATGTTATGTAATGAGCACTGAAAAATACTTGAATTAAAACTACGAAGTAATTTGTAAGCATTTTTTTTGGAAGCTTAAGAAGTGCGGCAAGGCTTCCATGTTCTGTAACAGGTTTACGTAAGTGATACCTTAACAACTGACTACTAGGCACTGCCTTTTGATTTTGCCTGTTACTGCCGGTTTTAGGGCTTAGGTTTATATCGATCATAATGTTAAGCAACGCTTGGCGTGGTCGGTCCGTGGACAGGTAACTATCATATCTTGATGAATTCCTCCGTGTTTCGGTGGGTCCCGGCTGTTATTTGTACATCTTTGGCAGTCGTTATGAGTCAAAAGCAAGAAAGTCTGCCAACCAATCTTACCAAGGAGTCTTATCGGGTTGCCCAGGTAAGTGGGTTGAGGAGGTCAGATAGGCAGTCGCTCAACTTAAAACCCTGGTACTCAGCTACATTCGGTTAATACTAAAGCCGACTTCAACATAGCTTGGGAAAAGGCCCAGGCAGATGAGATGCTGGTTTTATCATTTGTGCTTACTCGCTTGCAGCCTTACAGCGCTTAGCAAAACCGAGCGTAATATGTGCGTGTTCTCTTAAATACAAATAGAAAACGAATATGAAAAACTCATATGATCCATTACAGTAAAAGTACGTAGGGTATCTACTTAATACGTTTTACTTAACCCACATTAGTTCGACTGTGATGGATAGCGCGCTCTCCCACTTGTCAGCGGTGATGGGTTAGTGATCAACATCACTATCACTGTTACTTAAATATAATTATGTGTATTTTTATTTAGATATTAGGATATTTACTACAAATTTAATGAATGCCATATTTTATATTTATTTCAATGAGCGAGTTATGCGAGAGCGATTACTTATAGTATTTTACCTAAATAATAAATATTTTTATTATTGCCGTTGCCATAATCCTGTTGACAACGTATTTATTCTAAACCACGCCTCTAATGGTGAAATAGTTAACGCCTAATACAATCTTGCATGACATAATATTGCACGTAGCAAATGCCTTTCGTAGCAGATCGTGTAGCAATCTCCGCGTAGCACATGCCTGGCGTAGCAGATCGTAGCGAGCGCGTGTCATCTATTCAAATAGTTTGCAGGTTGCGTCGAAGATCGGTTCAGACATTCTTAGAAATTCTCAGCAACTTCAAGTGATCATTTGTATGATATTTTTAAACTAGCTATATGTTTCGGTTTTACTTAGATATCGAAAAACCTCTACGCAAGAATGTCTATATTGCAATAAAATTGATTTGTTTTAACCGAAACTGAATTTATACTAATAATGTATAACGAACAAAACCCTTTACACTTCATTCCCCCATTGACTAAACAGGACAAAATTCCCACAAGTCCCCCATAATACATAAACAGTAAGTTTTACAGCGGTTCGTCCCAATTACCCAATCGTTTGTTCCGACCGGCTGGCTCGGGGGGAATTAGTCCACAGACTACACTCGACGGCTTCGAAAGGGAACAATAAGTGGTACGTTGGGACATAATGGTACTTCGCAGTTGGAGATGTATTTTTTTGTATTTATGTGTGAAGGTTTTGCAGGTTGTAAGTATTTGAGGATAATTATAAGGTGATTGGGATTTTTTTAATTCTAAAAGCTCGTGCCATTGCGAGAATTGGAGGGCTAATACGAAAAGATTTTCTTTAAGGTTGTTAAATTAATTTTATAATTTGGTTTTAGCTATTAATACTAAAATTATAGAAAATAATTAAAATACAAAAAAGAATCACAATTTTTTAAATAAATCGGTGTTCGTATCAATGCAGTATCTAAGGCGAAAAGCCATAATATCTTCTATCCCGAATTCTTTGCAGGTCCATTGAATCATACTTAAATAAAAACAATTTGAACCTTCATCACTGGATTTTGTTCAAAATGATCTCACAAAGCTACTGTAATTGCAGTCAAAGATTAAAGTCAATTCTTCATTCTAACAAGGGATTCAATTAATACAGTATACTTCCCCCTGTTACGTAACCGACAGAGTAATTTCAATAGAACAAAAGCCGAATAAAATAGAATAAAAATAAAGGAGTTTGTGCTGAACGCGGCGGCAAGTAATGGATTTTGTAGGGAAGCGACATTTCGCATTTTTTTATATTTTTCAATTTCGTCCACCGTAGTTATTGACAACAAAGAATCCTCACTTCGTTGTAAATGGGCACACTGGCCGTCCACACTGCAGTAGGGGTGGCACGCGAGAATATTAAAATTAATAAAATTGTGTTGAAAGACAAGACTTTTGACATGACTTTTGACAGGAATTTTGACAGGATTAACTCTTTACAGAGAACTTTTATCTAACGGTAAAAAACGGATGGAAATCTGTGCAGAAGTTTTTGAGTTAATCTTAAAGAGATCAATACAGACACAATTTAAACACACTCTTTTGTATTTTTAGTAGTCTAGGTAGAAGACCGGGAATTATGTAGACACAATGTGGCGGAGAAAAAGGGAACGACATCCAAAATATTGCTGTTTTTAAAAGACTACAGCGCAGCGAGAAAGTACGTTCAGAAACTAACTTGATTATACATATTTTTCCTGTGTTTTATGTTTAATATTAATTTTCCTTTCAGCGTATATGTATATATAACAATACCCTTGATTACAGCCAGTAAAATTAACGACACAAAAACGCATCCTCCTCTTTATGCAACTTGTTCACCCCTAGCAAGCTGTCACCTCGACAGGTCGCCTCGCTTCGCGGTCCGCGTTTTATGAGCGGCCATCGATTTAACATAAAACTAAGCACCTTGGCACACCCCTAGCTGGGTAATAGTGCAGTAACAAAGTGCCTTACATGACGTTGAATGATAAAAAGCCTGATATAATACTATCTGACGTCGCTAAAATAGGATGAATTGCAGTTCGCTGCCTTGTTGTTTAGTTTTAGCTGTGTATCTATTTACAAAATAAGTATACATGTAAGTATGTTTATCAGTTGTATCAATAGTACAGTAGAGGAATGCTGTGTGAATGTATGGGGATTAACATTTGACTCACAGCGAATTGACTATGGTACGTTACGTTTAGTTTTTTTTTCTAATTTAGAACCGATATAGCAAGATACGAAATAAAAACTTTTTATTTTTTTGGTGCTTAAATAAAGAGCCTGGCTTTAAAATTGCCTTATTGTATTTAGTGTTTGCAAAAATAATTTGAATTACCTACTGAATGGTACTTAACGAAGATAATAGAGTCGTCACAAAATCCTTCTAATATTAGGGACAATTCGGTTGCAGAGAACAGCAAGTCTACAAAAGACTTGCTGTTCTCTTTGATTGAAGTTGGTGCTTACCCTGAAAAGAGAAGAAACATCAAATAAATATTTAATTCAAAAAAATGTTTAATAATAAAATATCTGTCACTCATAACATTAAGTAAGTAATAAAATACAACCAAGCAATGATTGTAACAAAATTAGGTTCTTTTTATTTCACCAAATATAAATATTTAGCGTTGGTTTAATTTAAAAGCAATGATCTAGCTAGGTCAAAGCGTCAAAAATCTGTCTATCTTTTTTGTAGTAAGGCCTTCACATTTTATAACACCCAATAATGAACTATCCCGAAAACCGGAACTTCGCATTATGATAGAAAATATAACCAAATTAACTGAAGTGCTTCAGTTCAAATTTTGTTATGAAAACTATTATTATTTGAATAATAAAATTCGCTGAACCCATTTCATTATTACCGCTTGATGGCAGTGAGGGTAATAGAAATCGCCGGGTTATCAGGCCAAACTGAGAGGCGACGTCCGTCAATGTTTCCAGTTCAATGAACTCGTTATTGCCCCGTCGAGGCAACAGTGGGGCACTCAGCGCCTCTTGTTTTATGTACAAACTACTATATTGGCTTTGTGTATGCGGTAAGATTTATTCTAACGGGAAATTTCATTGAGTTTGAAGGGCTTTTCACGTCTGCAGTCTATCCTCATGATGAGTAAGGGTCTTTACCCTTGGAGTTTGTGTGAACAAGGGTTAACACACTGGAAATTTTTCCATCGGAATGTCTAGAAGTAAGTATTTATACGTAAAACAAAAAAAATAATCTCAAAATCACTCATAAGTACGGTATGTTCGTCATAGCAAACCATAGTATCAAATATCGAAGCCTACTAAAAAACTGTTTTTTTTTGTAAGAGAAATTCATATTTTCACCTTGCAAGACTCATAAAAAGTGATGATTTTCAGCCTACTTTGAATAAATGAACACTTATCTTTAGTAATTTACCCTTAGGTATATCATTTATATACAACACTTCCTAATATAAAATACATATATTAAAACTTAAAGTAAATACAAATAAAAACCAAAAACATATGTATTGAAATATTTTAAAATTTGTACAGACGCCAGCACATCAAGCTACTACAATCTGATGCATATGGTTCAAAGATTCTGTTTGATTGAGAAAATTTGACAGTTCGAGTAGCTTGATGTGCTGGCGCCTGTACATAACGCATCGAAGTAGGTATTCCTCCGCAATAAGAACAACTAATAAGAACGAATTCCCCACAGCATAGCTAATCACTTAAAAAACCATTCACATACATGTACCCAAGCTAAGTAATAACACCTGTAATTGGTGACCTGATACAATTTTAATTGCCTTGTCAAAGTATAAATTATTTTCAACGCCAATTAGCAAGGTGTTGCTATCAGAATAAGGGAGACAATATGTGGGTACAATGCCGTGATACAATGTGAGAGATAAAAACGTGCGTGGGAGGACTGATATCAGATACAATGTATCTGGTTACTTTCTATGCTGTCGGTATTGATTCGAAGTGAAGCTCGTCCTGAAAATTTTTTTTTTAACTATCTACCGTAGAGTGCATAACCGGAGATAACCTGTTTATAACACGAATGAATGATATATTTGTTGGCGTGAATATAGACGCAATTAAAAACATCAGTACATCTAATGGTTTCATTATGTTCGGCATTTCCATCATGCATCATAAGATATTTTTTAAATCTTCAACATGTTTTTGCATTGAAATAACATTGTTTCTCGGTTTCCCCTTGCAATCGTAATTATAATAATAACTCCGTAATTACATGGCCAATTAACAAAATTACTGTCGTACAACTAGATGTTATTTAGAATCAAAAGTACTCGGATCCTACTTAGAAAAGGATCAGTATTTCGCGAGTTCACAAAAACAATTTCTATACGCCTCATGCGAACATGTTTTTCTATAAAACCCGAACGAAATTGTTTAAAAACTCAAACTAACATTACACAAAGCCTCGACGATAAAACATTGTTCATTCATAATAGAATGGAGGCATAAATCCGAATACAGAATAAATTTTAGCCGGATTAAATACAAACAATGTTCGCTGGTCCATCTAATACTTGTACAAAAATATAGCGCCAACGTTTCCAACAAATAGAACTTGCTCCATTACCTGATGGGACGGCTGAATTCGTTTTGGACTATCGTTGTTTTACACCATCGTAGTTTTGTGAAAAAATGTTTACTTGAAGTTTTACTAAGGTACACTACAAAGATGTGTCAAGTAGGTAACATAAATGTTCTATCATGACTAGTTTTGTCAGCTTTTTCACTCGTGTCACGTAGGAACCACTTCACGCACATGGATAAAGGTAGTCCAGAGCCTTCTTCGCTAAATGGGCTATCTAACATCATCTGCCTAGCCTTTTCTCAAGCTGTTTTGGATTTTGATTCCAGTCTTAACCGTATACTGCTGAATATCAGTGTTTTACGTGGAGCGACTGCCTATCTGACCTCCCCAACCCAGTTACCTGGGCATAGCGATATCCCTTGGTAAGACTGGTTGTCAGACTCTCTGGCTTCTGACTACCCGTAACAACTACCAAAGATATGTATTATGGACTATAGTAGTATATAATGGACTATCTATCATTAAAAGGAATAATTTTGCAAATGAGACCTGTAGTTTCAGAGTTTACCGCGTTGAAACAAACAAACTCTTCAGCTTTATAATATTAATATAGATTTTATACATGCGGCTCAGTTGTGATTAATACGCTGCTGAGTAACTTTTTTGTAGAAAATTAAAATTAGGCTGATCAAGACTCCGCATATTAAAATCCAGTTCAGAACAGTATACAGCTTCTGTTTTTACAATGAACTCAAATTCAAAATACCTATCTACGCAACACACGCAGCCTGTCACTGGCTAAATTAAATTAAAAATTCCAACAAGCAAAAAAATATTCTTTCGCAAAACGAGCTCTTGTTACCAGTAATTAAATCAGCACAGTTGAACAAGAGGGTTTTCATATTTTACAAGTGAAGGCTCGTATCGCCGCCCGTCACACCGTGTCGTAACTACAAACGGCCTTGAAGTCATGAACAATTCAAGCCAAGTTACATCTCATTTACTGCGAGCAGAGCTAGAACATTTATTATTTCTCAGGCGTTTCAAGAGACTTAATAAATCATTATGATTTTGCTTTTACAAATATGAAGAAATGTGAGCGAGCCATGTTTATTCATGCTCGGGTTTCAAATTTGAATTATTTAAGTTGTACGGTATGTTTGTAAGTAAAGTGAATACTATTTTATTTTTCTATGTATCTACATTGTTTTTCGAGTATGTGAATAAGGAGTCTTGTTCTTACTTCTTAAATAACAATTCCAGTTACCAGGCAACGTGATATGCCTGTTTAAAATTATGTAGTAAAAATACAAACAGCGAAAACGCAACATAAATACTTTCAGCAAACATTACATACACAAACACAAAAGCCGACACATTCAATTGTGATTATTTGCCGATATTCGGCGCGCAGTAATCAGCAAACAAACAGACGTTGTAATGGTCAGCCTTCGTCAATACCAGCCGATTCTCATGCAAATATAGTTTTTCATTGTGATTCACTTTGTTTGAAAACTGATGTAGATTTCACTAACTCTTAAATGTTAACCAGTTTGTTTGATTAACAGTCATACTCATCTACCAGCACTCGTATTACGGAATGACTTCATAAAACTATTGGTTTCAGTCCTACTGGGTACAGCCGAGTACTAATGTGGCAGCCACTATACATATACTTGTCCAGCCTCCTTAGGCTGAACTGCGAGATGCCCACTCAAAAAAAAAAACATATTCTTGTACAAAATTATTTGGAGTGATCGCCTACCTAACCTTCTCAACACAGCTGCTACCAGGGCTATCCCTTGCTAGGACTGGTTGTCAGAGTCAACATAGTGGAATTTCCACTAGATCTGGTGGTTTGGACTTATCTACCTTTTAGCGAAAAAAAAATTGGCGTTAGTGGATAGTAGAGCCACTAGCAAAAGTGACTACGGTTGCCTTCGTTATGCCAGACTATGGCTTCTAACTTCAAATGACTGCCGTCACCGACAAATGGAAAGTGCCTTCCGAAATACGTAGGAACTCGTTATGTCATATGCCTATTATATTATAATACACGTCAACATATTGACCTTTCCAAGTATTGATGAACCTTATGATGGATTGATCCATGTGACATTTTTTTTTCTTTATAAACAAACGAATGATATAACTATATGCATCATCCTAATTACCATTTACAGTAGCAGGAAAGCGAAACAAATGCAAATTGTATTGGTTTCACATTAATTAATTCCTTGAAGCTAAGCTGCAATTTATTACCCTGGATCCAACTAAGTATCTAGCATAAGTACCGGCAATTCCTTACTGTGTGCTTGAATAAATATATGGGTTCCGTATACTGTCCGGTCCACCGTAGGTACTAACTTAGTACCAATAATTATCGCATTTAAAAAGAGAAAAAAAATTACAGTTGCTTTTACAATGCTTTATAGAACAGAATTCTAAAGTTAACGTATCGAATAAGGAAAATAAACACAGAACATTCCTTCGCTGATACACATAAGCAGTCAAATTAAAAATAATTTTCGTACTTTTGTATAAATTACATTAAATTAAGGTAATTTCTACTACTATAATAAAGCTGTATAGTGTGTAGAGTTTGTTGGCTTAATCGTGGTAATTTCAGGAACGATCAGAAAATTTTTTTATGTACTTTTTATTCGCGGACCAATACACGCGGGTCACGGGTGCAACAAATGTTGAAATATAAGGAAGAAAATATTTTTGCTAACAGCGCGAAAATGGCTGAAAAGCTATACAAGGGTATGTGTTAGTTAACGCTAGCAAAAACATAAGTTATTATTAGAATTTTTAGGTAATGTTTCATGTATTAACAAAACTTGATTTAGTTAAATAAATTCTTTTATTATACATACATACATATTTACAAATGTTAATTATCATTAACATCGATTACTAGATTTAATTTGTTTTACTTTAAAACAAGTTAATAAATAAACTGTACTAAATAAAACAAAATAAATTTAATAAATAACGATCGAAAACCACCAAAAACATCAAATACTCGTACAAGGGTTAGGTCTAATTAACCTCAGTTAACTCATAAAATTTCGCGTTACAAAGTGAAGTTTCGCCGGGAGGAAATTAAAGGGGTGAGCGAGGAACATTTGTCACTGTGCGCCCATTAACGTCGGCAAGGATTCTTGTCTCGTCATCTATAACACTAATATTATAAAGGCGAATGTTCGTGTGTATGTTTGTCACTTGTTAACGAGAAAAGTATACGACTGAACAGATTTTGTTACAGGTCAGGAACATACGCCAGCACATCAAGCTACTACAATCTGTAAAATTTTCTTTAATAGATTTTCTACTTTATCGCTAAAGCATATAATTAAATGTAGATTAGGATTTTTTTTCAGTTTTGGTAGCTTGATGTGCTGGCGTCTTTATTCAGAAAAATTGCTCCTTTTTATCCAGGTGCGGGATTTGGATCCCTCAGGAAGCAGATAAAACCACAGGTGAAAGCTAGTCTTGCAATAAATTCCTCCAAGTTTTTCAACCTTTCATAATATTTATATTGGGCAATTATATAAACAATGTCCATTGATCTTGCACAAATTGATATACACATTTGAATGTAATATCATGATTGACGATGTTACCAGAACAAAATACATATTTCCGAATTCTCAGAAGCACCATCGAATGGTATTTTATTTTAAAATAAAATTTTACCAAATCTTTTAACGAATATTTTATTGTAAATCGGTTATGTATTGGTTCAGTAACTTGACATTAATGTGACGTATAAAATTCTGTGAAATACATATTTTTTATGTATTTTTTATACAGACTGATTCAATATGTTTATTTTCACATTACCTAAAATTGACTTTTATTTTCTAATCGTAATTTCTAAATGTTAATAGCGGCATAGAGTCTATTTTGTTGAATTCCTAAATTGCATTAATTTTTTTTTTCAAACATAAGTATGAAAATATTATCCGAAAAATATTCAGAAGTTTTGGAAAGTTGATTCAAAATTTAAAATTATGACATTATATACCTACATAAATAGAAAAAAAAATTAACCAATTATTAAAAATGAATTTTTGTAAATTGTAATTTCAATAAAATTAATTTAACGAATGTAAATATTTCATAAAACTAATTATTTAAATAATTGAAAATAAAATTTCAACAAAAACTTAAAAAAAAAACCTTTAAAACAAAGCCAAACAACGTCATCAAGGTTCTGACAGTGAGAAGCATAAAGCCAACACAGGCTGAAAAAATTAAAAGATTTTTTCAAATTAAAGAAACGGCCCCTGTAATGCTTTGACGCAAAATCTAATTAAGACCTTTCCATTTGCTTGCGGCTTATCAAAGCGTGTTTTTACTTGGTAATGTTGTAGACGCATGCCTGATTAAATCCTTTTTGCTCTGTAACTGTGGAATATCTCTATAAGGAGGATATTTTCTTACTAAATGCCATGATTAATGACGATGTTTATTAATTCCGAAAATCATTGCATGAAATGTTTTACAGCAAATAATTTTAAATAAGTACGATTAGAAAAATAATCTTCTCTATTGGGCAAAATTTACAGTACATAGCCGACCTCATCTTGTTTTTTATAAAAAACGTGTAAAAATATTGATTTCAACCTATTTGCTAAATAACTATCATTTACCATAATTATATCAGTTTCTTTTATTTATTTGGTGAAAGTAAAAAAATATCTATTTTTATCTCTGTCTATTTTAACCCTGCAGGAGCCACCTATAGTCACGGGGACTCATATGAAGTATTGATTTCTGAATGTAACTGTTAAACAACATTCATAGATCTTCCGGTCGCAGATGTTATATACATGCAATAGGGAAGATGCAAATGTAATATTATTGAAAATTTTATCATTAAAATTTTAAAAAAGTATAAAAGAAAGACTACTGTAACGTTTTTATTTTACATAATGTTAATTTTTACGAATAATTAAAAATTAAAGTGACTTGAAACGAAACGTATTTCAAAACACCAATCAGCGTTCAGTGACGTCACTCCCGTTATGACAACTTATTTGAGGTTATAGATAGTTGTAAAGGTGAACATTAATGTAATTAGTTTGTGCGAAAATTAATTGTGTTTTTCAGATTAAAATGGAAGTTGAATTTATTGATTTTTTTTTAGGTGATAAAGCTACAGTCTATTGGGGTATTTCCATTTCTACTTGAGCTTGTTTCGATCGTTTCTGAGGATATATAGACACCTGTACACTCTTATCATTGGATATTTGAAAATTTTCAGAATCACGTGTTTCTGTGATTAATGAACACTCTAAAGATGAATCTGAAACATGAAAGAAATAATAATTCAGTTCTTCATCAGCAAGTACTATCTTAATAATATTACAAATGTGAAAGTTTAAATGTTTGTCTCTAGTATAATATAGATAAATCTGAAGGAATGAATTAAATGCTCTCAAGAATTTCGCGTTTTTTTGGAGAATAATAATTATCCTTCCCATTCGCAGCTTGGAACCACTTTTTTCTTAGTTTTGGGCCAGAAGGTCCAGTCAAAACTTTGTTGAAGTAGATGGACACAAAACATGAGTCAACGCGGATTTTTTTCGGAGCATTGGTGGTATTGTTATGATCCCCTGATGTTGACGGATAATCCATTTTAAATTTTTACTGAAAAATATCTCGAAAGTCGAGAAAAATGCAAATGAATGAAAGTCGGCAACGAACAAGTACGACTAGTGTCAGACGCGAATGACGTCATCGGAACCGTAGGCCCGTTTTGGCGCGAAAATTTAAATTGACAATTTTAAACTGCATTTTTTTACAATAAATTGCAGTGTTTAAATTTTTTTATATATTTGTGGTCTATTCTACATGGAATTCTTTAAAATAAAAACAAAAATAAAAATATTGCATCTTCCCTATTATGCATGCATATGTCATCTATCTAGTCCCTAATCCACAAGACATGTACAATACCAGATGCGTCACCTACTTAATAGTCTATTATAGTGTCGAGTATAAATTAGGCGCTAATCACGTCATTAGTTGTCCCATCTATTTCATTGAAACAGTTAATCTATTCACTAAGACTATAATATTAGGTACATTAATATACAGTTGCAAGCTGCATATTATTGGCTGGACTTCAAAACGCTTGATACGGAGCTATTAAATCAAATGTGATCATATTTCCCAGAGATTCTCTTTAGTATGGACACAATAAAAAAGTTCTGTTAAGAAAACAAAACACTATAAAATAAAATGGGCACGTCCCAGTAGACAGCGATGTTGACGAATTTTTCAATGCCTTTAAGTTTTTATATGTAAGTATGTATTACGGATGACATAAGACATACTGGATGACGACTCACAGAGCGTCATTGAGATACTTGAAATAATTATATTAATTGTAATTTTTCCTTTTATTTCATATTTTATGAGGCTGTCCTTTTTTATATGGTCTAAAATAAAGTTTTATTTATTTAAATAATCTACAAAATCCAATAGGCCTCCATGATGCTAGAGTATCTACCGATTTAGCATCACCGCCTCTCCTAACTCCTTAGTTAGATAGGTTTACCTACGTGGTTAGTCGTCTAACTACGTACGTGTACCTACCGATACATATTCTTCATTAAATGTTATAATCAAATTATCGCTAATCAAATAACTCATTTGAACAGTCAAACAGTCTCCTCCAAATTGAATTACCTACATCCACAAGTTTGCTATTGTATTTGCTAAATATTTGATCGAATTTGGAGGGTCGTGACTCTGAAGCTAATACATACATTATTATACGTGTTTAATCAGCCAGAAAAAATATTTACGTACGTAATATCTCTACTGGGAAGTGGTATTTTGTTATTCTATTAGAACTGCGAACAGAGTGGGGAGCCTATTTCAAAATTGGAACCTAATTCTGTTATAGACGTCGGCGCAGCATGTCTTCTTCTACATTCCTCTATCTGACGTCATGTTACCATTTTTTTTTATTCCTCACACATTCACACAACGTCATCTAGGCCCAAACTAAGCAGAGCTTGAACTATGGGAACACCCATGTTCATGCACGCAAATGTTTGACTTATGCGGGAATCAAACCCGCGACCTATAGCGTGGTAGGCAAGCTCATTAACCACCACGCCATCTGGTCGTCCATGTCATATATCATCCATATTATTTGAATTATTTTCTAAAAATCGTGCAATCTGATCTACTTTTTCTCACTGATTCCTGCTAGCATCTAAGTTTCGGAACCATTTTTTTTTATTCAATAGATATGACGAATTATTTGATTATAAAAGGATGAAATACTTATTAAATAATAACAAAAACAGTATAATGAAGAAAAATATAATACGAAAGCTAGTTATTTTGCCGAGCATGCAACTCGGACAAGTGCAGGCCAAAGTTCACGATTTTAATTTTAAATTCGCAGACACTTCCAGTGGCCCAGTGAGCGTGGCCTAGATTTTGTGGGCAAATATTTTTTCTGAATACAATTTAAGATGGTTTAATTTTCATATTGCTTCGTTGAATTATCATAAGTAAACTCCACAGAGAATATTTCTGTTTGTGAAATTTAACACTATTTAAATATTGTAATGAAAGTCGTCGTTTTCATGTCAAAAGTTTCCGCGAATTTTCTGATATGATTTTCTGCAACATTTAGGTCAATTGTAATTAAATGAAGTAGAACTACTTCTACAATGACGTGTGAACTATTGTTTGAAGATTAAATTGTGTAATAAACCAGTAGCAAAGATGACTTTGAATTAAATAATAATTTTAATCGCAACTAAGCTATTGAGGGATGGTTCGAAAGAGTTCCCCGGCCCTGGTGCTCAAAGGGCTCCAGAAGGAACTAAGATGGGTTATATTCCCTAAAATACCTTTCTCACTGCCCATACTACGGGAGGGGTCATTTAATGATTTTCCATCTAAAAAACTGCAGTCAGTAAAAGTCAGGCACTCCTTCCAACTGCACCCACAGAGGGTGTGGTTGTTTGCTAATTTCACATGTCAAAAAAAACTGCCTAAGCTATGTAATAGGAACTCGTAGTAACAAGTCCACAGGCCAAGTAACACTGAAATTATTCAAAATCTCCATTGATAATAATTGTAACGTACGTAAAATTCATCCTAAGTTCATTCTATATAGACTACTGACGTCACAAAACAGTAAAGTATGGTACGGAGCGACATCGCGGCTTTGTTTACTCCTTATAGATACTATTTTAGCACAAAATCAATAATATGACGTCATTCTATCTAAACGGAGGAAGTAGGTATCTCGAAAATAGAAAGCTGCTGCCTCTCTTTAAATGTATTTTGTATGGAACAACTGTTTATGTTTAATCATAACGTTATATCGGCAAAACCGGTTGTGTTTCGTATGTTTTTATTTTCAGGATATTAAAGAAAGGTTATGGCATTTATTGACCTAGGTATAGCTACCTGTTCCCAGTGGTTTCTTGCGAATCCCAAGGCTACTACTGCGCGTAGTCGGATAAAACGTTACCTGTGTCCTTTCTCCGTCTCTGCGACTATCCTACCTTATTTGTTCGTAATCTCAGCTCATTAGGTTCAACCGCTTAAGCGTGATAGAGGAACAAACATCCAACCTTACGTATAAACTTGCGTATAAACTGGCATTCCGATAGCGGTGTCTACCGCATCCCATAGAACGACTTAGCTTCGCCTGAAAACTAACTTATAGCCTCTCTAGATATATGGGCTATGTATTTAACACTTAAATATTCTTACAAAAAGACCCAGTGGGTCCTGAGATAAGCGCGTTCAAGTAAACCTCTTCATCTTCATAAAATTCATTAATACAGTAGGATTAAAATCGTCCAATAAAAAACTATAAGAAAGCAAACACCGAATAATTTTACACATCCTATTATATTACATCATAAAAAGTGTGGCTTTGTCAGTCAGTTGAGAACTGCTCTTATATTTACTTCAGCTAACGTGGTGATAGCCGCGAGCTGTAAAACAGTTTTGAAAACTAATTGTCTTTTCATTAAGCAGGTATAACAAGCCCCAGGGGGTTCGGGAAGTGATCAGCCGAGCCACGGTGATTGTGGACAGTTAGATGAGAAAATTAATTGGTTCTGGTGATCCGTGATGAGTTTTAGAGTATCAATTACATTAATATAGGTTTTGGATTGTGAGTAAGTTTGGTCTATGAATGAAGTAAGTATTATTACGGTTTATTTATGATACTAGGTTTTCTCTGTGGCTCTATTCGCTTCATAAGGGAACTATATCCCGCACATAGATAGAAAGTAGCCCAAATTTTATTAAGTACATTTCAGTGATTTTTGAGTGAAATCCCAAAAGACAAACAGACAGAGTAACTAACGCATTTAGAATAGTAGTAATGATGATTAAGGGAAGGTTCATATCTGACGGAACATGCGTTGCGTATTATCGGTCGCGTAACGCCAGAACAGACAAATGTATAGAAAAACACTTGACTGTTCACACTCAACTGATGACACGTTAGTGCGACTGATGATACGCTCGGCGTATTTTACGTCAGATATGAACCTTCTCTATACCTTGAAATCTACAGGGATACTTAGTCAATCGATATCGATTCAATAATTTGCTACACTAAGGGCCGATTTCACAGGTTACGGATAGCCACTATCTGCCAGATAAATTAAAAAATGGAACAGAATTTGTAACAAATTATCTGCCCGATAAACTATCTGGAACTTATCAGCAACCGGTGAAACTGGCCCTAAAACAGTTGACACTTAAAATATAATTAACAGTGAGCGCTGATAAAAACTCGGGTAGTAGCTATGAACTGCTGAATGTATGTATGCTCGTATGCTCGTATGCTCTTAATAATAGGCCGTTACACTCTCTTTCAAAGACGTAAGGCTAGACACAGTTGCGTGCCCTACCAATGCCAAGTTCACGACGCCGTCAAAGTTTATTAAACACCTATTATTTCACTCGCTCTATTACTCCGAGACAAGTATAACATTCCCAAAGGACACGTAAAATTGTTGTTATTGTATTACTCTTATATTTTCGCTAGAATTTCGACTTAATATTGGCGTCACGACCACAATATTGTTGTCTAAGTTGCTCTCAAGGGCGGGAGAACAAAAGAAATATAGCGAATCTCCGACCATCTCCAAGAGCTTAGGTATTAGTTTCGTGTTGTTAATTAAAGTGCTGGCGATAAGAATTTTATTGTATTGTGCAGTTTTATGTAAGTGAGAATTAAATTTTCTGCGAGATGCGATCCTGTTGAGAAGTTAGCATTTATTTTTGTGCTTTTAGAAAAAAGTTTAGGCTTAAGTGTGATTAAGAATTTGACAATTACGGATTGATGTTTTTAGTAGCGCTACTATAGTTAAAGTGGAACTAGTAAACATATATCGGGACACCTTTTCACACACGGTTGGTTAGCCCCAAGGTAAGCTATTGATTAGCTTGTGTTATGGGTGCTAACACAACTGATAAACTACATATACTTTACACATATTTACCAACAAGCATGCCCATCACACAAATGTCGACTGTACCGGTAAGCGAACCCGTGACCCTCAGCTCGGCAGTCCGGCGTGGTTACCATTGCACCAACGAGGTCGTCAAAATACAGTTCAAATTCTATTTTGTGTGAATACAGGCTGTTGATGCCTTTTTAAACATGGCTATGAGAAGAAGTTTCTTCGGGCTAAACTTCATCATCTATCGAGTCATTTCCCAACTATGTTGGGGTCGGCTTCCAGTCTAACTGGATTCAGCTGAGTACTAGTGTTTTACAAGGAGCGACTGCGTATCTGACCTCCTCAACCCAGTTACCCGGGCAACCCAATACCCCTTGGTTAGACTGGCGTCAGACTTACTGGCTTCTGACTACCCGTAACGACTGCCAAGGATGTTCAATGACAGCCGGGACCTACAGTTTTACGTGCCAACCGAAACACAGACTATGTATTCACTTATGAAGGAATATATAAAACATGAACGTGACTTTAAATACCTTGCTCAACTCTCACAAAAATATGTTACAAAATTGTAAAGTAAGAAAATATTTTATATTTTAAAGTCTGGATGAATAAGATTATACATATTCTTATAGACCCACCGCGTTTTCTGTGCAGATAACGCCTGCTAGTCTTCATTCGAAGTTGCCATCTTATAAAATTCTCCAAGAAAAATGGGAGTTTAAATTCTAGGCACAGTCTTCCAGTCCTCATATTTCATAATGGCTCATCCACATCTCTTACTTTCCTAAAATATGGTTAAATAATAGATACGGTAAGATATATAGGTAAGATAAGTAGCCGGAACAAAACAACACATTTACAATTTATATATTGAGTGCCTGATCGTCTTACAAGGGCATAGGTACGCTACCAAAAGAATAAATAAAAAAAAACAATAGATATATGATTGATCATTTTATATTTTTGATAAACCAATTTAGATGAAGAATATGGTATTGGTAATCGTAAACGTATCTGCATCAGCTCACTTAATAGTGGTCAGACCCAAAAGCGCCAAACTAAAACCATTTATATGATCACCTATCCAATCCCTTGTTCAACAAAGAACATTCACCAATATAACCCTTGAGAGACTACTAACGCAAACCCTACACATCAATATATGCCTAACCAAAGGGTATTTGCGCTTTGAAACGTCTCGTCAAAGTAATAAGGTAAGCAACAGACTCAGGTCCAGATTAAGGGATCCAAAGTGAGCCAACAACCGTTTGAGGAGTTGCGAAGACGATGTTTATCTTAAAGGAGTGAAGCAAAGAGGTATTTGATGTCTTTGTTCGATCCCACGACGTGGAAGGGTTAGGGGGATCCGAATTGAGAGCAAGTGAACTGTGCATATTCAGATTCTTCATTCTCGGAGAGGAATGTCTTCCAAGATATATGTTGTTGACAAATGCTGATAATGTTTAACGTGCTTTTCAAGTGATTTGAACAGATTTTTATGTTTTCAATATGCACAATTTTAATCAATTCAAATATAAAGAATAAGATTTTATAAGTCAACAAGTTGATACCAATTATCCAGATTTTCAAAAAATATCACATTGCACGGTTACTAAATTATAAAATAGGTGTTACTTTTTATTTACAAAATACCTATAACAATACAATGCAAAAATATACATAAAATAAACGAATAAAAGTCGAAAAACATCCCCATCGCTGAGCGTGGGAGCGTACCCGAGAGGCTCGCAGCATTGTCACGTTGAATAGCAAATCATGGTCCCATAAATTGCATCAAATTCAAACTAATAAAAATCGTCGCCTAATAAATATCTAGATAATATTAAGCCCGTAAAGTCTCCAAAACCTTAAAACATAACTAATAAAGCAACCCAAAAACACCAGTTTCAAAACAAAGCGAATCCACCATCATTAGCTTTAAAAAAAAAAGCTCTAACGAAAGTAGTCTCGTTCTGAAACTCGGTCAAAATGTGGCTGAGGAGGTAATGACCAAACTCGGTCGCCGGTTCGCACATTTTACGACGACCGACGGTGGGCGTTATCAACGAGAGTTTTAGCCATATTGTGCACAATTCATGAGCTGTTGGGACCTCGAGAATATTATCTAACACTTAGCGCCAAACTTTGAACGTGGTGCTTTTTCGCCTGTATTAAATATCATTTTTTGTAGGTTAATGGTTGTGAAATTGATATTAGGTGCTTATGGTTATTGGGTGGTTGTTTTCGTCAATACATTAGACTATTCTTTGTCCGCTATGTCATATTCATGGGATAGCCCGTCAAGAATCATGAAATCTAACGGTTTATATTGCTAAAATGATTATCAACTTTGAATGAATTTGCAATAAAGTCCAAATTCATAAAGATTAGTATTATAATTGCAGTTTATTGATCTCGTCAAAAATACATACATACATACATAATGTTTCCAGATATGTAAGTACGTGTATTTAATATTATAAAGCTGAAAAGGTGGATAATACGAAAGGTATGACAATATAGATTCTCAATTTTGAATGAGATAATCACATTCACAAACATAATTCACAAAATAATAAAATAATTGAATCATCCAAATTAAGATTAAGCATTTTCCGACGCCAGCAATAAACTGAGTTGGTACCAAAGATGAATTCATGTACCAGTGACGACATACTACGTCATCAGGTTCCCAGCATCGCAACACGTACCTTGCGAGGTCGACAAAGAATTAATATACGTAACGACAGAGTCAAAGAATCTAGGGACCGTCTGAAGTTACTTGATGTCATTTTTATTGAGGCGATCTGTCTGGATGGTGGTAAATTTATATTCCTAGTTTTAGTATTAAGGGTTCCGTCGATTCTAGGCAAGTTATTTTAATTGTAGTATTATCTTATAATTGCAGTTTATTTTGATTTTGTGTTCGAACAAAATGTTCTAAGTTTGGAATTATGTCGCTATCCTCTAAGGAGGAATTTCAGCAGGAGTAAGGTTGTAAGTAAGTAAGGATGCAGGTCGCTTCCAACCGGTGTATGTGGAGATCTAAAGGGGAGGCCTATGTTCAGCAGTGGACGTCCTATGAAGGTTGTACTCCGAATTCTTTTGGTTTTTCTTCTCAACATTATTTCTCTCCTGTTTAAATCTTAGTGAATAATTAATGATTGATTTATTATAAGCATGTTTGTATGAGGCCTTTGCCCAGCAGTGGAATAGTACAGGCTAATAAAAACAATGATTGTACGACTTTACTTGGCACGGTTGATCATTTCCCCTCAAATAGGGCGTATCTTTAGACAGTCATGGTAAACCACAAAAAGACAATATTATTATTATTTATTCAGCGACTTTAAGCAGAAAACATAAATGTGTATCTTTACTTATAAAAGTTGAAGCGCAGCTGCCCCGAGCCGGTTGGTTCTAACATGAATTTTATATTTTGTTGCCAAAGTTTAAACAAATACTGTTTCTTAAATTATTCCTGTTTCTTATATTTAAATTTGGATTTGCGTTGCGACTGATCCGCACAGAGCTATAAAAACGTGGCATAATATTATTTATGTTATTAATTATAATAAAAAGAGATTGAACAACATAGAATACTGTAGAAATATGAATAAAAACGTGAAATCAATAATGTACAGACGCCAGCACATAACGCTACCCAAATCTGTCGAATTTTCCCAATCAACTTTAAACCATATCCTTCAGCGATTAAGTCGAAAATCTATTAAGTAAATTTAACAGATTGTAGTAGCTCGATGAGCTGACGTCTGTTCGTCATATAAAAAAAAATATCATATTCGCAAAAAGCAAATAAAAAAATGCCACTTTACTACAATTATAGAACTGGTGCAGTATAATAAAAATAATTGAATTAGAACTCCCAGATGAACAGACAACACCCTTTATCTTCACTAACTTATTATATTTTGAAGTGGATGGACTAGCACTGGTCGGCCATTTTCTCGGTAGCATCTGCTTGTCACAGACTGCGTTGTGGCTTGATTAATGGTGTTTATTGTCCCGCCTTATCCTTCCGACCGCTTGAGGGAGCCACTGTCCTTTGTAGTTGTATTCTATTAGGTTTGTGTAGCTTACTGGGTGAGGTTCTGAATTCAATTGCCAGTTACTCTAGTATTGTATTATTCGAGATTTGGTTTAGCAATTTTGTATTGCACGGTTCATATATAGGTAGTCTTATAAAAATCGCCACAACCCTAATTGATAAAAATAATTTATTATGAACTTTATTTACTACTTTTGTAAAGTTTCCATTTTGTTTTTTTTGTTCTGTCAAAGTAATATAAAATCTCTGTCTACAGCTAAATTATTTAAAAGTCTTAGGGCCAGTTTCACAGGTTACGGATAGCCACTATCTACACCAGAAAAATTAAAAAATGGAACAGAATTTGTATGAAATTATCTGCCCGATAAACTATCTGGAACTTATCAGCAACATGTGAAAGTAGAAAAAAGAAAAGGCCGTAAGGGCCAGTTATCTGGTAGATAATGGCTATCCGTAACCTGTGAAACTGGCCCTAGGAATATATATATAAGTACATTACATTATAAACGGATCCAACAAGTAACTAGTTTAATACGATCAAGAAAAAAAATCAAAAATTCAAGATTTTTTTTTTTCATATAATAAAATAGTTATGTGAACTTGAACAGCGCTAGCTTGATATGAATTCAATGAGAATAATTGAACTTCATGACACAAATACTCGGACTTTTGAACAACTGATATTATCAAAAGCATACTTCCCAAGCTACCAAACTCTGAAAAATGGTTCAAACACAAATAAATTTGACATTTGTTTCGACAATGCCGTAGGTACTTTGAATGCGACGGCAACTAATGCCGAAAACATTTCAGCAATGATTTACGACGTTACCCTGTACGTTACGTTGTTACAACTTTGATGCACGAATACTTTCGTAATACTTTTATGGTATACATTCGCGACATTTTTTAAAAAGTTTTTGTTACTTCAGGTCCTGAGTAGAATTTATTTCATGACTCTGAATGTGAGTTTAGTTATTAAATTAGAATAAAGCCTATCTGGATTCAAAAAATAATCACAGAGGTTTTATTACCGATTTTTATTTTAAGTAAACCTTTTTGTGGAAACTGGCTGAAAAGATATTCAAATATAGAACTTAAAATAATCAGTTTTTCTTTTTGTTAAGCTGATTCGCATCACCCTTGTTCGAGTACATCTACTTATAGTTACTAATATTATAAATACTAATATTTACTTATATTAAACGCGCTAATCGCAACAAATACTGTACCGATTTGGAAAAATATTTCAGTGTTAGATAGCCAGTTGATCGAGAAAGGTTATAGGTTCGATCTGTGAAGTAGTTGAATCCACCGGCAGAAGCTAGCAAAACTACAAAACTATTTATATTCTTTGCTAGTATTTGATATTTAAGGTATCAAGTTCTAGTTACCTCATCTCAATGCCGTACTATCTTTGGGGAAAGTTAAGGGAAGAGGCAGAGGGTCGTGCCCGATACTTTTCCTTTAAAACCACCCTGGAATGCAAATAGTTCCGCAGCGACCCATTACAGTCAGTAACACAACCCATAAAAACACGCTGTATAATTCTGCTAATACATTAGCCAAGACATAAATCGTCTTTGATATGAAGCCATATACATCGCAATTTCTAATTGCGACCAGCGGATTGTGAGCAAAGAGAAATTATCAATATTGTGGCAACCCTATAGGCAAATGGGTCTTTAAAAAATACATTGGTGTTTATCCAAGGTAGATTGCACCGAAACTGTGATAAAAAGAAATAAGCGGGTTCACTTGAGTTTAGACGCAACTGGCAAAGTTTTTTTTTTTCACAATTTAAAGGTACAGGTATGTTATGGTCCTGGTGACCACAATATCCCTCATCCACGATACTCAATGGGCTCCAGAAGGAACAAAAATGCGTTTTGGTCAGTGAAGTCTGACACTCCCCTCGGCTACACCCACAACAGGAAGGGTCAATTTGATGATTTTCAACTCCAAAAAAATGTTACAGATCTCTTCACACGACTATGGCACGATAAAGTCAGCCCCTTGACACCTTGCTAATGCTCAAAAAAATAAAAATTTTGTTTATACAATTTAACTTTTGAGTATTACTAGCCAACTTAGCGGCAATGTTGTCCAAATAATTTTGCTACGTGCATCGGACGTACCAAAAGTTTGCCATCCCTGAGCTAGAGGTAATAATCCGTTAATAGCGTCATCACCACCAACACGCGGCGTAATGGCGCCGTATCGTAGTGGTGTTCGTATGACGTCATACTGTGGTATTATGGTGGTTATAGTATTCCTTATGCGCCATTAAGAGAGCTTTGCGTCATGCTAGCTTTAAAAGGAGAATAATTATGCTTCTACGTGATTAATAGGAATGTAGTTAAATTAAATGATACTTAATATATTAAAAAGGTGTGATTGTGCGTTCGTTTGTTTGTTATTCTTTTAAGATTTAATTACTGAAGAGATTGAGATGGAATTTAAGCTGTCATTGAACATCCTTAGCAGTCGTTACGGGTAGTCAGAAGCCAGTAAGTCTGACGCCAGTCTAACCAAGGGATTGTTGGGTTGCCCCGGTGACTGGGTTGAGGAGGGAAGGAGCGATTGCCTATCTGAGGCAATCGCTCCTTGTAAAACACTGGTACTCAGCTGAATCCAATTAGACTGGAAGCCGACCCCAACATAGTTGGGAATTGGCTCGGGAGATGATTGAGATGGAATTTAAGGGCGGCCGTACACGGAATGCTCCAGCAGTCAGCGGCTGAGCTACGTGCACGGATGGCTTCAAGCGGTCGCGACTGCTCAAGCAGTCATGTGTACGGCAGCGAATGAATGACTTTAATTCAGCGCGATCGCGGCTTTAACCAGTCTACGGCCTTCTATGGATAGGTAAAACATGAATATAGGTCTTCATGGCGAGGTGGACAGCAGTAATAATCAACATGAACGACCGTGAGAAACTGCGAATAATCACAATAGAGTTCATTAAACACGGACAATCAAACCAATTAGGCTGGTTTTACAGTCACGCTGACTATGCGCTGACCGCCCAAGCCGACAGATAGCAAAAAATATGTAGGTTTATGAAGTCGTGATGGCCTAGTGGTTAAAGCATCAGTCATTCGAATATGAGGGTGCGCTTTCGATTCCAGGTCAGGCAAGTGCTAATGTACCTTTTCTATGTTATACGTACTTTCTACACTTGTACGTGTATATCTTGGACACTAATGATTGATTAAACGTGAAGGAAAACATCTCGAGGAAATCTGGACTATAACGTCTAACCCGCATTGATTGATCCAAACCCGTGGTGATTAACGCTCAATCCTTCTTCGTGTGAGAAGAGGCCAGCAGAGGGACGATGATGAAAAGGCTGATGATGATGATGATGATAACGTTGTACAGACGCCAGCACATCAATTTACAACAATCTGTCAAATTTCCTTAATAGATTTTCAACTTTATCGCTGAAGCATATGTTCAAAATTGATTGGGAAAATTTGAAAGTTTCGGGTAGCTTGATGTTCTGGTGTCTGAACGTGTGTGTAAAACCAGCATTATAGTAGTATCATTTAAGTAAACAACCTTATCAATACCAAACCCTACAAATAGAATCTAATTAAAACAGTAAAATACATTATTTAACCTTGAACTACCTGGGGGTCTATCTGAAATGCAATTAGTAAAGTGTCAGCCTTGACAAAGAAGGGGTTCGCAAACGTGGGCGCTCGGACAAACAAACAGTTGAATTTAAATATTTGGTACTTAGAGCATTTAATCAACCGGAGATGTATGATGTGATGATATCTACATATATATATGTAAACCAAAGTCGGGTTTGTTACAACACTTATAACTCGAGATCTGCTGAACCAATTTTCATGGTTAGTGATTCGTTGGATTTGTCTCCGCCCCGAATACCAGAATAGCCGAATAGTAGAGTAGAGTAGTGCAGTAGTGTAGAGTAGGGTGGAGTAGGGAAGAACGGGAGCGAAGCCGCGCGGGCAAAAGCTAGTATCATATAAATACCGTTTACCTCTGAATTAACTTCTAAACACGCATATTCCTTACAAATTAGTAATGCAACTAGACAAGAATTTTCTAGAGTTAGAAACACAAGACATTTTGAAGACAAGCAAAATATCTACAACGGTTGTCTGTTTAGTTAAATTAGTCTTGTGGAGGTGAGAGGAGGAACCTGTCGTGCTAATTGAACCTCCCACGCCTCCCCTTTGATCCTCCAATCAATATGTTAATTATTCAAAGGTTGAATTATAAATTTTCAATATTACTTTTGTCGTTGCCCTTTGAATAAATTCAAAAAAATGATTAATTATCATTTTCATTTTGGGAAGTCCAAAATAATTCTGTTTTATTTTTTGTCGCCGCTGTTAATATAAATTTTAAAAGAGTATATTTTTCATAAAACTCAATTTATTATACATTTCCAAATTATTCAAAAAGAAGTATACAATAGTAATCAAACAACTCTGTAATAAAACAATTCATTATAATAAAAGTTGAATTCTCGGCTATAAATTACACACCTTTTGAGGCATTACGAGTTATTAGAAGCCAAAAAGTATAATAAAAGGGTAACTGCGCTGAGAAAGTCAGATAGGCAGTCGCTCCATGTAAAACACACACAACAACAGCAAATACAATACATAAACGCAAACACAATACTCAGCTGCATCCATAGACTGTAAGCAGATCCAAAAAATATTGGTTTCTCTGACTGAATAATTTTGGTAAGTAATGAGTCCCTATAATATTTGTAGATATACCTACACATAATTAGTTCATATATTGATCACATCAGTTAGTAACAAGCTTATAATATCAGATGTAGGATATACATACATCGTTAACGGTAGCCTAGACATTAGACAGCACACAATTTATGATCCTGCATTTCCTTTACAAAGCCTATGGATGAACGTGCTAGCAATACCAGCTATTTATCATACTTCAGAGTAATATCCTACTCAAATTGGTAAGAATAGAAGATCGTTAGCCTTTCAAGCTATAGGTAAAGACTGAAAGGATTTTTAACCGACTTCCAAACAAAGGAGGAGGTTGTCAATTCGGCCGGTATGTTTTTGTAAAAGTTAGTTGGCAGGCCTTTAGCTTATACTATCAGAATATTATTTAAATGATTTTTTTATTCGGGTCGTGTGACACCACAGGCTTGTGAAAACTTTGCATGTGTCTGGATAATGGTGTTTGGCAGTTAGTTAATATAACAGTGTTCCAAATTTCAGTAGATTTAGCGTTTAAATGTGACATACAGACCGACAGATATCAATGTAGTCTTATTATGCTATCTTATGGTGATCGGAACAATGATACAGTTACTTTTATGAAAAGAAATACACTATACATATATCAACACAATAACTTTTTCTTTATATCTATCTATATATATCTTTATATTATTTTAATATACCGTACGTATGTCTTTTCGCGTACCTGTCAAGTATTGGTGACAAGGGATTTGTATACATATTGATATTATCGAGTATGAAGGCTCTTGTTGTGATATCAAAACGCTTATATTAAGAAGATATTTGCTAATCTTCACCTTGGCATTGAATGTACTCAGCCTCTAGAACCTAGACCTAGAACCAGTATGACTATCCTAAGTTTTACGTACAGTGCCAGCACACCAAACAACACGTTATTATAAAATTTTCTCAATCAACATGGATCATTTTGACAAAGTTGAAAATCTATGAGGGAAATTTAAAAGATTGTAGTAGTTTAATGTGCTGGTACCTGTACTTTCAAATTGTATGTTGAACACCTACAACTGATTAAAGGTGGAAAAAAAAACATCTTGAGAAAACCTGGATTTTAAGTCTGAAATCACAAATCTGCTTTGAGTATGCGTGGTGATTAACACTCATTCCTTCTCTGTATGAGAAGGCTTGTCCCCTGCAGTGGGGCAGTAAAAATACTGATGATAATGAATGATGCTACATAGTTCTTCGGTCAACAACACCCTATAAATAGAATATAAACAGGAGCGCGATTTAAGCCCCCACATAATGACTACAAGTGATACTCATTTCGGGTGATTTATTAAAATGATGCGTACATTACACCGTGTTGTACGACCGGCCTGTACAAATTGCAGGGTTAATTTGTGACGTCATTTCATAATTAAACTTCACGCTGTATTCCTGGACAGCTTTTTGTAAGTACACTTTTAGATCTCCTCTAATTTAAATTATAGTAGCGCACTTTATATCTGATCCCAGAATCTTAATTATTTTGAAACGATGAAAACACCTAAACAGTATTCGTGCTGACTGTTCTGCTGGGCAGCAAAAAAGTACAGACGCCTAAATCTACCTCAATCTGTCAAATTTATTTAATAGATTTTCTACCTTATCACAATACTGCAAGGTTAATTTTCGATCGGTAAAATTTGACAGATTCGGATAGATTGACCTGCTGGCGTCTGAACATTTCCAATTATTGAAAGGAGAGACGGTTAGCACTCCCCTTGACAAGGATGGAAATTGAACCTATAGATAAGAACAATTCATCAAAGAAATCTATCCAATCCTCCAACCTATAAGTGTGAAATTTTGTCAGGATGTATGTATGTGTGTCTGTATGAAATTTGATGAAACTTACATTATATGTATATATGAATTAAACCTAGAATACTTTTTATCCATATCCTGGAAGTAGTTCCCTCGGTCGCGTGGGAAATAACCCGGGCAAAAGCCAGTAATATCATATGTTTGCACAGTCCGAAGCAATCGGATGATATGACGTGGGCTTAATAAACGGCCTGGTGCACTGTTCAAATATAGAACAACGATTAACTTTTTAACAGTTTATTAGCGGCCAGGCCCAACTATTTAATTTGTTTGGTGCCAGTGTGTCATATTAAAAATATTGGACGCTGTTGGTCCCATAAATAACTACCTACTATGAAAATGCAAAATTTCTCTAATTCTAAATTTGCACGCTGTTCTAATACCTTAAACATTAATTTTGAACGTTCTTTTTCTAGTAGAACGGCATTTTAAAATCGTATTACATTGTTAAAAGCATATAAGGCGCTAAATAATCCTATTAAAGTAAATACGGAAGCCATCTAAGTACTAAGTTTGCGTAAATTAATTAAGTGATTATAGAACATCATTTTAACAATAAATAGGTCTGTTAGTCGCATGTTAAATATGGATTTAGTTATTCTTACTAATATTGTAATTAAGAACTCTGTCTGTATGTTATGCAATCATGTTAAAACAACTGAACTGATTGAGTAGTGTGATAGGTGGTACCATTGGAGACAGACATATGGAATTAAGGCCATCAGAAGCTAGTATTAAATGAAAGTACATATTTAGATTTCGTCGTTAATAAGTTATCCCCTAAAAAATTGGGCTAAAATAATCCAATCAAAACTGCCGGTCCGTTAAACCACGAACCTATAAAATATGCAAAATCATCAAACAATGAGGTAATCAACCGACAAACAATTGATTAATTATTACATAATTGATTCCCTTGTATCTGTACATTATTTTTGAATCATCATAATCAGCTTCCATTATTGGATAACCGTCATTTCCTCTTTGTTTGACAAGAGGCCCGCGTCCTGCAGGCTTACTGCTTAGTATGGCAAGTGTAGAAACAGCTTTTTGGGCTTTGAGAAAACTATCATAAAGCATCCCGGAGTCTGCAAGTTGGTGATTGATACACCCGTGCATCGGAGAGCACGTAAATGTCAGTCCTGCGCCTGATCTCTCTCCGATCGTGTCGGATTGCCGTCCCATCGGACTACGAGAGTGCATCTGTATCTGCGTGAATGTTTGTGCATTATAATAGGTCCTGCGCAGCTGGCTGATCACATCATTACCCTGGCCCCCCCATGGACCTCGTAGTGCCTTTCGAGTTCCATCGCTGTAACTATTTGGAAAAATCCATTGTATGTACCAGTGTTTACATAAATAATTCATTCTGTAACACAAATATAATAACATTCTACATCCATCACCATATTTCGAAGTTTTTCTTCACAGAACAAGTTTGGTATTCACGTTACAGCCGGGAGCTCGTTTCGTTAGCCGTATCCAAAACTGGTTCATCTAGAAAGTTCCGAACTCTGAAGGCTTGTGTTCTACACTGTTTGCAAGTATCGCGAACTTAATCTTTGAGCACAGTTTTGTAATAGACATGTACAAGTATTTATATAACCAGGATACTGTGTTGTTTTTTGAAGCATGCATTTAAGGAAGATGTTTTTTTTTTTCATTTTTTTATGTTCTTTTTTGTCATTTATTTTATGAACCAGTAATTGGCTACTATGTAGACACAAACACAAACCATACATAAGCTCTACTAGATTCAGAAGCTGTTGGTAGATAAATAAATAAATGAATTATAATATAGAAATGTGTTATTTTACTAACAAAAATGTGAGATTCATTCAGCTTAGGTTTTGTCACGAATATAAAGTATTAAGTTTATTTGGACAGTGTTTGAGTCATCATCATCTCCCGAGCCTTTTTCCCAACTATGTTGGGGTCGGCTTCCAGTCTCATCGAATTCAGCTGAGTACCAGTGTTTTACAAGGAGCGACTGCCTATGTGACCTCCTCAACCCAGTTACCCGGGTAACCTAATACCCCTTGGTTAGACTGGCGTCAGACTAACTGGCTTCTGACTATCTGTAACTACTGCCAAGGATGTTTAATGTGTTTGAGTCAAGAGCTCAATAGTATACCACAAGTTGTTCTAATGATAATTTTAGCTAAAATAAGTGTACTATTGTATAAAAAACACACACGTAAGAAACAAACAAAGAGATAATTACAAACTTATTTTCTCAAACAAAGAACACAGAGATTTTGCTGACGCGTATACAAACGTGGTCTAACATAAAGTTTATCAAAGCAAAAACTACGTTCTGGGAAGTTTATCATCATTATAAACTTTTAGTGAACAAAACTAAGAACTAACTGACTGTGAAAGCTCCCTGCTTATGTACTTCAGGTACATTACAATTGGACAATAATATATATAGTTATTCGTATTTATGTTTACCTACTCAGAAGAACACAGCAGTAAATAAACATTTTTTTTTAAATCCGTAAAGGTAGATAGCATTTATAGTCCAAAAAATCGAATATTCCAAACGCTGTTTGAAAAATTATATGTATTTTGGGATACAGAACAGTTTCACAATGTCCGAATAGCCGAATAAATTCAAAAATGGAACAGAATTCGTATGAAATTATAAATTATCTACCAAATAAACTAACTGGCACTTATTCCTAGGTGGTAAAACAGGCCCTAAGCGATTTCGACGATATTTTTTATTCGAAAAAGGAATAAGTACACATTATTCCTAACGCAATTATGTATATGCGATAATTGAAATAAGACTTATCATTATAACATCTGTTTGTTTGTTAATGATCATCCTAAGGTGTAAGAAGCCTTTGGGATAACCTTGATCAACACAACATAGTTAGATCACGCGTTTCAATAATGACGTCACTTTCTAAAAACCGTGAAAAAGACACCCAGGACTTTGCAACCAACAACAACACTTAAAAAGACCACAACAGGAATAAAAGTGGCATTTATGATAATAAACCTTTTATCCTTATCCTTTTGATAAAATCTCAACCCTGACGTTTCGCTGGAACGACCGCCATTTGAGGAAAAATTGCGTATCTCGGAACGTGTTGGCGGTTTTTTAGTTACAAAAATAAGGCTACGTGAATTCTGTACAAGAGTGTGACGTGCTTACGTGCATTCTTATTACCATATCCATCTTATTTAAATTTTGTGTACAACTAGCTTCTGCTACCGGTTTCACTTGCGTCCCGTGGGAGCTACTTCGCGCACGCAAATAAAAACTAGCCTATTAGCCTTCCTCGTTCAATGGGCTATCAAACACTAAGTTTTTAAAACCGGACCGGTAATCTCTGAGATAAGAGCGTTTAACAGACAAACAAACTCTTCTGCGTTATAATTTTGAATTTGGGAAGAATGGATTCCCGAGTTAGGAAAATCGCATGGTCGGTTTTTAAAAGACGTTCACAAAATAGCCCGCCTGGAAGTCGGCGATATACATCCGTGCACGTAATTATCAGTCCTGTGCCTGAAGTCGCGCTGGTCAGATTGCCGTCAAGTCGGGCTATGAGCTATGCTCTTGCGCAGCTAGTTAGTCTCCTTTGGTAGAACTGCCGCCTTGCATGCCGATAATCAGTCAATCAATCACAATCAATTATTACCTTTGTATTAAGCTGTTTCAATAATGGAAAAAAAATCTTCATCACACAGATTTTTGCACAAATAAAACCATATGTATAAATGTAATCAATTTCATTATGAAGGTTAACACATCAATGAAAAATATCTGTGAGGTTATTTTTATCTCCCAAAACCGCATATTATTTATTTTAGTTTGAATTCCTCGATCTGTTGTTGTTATTTCTTCTATGGCTCCCAGTATACACTTTGAAGAAATTAATCCGGGTCAGTATTGAAATATCTTTGCGAATATTGATGCTTTTGAAGTATACTTGTAGCTATAATATATGTAAGTACCTAACAATAGACATCTATATGTACCAGCGCATCAAGCTATCCGAAACTGTCGAATTTTCCCAATCATCTTTGCACCATATGCTTTAGCGATAAAGTGGAAAATATATAAAGGAAACTTGACAGATTGTAGTAGCTTGATGTGCGTCTGTACGACTATGAATATTATCTCTAAAACTTCTAAACAAAATGCATTCCAGCGACTATTAAGAAAATTACTGAGTTTTATAACAGATTCATTCTTTTGAAGTATAAAACCAATACATTACAAATAACAACTCGTTACTGGCAGTTCTAATATTAGTGTATCTTTTTTGTGTCAATGTCAAATCTGCAAATGTCATTGCTGCGTTGGTAGCTGTCATTGGCAACACAGGCCCGCGATCTTGTCAGAGTTTCAGAGAGAAGAGAGAGAAACTAGAGATAAGTATATAAGAATTTTACTAGTAAAACATTCGTTTTGTAATCAAAACACAATACTCTCTGGAATTTTCGAGAACATACTCTAACTAAATTGCTAAGTCTTTGTTCTCAAATAATTTAGTTTTGTTTTTTTTGGCAACTCGTTGTGTTTGAATTGTGTAATCCTTCTGTAAAATTACATAATAACAAAATAAAGTTCTAGCTGTTACCTACTATACTATTCAAAGAAATCATGGGGCTATATCATGGGGAAGTAGCCAAGCCAATCATAACATTTGTGAAACATCTAGTCAATAACTTTGAAGTTAAAGCTTTAAAGCTACGGCCTGCGGGTTGTTCGCAAGAGTTACCGCGGCCCTGGCACGCAAAGACCTCCAGCAGGCTTAGCATGGCAACCGTAGAAACAAGTTTTGTTTACCGGAGAACGGACATGATGACAGAAAAGTGACAGATGGACGTAAGATTTCCTTTGACATTTTTTGAAGAAATTTTTCTTTTCTTCGAAGACATAAGGCTACAAGTGATTATATGCGAGTTGACAGGTCGCACCATGCTCGGGCAGAAGACATTGACAGAAAGAGCTTTGTCTTTTCTTGACAGAATAGATATAGAATCGCCATGCTAAGCCTGTTGGAGGGGTCATGATTTTCCAAGGTACAAGCTACAAGCAATTTATTAACATTCTAAAGTCAATGGGTGTAAAGTTCATATTATTTTGTTCTATAACCGAAATAAAAAAGGTAACAAACGCCACTAGTAATTTTTTTCGCTCAGACACTATATTTGTAAGCGAAACGTTTACAACTGTACCCCGACAAGATCCAATACAAAGTAATATCTATTTCTAGTTTTTTTCCGATTCAGAATATAGCACTTTTTATTTATTGTTAGGATTGTTTGAATACATGCATGCAATGTACATATTGTTGCCAGCATTTTAATAAATGTTTTAATCCAATATTTCTTGTATTTGTTAGGGTTCCGCGTCTCAAAGGTAAAACGGGACCCAACTATATATATGTAGATAGACTTTTCTGTAAGATGATTTTTTGGCCGTTTATACATATAATAAATAGTACGGAACTTTTCGTGTGTGAAACTGACTCGCGCTTGAGCTTTTTTAATAATTTTCTATCTTATGTCAACAATGTATAGGTACGATAAGATGTATTTGAAACCTTACAATAAGCAACAATATACAATGATCTTATAGACCCGAAGTAACGTTTTTAATTTTTTAAATACGTGATGCTTCATAAATATCTGAAGCAAAAAACTTTCTCAACACTTAGGTCATGTTTCACCACCTACAAATAAGTTCCAAATTATTTGGCAGATAATTTCATACAAATTCTGTTCCATTTTTTAATGTATTCGGTAGATAGTGGCTATTCGGACATCGTGAAACTGGCTCTTAGACTAAGAAGTTTGTATAAGTATTTTTTTTCAAGTAAAAAGAAAACTTAACGCTATTGCCGTGATATAAATAAACAATGTTTTACTTAGCTCTTCAGACGATTGTACTCGAGACATTTTTGCTACCTTTCGTCCTACATAAAGCCTTCAAAAGAATTGAAGAACGGGAAATCTTGGGTATGTAGGTATAAAATATTCTGTAAGTAGGGAACGTGTATGCTTAAGCAGTCAAGGACTTGGTACTTACTTAGATCAGTCATTTTCGTTATCATTCGATTTGTTATGTGTACATATATGATAATTGGCACAATGGTAACCACGCCGGTTTGCTGAGATGAGGGTCCCGGGTTCGATTCCCGGCACGGTCGACATGTGTGATGAGCATGCTTATTGGCTGTGGTCTGGGTGTTATAATATGTACATATTTATGTGTAAATTATATGTAATTTATTAGTTATCCTAGTAGATACTCTTAGCATAAGCTAATCAACAGCTTACCGACCGTGTCTAAAAATATTGTCTCGGTATATTGTAATTTCCCCACTTTTTGGCAATCATTTGCACTTACATTTTCATTTTTTTAAATGTAGAATTGAATACATTTTCGAAAAACCACTCCATAGTTAAACCTCTTGAAAAGAGAAGATTATACTGACTATCAAGTAACTACTTATCAAGGAAAACTTATAACAAAAAATCTGATCCTAACTAATCTACTACATACATATATACGGTACGGTACCCTTAAGAATTTGGCAAAACACTTCATAAGTAGCAATATAGTATAGGTACTTTATTTGTCCCAACCGGCTAGGTTACACTCACAAAGCGGAAAAATAGCGAAAAAAATATAAAAACAAAAGAGAAGCGATCTCGAAAATACGGTAGCGAAACAAAATACGTAATTTTCTTGAGATTATAAGGCGTATAAGTGATATCGTTCCTGGGAATATGGCAACGGTAATAAAAACGAGCGGTTCTCAACACCGGTGGGGGGAATCGTACACAGATGGCAAATATGCGTTGAAATTGTATAAAATACCACTGAATTTTCTAGAGGCAATTATGAAAAGGGGAAATAATTTGAAGCAGGCTATTTATGGTTTACTTCCTTCGTGATCTTAGGTGAAGAAGATTTTTTAAGATATGTTTTTCTAAGCTGTCTGCAGCATAGAAATAATTTTGCATAATATCTTAACTTAGTAGTCAGTCCTTGGTAGTTTAGTTGTCGCATAGGGTCACGGGTTCGATTCCCGGGTCGGGCCAAAATTGCTTTGTGGGTTGTAGGAAACTTTGTCTGGAAGTTGATTATTAACACTAGAGTGCACGCGCGTTCTACTATAGTAGAACGCACTTACTTATTTAATCGCCATTCATTCATCCTCACACCTGACCCCTTTCGCTCCTAGATAAGCCTCGTCGACAAAATCCCGGAATGGATTAGTACGGCGCCCACTTGCAGCGTAAGCGCAACTTTATGTAATTACGTGTCAAAGTTCGTCTTCTACTATTGTAGTACGTGCGAGTATTGGCGTAATAAAACCGAATGTAAGTAAACGTTTTCTTTTTAGACTTTTTTAATCCATTATGTACAAAAATTCAATGTTTATGTTTTGACAAATGAACAATATATATAGTAATTGCTATTTCATATGTTATGGTGTTTTTATTACTAATATTACTTTGTTTCAGCGAAAAAATGGACCCAGTCATGGAATCTTGCGTGACTCAGTGGTTGCATGAAGAATTTGAGGACGAGGAAGTGATTCAAAGTGAATCGGATGGTGGGGAAGAAGAAGTACAACCGATGGACCTGGAAGACAGGCTTTTGGGGCATACAGATGAGGTGCCTCGGAATGATCCTCAAAGAATGGGTAAATGTTGCCTGTGCTCTCGAGCCCGAAATCGATCCACGAAAAAGTGGTGTAAGCGATGTGCCAGGTGGATTTGTCCTGATCACCAAGTTGTGGTCTATATCGAATGCGAGGATAGTAACTAATGAGATAGTCATCGCTTATTAGAAGATGTTTTATTTGAGCTGATTTCAAACATGCCAAAAATGTTGATTATTTTCTGGATCTCGTAAATTGTTTCTAGTTTAAGTATTTTCTATTAAAACTGTAATCTTTTGCAATAATTGTGTGTAATAATAATTAGATGACAAACATTATTCAGTTTTATCATTTTAAAACGACCCATTTTTAAAATATCTCAATTATTGTTTTCTACTATAGTAGAGCATGCGAGCATCTATGTCAAAAAAAGAGGCGCGTGTACTGTAGTGTTAATACACGCGTCTGATCTCTCTTCGGTCATGTCGGATTGGCCGTCTCATCGAACTATGAGAGTGAGGTAATTGAGACTGCACCTATGTCTGCGCAAATGCTTGTACGCCATAATATGGCCTACGTGGCTGTCTGATCTCTTTAGAGAAAACAGTTGCCATGGCCGATACGCCATTATTATCAAAAAAAAATTAGAAAGTAACCTAAATGTAAGTGGCTGTAGTCTATCTTTCGATAAACTCCTTTATTATTCAGAAAATATCTAAGACACTTATAAGGAAGCCTTACTCATGAAACGTGTCATCAGAAAATACAACCTGCAATAGATATAAATACATATACACATGAAGCCAAATAAACGAAGCCAGCCAGTCTTAATATCCGTCTTATTACATTCCAACAATTCGTCTGCCCCAATGATAACTCAGAAATTAATCCAATACCATTTAGTGGATGTTCCCAGACTTGGACAATTGAACTAACTTGTGATGCACTCAGGCGGGATTGCAGGCGATTTGTTTCTGTCTAGCCTGGCAGTCTTTTTGCTTTCGCTAAACAAAGTCGTTGAACTAGGAAAAAAACAAATTGATTGCTGTGCTGTTTGCGTTGCACGTTTTTATTTTGGTGTTATTTTTATTGCAATGAAGTGTAAAGTCTTTGTTTAAAGGTCTAAGATATATGTATAATAGACTTGGCTCAATAATTTTAGTATCTTTAGTTGGATCTTATTTTACCCGTGATAATTTATTGTAGTTTTTTTTTGGCTTTTGTGCACCACAAACTCAACTCATTCTTTTTTTAAATTTCAAATAGACCTTTGAAAGCTCTTTCAAAACGTCAGGCCAGTTGCACAGTCTTTCGTAATAGAGAAGTCGGCAATACACACCATAGACACTCTTTTAGAAGCTTATAGTTTATGCCAATTGTTTATGAAGATCTTACGTTTTAAGTTTGGAATGTGATCCATAAATTATCGATGATCATCAAACCATATGACAGAAATAAACGGAGCGGACATTTTTGTGGTGCGTTACGATACGGCACAGGCACATTTATTGGTCGCTCTGGTCAATAAATATATCTATTATGAGCTGATGCGAGCTGCCCAACTATATTTAGAGTTTAGATGCATTCACTGGATGACTGATCGATTTTAGAGCGGGGAATGATATCACGCTGTATGCAAACTCATTATTATCCGTTCAGGATTTTCCGAAAGCCAAAAACAACGTAGGTATCTATCGTATGTTTTCTGTTAGGTAAAGGCGCGTTATGATAGGCTCCTATAAGTTTACAAAATAATCTCAGTATGAGTAGAGAATTTTGAAAGATGATAAAAGCAAAAACAAATAAAAGTTATTTGTTTCTTTTCTACAAATTAATGACCTTCAAGTGTAAGAGTAGATATATCTTTATGAATCAATTTAGTACTGAACACTTTGGTACATATGCCAGCACATCAAGCTACCTACGAAACTGTCAAATTATCCCAATCGACTTTGAACCATATGCTTCAGCGATAAAGTTGAAAATCTAATAAGGAAATTTTACAGAATGTAATGTAATGTAATGTAATGTAAATAGTTTGATGTGCTGGCGCATGTACATGGAGAGGTACCCATTCCGCCAGTATTAATGCTAGCTTGTCTAGCTTTCTCGTGACCCTTTCTATCTATCTCGGGGACAGAATATGTCAATAATGGAATTATAGCCCTTCCAAGATCAGACATAAACTTTACTATAGCGTACAGTTAGGACATTATATATAAGCAAAAAGACGGACGATGGACTTGAGACAGAGGTTTTAACGTAACAGAAAACCAGCTAAAATTATACCTATACAATTATATGTATTTTTTAGAATTATTCCTATGATGACCCCTCCAATACCATAAGAAAAGTTGGAAAAACGTGTAGACAGACGTCTTTAAAACAATACAATATAGCGAAAACTCAACGACCGTCCATGAAAACCCCTTAGCTGTAAAAGTTTTTCCCAGATACGTGAGCCCGCATTTTATATGGTTGTAAAAGGCAATAGTTTCTTTTGACGTTTCAACATTGGCGCTTAATTCTACTGGCATCGTTGTTATGACGATGTAGTACAAAGAAATATATACGTTTGAGGTACAGATGTCAGCACATCGAGCTACTACAATCTGTCTAGGGTTGCCAGGGTAGCTACGGGTTGTTGTCATAAGAATTACCGCGACCCTGGCATATGAAAACCTCCAAAAGGGACAAAGTGGGTGTTAGTCAGAAAAGTCTGACACTCCCTTCAGCTGCACCCATAACAGGAGGGATCTTTTGATGATTTACCACGATATAAAAAATAACCACCGCGCTGCAATAAAAAAAAATGCAAATCACCCTAAAAGCCCCGCTGAAAATTTTAAAATGAAATCCATAAAATTGTCTTATGAAAATCATATTAACGTCATGAATAAAAAATTGACGAAGGTTCTTTAAATACGCAAGCAAGCATTACTAAGCGTTTTCAGTAACACATAAAACCTTTTTAAATGCTTTTGGTACATGATTTTGATTTCATTACTTTCCATTGTTTCACAAAACTCAATTACGAAGGGTTATCAAACAAAATGGCGAGTCGTCAAACGGGTGGGCAGCCATCTTGGCAACCTATTATTGTTTATGCGTGGATAGAAGGAGTTACTTCATGTCCTGTGGGTTTTTAAATTCGCGCAGGTCTATTTGGCCGCAAGGGCAATGCCTATTCGGTCAGATGAATGATTTGTGGTATTATGTATGGTGTTTAAGTCATTCTTTTCTGTGAGTCTTACTATACCTCTTTAGATTTTTCACATTATTTACAAAAGAAAAGTATTGATGTATGTTTATCAATTGTCTAGTACCCATAGTACAAGCTCTGCTTAGTTTGGGACTAGATGATATTGTGTGAATGTGTGAAGAATATCTATTATATTATGAAGTATAATAATGAACACTTGGCAAACTTTGTCAAACAGACAGCAAAAAAAAAACACGAAGATAACACGAATAAAAGTACCTAATACACAAAAGATAAACCAATATTAAATATTACCAAATACTTTTGAAGTACGTCACGAAAGCAATATTTAAAAATCACTTTCTTATTCAGAAATCTCTTGACACCGACCGGTTGGCCGATGAAGCAGAAAAAGCCATCAGCGGCTCCCCACGACGCCAGCAAATAGGGGTGAATTGGAAATAATCTTCTTTCCCATTTTTCTTTTTTTTTGTGTCAAATTAACAGGTATTGAGGCTCGGGATGTTTATATTGAAGGCTTTGGGAAATTTAGATACAGTTTGTTACAGCGCACTCCGTTTTTCTGCGCATTGCCGCGTGAATCGTACGGGCTTCGTGCAATAGCAAACAATTGCCAACTACTGATCCAAAGATGACTCCTCGAATCGTAGACCACATTTTTTGCCGCGCAGTTATGTCACGCGTAACAAAATAAGGCGCATAAATGTCGTCATATATGTATGTTAAATTTTATTTTGATGTAATTACTTTTAAAATAAGTAATATACTTATTATGTGAGTACTTCAAACCGATTGCCGATATCGAAAAAAAAACAACTATCTAACAATCATGGTTCATGATATACAGCCTGGTGAGAGACAAATAGAAAAACAGCAAAGTCTTCAAACCCTACGTGTACTTATGTGCACGAAAAAGGTTTCTCGTTCCAGTTATAATTAGATTAACATAAATTACACCAATATACAGACTGTGAAAAAGGAATTCGTCAGCCCATTATTTTTCCAATTATCATCGCAAAATGACCAATAACGTGGCTTCGCGCATACGCCGCAGATATGCAATTATTTCCTCGTAGATACGTTAATTTCAGTCACCGTCCGCCGCTCACCACGCTCGCACATTTTTGCATGCTTTTAATATTTCTGCGAAGTTATGTATATTGTAGTCGTGGTGGCCTAGTGGTTAAAGAGCCAGCCTCTCAAGTATGAGTGTGCGGCTTCGATTATAGATCAGGCAAGTACCAATGTAACCTTTCTAAGTTATATTATGTCCTTTCTAAGTATGTCTTAGACACCAATTACTGATTAAAGGTGAAGGAAAACATTTAGAAGACACCTGGACTATAAAGTCTCAAATCACCAACCCGCATTGAGCAAGCGTGGTGATTGGCGCTCAATCCTTCTTTGTGTGAGAGGAGGCCTGTGCCCAGTAGTGGGACGATAAAAGGTCTGATGATGATGATGATATTTATTGACGTAACTTGAACAGTTTTGAATATACTATGATATATGACAAACTTGTATCATACTAATATAATAATTATGACGAAAGTTTATGAGTTTGTTTGTTACTTTGTCACGCCTAATCGTCATGTTTTGATGAAACTTGCCAGTAATACAACTTATCAGAATAAAATAGGCTACTTATGCAATATTTTTTTAATTTGCTGACTTGTCCTTGAGGACCACGTAAAACGGAACGCGCCACTAACACTGGTCCGATGCACTACTTTTTTCTTCCTTTCCTTGTTAAACTTCTGGAAACCTGCAATAAGAATTTTACGAGAAACATTCACATACAAGTATCAAGAGCCTCCACGCCACTCGAGTCCTCTTAAGCTGATATTAAAAATCTAATTCTTTTAGCATTTAAAAAGGCTAGGAACATGGATGAGATGCTCGAAAAGGCTATGTAAAAGACTATGGATTTTAAAAGATTTTTATTAAAAAAAGTTTTTCACGACTACAAACTACGAAACATTTAATATGAAATATAGAAAAAAATAACAATAAAATCGTCTTTACTTTCTCATAGTTTAAAAAAAGACGTCACATCAAATCATTACATTGTCTATATTATAGTGTCTGGCAAGGATTGGCCCTGTAACTGTAACTTTAAACGTTTATCCATTTAACAAAAGTAAAGCTGGCGGAATTCAATAATATTATGAAGCAAGAGTAGAAAGTAGTAAAGAAAAGGTTGTTTGTATGCTTGAAAGCGCTAATGACGACAACGGTTTGACAATTATTTCAGTGTTAGATTTTATTGCTCATCGCACATTCTATATTTCGTAACTAAAACAATCGCAGTAAACCAATTTACCATATATTCCGTGTACCAATGATAGATTGTGATTTGATACGTACCTACCCCGCCAATGTGACCGAGGTATTGACCAGCACTCGCATGTAATGCCAGCAATACGATATATTATATTATTTTCCGAGCGACTCTTGCGATTCGAACGATGCGTCCGTTTCCAATTTCCAATCACAATCGTAAATTGTTGTTACGAACCCGTACCGGAGATATAGCACCTTTTTTCATAATAAAACTTTTGGCTTTGTAACCTTTAGACGAGAGCTACAATCGAGTGAGTGGTTTTTGAAGTTTGTATCGAGTTGTTGTTTTTTTTGCACACTTCCATAATCATGTTTCTTTGAATGAATGCTTATTTTGTTACATTCTTATTCTTACAGACGCCAGCACATCAAGCTACTACAGTCTGTCAAATTTCCTTAAGATATTCAGCCTTATCACAATACCCGAAGGTTAATATTCGATTGGTAAAATTTGACAGATTCGGGTATTTTATTCAAACATTACCTACGCGCTACCTGCATGGACATTTTTACCTGCCAAATCTTAATCGTAAATCCCTCTATTTATACGAGAAAGCTTTATAAAAATTCATTCAGATTTTAACTGTTTATTTAACCTAGAAACAACAGACAATTGGAATGAAATGATGATGAAATAAAATATTGTTTAAAGGTTCTTCAAACCAACAGACAGACATGTGTTGCTAGGGAGTTTGCTGCGCCACTTCTTCTTCCCAGCAAAAACACATAGGAAGTGGTGAAGGGTGGGCGTTTTGGGGGCTGTCTTTTGTAATATTTGACGTCCAAAAAGTGCTGTTTTACAGCCAAGTTTGAATAAATGATTTTGAGTTGAGTTGAGTTAAGAATTAATAACTTTCACTCATAACTTAGTCATAATAGACAGTATAAAAGTCTACAAAATATCTTTAACGATTCCACAAAAACTGAGTGACAGCCTGCATAATCCTCAGCTACAATCTATATGCAAACAGCGCAGATGACGCCATTTTGACGAGGTGACGTCACTTTGACATCAAAAAGATGTGCCTGGCGCGTCGAACCTCCAATGAGTTCAGGCTGAACGGAAAATATAGCGCTTCGAGTGCTCAGCACCAGCTTTGCATGCAAATGCTAGGTTAAAATGGAAATAGATGCGCATAGCCCCCAGCACGAGCGAGTTTGTAGTCACACGCTCTTCTGCAGTACCTATAGACATTCAATAAGGATATAGGTGTAGGGATGCCAAGCGTACCTTAACCTACTAGGTATGGAAGAAATATCTTTACTATCGTTTAATTAAATACGAAGTTTCTTTTTTTATTTCAGAAGTCTACCCAAAACTACAGAAAATAATTTTATTAGTTTTTAGTACAGACGCCAGCACATCAAGCTACCTGAAACTGACTAATTTTCCCAATCAACTTTGAACCATATGGTTCAAAGTTGATTGGGAATTTTCCCAATCAACTTTGAACCATATGGTTCAAAGTTGATTGGGAAAATTAGTCAGTGGTCAGTCAGCTTGAGGGATAAAGTCTGAAAAACTATAAAGGAATTTTGACAGACTGTAGTATCTTGATGTGCTGGTGTCTGTACAGACGCCAGCACGTCAGGCTACCCGAAGCTGTCATATTTTCCCAATCGACTTTGCACCATATGCTTCCGCAATAAAGTCGAAAATCTATTAAGGAATTTTTACAGACTGTAGTAGCTTAATGTGCTGGTGTCTGTACATTAAAATAGAAATTAGTTTAATGCTAATAAATAATTCTAATGTATCACTTTTTAGTAAATTTATTAAGTAATTAAAAATATATCACAATTAAACCTGCACCTTCACAGAAAATAATAGGTACGAAAGTAATATTTATCGCTGTTATTTACTTATGGCAAACCTTCACCTTCAAAAGATCAGATCTTAATTCATTTTCCTTGTCCAAGCCAAACAATATGCACACCAGAGAATTCTGTATTCCCTCTTACAACATAATGTACCTACGTTTAGAACAAATTGCATTACTTTCAAATCATTCGTCTACATTGACAAATGTATATTGACGAGCATCCCCCCTACATTTTGTAACCCGTCGCCAAACCGTTAAAACGGGTTACAAATCGTTTTTGGAGTAACCCACTTGGATTGCGACCTAGATGTTCACGGACCTAGTCGCTCCTAGCATTTGTTTAGCCAAGAGGAATGGAAGTTCTATATAAACGCAGTTCTATATATAAAATAGTCTTTCAAATAATTCGCATTATCAGTGTATTGGAGAGAAAGCCCGAAGTCTTCTTTATGTAGAAAGAAACATAAATACATACATGCCAGTACATCGAGCTAGTATACTTTACCTATACAATATCACTAGATATTTTCCTTCACCAGGCATGTCTCAAATATATAAAGAAAGTACACAGGTACAACTTAGAAATATTACATTTGTTTGACTAAACGTGGAATCGAACCCGTACACTAGTACCAAGAGGCTGTTTATTTTACCACTAGGCCACCATGACCTTCTGCATTTATTATCCATTAGCTGTCAATCACTTACATCCAAAGCATTATATGGACTCCTACATTACACTTCAACAAAAACAATATAAAAACCTCTTTAATTTACTTTTCAATCTGCCCCTGACATGAAGAGCTCTATTAACCTTTTCTATAAGAACCCGTTGAAGTACTTACACTACTTCAGATCCCATACGTATAAGTACAAAGTTTAAGTTTATACTTATACATATAAAAAAGCTGAAGAGTTTGTTTGTTTGCTTCAACGCGCTAATCTCAATGACTCCTGAACGCAAAGAAAAAAATATTTCAGTGTCAGATAGGCTCTTCACCGAGAAAGGCTATAGTCTTTTTATCCGGGTCGTTAAAGTAGTTCCCACAGGACGCGGGCAACACCGCCGGCAGACGCTAGTTTGATATAAGCTGGCATGTAATTGAAATCCACGTTGGGGACAATCGGTTAATTGGACGTAGGACTGTATGGCCCACCGCGGCTTACAGCCCGCTGTGATTAGCCCAAATTGGCATAGATTGAGGTTTGCGGTCCCTTTGTAAATTTTAGTTAACGATGGCATTCGGGGGTTAAATATTCAGTTTTGTTTGGAACGGATGTTATTGGTGTCATATTGTTGTGTGTTGGCATAAATTCTGATCGGTGTATTCCGAGTTTGACGGTTATGGTTGCTAGCGCAATGAACACAAGAGCAATGTGTGGCATTTTAACTTTGTCCACGAGATGGTAAAGTATCTTGACTGTCTCGTTAATCTAGGACTCGCGTTACGCGATCCAATATTGCTATTTTAAGAAACTACACAAAAAGCATCCCGGATTTTCGCAGTTGGTGATTGATACTTCCGTGCATCGCAAAGCTGATCAGCGCAAATGCTTGTGCATTTTAATATGTCCTGCGCAGCTCGCTGATCTCCTTAGAAAGAATAACTACCATAGGCGTCAATCTGTCATTATTATTATAACGCACCCATGTAATGCATACACAAAAGCCTTTACCTATAAAGACGGCGTAACATGAAATGTCTCTCCAATATGTTCCAAATAGCCAACAAGATGACTTCGTTTAGTTAACAGTAACTGAAATTTAGACAGTTCCCAATAAGACCTATATCTGAAATAGTTGGTTAGCCTATAGTCATAAATGGAACGCATATCGAGACATTACGTTTCCACAGAGAACCATTTGGAAAATGATAACACCTTGCCCTAGGTCAGGCACACTAACCTAACCAACATGATAGATCCAAATGTGAGTTTATTAAATTATGTTTGAACATAATTTTGTACGGGTAAATTATTTTCATTCGGGTTTGTAAAGAGTTTCCTTAGAGAACTCTAAAAATATGAGCTATAAATTTTTATGTAGTAAATATCTATGGTATAAAAATGAATCGGTGAAGCGAAAATCTACAGAAGAGTTAAACCTATTTACCTTATTATTTTTCGGTTTTGCATATATAGAATTACAATAGATACATAGAATTTTTATTAATAGAATTGATTGCAGTACGAGTTATAACACAGTTTTTTGAAACGCTTGACTATAATGAAAAATGAAAAGTTAGTATACCCTAGCGTAAGGCATGTATGTTATCTGATAATTAACAATAGCACATTATAGCTATTATAGTGTTATTAACGCAATGTATAATTGATTTTATTAATCAACACTAAAATTGAAATAAATAACAGAATTAAAATACAAAACAAAATAAAAGAATCGACTGTCAGAAGGTACGAATTTCGCGGGGGCAGCTACTTAATGATAACAAAGACAGAATAATCATGATGACATGAGCTAAGTTTGCTAAAATCTCCGAGTCAGAACTAGTAACTGTTTCCTATGTTTGAAACAATCTAATTCCAAGTTAAATGAACTTATGCGACGCTACCCTCATAATTATCAAGTAATAGGGTCTGACATGGGCAGTCGGTAAATATCAACATAAGTTTACTGAACGCTGTATGTCGTGACATTTAAATTAACCAGTGGTGACGTAATTATAAAATAAAGTATATAAATAAATATAATATACATATAAGTGTTGATGATGCCTAATAAATTGAATAATAGTTATTTTTTCTTTGAGACCTATAAGAAAGTATCTTTGCCCAACGGCTTTAGCGTAGATTTTAAACATTATACGTTCCCAATCCAGGAAGGTTTCCTATGTTTTATTATGTGTATTTAGACTCTATTGTTTGCTAAAATAAAGGTAATAAACACATCAATTAGTAATTACAATATTGTAGATAGTTATTAGTCCTAGAACAAAGTGCCTAAAGGGAGACCGAAATCTCATATTTTTTTTTTTTTAATAAATGTATTTACTTTTATTACTTATTCTCATCATTATAAATACATACATATTATAAAATCTATACTAATGAAAGGAAATATGTACAGACTATATTTATAATAATCTCATATTATTTCCCACTTTTCTCCGATAAACCCTATTCTAACTACATATTTTATTACAAAACATTCAAAATACGAGTATTCCCGAAACAGGCTAACATCGCTAAACTAAAATCGTGACCAATCCTTAAAACTGATGAGGGTGTACTCCGAAACGAACGGGGACAATTAATCAGGACAAAATGTCAATCATGACCTCGACCTGAGGCGATGGGTTTCCTTAAATTGGGGGTTTTACCTTAATGGGAAATGCATTTCCGCTTCACTTGATCTTCATTTTCAATATGTATGATTATAGGTAGAAACCTTTTAGTTAATTTATTGAGAAAACTGATGAAAGGGCGGTTTAGAATAACCCGTCTGATTGCACTTAGATTAAAGCAACGGGACATTTGGTGTTATTCTGAAAATCTTTTTGGTGGAGTCCAGTAATAAAGACGACTACCGAATAAATAAATAAGCATCAAAGAATAAGCATTGTCATCCAACGTGGCAATGCAGCCACTCAAACACAGGAATACTTCGATGCCTAATGTACAGCCAACAGCACATCAAGCTACTACAATCTGTCAAATTTATATGCTGAAGCATATGGCAAGCATAAGCAAAGTTGATGTTGATGGGATGTGGCAGTTAAGAGTAACTTGATGTGCGTTCATCTGTACATACATACATATTTTAAAATATTCTTTTTGGCTTTAATTTTAATTTATTTTAGATAGTAGCTAAAGTTTTTATGTGTATTATGTACAACAAAACAAAGAGAATACTTGTTTTCCCTTGATTATAAATAACTACGCAAATATTCATTACCTGCGCTACGTGTGATCTATCAAATAATTAGCTGTTGTAAATCTGTGCAGTTAAACTTAATTACTCGCGCGATAAATTTGACCGCGGTCACGGTAACCGGATAAATAAGTTAAGTGTCATTAACAGGCCACATATAATGGTTAAAACGCTTTATTAAAGTTTTAAAATTTCTTCATTATTTCCAATCACACAATATGGTAGCCACATGTTAAGGAATCTATATTATACTAATATTATAAAGCAGAAGAGTTTTTTTGTTTGAACGCGCTATCCTCAGTAACTACTTACTGGTTAAATTTAAAATCAACAAAGATATGGCTGACTTCCTCTTACTGGTCCGATTTAAATAAATAATTCAGTTTAAGATAGCCCATTTGTCGAGTAAGGCTATAGGCTACCTTTTTAACGGGTGCGCGGAGTTGTTCCCCCGGGGACGCGGGCGAAACCACTGGCAGAACCTAGTATGGTACACATTTCTTCATTCATTAAAAGTTACTTTTTTCATGAAAAGTGTCTAAGAAACTCCGCTGGAATGACCAACCAATAAAAAAAAACTGCATCAAAATCGATTCATCCATTAAAGAGACTACCGACACACACAAATACACATTGAGGTCAAACTTATAACACAACTTTTAACGTCAGGGGTAAAAAGAAAAACGTTCAAACCAAACAACAACTAAAACCTCAAATCTCGTCTGACCACTTCCCTACGACAGGAATGGCTCCAAGCGTACGTAATATCCGTTCTCCATCAGTAACCAGGGTTCATGTACCGGTATTTGTTCTGCAACCCTGATGGCTTTGGCGGAGATAAACGAATCACTTCGGGTATTTCCGCCGCTCGGTTGGCAGCTGTCACGAGTGATGGCCATCCATCATGGCGATTGTTAAGAGCTCCGATTTGAGTAATCGCTCTGATATGTGAGATAGATTAAGGAGATATAAATGTAGGGTAGATTTAGGACTATTGGGAATTACAGGTACCGATAGTTTTAATTATTTAAGAGTGAATGTAAATGAAATTAGTTAAGAATAGTTATAAATATTACCTTTTTTCTGTGTCTAAAAGGCTTCATCCAAAAACAAAGTGTGTACTAAAATAAAATAAAAAACTAAAATGAATAAAAGTAACATTCTATAATTATTTCATAAAGTCTACATTTCGCCACATTCTACAAATTTCCAATTTTCAGAACACTAAAACCTGTTAGATATGAATAATGAGTATTCAATGGCAGCTAATTGCGTTCGTATTGATAACGACATAGAAACTCACTTTAGAATGAAACGTATTCATTTAGGAAACTATCTACTTATTTAAAGGAGGGATAGCAATGTACAGATGGCAGCGCATCAGGCTACCCGAAACTGTCAAATTTTCCCATTCAACTTTGGACCATAATACTTTAGCGATGAAGTTTAAAATCTATTCAGAAAATTTGACAGATTGTAGTAGCCTGATGTGCGTCTGTACAACGGTATAAAATTATATTAAAAAGCCGAGGAGTCTTGAACGCGATAATCTTAGGAACTACTGATCCGATTTGAAAAAATCTTTTAGAATTAGATAGCCAATTGATCGAGGAAGGCTTATACATAGGTATATTCAATTATTATTTACACTTTATATCTAAGTGTGAAGTGTGAAGTAGTTTTGGAAGCGAAACCGTAAGCTGCTTATATGTAATGATATATAAATTAATACCTAAAAATAATGCCAGAGTTTTGCCAAAAAATAAGACTGTTGTAATGTATGTTATAATATCCGTAGATGCAGTAGATACACTATTAAGTTTTATTGAGACGAACACTAAAGCCAGAACACGAGCATTCTGACTCTATCCAATTATTTTAAAGTAAGTAAACAGACAGATATAATTTTTTCGTTGTTCCCTTTAAAACAATGACATAATATTTGGGGATAGAAAGACCATTGTCTCTTTTGGTTTAAACACATCTCCATGTTTAACAGTCATTAGCAGAAAATCCAGACTCTAGGCTATTGACACCTCGTCTGACCTAACTGTGACCTCAACATCAGTATCGAGAGCAAAGAGTCACCATAAATAAAGTAACTTGGACTGTTATTGTCGCCGAAGTGCCAATTTTCGTGTATGCCAATATCTCATGAGGTCTCTTAATGTCAATAATTTGTAGTACAGGTCTTAGTCAAAAGGTGTCATTTTGAGCAAAATATCTTCCTCATCGTATCTTCATATCCTTTAAAGTACCTACTTATCTTCATCTCCTTTAAAGATAACTTCTTTAAAGGAGATGAAGAAGATATCTCCTTTAAAGAAGTTATCTTTAAAGGAGATGAAGATACGATGAGGAAGATATTTTGCTCAAAATGACACCTTTTGACTAAGACCTGTACTACAAATCATTGCCATTGAGAAGCACATATACATTAATGTAGGGTTTTAATTGAGTTCTTAAACTTTTTATTGCCTGCTGTTCTAAATATAAATATTGCAGCGATGAGGAGGAATTTTTTGACGCCATTTTTTAATTATATATATGGATATATTTTTTATGTAAATATTTAAATTTTGTTGTGTAAATAAAATATAAATATTTATTCCTAGAATTACACTCACGTTTATAATTATGTAGGTACTTTGAAAAAGCCTGAAAACATATCACTTTATAGATTTCTTTCTTATTGAAGAAGATAATACCTATGTATGCATATACATATGTATGTAGGGTTTTAATTTAGTTCTTAAACTTTTTATTGCTTCCTGTTCTTACGTTAAATATTTATTCCTAGAATTACACACATATTACACACATACATAGGTATATGTAAGTACTTTGAAAAAAGCTGAAAACATATCACTTTATAGATTTCTTTCTTTTTGTAAAAGGTACCTATGCGTGATAGCCACGCCTGTGCACAGCTCAATGGCGAATGCAGAACATTTTATGTAGGTTATGTAGGTTTCTAGATGGAATTCTTACTTTATGTCAGAGGAACTAGGAGCGATGTGACATCGTAAAGTAATTTAGATATAATGGTTTCACTTAAACGATCAATCCTTCTCTGTGTAAGAGAAAGCCTGGTTGATGATGATGATGTTTTTACTATAGACTACAATTAAAATTCCTAAGCTAGTTGTCCTAAATTCGAAGGATCTTAGGTATTATTAAAAACGCTTTATACCTATTAGTTGCTGGGAACTATTAGCGGTGTTCGTTCAAAGCACCTTTTAGCTGAAATTCAGGGTATTATTCGGATACTAGGTACTATTCCGACACTAATTTTCAATCATTAATATGACTAATTGATAATAATTGCTGCAATACAGTTTATTGTCAGATATTGAGAGACTGGATTATTGATAATTAACATCATAAATAGTATCGTGTTTCTAGTTCAAATAAACTGTTGTTTAGCACAACTAAGGCAATAAAATAACGAATTAATCACGCGTCCGTGACTAAAAAGGCCCAATTATATCAGAGCTATTATAAAGTGCGAAATAAATAACACTAATGCTTGCGTTAACTCATAACAACAGCGATTATAATGTTTAACATATTTCGAATTAGTAACTCGAAGTTTGTCAACGTTTTTACGGTTGTATTTTACAGCCACAGTACGTAGTTGTGGATACTTACATATCTAGGAAGTGTATAGTGTACAGTCAAGATTCTTATAGCAAATTCTTTTCTTTGCATACCTGTAATAGCTCGTGAATAAAAATAGATAAACTTTATGATCTCCTAATGTCTGCAAACGAGCGATCGTCTCATTTTTCGTACTTTACGACACCGGCCTGACATAAACTCGTGAATATAATAAGGTGTCACAACCTTGACATGAATATCGCGTTGTTTTCACACAACTTCCACAATATTAATCGTTCGGAGCTCATACAAATAAATCTCACGGCCCGATACATTAATGAAATTCCTTCGACGCTATTTCGGTAATACGCTGAACGATTGCGCGCCGTCAAGAAAAACGTAAGTCAGCTGCGAGTCACAATGACCAAAATACTGACAACGACTCAAGGTTGAGCGTTCGTATAAAATGGCCGTAAGCTCGACGGATGATTGAGATAAGTCGCCGTCAAAGTTTGAGGATGTACTCACTGCGGGCGACGTGTGCGGCGGCGGAGGTGACTCACTAGCACTACCAGGCAACACTTCACTATCAGTGGGCTAACGCTGTACCAGAGCAGAGTTACTGGCGTGTAAAATTAGCGCGGCTGGGCACTGAGCGGCATGCGTCCTCGCTGTGGCAGCGTCGGGCGGCTACTGGGGCGTCTGGCCGGCGCCCGCCCAGCCGCCGCCCGCCCCGCGCCTTATCACACGAATAAAATTTATTTAATGGATAACCGGCCCGACGATGGGATGCCCATTGAAATTTTCCCGTTTTACGACGATTATTAATGACTTAAATGGTGTTTGGCATATTGTTGCCGGCTCGTTGCACATTTACGATTATCGTAAACGTTTCATCATTGAGAATTTTAAGGTGTAATTGATATTAAAATTTATTTAGATTCAAAAATGAAGTGGAAATGGGTCAGAGTTAGTTGCTATTGGACTTTTTCAGACGGAACTTGTTTTATGTTTGTAGTTTGTACACGGTGAGCTGGTAGTCGGTTACGTTGGAGTGGTATCGACTGAAGTCATTCGTTGGCATTCCTCGACGCGTGTGGCGGCGCCGGCGGGTTCCGGGTTCGACGCAGCGCCGCATCGCGTAATGCCAATGTTATTTCAATAAAAATAAATGCATTATAAGAGATAAGATCTGCCTATTTCATTCAATAAGACTTTTATACATTGCAATAATCTCTTGAACATATTTATGCTGTGTGATGCACTTCTTTTCAATTTCTTGCGATTCATAATAATTACGTAGGGTAGACGTAAATAATTTAATGCTATGTTCCTACCGAACATTTGTTTTACAGACCTTTATTACTAAGGGCAACGATGAAGCATAAATTAAGACATTTGTAAAGTGCTTCACATAAAATTATTGTTTCGTTAGGAAAATTCCATAATTTTTTTATGCACAATTTATATTTCAACATTCAAGTGAACTTAACTCACCGTATTAAGAAAGCTTCACATACAAGCATCTCATTTAAGATTTCTTTGAAGTCCGTTCATGGGTTGTCTCTGATCGAGAACACATTCCTTTGAAGAATTCTCGGGTCCTTAGAAGCAGACGTTTGTAACGGTTGATAGCACACTGATTGCTCTTTTTAAGTCAATTAAGTGATATTATAAATCTTCTTTTACTCTTAGATGTGTTTAATTCGTAATTTTCTGTATCTTTTTTTTTTAAATCTGTGTGAGTTTTCAAATTTTACATAATACTTAAAATCGTAGAAGAATTAATGCTCCTGTTTATTGCCAGGATTACCTATGTGTGACAAATATCGACGCTGTAACTTTTCAGAAGAATTTACACAATTATATAAATGAGAAAAAATGCACTTCCGAGGTTTTCACTCTAAAACGACGATTATGCTCTCCTTATTGACAAAGTTCTTACATTTGTACAGACAACAGCACATGAAGTTACCCGAAACTGTGATTTTTTTCCAATTGACTTTAAACCATATGCTTTAGAGATAAAGTTGAAAATACATTAAGGAAATTTGACAGATTATATTTACAACACATATCTGCGCTTTATACAATAACACCCGAATGTACTGGAAAATAAGGTAGGTAGATATATTATATAGGATTTAAATTCAAAATCCTGTTTACATTTTTCAATCCAGAGGTTACAAATACAGGCTTTGAGTTTCGATTTTCCACATGGAGAAACCCAATAACTCCTTGATCGTTTAGAAAATTGATCTGACAGCTCAGCAGTGTTCAGACGTTAGACTGGAACTATTTAAGTTAGGTATAAATGGCCTTTTCTCAAAAGAAAATCTGACAAAATGAGGCTAAAAGTGAACCAGGTCAATTTGAATCGCAAATTACATTCGAACAGTCACTCTACAAGTTTCGACGTCTGAAAACTTAAGACGATATCTTGATGACCTTAGAGTAGTTACGGAGTACTCCAAATAGCTGTAAATGGGTACAGTACACAAATCAAGTTCCACGCCAGTTACGTTTAAAAGCAATTTGGTGTCTGGATGTTGGTGATTGATTCAACCGTGCATCGGAGAGCGCGTAAATGTCGGTGCTGCGCCTGATCTCTCTCCAGTCGTGTCAGATTCCCGTCGGTCTATGAGAGTGAGGGAATAGAGAGTGCACCTGTTTCTGCCGGAATGCCAAGCTGAATTTCCCGGGTTCAATTCCCGGCAGGGTCGCCATTTATGTGACGAGCATTCTTGTTAGTTGTGGGCTGGGTGTTATTATATTTATTTATAAATATGTAAGTATGTGTAAAAGTAAGCTTATGTAGCTTATCAGTTGTGTTGGCACCCATAACACGAGCTAATCAATAGCTTACCATGAGGCTAACCGACCGTGTGTCAAAAAGGTGTATATTATATTATAATGATGGAACTAAGAATAAGTTTGTTTCTGTACAAACTAAGTTACAGGGTTATTAGGCAACATGAGATGCAAATGGGTCTTTAGTATATTCTGTGGGTAGTAATAGGCACTTTCGTTGAAGTTATAAGTGCGTTTGCAAGCGTTGACTCTAGTATGGTTACATATTTCACGTATTCGTTAGAACACAGGCTACGATTCGTATCTACTCTAAGATGAATTTGCTGAAAATAATAATTGTGTATACTGTGAGTTACTTTCTTATGTTAAAAAATAAAACAGTCGCATTACTGATCTAGCGAGAAAGACCCCTTAAATGTGATTACTCAACTTTTCTCAGTTCGTTAGTCGAGTTATTTCGGGTTTTACGATATTAAGGGCCAGTTTCACAGGTTACGGATAAATTCAAAAATGGAACAGATTTGTATGAAATTATCTACTAGATAAACTATTTGAAACTTATCTGTAATCTGTGCAACTGGCCCTTAATAATTAAAATAATGTTTTAAGTTTTCTGATGAAGTATTTCATGATAAATAATATTACTTTTATAATTTAGTGATATTCACTAGAGGTAATTTGGAATATAACATGAATTCATAAAAACAAAAAAAGGTACGCGCGAAAAACATAGCCTTTCTTGGCTGTCAGGTTAAAATAGATTTAGTAACAATTCCTAAATCATCGTCATCAAAATTTTCATATGCAGGTTATCAAAAACAATCCTATCCCATTATCATTTCCACTCATATTACTTATCCTTTCATGATAAAGAAGAATAAAGAAACACCCTAAGTCAGTTCTATAATTCACAACAAAGAGCAATAAACATACGTACAACAAAAACAGTCAGCAAATAAGATTTGGAACCGCCAAGAACACTCAAGACAGCCCACAGTAATAGCACAGGAGACGGGAATCCGAGTCACGTTAAACTTGGTGCAGCGTGGGTGTATCAAAGGAGTACTATTGTACTCTTAATATGAAGACGTGATAATGACCGATGTTTACGACATGATGTTCACGATTAGAAGGTGATTATTATGAAGTTCTAGGATTTTTTGATGATTGATGTAACCATTTATTTTACTAATCACTACAGCCTTTTTATCGTCCCTCTGCTGGGCATAGGCCTCCTCTCCCAAGGAGAACGATTGAGCGTTAATCACCACGCTTGCTCAATGCGGGTTGGTGATTTCAGACTTTATAGTTCAGGTTTCCTCGAGATGTTTTCCTTCACCTTTAATCAGTTATTGGTGTCTAAGATAAACTTACAAAGTACGTAAAACTTAGAAAAGTTACAATGGTATTTACCTGACCTGGAATCGAACCCGCACCCTCATACTCGAAACGCTGGTGCTTTAATCTCTATAGGCCACCACGACTTCATTTATTTTACTAAGCCTAGTTTTAATTGTTGGGTATCAATACGTACTAAGTTACTAACTATGACATGATAGTGCTAAATATTGAATATAATGTTTTCCAATACCTTCAAATAAACTTGGAACCGTTGATGGTAATTTTGATTCTGTACTTGCAACTTAAAGTCTTCATGCCGGGTCTGTGAGTAGTTCGTAAGAGTTACTGCGGCCCTGGCACACAGGCACCTATGAAGGAACAAAAGTGGTTTTATTCAGCCAACTGCACCCAGAACTAGAGGGGTCATTCGATAGTTTCCAATGAAAAAAAAGGCTTTAAGTCCTCTACCATCCTTGCAGTAAAAGGCGTGATAATGATGATAAAGAAATATTTTCAATGATCTTTGTTTGCTTTTAATAAACAGTCTACAAAACTCTGTTGTGTTGCTATTCGCAACACAAATAATATCGGAAAAAACACATCACACAACTGTCAATGTAAGTACATTATGTATAGCCGAAAACCGACACACATTTGTATACATGCATACAAGGTATAAGTAACCTAATTTTTATCTGTCACAATAAAGCATCGCATGCCTTGTTACTATAAAGCTTTTGTCACATTGAAAGCGAAGATCAAACAAAGTCTCGCCAGACATCGCTCGCTATTCTGCTAGCTTGATAGCCTCGATTGGGATTGACCACAAGTTGGTCGATTCTTAAATAAAAGCCACTAAAATCGATAAAACTTTAAAAACTTAAGTGCAAAGCCGACTTTAAGGAGATTTAGTGGCTTTTAAAAGGTTACGTAAAGTTTTCGTAAAGGTTACGGATAGCCAAATACGGATGGATAAATTCAAAAATCGGACATAATTTGTATCAAAATTATCTGCCAGATAAACTATTTGGAACTTATCAGCAATAAGAATCTGGTAGATAGTGGCCATCCGTAACCTGTGAAACTGGCCCTTATCATTAAAAGAAGATAGATAAACAAACAATTTTGAATTGAGAACCTATTCCTTTTCGGAAATTGATTGAAAAATAAATCAGCCAGCAACTATATTTCCAAACAGGTAATGTAAACTGTATTTAAAAAAGTTTTTGTTCGCTACGAAGTTGTAATATCGCTGCCGCTCCTCTGTGACGTATCCTCGAATCCTTTCCGTGAGGGCGCAGGCCCATATATGTGAGATGATATCCATGTAATTCAACGCAAGTGCAAACATTTGTAGACATCACGATGAAATATCGTTAGGAGTTGTGACGTCACAGTTTTATGGAGAGCCTGTGATGACGTGATAGTGTGGGTGGAATCAGGCTGCGTTGTTAGGCGACTGTCAAGTGATTTATAAATGATGACTATACATAGACTGTTTAGATGGCTGTTTCAATTCTTAAAAAATATTATTCATAGTCCAGTTGCCTCCTTGTTTTGAAGTATCATTACCATATATTTGTAATCTTACCGCTTCATACTTATAGGTTACTTTGTACCCGCTCTGTGGGTGCAGTGGGAAAGAGACACATACATTTATTCACCAAAACCTTCCTTTTCGTTCTTTCTGGAGCCCTTTGAGTACCAGGGAACTCTTTTAGACGACCCCGAAGCCCACACAAAACCATTAGAATAAAACCTTGAACTTGAATATTACTGTAGTTAGGTAACCCAGTTTGAGTAATTCCATGATAATTGACAAAATGACCCGTTTTCTTACAATTCTGGTAAATTTTCCCTTTATATTAAATTTGATCAGATCACAAGTATTTAGATAAGTCTACGAGTTTCCTGTTCACTCTATTATTCGCATTCGCTTCAGGAACCAAATTCGACTTTCAGAACATTCAAAGTACCCGTAAGTGAGTAAAAAATGGTAATTTCGCTATTCCGATATCCGTGAGGTTTGAACAAACAGCACTGGCTGCCGCTGATGGGGGACATTATTCATACCGGCCGAGTAAAGTGGTAACTATTCCAGTTGGTTTGTTTGAACTATGAGTTGATAAAGTTTTGAATGCACTTTTGAAGTAAATCTTGTTAATAAAATGGAATTTTAAATGTAGGTTAATAGGAATATGTTTAACCTTTAGACCGCCGCTGTCGCGTGTAGATGATAAACTAGGTACCCAGCACGCTACTGTCACGACTACATGACAAACTTTTAAAGTTCAAAATAAATAGTCAGTTTTAATCGATATAATTCCGCACTCACTGCTATTCCTATAATATAAATAAATATTATATTATATAAACGCTCCACGCTATCTATCACAATAAATCTTTTTTTCAAATGTCCGAATTATTTTGCAATTTGTAGTGCGTGCTAAAAGCGTGTTTTTTAGTTTGTAAACCATTATTTTATTTTAAATATAATAGCTTAGTTTTAAACCAGTATTTTATATTAAATATTAAAGATAATTTTCCCTTACTTTTAAAAACATGTCGTCATCATGTAAGGTGTTAGATACCGCTTAAAAAATGTAGATAATGAGGTTTTCACCCTTCCCTCATTTTTTATTACAGGCTAAACATCATTACAGGAGTTATCGGTAGCATACGATGTTCAGATATTTAAAGCATAAAACTTCTACAGGCGATAGGGCTGCCTCGTCTATTATTTAAAAAAATGAAACGAAAATATAGACAAAAATTTTTGCTTATTTGTGTATATTCCTTCTGTCTTTTCTTTATTCACCACTTCGAAAAATAAACGGTTACCTATCCTAAGTTATGGATTTTATGTACAGACGCCAGCACATCAACCTACCTAAATCTGTAAAATTTCTTAAATAGATTTTCAACCTTGTCACAATACTGAAAGGTTAATATTCGATTGGTAAAATTTATTCGGGTAGGTTGACCTGCTGGCGTCTGTACAGATAAACTACTGTAGCCGGGAATATTATAGCTACAATAATGTACTGGAAAGACAGTTTTATTGGTATTTGTAAAATATAATTTCCTACAGATCACATTTCAACTAATAATATACCCAAAATACTAAGATTTAACAAACATTTTACTAGTCTACGTTATACGCCTATCAACCCTAACAAAGACACGAAGGTCAAAGGCTAAGTGCGGGTCATTCGAACCCTTTCAGCATTCCACAAGGGTAGTTCAACTGCCGCCTATCTCATGCTAACGAGCAAAACATAATATCGTAATTAATGGCAGCGACAGAATTAGGCCATTTCATTACTGTTTTAAGAATCTTTAGGGATTACGTCATCATAATATGTGTTATAAGCCCTACATATAGAACATGAACAAGTATAGACGGCAGCACTTCAATCAACTACAATCTGTTTCAGATTGCATATGGTTCAAAGTTGATTGGGAAAATTGGTATCTCGGTAGCTTGTTGTGCTGTCGTCTGTACAATCCTTGAAAAAATGCCAAAGCTTGAAACATTTTTTGTGGGAAATCATCAAATAACCCCTCCCGCTGAGGGTGCAGCTGGAAGGAGTGTGAAACTCTTACTGACTAGAAACCACTATGTACCTTCTGGAGGTCCCTTTGTGCCAGGGCCACGGTAACTCTTGGCCCTTGGCCCTAAGGGCAAAGGCTCTTGGCCTCTCCTGTGAACGAACTTTACACCTTACCATATAATAAAAGAAAATTATTAAAAAAATATTTTCCAATAATTCATTGATCAAAATCAAAGGAAAGCGCCTTGGTTTAAAAACATATAAATCTTGGTACTTAAGTCTGTTTTTTAACGCTGTCAGTGCCGCATGTCGCCCTATTGTCGGCATTCTGACCCCGCCCTCCGGTCCCCTTTGTGATGAATGGCTCTTTGCATTATGGCCCTCTTAAGAAAAACTCTACGAAAAGTCAAGGACTGATAACATTGTCAAAATAATAAACTCTCAGAAGTTTGCTTATCGTTTCAAAACGTTGTGAATTAATATTATTATAGCTATATAACATACATATACATATACATATAATATTCTTCCCTCAACTTCAAAATTTTGTACAATTTGTCTTCATGTATGTATGTGTCACAAGCACGAAATAAAAGTTATTTTCTTTCTTTCTTAATATCGCCCTTAATTGCTGTCCTTCGCATATTAATTTTAGTGACCCCTCTATGAATCTCTAATACTAATTATTGAGGTGAAGAGTTTTTTTTTATAATTACTTGAACGCGCTATTCTCATGAAATAAAGGCCCCATTTAAAAAAAATCTTGCAATGTTTGATAGCCCATTTATCGAGGAAAGCTATAGGCTACTTTTTATTCCGGTCCATGAAGTATTTTCCACGGGACACAAGCGAAACCGCTTGTAGAAGCTAGTGATATTTCCATATTTAATAATAGACGGTGTAATACTTAAGGGTTTCACATCTCAGAATCAAAGGAGTATTTAACTACTCGAAAATTAAAAAAAAACAGCATTCTTTCCTCAACAATTTTTCTTAATGTTTACAAAAGCAATGCATTCATTCCTTTGGTTTAAATGCACCATAGACTTTAAAAATAATTAGGGCATAAAAGTAAAATGAGAGCAAAAAGCTTTCAAAAATTAATAGACAAAAGATTAAATACGTCACACGTCACTGACACTCAATTTAGCATTATTAAGTTATGGAGGGGTACGTGACTAGTCTGAATAGTCCTAATAACGTGTAAAGGCATGCACATATTTGCGACAGAAGGTTCACTTAACCTCGCTTCACTTTATAAACAAGTCAAGTATACTTTCTATCACTTTTAACATGCCCCAAATATGAATAAAGTTACTATAAATTCAGTCGTGTTGGCCTAGCGGTTATAGCACCAGCCATATGAGAGTGCGGGTTCGATGGCAAGTCCCAATGCAAATTTTCTAACTTATATGTACTTTCTAAGTATATCTTGGACACGATGAGTGGTTTAAGGTGAAGGAAAACCTCTTGAGTAAACCTAGACTAATAAAGTCTGAAATCACCAACCAGCACTGAGTAAGCGTGGTGATTAATGCTCAATCCTTCTCTGCTTGCGGCCTGTGCCCAGCTTTTGGACGATACAAAGGCTGATGATGATGATGAAAATAAATGCATGTAAGCTGCACATTATTAATTTATAGATGAATCTAATGATGCGTTGTTTAATTAAAATCGTAACAACTATTTTGTGGTGAGCTTCGTAATTAACATGTGATAGATGACGAATAAAGCCGAGCTGTTCCTAAATCAAAATTTTAATTAGGTTCGTTCGTCATTTAAAATTATTAATATTAAATTTTATCATACTAACCTATGAGGTTACGTCATGTGATAAAAATTCAACAATTCCATTTAACTGGCAGCTGAAATCCTCGTTTTAATTTTCCGAGTCACGTAATATTTTATTGAATTTTTAAACTGACTACTACTGATTAGGATAAATAGGATATTCATCTTATAATATAAATCCATTCCTCAGACTTTGTAAGAGACCAAGTTGGTGCTCCTTATGTTGGGACGGGCAAGATACACATGTCGACTAATTGCCCTTGCCCAGCAGTGGGACAACGCAGGCTAAAGAAAAAAAATACGTTTCCAATGAAGCAAACTTGTCGTGTTCTCAAAATTAACAATGTTATTGATAAGTAAGTAAGTAAGTTTTATTCAATAAATACGATACAATTACGACAAAATAATTAAGTTTGCGGACCAAAAAAACTTTCTAATTTTTTTGTTATTGGTAATTTAAAGGCCTTACCACCGCACTTTTTGAATTCCCAAAGAATGGGATCAAGAATTGAGTCCGGTTTTAAATTTCCCGTTAGAAAAATATTACACGGTAACCCGAGATTGCAATGGTGACATAAATTATGTTGAGCCGTACCCCTACTCATTCGAGCTTTTAACCCTTTTGCGTTCTGTAGGAATACTACGAAAATCCTCTGGCTTATTGTTACAATATTACTTATAAACTCAAGTTCATGGGTCGACGACAGTTTTCTTTGTAAAACATGAAGTAATAAAAAATGGAGCAAGGTTTTCCTAGGGTTGTAAAATAGTTTGTCATTTTTTTGGAAATGAAATGTCCAATAAATTAACCTTAATCCAGAGGTAATGTGACAAAATCTCAGTTCGTTAAGAAAAAGAAAATAAGGGAAAAAAATGTTACTATCACAAATTGTTACAACGCAAGTGATTAAAACTTATAATAAACTGCGAAATAAATGGGACCGCTTCATCACCTCCCGAGCCTTTTCCCAACTACATATGTTGAGGTCGGCGTCCAGTCTAACCGGTTTCGGCTAAGTACCAGTGTTTTACAAGGAGCGACTGCCTATCTGACCTCCTCAACCCAGTTACCTGGGCAACCCAATACCCCTTGGTTAGACTGGCGTCAGACTTACTGGCTTCTGACTACCCGTAACGACTGCCAAGGATGTTCAATGACAGCCGGGACCTACAGTTTAACTTGCCATCCGAAACACAGTCATTGGTGTCCAAGATATACTTAGAAAGTACATACAAACTTAGAAAAGTTGCATTGGTACTTGCCCGACCTGGAATCGAACCCACGCCCTCACACTTGAGAGGTTGGCTCTTTAACCACTACGACTTTTGACCGAAGAAATGGGACCGCTTCTTCACACATATCTTTCGTGTCTAAGAAGCGCTGTAAAAGTGCTTTAACACTAACAGATATCGGTTTCAATTCCATGTCTAAATAATTAGAAGAAAGATAAAAAAAATATACTATATACTCGTATATCGATAACAACAATATATGAAAGCGCTCTTCCAACATTATACGACTTGTAACTCACACACAGTAAAGATCCCAGTTCTCCGAAGCAGCTTTATCTTACCCAACGTTAATACTAGTCAAATTGATTCCGATGCTCAAAGACATTACCAGGAACACTTGATCGTCCTTATTGATATTAGGTTGAATCCTCATAACCAGCGTATGTGGAGATCTCGTCAATTTATATATGAAATTCTGTGCTTATTACGGTTATGTATTCTAGAGATTAGTGGTGGGTTGACGCTTGGTTGCTATTTTTAATTAATGTAAAATATTGAGATCTCTATGCTTTTCATTCAAATAGGAACATAGGCCAAGACACTGCCATATCTTTTGACAAAAGATTGTCAAGGAAATGCTACCTATGTATATGGTAAAAAAAAACAGCTCAATTTAGTTTTAAATAAAGGGACTCGCATATTTCTCAAAGAAAATTAAAAAGAAAAGCTATATGGGATATCGATATTGAAGTAGATTAACCTATTGTATAGACTGGTTTGTGCCCGCGGTTTCTCTCGCATCCCACAGGAACTATTTCGCTCATCAGGATAAAAATTAGCCTATAGCCTTCCCCGATAAATAGGATATCAATTTTTTCAAATCGGACCAGTAGTCGAACCTGGTATAAGTGCGTTCATGCCTTCATTTTATGAAATCTAGCTTAATCTAGCTTTATGCCACATTTTAAATAAAAAGTCACATTGTCAGATCTTGACTTTTCCATACCAAAAACCATTACTTTAGCACCCTAACAAAACTGTAAAACATTTTTCAGCATTAACCCTAACCTTTAGAACGTTATAATAATGTCCAAACTATCATAACATTGTATGAACGTAGACCCAGGGGAGAACCCTTTTCCTCGGATGCCGTTTACGAGTCCCAGGGTACTATAGGAAGAGGTCGTAGATAATGTGTTTGTCACATCACCCTAATGTTATCGTCTACAGACCCAGGGTGGAATACAAGCTTAGCTGCAAGTAGGTGAAGCTGTAATCAATGCTTGGAGTTAATGCTCACGATTTTAGAGACATATTGGGGATCCTTCCATACCTGTCTGCGAAACCTTGTGGAAACTGTAACTATTGTTTGTGTCGTTGTGACCCTTAAGGACAGTTGCACAAGCCATACTTGTATTAAATGTTAGGAATAACATTTCGTTTTAATTCATTCAAAAATCCATGCTCAGGTGCAGGATAGGCTCAGATGCACAATATATGTTGGCTTTAAGTGTCTGGAGATCTAGACACCCAGGTACATTATTTTTGGTCCCGCTGTAGGTCCTGGGGGTCAGACTTCGACCCTCTTATTATAAAATGTTGTCTTAAAAAAGTACCGCCTATAGTGCTAGCATTAAACCACCCTCTTGAACAAAGTTAATGGTCTAAATCTAGTTCTAAAGCCAGTAGTTTTAAGACCACGTTTCATAATGAGGGGGTCTATGACTATGCCCCCCTTAGTTCTTTATGAAACTTTGCTCTAAAAACAAGTGCAACAATTAGATAATGCATTACCTGTCATCATTCTAAAACTATACTCTATATCTATGTAGATAAAGTCGAGAATTATTTAAGTTACAAAGCTTATTTTCAGTAAATTTATCTCAGCGGCTAACCAACAGCCACCCACGTGATCTCAGTCGGGACCCATAAAGCCATTACGTTATAATTCAAGGACATGTATTTCCTCTCAAAGGCGTGGGCCGCTAGTTGCCATACCATTAAGTGTTCTTCGTCTAAATAAATTATTAATAAAGGCAATATATTTGTTGGTTTACGCCCTAGCGCGTTTCACTTAGACAAGTGTTACGACATCTACATTTTAAACACTATTTCGGAATTTTCTTATTCTGGTTGAATTAAATCTCTACGTCCGTTTTAAAGTGGCTTCGTAACAGCCACAGCTAGGTACCACATTTTGGCTGCCTGTTACCTCCAGTTTATGCTACTACGTACTGGCGACTAGTCCAAATACAGTTTATTCTAAAACTAGATGGACTAATTCGTATTATGATAGATAGATAAAACATCTGATTAGCAACAAAAAAAAAAACACGAAGATGTTGACAAAGCGAAAAAAAATATTATAAAAAAATATATCAAAATATGAAAATATAATATTTATGTATTGATTATTGTTTAATATAAAGCTACGATACACCATAGACTACCTGCATTATGGTTATTTCTTCTAGTCTCAATCCATCCAAAGGTTGTCTGTAAGAGATGGCTTTTAGCGATAAGACCGCCCATTGTGTCACTGCTACTTTCTCTTAATGTTTTGTTTTCTTTGTAATTTAAATTGGTGTTCATAATAGTATCTATCTATCTATCTATAACGGTGCGGTGCGGTAATTTCAGTCCTTTCACACAGAGATATGTACATATATCTAAGCTTTACATAAAAAGAAAAATAAAACCACACTTTGCAGTCGGAACCTACATAAGTTCTATTAAATAATAAAAAACTATTTGATCCTCTCATGATTTTCAGTTGTTTAACTAATTTGATTAAGCCATCTCAATACATTATCAGAAACAGTATGTCTTGCTAGTCACTTGATATTCAGCTCGGCGCAGCTGTCACAATTACTGGCTAATAGAACATTTAAATGCAAAGACCAGTGCGGCCGTACTGAAGTTGTGCCACAAACCACCCTTACTGTATTGGAGGTATTTTACTGTATTATTTTCTGATAATATAACGATAAATTTCGTGGCTCAGTAACAGCCGTACGTCATAAACATAAGCAACACTTCGTGCGGTTCGTCTGTGGATGTGTGACCAACTATATCATTACGAGTTCCTTAGTGTTTCGGAACGCACGTTCAATTTGTGGGTCCTGTCTGTAAATTCAGTCGTTACGGCTAGATAGAAGCCAGAACAACAAGTCTTCAATGGGTAGCAGGTTACCCAGGCATCGAATTTAGGGAGATCAGAGAGGCAGTCGCTCCAGGCATAACACTGGTGCTCTGTTTCATTCGGTTGAACTGGGAGTGCGACCCCAACATGGTTGCAAAAATTCTAGGCAGATGATAGCAATTAATCTTTAAAGTCTTTTCAGCTCTGTATTATGCAGTACGCATCAAAGCAAACCACTCTAATAAAGAGCAAATACACTGCACTGAATATATAATACACAATTTCCATAAAAATATAGGACAAAGAAATAAATAAAGTATCTCAACTTTGCGAACAAGGTTGTCGTCATGTGAAATTAATGTCGATACGGCAACCGTCGTGCCGATTGGCGTGACGACCAAAGGTCTAATAGCCAAGAGCCTCGATGAACGTCTCAAGAGGCTCTCAGTAGGCGGCTGGATCAAGGGACTGATTTAGAAGGCGGTACTCCTTGAAACGGCGCGTATTGTGAGGAGGTTTCTATCTATAGAGCCGTAATGACTTGAACCCTCTTCCCGATATCAGTGGACACCATTTTTTTATATTATTTCTTTAAAATGTAAATTGTATGTGTGCAAATGGAAAAAAATCCGAAATCAAATAAAGGTCATAATACAGTGGCCGTTCTCTAAAGGTAATCCTTACCGGTCTTCTGTCAACTGATATTCAACGAAGCCGTAAAAGGTCTGAAGTTCCAAAACCCGATAGCAATACCTTCCATAGCATATTTTCCTTTCCCGTTTTTGAACCCTCGATAATCGCCCAATGCGAAGTCTTGTTGACACAAATTTTAATCACAATAGCTTCCGCCAGGAGTTTCACTTGGATCCCGTGAAAAATACTCCATTTACTCGTCTAAAACTTAGACTTAGAATGTTTTTTTTTTTAAAACCGGTCCACTAATTCCTGAGAATAGCGCGTCAAAGCAAACAAATTCTTCGGCTTTATATTTAAATTAGTCGTAATACATATATTCCACCAAACATTTGATAGATCATTACGTAACAAGCAAGTATTTGCAACGATTTTTATTCAGTAACAATTTAACATATTTACACTAATTACAAACTTATTACTACACTAAATACATATATGTATTTGTAACGATTAAGTTTAAAACTCATATCACTTAACAAAATGTACACTCATTGACACAAGTATCCTGCTTTGTTCATACTTTAAACAATGTCTTACAATACAAATGACACAGAAAGTTACCCTCATTTTATGAACACCCTGACTAATAATCTCCTAACTTCTAAAGGAATACGAACTTTAAGTCAAGTTATCAAGGTATACAATCCTCAAGTTCTTTAGAAGTGCCCTCGTGTTTAAACTTTGCAGTTCACGAATGTAGAACTGGTTGTGTTCTCGCTTCGGAGTTCTGAATTTGAGGTGCAATCAACGTGTATAGAGTCTGATTTACACGTTAATGTCTGTGTAATTACTTTCACCAAATAAAGTCACTGAAAATATAGATAATTTCGACGAAACTGTATGCATCAAAAATTTTAGTGTGAACTTCATTGAAGTAAACTGTATCGCATGTGTGTATACGGGTTTCACTCAAAACAATGGAGTTGCGTGGATTAATTTGAAAAAATCTATATTTATCTTCTTCTTAAATCATAAAAGCACATAAATGGCTGCTCATCATCATCATCATCATCAGCCTATCGCAGTCCACTGCTGGACATAGGCCTCTCCAAGTGCACGCCACTGAGATCGATTTTCGGCTTTCATTCAGCTCATTCATCCCGAATTCTTAGAAACTAGAAGAGCTTAGATTCTCAAATTCCGCGTGGGTGGTTTTTAGGACATAGGCCCTCGCTAAGAAGAGCTCTGCGGTTTCTGCGAAAACTACACTGTTGATTAAAACTTTAACAAACCAAAAGTTAATCTCCATTATCCCTAAGTTACATCATACTACATCCTACTTTGCGGTGATATAAGAAACACAGCTAGTGTCAAATAAACTGAATTTAAGTTAGTTTAGTTTAATTTTAACTTTAATTATGAGATTTAAAAAAAAATTGTGTAATAAATTTCTACAGCAGATCTACAACGTCAGAAAATTCCTCCCCATCGCTGTTGACTGGAAGCTGGTCCGAGAAGCTAGTAGCAGTACCACATTGAATGGCCTTTGTCCAATGTAATCAGCTTTTTGGTCACGGGAAACGTCAACCATGCGCTTAGATCATATAATTAAACAGTGGCAGCGGAAGGGAGGATTTTTTGACGCTTTTGAAAATCAGCTGGACGTATGATTATTTTTATAAAAAGAGCAACAGGGTGCTCCTCTACGTAAACAGGTATAAGTTATAAGTCCAGGTCTCAATAATGTTATGTTGTCGACATGTTTTTTCCCCGACAATCACATCACACTATTCAACACCCATTTTATTCCCATAAACATGACTATCCTAAATTCGAAAAAGTTTAAGTCTAAAAAATAAATACAATTTCGCTCGTCCCCAATCTCGTGAAAGGTTTCGCAGTTCCAAGTGTTCCATTTTGGAGACTCCCACACAATAACAGTGTGTGTCCATCATTGTCACATCCTCTACAAACTTTACAAAGTGAGAGAGGTCCCAAAGTTAAAACAAACCCTCCGGTTAGGTCCGCTGTACTTCAGGTTTTTACACTATTTTATTTCCAATTTCTTAAACATAAGGCTGAATTCAAAAGTGACTTACTATTTTGTGTATTTCAAGAATACCAAAATTTTATCTTTGTACATAGTACAGACGCCAGCACATCAAGCTACTCTAAACTGTCAAACTTTCCCAATCAACATTGAACCATATACTTCAGCGATAAAGTTGAAAATCTATTAAGAAAATTTGACAGATTGAAGTAGCTTGATGTGCTGGCATCTGCACAATATAATTGTGCCTTGCTCATTTTTTCGCGACTTTGTACCTACTCCAGAGGAACACGTTCAAATCACACGTCAGACACAACATTAACTATATCTATGTATACCTATGTAAATATTAATGCATTATCTAAAAAACGAACGTTATCTTATCATTTGATTGTGCAATGCATAGTCATTCAGGTGCACTACTTAGAGTATTTAACAACTGAAGGCGCCATTGCCTTGCCGTCCTTTCTGCCAAAGGTACGTGGCCGCTGGAGGAGGTCAGATAGGCAGTCGCTCCTTGTAAAACACTGGTAATCAGCTAAATTCGTTTAGACTGGAAGCCGACCCCAACATAGTTGGGAAAAGGCTCGGGAGAGAGATGATGACTTGGCCGCGGATATTAATATGTAGAAGTGTACGTCACGTGAATGCTTATGTTTGATAATGTCGTGTGCGTGCGTAACGATAGGATCGAAAAGTTATGAGTGAGCTATCACAATTTTTTGCGTGACTTCGCCCTAGTAAAAATTGTTAGAGCTTTTTCCCATAGAGGTTTGTGCTCATGGCGATTCCAGTAAGTAAAATGATCTACGGCGCACTGTAATATAAAGATTATCATATCATTGACGGTAAATCCTACAAGGTATTACTTGTATGATGAAAACCCCTATAATTAAGAATAGTGTCGTTATATTGTTTGTACTGAAATTATTTTAATATTTATTTACGCTATACTTTTTTTAAATAAATTTATATTATTTAAGTATATATTAAGGTATATTCCGTTGTCAAATACGGTGTGTAAATATTTTTTATTTATGGCTCTAGATCCCAACAGAAACTTACTTACTATTCTAAATAAACAACAACAGGCAAACCCGCACGCTAACACAAGTATGCCTGTAGTAATACATAAATATCATTAAGATAAAAGTACCATTACTTGCTATTAATAACGTGACAGTGCAGTCGTATACGAACAATGTCGCAAGAACCGTTGCAGTGTTTACCACCAGAGCGATGGGGCGAACTCCAAGCTGTCTTCAAGCAGGACTGGACGAGAGGAGTAGGAGGGTACTTAGTGCTAGACGTTCAGAAACAGTGGGTAAATAAGGGCATAGAGTATAATTTTAAAGTGTATTGCCCTTACGGTGAACCGCGAAACGGAATGGTCGCTGTCAACGATAAGGTTAGTACCCATTTGTTATAAGTATTGGAAGATATACATGTCTAGATTTCTGTGTTGCCTATTAAAAAAAGAGTTATAATACCTTTCAATATAAAACATTTCACTGACCCATTTTTGAGATTAAAAACTTTTTTGTTTTTGTAAAACATATTGAACACGAACTGGTTAGTTTGGTTGAGAGCTGCCACCTGGTGGAGCTACCGCTAACTAATCCTTAACAAATCCTCTAAGCAGTTAATAGATGGAGCTAATAAATACCCGAACGAAAACCACGGACTTCACTTGTCTTTCAGATCTACGTTAATAGTTGTGTTTAGTTCTAACATCTATTATAATAATAAGAAATCTTTACAAAAGCAACGGTATAATGGAATTATCAACTGATTCATACTTTGTTTCTATTTTAGCGCCAAGCCAAGCGTGTTTCAAGTTTAAAATTTAAAACAAATGACATAAGATGGGAACAGTTTTCATACTAGCGAATTAAAAATAAATCGATGACCTGCCTTTCAGTGCCATCCAAAGAGGCAATGCGGCCTGGCTTTTGGGCACGAATTGAGCGAAAATATGGAATACCTAATTTTCAGGACAGAAAAATTCCTTTTCTTTCCTATTTCAAGTCCAGGCAACAACTTTATGCTACAATCTGTCTAGGATAAAGATATCCAGACTATATAAATAGGTCCTAAACTGTAGAAGAAGTAACTCTCAATCGAATGATAATAATTCATTTTTGACAAAATATCCCTTAAGTTTTTCGTATCTCCGGTATGATTACAATATTCTGAATAGGATTTTAATGTTGTCATTTCAGAAAGGCTGTTACGAAATAATAATACAATGCCCGAGCGATGACGTAGAAAATCTTAGAGCCGCTTTGAAGGAAACTAACATCATTGATTGGAAAAAACTGATCATATTGCCGTATGTTCCCAACCACGTGAAGGAGCTCATAAAAAATATTGCAAAAGACATTAATTTGGAAATTAAGCTTATATTGCCATCGGAGACATTTATGTTGGAAACAAACATACCTTATAAGGATGTGAAGTAAGATTATTCCGCTAGTTATGTACAGACGCCAGCACATCAATCTACTACAATAATCTGTCAAATTGCCTTAATAGATTTTCCGAATTGATTGGAAAAAATTAACTTATTGAATCAGGCGTTACTTTGCGGAAATCCATGGAAGCCTTCCTGTGCTTGTGTAAGTGGGCGGGAGGGCGGTATTGCATGTGCATCCTGCACCCAATGCTGGATTTTTGTCTCGCGGAATTAAAGCTAGATAGATACTCTTTTCTAACATTTATGGGAAAAATTGTCAGCTTCGGTTAGCTTGATGTCCTAGCATCTGTACCACTTCGAAAAACAAATACGATTTTAATTATGGAATCAGGCGTTGAAATTGTCTTACTTACCTTCACACACTTCTATTATTTTACAGCCTACCCGAAGGTATATCCTTCGAGCTTCTGACGAATGAGTACGTGGACCTCCTCGACTCCACCTGGCCACACCGCTACGAGGGCTCCACTTCTTTCTTCGAACATCTCATAAATATGAAAAGAGGTTACGGCCTCTTCTATAAAAACACATTAATCTGTTGGCTCCTTATCAACGACTCTGGCAATCTCCTTCACATGTATACTATTAAAGAAGAGAGACAAAAGGGTTACGCCGAACTGCTTTTAAAGTTAGTCAGTAATACTGTCATAGAAAAATATGGTACACCAGTAATTGCACATTGTTTGAAAGAGAATTATAACGCTTGTAAGCTGTATAGGAAGGCGGGTTTTGCTCAAATTCATGAAGTTGCGTGGATTTTTTTGAAAAGTAATGAAGAGTAAATGGCGCTAATGCAAATATATTGACATGTTTGAATCTTTGAACCACTGTACCTAAATAGTATTTTTGAAAAATAATACTTATTTATGATGTGTTAAGGGCCAGTTTCACAGGTTACGGATAGCTACTATCTACCGGATAAATTAAAAAAAGGAGCAGAATTTGTTTGAAATTATCTGCCAGATAAACTATCTGTGAAACCAGCAACCTGTGAAACTGGCCCTAAATAAAGCTATTTTATAACCAGAATATATCTATTGTTATCTATATATCTTGTCCTATCTATCTTATTTAAATAAATATTATTCTGTTCATAATTTCTAAGCAAAACCTTCAAGTCTCTCCTCTCATAAAATTAACCCTACTAATAGAAGGGCAACCACAAATGTCCGTACATAGACGGGCTTTTCCCATAGGCCCCTTTAACAATTTTGGGACCATAAACACATAGTAGCATGGTGGACAAAGTAGTTTAATTACCATATCGTGGTAAGTTTAGGGAGACATTATCTGTAGGACCCATTATTATTTTAACATGTAAATTGAAATGGCCAATCGCCAAGCAACATGGGGTTCTGCATTAAATTGAGAAATTGTATAATACGAAATCGATATGCCTTGATTATACCTATAAGCTAAGTGCTCCATACTCTTATTTCGATTAAACGCAGAATTACCCTTTAGAAGAAAACTTTGCTAGGCCTACTTACCCCAAAGAATAACAGCGTAACATTTTTTTACGTCACCAAAACCCGCCGTCATCCCACTTTCTACGTCGCCTACCCACGTGCATAATTAATGAGACCTCTCTGCCCTTACACTCTCGTATCAATTACGTCATCAGAATTTACGACAATGTCACCAAATTGTGTCACCGAAGAAAATCTCGAGCTACGCGGTTCATCAACGTTCATTATCATATATTTACATAAAACTCGATTTGTTTGTTAAAAGGAACGCTAATAACATTATTGTCGAAGTTTCAAGTGCCTTTTCGCAAAATAGGTTTATTTTAATTATATTTATTTCGTCGTGCGTAATGAAAATATTTTGATATCACTCAGTTGGGTATTGAAAGGTTTTCAGTGTGTATGAAATTAATTATTGTGATGGCAATTTGTATTTAATTTATTCAGTTACCTACGATATTATGTAAGTACGTATTAAATTGGAGTCTTCTATCAAGGCGTCGATTCGAACCAGTAATTCCAGAAATTAGAGCGTTCAAGCAAACAAACAATCTCCTGCTTTATTTTACTTATTAAGTATAGACATACCTTCACCATGTCTCTTCATTACGATTTTTGCGTTTCTAAAATAAATCTTTGAATCTTTGTGTGAACAGGTTGTGATTTCTTTCAATCCAGCTTGCAGCCATAAAGCGAAGTGACCGTCAATTTTACGAGACACTTGCAGACGCGAGCTTCGGCAACTAGTTATTTGCTATAAAACATGTGATCTTGTACAATGTTGAGACAAAGAATACACCGGGGAATGAATCCTATAAAATAAGGGCAATCTAAAGTTGCATTTCTAGCAAAAATAACAGTGCAATATGGTTAACGATCTGTTTTGTAAATCTGTTTTGTTGATGACAAATCGGTACAAAGCAAAATAAAATAATTTGTGTGATGATGAATTGAGACATGTTTTTTGTTGATGACTAACCTGTAGAATGACGGATCGGGAATAACTCTTTCGGTGATAAGGCTATTTCATATTAATGGTGTCCCAGGTTGATTGCCGGCAACGGCGGCTTTTCTCTCTAAGTAGATCAGCCAGCTACGCAGGACATATTATAGACCACAAGCATGTGCCAGTGCGCCTCTTTTCCCTCACCCTCATAATCCAATGAGGCGGCAATCAGACACAACCGGAAAGAGATCAGGCGCAGGACCGACATTTACGTGCTCTCCAATGTCCGGGTGTATCAATCACCAACCTCCAGACTCCGGGCGGATTTATGATAATTATACTTCATGTTACTGTTTAAGTAGCACTTGACAGAGTTCTTTGCATTTAGTGGCAGCAGAGTGTCTTAACCTTAAAGAATAACAATGTATTTAAAGAAATTGCTCTAAAGTACAGCCATTGGAGTCGGTAGCGCCCTACAAAGTTGTGGAACGTGGACGACATATTATATGTAGCTGTGGTTGGCTTGTTTCAGCCACTAATAACGTGGGTAGATAGGGTCATTACGTGGCTAACATAAATACCTACTTAAAGTTCAGACTTCGCTATATGTAGTGGACGGAGAGTCTGAATACAATAATGCAAATTAAAATTCTTAATGGCGCATTTAAGCACATTTTTGCGTTAACGACACAGTAGTATATTTTTCTACAAATCACTGATTAATTCCTAACAGTAATCAAATCTATATAGATCTACTTTATATTATAAAATAGAAGGGACTCAAAATCATAAAGAGACAAAAAATAGCTTTGAAATAATTATTAGATGCGAGATGGTGATACTATATTTCTAAAAACCTGCAACAATACCACGTGGCAAAGAAAACCAAATAACAATTTGCTTGGAACATCTAGAGCACATAGATAACGCAAGTAGTTTATCAAAAAATTGTTTATTACTTTTACATTCATTTTAAGAAGTACAATGAAAATATTTGCCTGTTTCCACACACAATGAGTTGAGATTCAGATGATAAACAGTTAAAATGATTTATATTCGCCTCCGTACCTGCTATCGGCGATGACATACAATTCTATTGTATGTTAATATAATTAATATTATCCTCTTTTTGTAAAGTGAGTTATCCACGCCGTGCGAACTGATTTATTGTAGAATGACATACATAAATCACATTGTGAGAAAATAGATAACATTAGGTACCTACTCCTTCGTTCCTTTGGAGGTTCAACTGTGTGATAAAAGTTTATATGGTTTCTACGTCTTTACTTAGCTAGCTATTAAAGCTATCTTCAATCAACTGTGGCACCTACATCGGCAGCAACGCGTAGGAATTATTCGCGCACGCTGACCCCTTGGTAAGACTGATTATCAGACGTCCTAGTGTCTGACTACCCGTAACGACTTTCATGGAAGTACATCAAGGTGATAGTCGGGGTCCAAATATTTAACATGCCTTCCGAAACCCGGAGAAACTTGTTACGACTACATTGTAGATTGTTGGATGAGTATCCAAGGACCGATCACGCCGTGCGTTACTACCTTATAATCGATCATCCTGTGATGCTGTTACTTACGCAAGTCGGGGATGCTGGAAGTTTTTGAATTTTCAAATATCATCTCCCGAGCCTTTTCCCAACTATGTTGGGGTCGGCTTCCAGTCTCACCGGATTCAGCTGAGTACCAGTGTTTTACAAGGAGCGACTGCCTATCTGACCTCCTCAACCCAGTTACCCGGGCAACCCAATACCCCTTGGTTAGACTGGCGTCAGACTTACTGGCTTCTGACTACCCGTAACGATTGCCAAGGATGTTCAATGACAGCCGGGACCTACAGTTTAACGTGCCATCCGAAACTATATAGAATCCACAACATAAAACAAAAAACATATTGCACTTTATTTCAGGATAACATAAAAACCAATTTGGTTTGACTGAAACAACGATTATCTTTCAAAAATTATAAAACGTAGCACAAGAAACTTGAGGTTTAACACTAGATAATTACTCAATGAACAACAAAACACAATGTATGCACTAAAAATATTGTGAGACGAATACAAGGCTATGTGCACATAAATAGGTGCACATATTGATCAACTGACACCAATATCTAGGGCACCGAGGCATTAGCAATCGCTTTATCTTATCTCTGCGTATGCATTGTAGAACGGGAATATTGTCATACTTATAACTTTGGCTCGGAATGTATGTAAACTAAGACAATTTTAATTTCTCACTGCTTGCTGACGCTGGCAAAAACTTATTGCGAATTTAATAGAACCTTATTGGGGAAAATTTTAGCTAACCATAAATTAGTTCACTGATCACATTGATATTTAAGGAATAAAGTCTATTTACATAATTATGTAGTTGTGAAATCATAATTTTATCTTGTGCTTAAACCACAAGTCTCTCAAGTATGAGTGTGCGGGTTCCATTCCAGGTTTATAGGAAGTACCTACCACTGCAACTTTTCTAACTTATTATATATACTTTCTAAGTATATCTTGGACGCCAATTACTGACTAAATGTGAAGGAAAACAAGGACTTTAAAGTCTGAAATCACCAACCGCCTTAACCAATCGTGGTGATTAACGCTAAATCCTTCTCTGTGTGAGAGGAGGCCTGTGATGATGCATTTTATCCCCCATTATATCTGCCCCCATTTTATCCCTCATTATATCTGCCCCTTCCGCTATTGAAGTTTATAAGAAAAATCGGCTAATAAGAAAATAACAAACAAATGCCATAGTTTAATATACAGTAACAGATTCCGATATTCAGTTACAGACTGGTGTTCAGGGCTGATATCAGGAGCGACATTTTCAAAAACTTTAAATTCAAAACGGCGGTATTCGCAAAAACTTCCACGAGACAGACTTGGGCCTTGGAAGACGGAACTTTTCTAGAAAATTCCATGGACGAAGTAGTAAAACCTGACAATAACTTGCCATATCTTTACGGTTGACTTATTTTAATGACTCGAATTGTTTCGTGCACATCTTAATGGCAGACATGGACGCGGAAGCATGTTTATTGTGTTTTTTTTATTGCTCAATCATGTATTTTATGTCGCGAATAAACGGATACAGGCCTAAGTGAGGGAACTTATAAAACAAATGCAATGCAATAATCGAATATGGATGTATGTTCTTTTGTTTTTCTTTTGTTTCAACCATTATAATATGGTTTCATGAATAAATGAATATTTGTTCATCTTCGCTTATACGAGTATTTTATTTAGTCTTATTAGCTTTCTGTGTTACACATCCAGCTGATATTGTGAACGCGAAAGATGGATTGATTGATGGGTACTCTTTCCGGTGCAAAACTACTTAATAGTTTTTGCTGAAACTTCAAAGCATATTTCAAAGCTGATTGTAAAAATTTTACAGTTTCGGATAGCTTGGTGTGCTGGCGTCTTCATGAGGAGGATGTACGGATGAGGTACAGACGCCAGCACATCTAGCTACTACAATCTGTCAAAATTTCCACAATAGATTTTCGATTATATCCGCTGAACCATAAATATGGTTCAATGTTGACTGGGAAATTTTGACAGATTGTAGTAGCTTGATGTGCTGGCGTCTGTACCTCATCCGTAATAATGTGATAATAATATGAGACCAACAGGCTCTTTTTAATCAGCTCACGATTTCCACATCGTATAGGAACGTACCGAGAAAAATATTTTCAATAGACTTTGTATGACTGGTGGCGCCCTCTACCTTGTATGTAAGTACGGGGTGAGAAGCCAATATCTATATTGTAGTAGACACCTGCCTGTTGGTCGACATTTAATTTACTTTATATTACCTCATGTACGCCTTGTCCCATGATGGCATAAGGAAATAGGGGAAGAGCTTTTCTTAATATGAAATAGTGTGGATAACGTGACTGAAAATATGAAATGATGTGTAGGTAAGATTGTTATGTATTACGAGTCGAAGTTATGTTTAATTGAAGACTTCATATTCCAAGTACGAGGATTTACTTGACTTATAAAACTTAGTGAAGGCTGTATTATAGCTGAGATTTTAAAATATTTTTTTGTTAAAAAAAATATTAAGACACCGATTAAAAACATTTAAAAAAGTGCGAAGATCATTCTAAAACGTGTATACTATACATAAACCTATGTAGGTAATAATAGCATTCAGGCCTGTTTTCGGCCACGTCGGCTGTTCTCTCTAAGGAGATCAGCTAGCTACGCAGGGTATATTAAATTGCACAAGCATTTACGCAGACACAGGTGGACTCTCTAGTCCCTCACTCTTCTAGCCCGATGGGTCGGCAATCCGACACGACTGGAGAGAGATTAGGCGCAGGACTGACATTCAAGTGTACTCCGATGCACGAGTGTATCAATCACCAACTCGTAGACTCTGGGCTACTTTTGTAAAAGTTCCTTAAAACCCACAAAGCAATTTCGAACTCAATTCCCAGGGCTCAGCAGTCGTGCCATTCGACTACTAAACCATAGAGGTCATCATCATCATCACAGCCTTTTTACCGTCCCACTGCTGGGCGCAAGCCTCCTCTCCGGCTACGGAGAAGGATTAAGCTTTATCACCACGCTTGCTCAATGCGGATTGGTGATTTCAGACTTTATAGTCCAGGTTTCCTCGAGATGTTTTCCTTCACATTGTAATCAGTAGTTGGTGTCCAAGATAGACTTAGAAAGTGTGTATAACTTAGAATAGTTATATTGGTACTTGCCTGACCTGGAATCGAACCCTCACCCTCATACTCGAAAGGCTGGTGCTTTAACCACTAGGCCACCACGACGTCAAGCATTATATCAACATAACTAAAAACCAACATAAAACCCATAAAAATCCGTGTCAAACTGTCAATAACAAGAAGAAAACATTTAATTAACATACAGAACATTTTTTCCGCTCTACATATTGTCCAATGTGCAATAAAGTTACATATGACCCGACTTATTACATCTAATGGAACAAAATGCGCAATTGTTACCAGATTATGTACGTAAGTACGGGAGATATTGGTACAGTATGACGTTTTTATCGGCATTCACATGACAATCAATATCGGATGGTTTTTGTTTTGAGTTACAATCTGTTGTTTGGTAACTTAAAGTTGCATTTATTATGACGTTGGTGAAAATCAACTTAATTGCTTCTTAAAAATGAGAACAGAAACTTAAAATAGTTAATTAATTTGATTGAACAAATCAATGCTCGGGAACAGTAGAATAAAAATGTTCTATCTTTTTGCTCCGCTTAATTATAACCTTGAGGTATAGACTCTTTACTGTTCTCAGGATCCTTCTCGCCAAACTCTGTCCACTTACAATGCTCTTGGATGCCAAGCTTGACTGCAATTTGTTTGCAAACGATTAGAAAAAGATTAAACCGACCGCGCTAAGCATTACTTAACCTTATGATCGATCGACCCGTGCGGTTGTTACTTAGCCACAAGCTCTTCTATGTTATTGTATATGGAATAAGAGAGATCTATTGAATAAGAGTCAACATAATCGTCTATTTATCATAACAATCATAAATCTGCAACTTCGTGAGTGCTATAAAAACTAGAGAGTAGCTGTCGCCGTCATAATATCAATGGCTCATAAATAAAACTGAACAATATCAGGCATTGTTAGCAGGTGCTGAGAGCGAAGCCTACATGTGTAAGAATATAGAATGTATGGTAGAAGCGAAACTAGCTTTCAAAGATAGAAGCTGAATTGTAATTTAATTAACTGACGTCACGTTTCTGTTCCGAAAGGATTTGCTTAAGGTTTAATTGAAACGACGTTAGCCTAGCTGGAGTAGATAGCATACACGTAAAGAGGGGTTTAAGTATTAACCAACCATCTAATTCATGACGTCAAGACAATACACACATCATTTATGTTGTTAAAATATATATATTCCTATAACAATATCCTATAAGCAACCTGAGTACTTTACGTCCCTGACTAGGTATAGGATTCTAAGTTTGTCTCCCAGTTCTAAGCAACCACTCTACTAATTTTCAGTCAAATCGGTTCAGCCTTTCGCGAGTTATAAAAATTCAAAACAGCTCTATTGCTTTCAGCAATAAGACCGCCCATTGTGTCACTGCTACCTTCTCTTTTTGTTTTCTTTGTAATTTAAATTGGTGTTCATTATAAAGAGTATCTATCTATCTATCTATCTCTATAGACTTATATGACCTCCCTGGATTGATCTCACTATTCTTATTTGGGATTGGAGCTGTCTATCTAGGATACTCCTTCCTTAGTCTGACATCATCACACCAGTAACATTCCGGTACTGTGTTTCTGATCATCAAAATTCCTGATACAGTTCAACGACTTAAGAAAACAATCCTCACCGTACATACTGACGCGTGTCACAGAAAGTAGGTGAATACTGTAATTTAGCAACAGCAGATAAAGCAGTTTCGCGTCTACACTAATTAATGACTGTTATGGTCTCATGGTAGGGCGGAGTACCAGCTTCGAGAGAACGGCTACAATTCATTCACAATGTTGATACATCCGTCGTAGGGTAGTGCCACGACTTGTGCTAGTGAAGATTTCAATATTTACTTTTTTAATTAAAAGAGGTGCTATCTTTCGAAGACGGTTTAGTGCAAGTGTGTGGATGATCTTCCGAAAATGTGGAGCTTGGTGATATTTTGTGAGTATTGGGTTATATTATTAGACTTGACGTTTTCCGCAGCTTCGCCCAATCTTGAAGGAACTACTTCGAGATATACAGGGTGTAACGGAAAGGGGGTATACATTCGAAGATAGATCAATGTATATTTTTTTTATAGAAAGTTGATCAGTGTTACGAGTACATTGACCTCCCTTCGGATGTATATACCCTTTCCGTTACACCCTATATAATGTATATGATAGCATCTGTAACCTTCTTCGATAAAAAGGCCAGGTATTTAAGACTGGCCGTGACCAATGGTTCCCGAGCTTGGACGGTCTATTTATTAATAACTTCTAGCCCTTAAGCTTATAAGTTGCGGTGTCCGAGGGTAAATTCCTGGTATGTTGGGATTTACATAAATATATAATTTATCAATGGAAGTACTATCGCACTAATCTTTACAATCAAGCAATTGGATCACACGGTTCAAAATGTGCATAATAACGGTGATCCTTTGACTAGATTGTATAAAGAACAATTATTATCGAACATTGCACGTGTAAAAAAAATGTAGAATACCAAAAAAAGAAATTTAATAAAATATAAATATAATTTAGTAGGTATTATATAAATACAATACCTAAAATTTTCGTCATAATAGCATCGTTATAAACAATGAAAAACTAAGACAGTTTATCATTGTTTATATCGTCCGATGTGGTTGTAATCATAGCATCTTTTAGTATCAAAAGATCGTAGATTCTCTATAGTATATGCTGTGACGGCACCTAACTCATCCCACTATCACTTTGTTGTTATCAAAGGAGATATTTTTTTTTTATAAAAATATAATATGATCAGAAAGACAGTAGCGTAATGTTACTGGTGTGATGATGGCAGACAAAGGATGAAGTATCCTAGATAGGCTGCGCCAATCCCAAATAAAAAATAGTGAGGTCAATCCAGGAGGGTAATATAAGTCTATAGAGCTGTTTTGACTTTTTATAACTCGCGAACGGCTGAACCGATTTGACAGAAAATTGGTAGAGAGGTTGCTTAGAACTGGGAGACGAACCTAGAATCCTATACCTAGTCAGATTCGTGAAGTACATTTTATAAAAAAATATGTATCATAGCTAAGCTATGAATAGTTAGAAAATACATCACAAAACGAAAACAAACTTTGCTACAAATATTTCTGACGCTTTAAATTTAATTAAAACTTTGTCTTATCTCATGCAATGCATCTTAAAAGTTCTTATTTATGCCCTAAGCATACCTCATAAGCGCGGTTGTACGGCGATGTTAAACTTTGCACGGCGCGGCGGAAGGAAAAAGCGCTCACTTAAAATTACCCAAGCGACGATAAATTCAAAATTAGATCGGGTCAATGAATAGTGGTTCCCTTATAACTAAAAACTAAATAATATTAGTAATTTTCTCTAAGCCGATTGTTGGCCCCGGCGGCTGTTCTCGAAGTATACATCAGTCAGCTGCGCAGGACATATTCCCTAACTCTCATAATTCGATGGGACGGAAAGCTGACACGACAAGAGAGAGATCAGGCGCAGGACAGAACCGATAGGCTTTACAAGCTCATATAGGCATGTGTTTATCAATCACCTAACTTTAGACGGCTGCTTGTGTAGTGTTTTAATTAAAATCCATAAAGCGATTCTGGCCCGACCCGGAAATCGAACCTGCGACCCCGCGCACAGAGGTTGCGCCCGCGACAACTGGACTAAAGATGCCGTTAACTAATAACTGTAAAAATTCTACTTCCATGAACTTTGATTTGGATACGTTGTGTAGAGTGACGTAGATAAACAACCGTGGTAAAACTAAGGCTTTAAAAAAAACCATAAAAGTTTACCATAACCAACAAACCCATTATGACATAACCCTATTCATAAAGAAACCGCCATTTCTAAACTGTGCCGAAGAAATTCAAATCTTAGCCCAATATGTCACTCGTTACGTAAAACGGGCTTTTTAATTTATTAATGGGAGGCGTATGTCATTAAATCTGTTGATAAAAGATGTCTATCTCATTAATAAATATTTTAATACCATGTTTATTTATTTGATAGACAGATGGATATGTCATCACCTGGTTTCGTAACATACTTTTCTATTTTCCCAGTAGTGACGTCATCACCTTTATCTTCGGTTTGTCTTTTAATTGGTCTTTAATAATAATAGATAAATAACTGATAAGGAATGGTCAAACGCAAGCGAAGGGAGGCGTTAGTTGTACAGCGGTGCGTGATTGTTTGATAGTTCTCGTGACCCTGTTGTACATCCACTGCATCAGGAAGAATAATTTTGCTGGAGTTTTTATGAACTTGTTATTGAACAGTACCCAACATGATTGTTATTTTTCATTCATAAAGCGAAGTGGGTCAGTTCGTAATCAAAATAAAATACACGCTTCAATCAATATGATCGAAGACAATGCGCACATACCTAAATGACTTAGATCACCTACTTTTTGCTTGAAAACCATTAAACAGGTTTTTTTATCGTGAGGGCGTAATAAGACATTAATAAAAAATGATTTTAGTGCCGAGCGAGATGTATCTATTAAATTTTACGGTAATTTAAAACTCTTCTAGACCGAGGCCTAGGTGAACTACGGACCGATTTGAAAAGTGATTTGATAGATAGCCTTTTTATTGAAAAGGCTGCTGGCTAGTTCTTATCCGGGTTTGGAGAATTTCCCACGGGACTGGATGAAACCGCTGTCGGATGCTAGTTCTTTGATTTCTTTAGATGTTTTTTAATTTTCTGAATTAATTTGGAAAGGCAATTTTTGAGTCAAAATTGAATAGCCTCATTTTTAAATACTCTTACTGTTGAGTAGGTACAGTAAGGGATTACTCACTCAGTCTAAAATCTGTTGTGCATCAACAGATTTTTCATCATTCATTGATTCCAATAGGCAATTCTTATCAGTTAATTAAGTTCTCATGTTAGGCCATGGGGCTCCCTAGCAATTAATTTTTGGGCACAAACTATGCCTAATATAGATGAAAATACGAAGATCCACTCTGCCTGCATGGATGCCTTTTCAGGAGGATATGGAGATCCATGTTCCTCCTGGATGTAACTCTCGTGAATAAATTAAAAAAACTATTCGTTATTAATGTTGTGTGAGTTGGGAAAAGTGGACGATGAGACAGAGTATCTATTGTTATTCATGTCCCTTTTTAGGCAATCAATCTATTTTTGTCTCCCTCGGCCTCTCTATCCAACCACATTCATATTTATACTCTTTTTAGGATGCGTTTCACAATCATCCTGCTGATAAGCAAAATGTTTACCTAGAAAACTTTAGAACACTCGTTGAATCTTCGCTAAAGAAAATTCCTTAGCTTTTAGGGTCCACTTAGCCCTAGATTCATTAATTTTCACCTTCTGTAGTTCCACAGTGTATTGTAGATCCTGTGGCCAGTAATTCAATAACTGTGTATTCGTGTTATCTGACAGTTATGGCCGAGCCTCATACATGATGCAGTACAGACAAATGAATGGTTGTGGCGGGAAATGGATCGCCCGCCATCCTGCGTCGGATTGTGGATGCTTTTGTTTTCAATTATGTTCGCTAACCGAGAATTTTGATGAAAACCTCGTTAGTGGAGTTTGGGCAATAAGCGTATAGTTTATCGCTAGATTTTGCAATAGCGGTAAATCTATTGGACGTTGATGATGTTGAATACCGAATTTCGTTGTTATAAGTACATGTATTACATATGGAGGAAACGGTTGCAAAGGTACACTTTATTGATTGAATTCATCTAAACAACTAAATCGATCGTAATATTGAAATTATAACTCAGACGCCAACACATCAAGCCACTACAATCTGTCCTTTACATGTTTTCATTTTTATCGCAGAAGTATAATATGGTTTAAAGTTGAATGGGAAAAATTTACAGTTTTGAGTAGCTTGACGTACTGGCGTCTGTACATTTTTTTGTGGGAAATCATCAAATCAAATCACCCTCCCGCTGTTGGTGCAGCTGGAGGGAGTGTCAGACTCTTACTGACTAAACCCCACTATATTCCTTCTGGAGGTCCCTATGTGCCAGGGACACGGTAATTCTTGCGAACTCGTAGCCTGTACCTACATTATACGTTAAAGGATACCTGTTGTTAGCCAGTCGCCAATTTCAATAAATTTACTAAAACAATTTTCCCAAACAACACAAAATCAAAGTGGACCTTAGTCAAATAGCAAAATAAAAACGATAAATTGATTGCATCTCACGATGGGCATTCGTGTCCACTCATTATCAACTTCAATATTTACTCCCTGATTCACATCGCAAACGATATGCTGCGTGATTGGATCATAATGGAGATACGCATGTATGAAAGAGATATACGAGAGAATATGATCAGAGTGAAATATCATATCCTGTAATAATTTGTATTACCTTGGATTCAAAAACATTTCTTACTTCGATAGCAATCTAAAAACAAACGTTAAAGTCGCACATTATATTAATGCGCTGATTTCTCTGATCGATATTATTAACATAATCATCAACAAAAAGTTGTTTGTCCAAATCTAGCACAAAACAACCAAAAAAAATCTCATAACACACTTACCTTCCGTCACTCCTAAAATTAGTCCGCATAGGTAATGATTGCCTAATATCAATAATATTCTCAACTTTCTATTAAAAGAATGCATCGGTTAGGCCTACCGGACTCACAAACAATTTATTATTATAATGTATTCCTAAACTCATTCTTGAAGCTATGACATAACCTGCCTTTGCCTAATGACATATTCTTTTCGTTTGACAGATGAATATTTGAATTTAAATTTACTCTATGGGAACTTGTAGACGTAACATTATTTCTATAATTTATAATCAATGAATTGTGTAAGCTAATTGATAAAATAAACCACGATGAATGATATTGCAGATTGGAATTGATTTATACGATTATAAATCAGGACTATGATTGTCACAAAATGTCGCTTTTGAGTAATGGATATTATTGTTTGTTGTTAGCTCACCTCTCACAATAAATGCGACTTATTTATAATGTACCTTATTTATTTTTAATTTAACTAATTTAAGGCCAGGTTCACAGGTTAAGGATAGCCATCTATTTGCCAGATAAATTCAAAAATGGAACAGAATTTTTATGAAATTATCTGCCAGATAAACTATCTGGAACTTATCAGCAATCGGTGAAACTAGCCCTTAGTGTTACAAAGCTGTGCTTTTGCAAATGATCAACGTTATAAAAAACTGTCAATTAACAATAGGTCAACGAAGCAAATTATTGAATTCAAACAGACATACCCTACATGTGAAAAAAATATGCGATCATTGAAGCACTGATCCATTCCATCACCCTTTGAAAAAGCAATTTCAATAAAAGCTGGCACTCTCAAATAGTTTTGATTGGTTGCCGGACATAAGCCAATCCATCCAGTTGCTAAACCCGCGTGTTCAATATTTGTTTTCAGGGATCCGTACCTCCCCAAAGTATAACGCAACCCTTTTAAGTGTTCTTGGGTCGTGTTCGTGACTGGACAGGGCATATCATCATAGCATCTTAAGTTTTTGTTGAGAGTTTGAGTCTGATACTCTAAAGAGCTTGTCTCAAAAATTCGATCAGTAAAATGCGGTCTAAATTGGTTCTTAGACAAATATTCGAGAGTCAAAGTACGGAACCCCTGTGTCCTCGTTTGCAAGTAACTCCTAGACAGGCTTTGTAATATCAAACAAAAGCTAACAGATCCATCAAAGTCCGGTCGAAGTTCGCAGTTCGTAATTAAGATGTGCTCCTCGTGTTGTTGATGTTTCAAAGTCAATTTTGTGGCTGTATTCAAGATAAAAACTGCGTTCCATTTCACGAGATTACTTCTTGTAAGGAATTATTATACCTAAATAATATAGGTAGGTACTTAATGTACATGAATTTTAAGGATTGGAGTGTCACTAAAGGATTACTGGTTCCACTTTGAAGTCTGTCAATGATAGAATACGCTACTAAAACGTCCCGAAGCACGACTGTCATGTAAGGAGAATTCTATCCCTGTGTCGGGCCAGTGCTTCACCGTAATCCGGCCGGCATCCCGGAATGCTATTCAGTACCAGTCTTTATAACAGTTCAACGTTTAAAGCCGTCGAAGTTAGGTAAATAAACCAACAAACAAGAAAAAAATGTGTTGCGTATCACGAGACTCCGTATAGGTGCGCTGTGCATGCACTCACAGCTCTATTTTTTTTTTCACAATTAGGTGTCTCTTGAAAGTTAACCAGTATTCTATAAATATACCCATATTTAGAGGAACGTAGTTATAGCAGGTAATTATTCAAATCATTTATTATATCATACATCTTTCCATTAAACTTAGATTAATGTACATATTTGTTACTTTACGTCCAAACGACGTATGTAGGTACGCCATCGCATTGTGCCCTAGACGGCCTTGTAACAATATCCTACCGAACCGTGTGATATACGTCAAAGAGGTTTTTGCGTCCAGATTACACTAGCCAGCAAAAACTATGAGAACTGTCTCCATAGCATTGAAGTTTGCGACACAATTGTTGAAGTAACTATGCTGGAGTGAGCTGAGAATGGCAGGCGTATATAATTTTAAGACGTTTATAGATAATTAGGTAGGTGATTCAATACCTACCTACTTATGAAATTGAAGACTAAAAAGAAGAAGTCTTTCCCACTTATTATAAAACGTGGTCTAAAAAAGTACCGCCTTTAGTGCTAGATTAAAACCATCTTCTTGAACAAAGTTAACGGTCTAAATCCTAAAGCCGGTATTTTTAAGACCACATCTTATAATGGGATCCTATGATGGGAGGATAAGGGTGTTCGTTTCAGTCTAGAAACGTAAGTAGGTACATAATACATTTTTTTTGTTATTTACCAGTGTGTATGGTTATTTACGTCAAAGTCTTACTCCTTATAAAACTTAAAAGCATGTTTTTTTTTTAAATAAAATGGCAAGATTTAGAACGCAACCATTTGTTTCTAGCACATTCGAACGTTTCTTGCTTTCAGCATTTTTCTGCTTCGTTCATTAGCGAGTACATCTGACACGGCCATATCTGGTTACCAGTCTGTTGTAGAGAGAATTTATTCCGACGGGTTCGCCTCGGAAACACTTAACTAAATTGAGTTTCAAAGTAACGGATCGCTATAAAACATAACAGTGGAGCTATTGCGAAACAATCAGAGCTGTTTTTCATTTCTTTTTGGTTTTTCGTCTGCAGCGGTTGATAGGTGCGGGAAACGAATAAATCTTCAGATTGGACGCGCAGAGTAAAAACTTGGAAAATAACACTATCTTTTACAGAAATACCATTTAAAATTAAACGTTCTGTAGAGTGAAATGGTTAGATATTATGTGTAGGTCTGTGTAATTATTTGCAAAGCACTCATAATGACTAATGCTGACTACTCCCAGTAGGCTCCCGGTAGGAAGCTTTATGTCAAAATAAAGTGTACCCAATAAAGTTAACAGCTATCCGGATTATTTATTTTATGATTATTCCTTTTCTATAAGATGGCCTGTACTGTGAAGATTCAAAGCCCATTAAAATATCCGACCGCAGTCATTTTGCAGCGGCTAGCTTAATTAATCTTTTTCATTTGCCTCTTAGCTTTACTGTCGACTCGAGTATTCTTAACTTGATTTCTTTTGAACTTATAGAGTTATGAAATTTGTAACCTTAAGAATTCCTAAGTTAAGTTAGTTATTTACTTTCATATAACAAATGTATTTTAATCCTGTACTACCTACTATTATGGATTGGTTAATAAAATCCTTTTTTTGAAGATGGAAGAAAAACCCTCTCTTAGCTGCAATAATTCGCACTTCCAGTGGTTTATATTGATGTTTGAATATTTCCAGTATGCCTCACCATTACATGGGCAGAAGCCCAGAATGGTCGAGGGCCGCAGCATCAAGACCATAACGGTCATGGGTGGGATATCCGGCTGGCAGTTCCAGGGGAACCCGGCAGTGATTACCCTACCCTGGGCGCTATACCAAGGACATCCTTCTCATGTGCAGGACGAGACCCAGGTAATACCAAAGTATTCATTAATTATACAATAGTACGTCTGCAAATACTTTGAATGTTTGTAAATATTTTTATATATGTTTTTCTAAATTTCAGGATATTACGCAGATACAGAAACTAACTGTCAAGTCTTCCGAGTGTGCACAGTAGGATCAACATACGGCTTTCAGTCGTTCCTCTGTCCGAATGGAACGTTGTTTAACCAGGCGGTGTTCGTGTGCGATTGGTGGATGAACGTGGACTGCCAAAACTCTCAACAGTACATCAACAACAATAACGAGCAATTTGAAAATCTACGATTAGGTCCACAACTCATGAAGGATATTAAGAAAATGCTTACTCATCCTATGCGTAACCCTTACGACAAGAGCGCGATGAAGAGTAATCTCATTGTAATGCAAGAATACAAGCCACCAGTTGGTCAACTGTTCCCGAACGGGGCTCTATTAGCGGGGCCAGAACGAGCTCCCAATAACGTTTACGTTCCAACAAAACAAATGCAACAGAACCTAATTCAAGGCAATCCAAATGATTACACGTTCTCAGCTTCAACACCTGACCCTAGATATATTCCTGCACCAATCAATACAAACTTTTTACCGTTGCAAAGAGATGCAGAAGTGTTTCAAAGACAGCGACAAAATGGTCAATATAACGCCATTAATGGTAATAGTAATAGTATACAAAATGCTAGAGTGCAAACCACTCAGACATCACAGACTGGAATCCTGCATTCTAATGGACATGCAGGCAGATATTCACAAAATGGAAATTCCAATTATGTGAACACAAATAGTTACTTCCAAATACAAACACCACGACCAACACAGATATCTAATAATTTCTCACAGAGACAAACGAGTTCTGTAAGCAATTCCCAATCAGGCAATGTACAAAACACACAGAGAGGGCCAAATCCAAAGCAACGTGCACAGTACTCAGAACCTAGAAGATTACCTCAATCAAACAACGAAGTTACATATTCTAAACCTCAGAACTATGTCAATAATAATAATCAAGATAAACAACCGTACACATACAGTACTCCATCTTCCAATATACAACAATATCCAAATAATTTAAATAATCCAGCAGGTAGAGAACTTAAACAAAATTTGGTAAGTACAATTAAAGAGATTCCATCTACAGTTATAACAAAAACACTAACGTATAGCAGGTTAGTCCAGGAGCCAAAGGTAGGTAAACCAAAGTCCCGGATTACAGTTAAAACTTGGATCGTTAAACCAACTAAATCTGCTAGATTAATAGTGGAACCCACGCCCTATACCTACGCAAGACCCTCACCTGTCTCTCCGTCTGCCCCATCACCTACAGAGAGACTCATTGAAGAAAATACACCTTATGTGTACGAAAAACCGACATCATCATCACAAACTGAAAAGATAATCTCACCAGAACCTGAATCTGGATCGGATTCTGAGGAACCCTATTCTTACCCAAAGCCTACTCCTGCTGCCAAGCAAATTGAAACCACTGAAATCGAAACAACACGTATCTATATTGCGCCTACAACTATTCCGACACGTCCAACATATTCAGGGAGATTGAATTCACCACAAACATCCCCCCTTCCAACAAAGGCATCCCGACTTTACCTTACTCCATCGCCATTTACATCAACTGCAAGATTCTATCTTCCACCACCTCTGAATCCCACAAGCCTGCCACGGTTGTATTTACCTTCAAACAATGTCCAACAACCAGTATACTATCAGAGTTCTCAGTTAAGAGCTGCTCCTACCGTCCCCTCCCCAACTCGTGTAATATTCAATGAAAACTTTAATCAACCATCATTTTCAGTCCCAAAACAGTCTCAAATAATGAATACCAACCAGGAAAATTTAACATTTGCTGATATACTTACTAAAGAAAAACTTGATATAACTGTAAATGACATAGTAAAAGATACAGACAACATTTTGAAAACTGCTTCCCCTCCACAGTACATTCAATATCGTAAGGAATTTAAATCTATCGATTATTCCGATAATAATAATTACATACCCCGGACAACGACTGACAGTGGTGAAAGTTTAACGTCTCAAGTTCCAATACAAACTCCAACAATATCTTCAAAGAGTTCACGGATTATTGCTACACCTGCAACAAGTTTGCAACCTCCCAACGAGAACTTTATTTATCAAAATAGTAACAAGCTTTCAAATTTGCCTTTCTTCAAGGAAACTGGCATTCCAAATACAATAGAGCGCACGGTTTCAATAAAAATAACTATTCCTGAAAGAATTGCGGCGTACCTATTCAAGAATCGAAGCGACCCTACCTATGATAAACTAGAAATATTAAACACTGGAAGTAGCAACTACTTAGTTATGAGTGATAACTTTTTAAACAACAGAAATGCGTTCAATTTTATTCCTATCGCTAAACTAATAGGAAGTCAAAACTCAAATAATATTTCTGATTCACAGGCGCTCGTGTATTCATTCTTGACTGATTCCATCAACGTAGCGAGAGAATACAACAACATTGCGCAACAACAGATACTGACGTCTACAGCAGCACCTGCCACAGCACAGTTTCAGAATATAAACAACGATAAACTGTCACAAATTACCAACCAGATATCATCACTCACATCGTCACAATATACTAGTAACAACCCGAACAGTTTTGTGAATAGTGCAAATATTCCTAAACAGAAACCTAACATTAACCAACTTAATCAATTTACAGGCAATGCAAAATACACTGATGAACGAAACCAAGGTCAACAGATACAAACCAACCAATTCACCCCTTCACAACAAACACAAGGTGAATTTTACTCATCACGTTATCAAACACCCAATGCTCAACAAAATGTTCTTAATAGTCAAAACCAATTGTACAGTGGTCAATTATATCAATGGTCTGTTCCAGATGTAACAAATCAAATTTACAACCGCCCGAGTCCAGTAAACACGATTAATCCCAGCAACATTCAACAGCAGCCTACACAAATGTTCACTTTACAACGAGACACTAGTCAAAACAATGTGGACAACTTTAAGCAATCCAATCCTCAGTTTGAAGTTGTAAAAGCAGACACTGTTGATTTGAATCCAGCTAAACTGCAACTTGAGTCTCCTAACGAATCTGAACAGTTTGCTAGTCAGGAAGCTCTAAATAATTTGATCAATAGCCAAAACGGCATATCAGCACATCTAGAAGATAAAATAGTAGGTACAATCCCACATCCATTAGAAGAAAACAAGCTGCTCACATACAAGAAGGATCAATCATACTACCTTTACACAAAACTGGAAGACAACACTATCGATCAAAATCCTCAAAGAAACCAGCAGACTAATACGAATACTCAACAAAACGCGAAACTGATACAAACAAATAGCAACAATATCATGCCAAACCTAGTTTCATTCCAACTCATACCCTCAGTCAGTTACGAATTAGAAGACGAGAAAGATAAACAGGAGATTCTAAGTGCTTTTCAGATAGATGAATTCGGCGCTCCTAGAGACATTACAAGACTGCAGAATGAAGCAGAGAAAAATCAAGGACAGCAGATATTGACGTCTAGGATAGATTTTGGTGTGGAACACCCAACCATATTGAAACAAAATGAGCAGTACAGAATAAAACCCTTGTACTCTGGGCCGTCTTCGTATACTGCTGCACAATCATCTGTGGGTAGCTTAGGGTCTAAACAAATAGTACAAAACAATTTCAACTCTAGGCTAGAAGACTTTGATAGCAATAATAGTAACGGTTACCCCAAAGATAGGCCTGCGCGCCAATTCTTCTCTTGAATATTAAAGGAGATAATACAACAACACCCTTCGCCAAGATAATTAACTAATATTTCATTAATTGATGTAAATATAATATAGGTACTTATTTAGTGTAATCTAGTTGTATATAAGAATAAGTAAAGTTATATTGAGACTTGAATGCAACCAAAAATGAGACATTACAAAAATTTACGTAATATTAAGCGGAATACTCGTATGTCTAGTATTAGAAACATAATATTATGTTGTTGTACAATATGTGTGATAATAAAGGAATGTTATACACGTGTGTTGTTTTCTTTTAATTAACACTTCAAGAATGGCTAAATGGATAACATAGCTAAAGGTACCGTTGGTAAATTCTATTGATGTAGATAAAGAAAAGTATACCTAAGTATCATTCCCAATAAGTGCTAGTTAACTTGCACCTAGTGGAAAAGTCACCAGAAAGAATCTCTGAAATTACACCAATGTTTTTCATAGCTTTTTTGCGTAAGGAGTTCAATGGTACAGGCTTTCTGCTGTTTAATGTAAGATTATCTAAAGAATTAAAAGAAACCTCTATGACTAACGCTAGTTACTATTTAGTATTCTGTGCTAGAGGGAGGCAAGTTCTGGTGCAAGTCTTTTATCGCTAAAATTGCAGCAAGGGATATCGGGTTGCCCAGGTGGGTGGAGTAGGTCAAGTTTTTGCGTCGGGCATTAGTTAAAACTCAGAGTTAAAAGCTTGTTTAAAAATGACTAAACTTAATCAATACCTAGGTAGACTTACTTTTTTACTTAAAGTAAAACACTTAAAGCGGAATGTTCAGCCATTATGTGACGAAGCAAAAATTAGTTTACCTAAGTTAATTGTTGTGGACTTCTTAAGATATCATTGGTTTGTGCAGCACCGCATAATAAAATCCCAAAAAAAAACATCCAGTTTGTGAAAATTGCTTGACATTTTTACAGAAATATCCGAACGCAACAAATGAATGAATAAAACCGCGAAAATTTGAATCGCTGTCAAAAGAAAAGTCGATTTTGAAACTTGTTGCTATAGCAGCCAAAAGTTGTTTTGATTTCATTGTTTTATTTACATCTTGGATACCGCCAATGCTTAGATCGATAAGTTTTGGCTAAAATCCGATAAATACTGTTTTTAAGTACGCAGTATTGATAGAAATGGATGTGAAAAGTAGTGTTTAGACAGGTTGTAATTTAGTCCGTAAAAACTTATTTGGACTAAAAAGTAAGTTTTATACTATTTTATTGTATTTTATTCCGTTGTAAATAGCAGTTCTACATAAAATTTATATACCAACATTTATATAGGCTAGTATACTTACCAAACCTTTTGGTTAAAAGCTAATTTTGAATAAAACATCAAGTGCTGAATAGCTTAACAACTTGTTATGAACTATAGTTTATATACAACAGCTATCAATGTACTGGAAAATTGCAACATGCTAAAAAAACGTCAAAACTTTTTATATATTTTTTCAATAACTATATACAGGACCTGCTTCATTCCCACATAATTTTCCAAGTAGTTAACAGGTACCTAGTAGGTACCTATTGGAGGGGCAGGTGCTTTCTACATAAATTCCTAAAATTTCACGCTAATGTTTCATACATTTAATGAGCATTACATACTTTTTTTAACTGCAGGATTCAAAATGTTGCAACAATTGATTTCTGACTCTGAGACCCATTCCGAGAACACGGATGATTCTGACATCTTTGTGGACATTTACAATGATCCCCGAGTACTTTGGTTCAAAGAACGTATCCTTGCCTTCATCGGCATGGAAGACGATGGTCTCTTTTACAACATGTTGGAAGAAGGCGATGTTAAAAAGAGTTTTATTAAATATTTGACGTCTAACATTAGAGACGATGAAATATCTCTAGACAAGAGAATGATGTATGTGTCTAAGGTGATTGTTGACAAACTGATTCATGAAGATAAGGAATTCACCGAATGGAGTAAGTACCTACTATTAATTATAGCACTGGCTGGTGGTACTCAAACACACTTGTAGCAACATAAAATTTAAAAGGAAATACCATAAATTCAAATAAATATTCTAATACATAATAATGTTATCTACTATGTAGTTAGTAATTCTCTACTTAAAACATAAAACTTCTGCTTATATCAATTATAAACATATTGCCCAAAGAAATTGTCCTTCTTCGTTATTTTATTTAAGAGAAATGTATTGAATCAATCAACTTAATAATATTTTACCATAAGAATAGATCTAAGTAAGATTTAAACATTTTTACAGGAATTCTACCACCTCCTCCACCACCACCACCACAGCTGAAACCACCCAAAAAGGGCAAAGGTAAAGGAAAAGAAGCTCCCCCACCAAAAGCTCCTCCAAAACCCGTAAAAGAGCCTGTTAAAGAGCCTGAACCAGAGGAGGATCTCGGTACAGTCAGCAAAACAAGTGTTAAGAGTATTCATAGCATGAAGAGCACCAGTAAAACTGTGAAGAGTATTAGGAGTGTGCGCTTGAAGCAAGGTTAGTACTTCAAAGTATATTCTGTGTCGGTGAGATGATTTTTGTTGATCATTTAAATGCAATTTGGATTATATTTGATAAATATTAATAACATATTAATTTTTCAGATGATGTTCTCGGTCCTACTTCTGGTAAGTAACTTTGCAAATCCTTGTATATTCAGGTACATCATAGACTGTTAAGGTTTGGTGTGACTGTTTAGACTGTTGACTAAACTGTATGTGCATATGCCATACAACTTTATTGCTATTGACAATAATATTACTTTGGGTAAGTGAAAGCTTATCTTAACAAGTGCAGGAGCTTAAGATATAATATATAAAAAATAAATATTACTTCACAGTAAAAACAAATTACAGTAGGTACATTATGTAGGTACATTCCATTCTCCGGAACCACTAGATCGCTTGAAAAATTCTTATGGAGTTGAATAGCCCATTTATCTATAAAGACACTACTTATTTACTTCTTATTGGAGATCACGGAGTAGTTCCCACGGGGTTTGGGCGGAACCTTTGGCGGAAGCTAGTGTTTAATATTAATACTTTTATTCACTGTTTAGAAGCGGATGTGGAAACCGCTGCTGGGACCATGAGAGAATTTGATGATGATGACTTGGGTGAACTTTTAGAAGTAGATACAGAAGAATCTATTGTAGCTGAGGACAAGTATTACTTCCCACCTCGTGAGTTGAAAAAATAAATATATTTGAATTATATTACACTGCACTTGAAATATAAGCTATAACTGGAGGACATGAAGTTCAAATCAGATTGTTTTCAGCACCCGAGAATCTTGATCCTGAAGTTGATGGAACTTTGGAATTTTATACCATAGTCGTAAGAATACTCCGCGTTTACACTTTTTTTATGTAGAATATGTTTTTTTTCTTGCATGTCATAGGTAGAAGATTTGTAGAAGTTTTTTGTAGTTATAGAGACACTGAGTAGGTATAGCATGTAGCATGAGTTGGTTTCGTGGGCCTTATTTATAGATATTAGATTTTACGTGACTAGGACCCAAAATCCCCCACCAACCCAAGTACCATAGGAGTGTCAGCAACGAATTTGCCAAGTTATAGTAATACATTAGTATATGCACTTGTCTTCTACTAAAAATATATTGGCTTCAACTTTGACTCACAGAGATCAGTCCCCCGCGTGATTCAATACCCCAAGCTCATACCGGTATTCGGCGAGTTAACTCCCCAAGTGGCGCACCGCCACCGTCGCTACCTCTACTTCTTGCGGCAGACGCAGAAGGGCGTCCCCCTTACGGAAAATGACAAGTTCACCAAGCTTAGGATGTCGGAGTACTTCCTCACTGGACTCTTTACTGGCAAAGTGCTTATGAGTCTTGGACAACATTTGAAAGAGGTAAGTTCCTAACTCTAATTTTCAGCTATCTGCGAATATCGACATAATATTATGCGAAAAATATTGCTTTAATTTTTAGCCATACAAGAGTGATAAGTCCGCCGCTTACATGATTTTTGAATATTGGACACGTATTTTATCTTTTCTATCAAAAATAAAACTTCGTACAAATTTGACATAACCGTACCTACCATCACAAGCCTCACTCCCGAATAGCAATGCTTTATTTCTTAGATTGTTTTTTGGTAAAATATAAAATACGTGTTCAATATTTCATATTTTGGGCTACTCTAAGAGGCGGACTAATAAAAACCTTTTTTTACCCTTTCTCAAACCATCCGGGTTGTCTAAATATGTGGAGATATTATACATATTAGTTTTCTCATAAAAAGGTATATTATAGAAGACTTGTAAGAGTGAATCGATTCCCTTGTCCCCCACCAGGCCGTCATCCCATTGTTCGGGAACCAGTTCCGCGAGATCACGGTAATGTCCGTGGAGTCCAGCCACGCGATGCTGTCGAGACAGGCCTCGTACGTGGGAGCGCATCAAGCCTTGGATACTGCTGGCTCACAGGTACTCTAGCACTACAATTGAGAGACTTCCTACAGTCGCGCATAACTTGGCAAGGATTTTGACACTTTTTTAATGAGGGTAAGTTCGCGGATCGGGCCGTTTTGTTCAACAAAATAGTGGTCCCTTTATGTGCTTTCCATTAATCTATGGTTATTGCCAGGTTTTATTCGTAATCATGTCTGTTTCGAAGAAATATGATCTGTTTTCTCCTGACGATTTTTGCCAAGTTAATTGGCGGGGACTATACCGTCCTAATTTTTCGTCCTTGTCATCTATTACTTGGCGTATAAACTGAAGAGTCCCTTTTTAATTTAATGTAAGTTTAATTCTTTTTAGGTGAATTACCTTAGACCATCGGACTATAGAAGAATGTCTAACATCGCAAGAGGAGAGAATGCGGAGAGGAGGTCAGTAGGCAGTCACTTTGGATCTTATACTCGTAGGGCTCTCGCTTAGAGCCTACGCTGGACTAAGTCTTGCCGCAAATTCGCTTTTGCCAAGGGCATATTAGCTCGCACCGGGTGCACAAAGTCTTAGTTACGGCTTTGCGTGAGATGTACAAATATGGGCTACATTCACATACTAAAAGCTCGATATTTAATTGCAAAATGTCATTATCGTTTGCCAAGATTTATACTCCTTGGTCTAGAATATTTATTACCCTTTTAGAATGAAGAACATGCACGCAGCTTCGGTGGAGTCCTTCGACCGCTCTTGTGGTGCTTCGCTAACGCGCCCGGGGTCTGTGACCGAGGTAAGTACCTACGTTATAAGCATTTTATTTAATCACGATAAAGGATAAAACAATTTTTTTTATAAAGATTTCAAGTTTGTGCGTTTGGATGTTCGAGTTAATCTTCAGAACTTCTGATGCGATTTTGAAAATTCTAATGCAGCCAGAATGATATTTTTTGTCTCTAACTAGCGCGAAATAGTCCATCTTCGTTATCATCACTCATACTTTTCAGAAAGAAAAATATATCTACATATTACTCGTATGCTCATGAACTATCAGTTAAGAGGAACTTTACCTAAATGTTTGTATTAATTTGTCCTCAGGACTCTCCATTCTCCAACACTTCTTTCATACAAGAGGTGGCTGAGGACAAAAAATCGTCTGCAGACGAAATCATAACAGACATAAAGAATCTCGTCGGAATTGTTCATTGGTAAATATTTCGTTTGCAATATGTGCCTCCATTTTCTGAAGTCGGATAAAAATACAAAAACCTGTTAATCCAATACGCAGCATTGGGACAGTATAGGCTAAGAAAAAAAATATTAACCTCACATATATGGACATGGTTTAATTGACTAATCCAGACAGAAACAATTCCTAAACTTAGATCACTCCATGCAATATTGAGCTTCTTCCCTTAGACAATAGGGTTCAATATAAATAAACTACCACAGGACTATAGAACACATAGAAGGCGAGATACAGCTGCCGATGCCGAACATCCCGATGCTGGCTGAAGAGCATCCGGTGATCGATGTCGTTGACCCCGAGCTGACGGCGCAGTTAGAAGAAGCGGTCATGATGTGGCAACAGCACATTGATAGTACCATAGCAACTTGTCTAGGGAAGGTAAGACGTAGTTATAGTTTTAATTTTTTCAGGTAAAGGTCGATTTGTAGTTAATGTCCAAGTAATGCTCGAGGGTCTTTATTTATTATTATTTAAGAATATAGCTTAAAGTGACACCTATACTATTGATAATGAATCTCTTTGGTAACAAAACAGACTGAGCGTCTTTGCGGTTCAGTCTAGAGGGCGCCACTTGTAGCTTTATCATACCAGTACTACTTTGACATGTAGATGGGGTGAGAGTGCAGGATAATGAATACCCCTAAAGTTTTGATAAAAAAAAAGTTATATCTTACGGCTCCAATAACTGTATATGCGCACCATCATATAAACCACCAAATAAATGAAAATGTCATCTTGTTACAAGTTAATTTGTAGCTCAAAAAAGGACGTAGAATTATTCCTAGTATTTATCACTTTCTTTCATTAATTTCTGGTAGACCCGTGAAGGCGATGGTCCGGTGGCGGAGTACAAATACTGGCGTGAAAGAGATGCAGAGATATCGTTGTTAGTAGAACAATTGAAGCAACCAATGGTTGTTAAGATATTGCACCTGCTGCAAAGAGCGAACTCGACTTATTTAGAGGTATGTAATATGTTCAAGGCAATATTTTTTTAAATAATTCATTTTTCATTCAGCCTTTTTATTTTTATCGTCCCACTCAGGCCTCGAACAGAGTAGGATTGAGCGTTAATCACCACGTATGCTCAATGTGGGTTGGTTATTTCAGACTTACTAACTTAGAAAAGTTGCCGTCTGTTGCATTGGTACTTGCCTGACACGGAATCGAACCCGCACAATCATACTTGAGAGTCTGGTGCTTTAACCACTAGGCCACCACGACATCACGACACCACTTGTATGTATCTAATATAATTAAAACTATATCCTTGCAGGGCTTCAGAAACTACAAAGAACGACTGGTAGAACAATACAACATGGCGAGTGATAATCTAAAATTCCTGTCGACTTTGATGCGCTTCTTTACGGTAAGATAACACTGATACTCTTCGGCGAGTTTTCCCAAAAAAAAATCTTATCTGCCTAGCCTTTTCCAAAATTGTATTGGGGTGTACTCCCAATCTTATCCAGCTGAGCACTAGAGTTTTGACTGCCTGTCTAACCTTATCAAAGCGGAATCGGGTTGCCCAGGTACAACCCGATTCCGCTTTGATAAGACTAGTTGTCAGACTTTCGGGCTTCTGACCCGTACCCGACTGACCCGTAACGACTACCAAAGATGTACAAATGACAGCCACCAATTTAACGCGCCTTTCGAAACACGGAGGTACTCGTCATGACAAGATATTCACCCATCCTCGGACCGACCATATTATGTGTTCGAAAACTGTACAGTCCATGTGGACTAAAAATTATTAAATTCCGGTGTAAGATGGTCTAACTCATTAATTTCGTATTACCTTGCATCAGTGTTTATGCAGCATAATATTTTCAGGTCATTGAAGACGAGTCATCACTTCCTCAAGTGCTAGAAATACTTCCCGAGCTAGTAGAAAGTATATACATGATGTGGGTACTGTCCAAAGGGTACCGCACTGATGAAACCATGGTGCCTCTTCTGGCGAGGATCTCTTGGGCTTTGAGTGATAAACTGGAAAACATTCTCAATGTGCACAAGCTTTTTGAGTGAGTACAGAATAAACAGCATTTTTATGAATAGATGATTCAGGCAAAGAAATTATGGTGTATGTAACGTATCTATTTCAGAAAGATCGAATGTAATTGAGAACTGTACAAAAACTGTGTTGCTTAGCTCTCTTAGATATAGGGGTATCCTTGGCATGGATAGGTCGGCTGTCTCAGCCCCCTACAGGACATGCTACATAGAGATGGTAGTCCTCTTTGAGGGGTGGCTTGAGAGGAGTCATGGCACTCTCACATTCCGCTTGACGCAGATTCTCACAGAACATGACCAATCGTATTCTTCTTATTAAAATCTAGGATTTTAACCAACTTAGTTACCAACCCTAATGAGGAAGGGAATACATTCTCTAACAGCAATAATATTTTCTCAGCAAACCAAACGAAGAAGTCCTCTCCTTAGCTCGCAATTCGCAAAAAATAATGGAGATGTGGCACGACTTATACCGAGAGACCAGACGTAACATAGAGCTCAGCGGCAAAGGGGCTCGGTGGGAGTTCGACCAACCTCTGCTGTTCACACAGACGGACTACATCGGAACTGTTGCGAGGGACTTAGGGGATGTGGTGCAGGTAGTAACAATAGTAATAGGGTATTTGCCTGTGTTTGATTTTGTACAAAGTTTTTAACAAAACAAATAAACACACGCACAAGGAACATTTTTCTGAAAACAGCGTCAAAATTGGTTGATAAATGGAGCAGCAATCAACATTTTTATATTCGTATGATGAAGAGTGGGATCATAGTGGGGACATCTTGCTATCTCTTTTGCGCGTGCGTGATCGAATAGCGTTGACGTCACAAGCTTGTACGTGCATCCTTTTTCTGTTATTCAACTGTTTGACTTTTGAAAGGTTTATAAATTACTTATTTCTCATCGGATTCCAAAAATGATTTCTGTTTTTGGTTTTGTAAAATGTTACTTTTGATATGAATAATTAAAAAAAAATGAGTCAAATACCCTATTGTTGTAGTAATAATAGGGATGCGGACAACTAGTCAAATTCAATACTTTTATTGAGCTGTCAAAAACGGTTACTCTGTATGCAATTTGTATGAAAAACCCACATATGACGTCACAGATTTTTCACATCAATCCAACAGTTTTCGATTCAAAACGATAAATTAAACTGACATTATTTTAAGATGCTTGACAAAATACACGCATCCCTATTGTGAAAGTGATCTTAAAATTCTGCCGAATTTTTTAAGAGTGGCTTCCTTAATTGAAGCAGAATGAGAAATCTAAAAAGGAAATCGTCACAAAAGTCAAATGCGTAAAAAAATATCCAAAAAAAATTGTATTATGCCTCATCCTCTTTATATTTTATCCAAAAAAAAAAACAATTTCTCGCAGGTTCTCATAGACTTCGAACGCATATTCGGACTCGAACTTAAATCGATCATCAGCGATCCAACACAGATCGACGACGTGCGCAAACGCGTCAAGAACCTCGTGTATCCGATACGGACTATCGATTTCAGTGTATTCGTATTCGATAACAAAGAGAACTGGGATGTTATCATGGGAGACTTTTGGAACGAAGTGAGGTACCTAGAGGAGGAAGCCAAGAATTATATTAATCAGAGTTTTGGGAATTTACGGTGAGTGGCTTTTAAAGTTTCCTGAACAATTAGGGATCTCTGGTGGTAGATTTGTTGGTCCTCATGATAAATGTGGGATATTGATGATAGCGCATTTGAGTAGAGTGAATTTATGATGATAGCATATTGACTACTAGGAATATTTAAAGAATACAACAAAAGATAAAGATGAAAATTATAAATCAATGTCGCTTTAAATATGTGCCATGACTGCACAGCAAGGTTGTGCGTTTGTGAAGTAAAACTAACATTGATTTTTGAAAACTATGACATTGGTTTGTTAACTATGTATTACCAAAATGCCTCATCTCCCGAGCCTTTTCCCAACTATGTTGGGGTCGGCTTCAGTCTAACCGTATTCAGCTGAGTACCAATGTTTTACCTTGACCTTGTTTTGTTTGGCCTTGTATTACCAAAAAGAACCTGTTGATGGGAGAAAGAGTTTCATACTCTTCTTCTCTGCTTTAGATCATCAGAGGAAGCGCTAACAGTTTTATTGAAGTTTCTGGAGTTTGACACGCGTGAGTCTATCCGCAAGCAGCTGTCCACGAAGTTCGACCTGGTGATGAGGCAGTTCATCAAAGAAATCACCGCTATTGAGGACAAATTTACTGTGAGTACCCCTATAAAAGGTTAAAAGTTTTTAAAGGACTAGTTTTTATAACAAGATTAAAGCTTTTATTGGAAGTAATCTACCAAATTTGTAAATTGTAGTAAAATTCGTGTGAAGGTACGGCATCCTCCTCCTCCTCGCGTCGATTTTCAGTACTAAGGGTCTGAATCACCGTAACCTGGAGTAGTCTTGCTCTTTATAATGCTTAGCCATTTGATCTTGTCTTTGGCATCATGTAGGGAATCATGGTTATTGGTGTTCACCATTTGTGTACGGCTTAACTGAACAAAACGAATCAATCGTCTTTCCATCAATAAATATATATAGTAAGCTACTAAATATTGTGCAACAGCGTCACCGTAAAAATCCTCCGCTTCTCCGCAACCACCCGCCAGTCGCTGGCGCCATCTACTGGGCGAGAGCGCTCTTCAACAAAATGAAACAACCCATCATGAAGTTCCAAAAGGTAAATAATTATTTTTATTTACTCTAATAGATACATAACAGACTAGGATCTAGATACATCAAAATCCAATAATTCTATAATATCAATAATTCCACGTCATCTATACTAATGTTATAAAGCTGAAGAGCTTTTGGCTTGAACGTGCTAATCTCAGAAACTACTAGACAGATTTGTTAAAATATTGCAGTGTAATATGACGCATTTATGGAGAAGGTAAAATAATTTTTAATCCGGGCTATTTCCGATAGGACACGGGTGAAACCGCTGGCTACAGCAAGTTTTATTTATAAGATTCCTAAAAATTTTCGTTTTAAGAAGGGAATACTCGAGAAATAAATTCCTATTGTATCATCTTTCCTATCCTTCAAAGAAAATGTAAGTACTATTAAGATCTTATATTCCAAAACCTCAGGTGCCAGAACTAAACGACTGCGAGCAAAAGAAAGAAGCCTTCTTGCAGTATAAAGCATTCTCCAAAGTTATTAAGGAGTATGAAGACTCCAAGTACAAAGAGTGGGTGCAGGGCGCCGCTGACTTTGTCGACAATATGATGAAGAAAAATGTGCTGAGGGTCGAGTTTAAGAAGGAGCCTGGTACGTACTGTCGTTTTAATACAGTCAGCAACAAAATACTATTACAAAATATTTGCACAAAAATCTTAAATGTAAAAGACTCCTATGATGTTCAGGTATTTTTTTTCCGTAGTCGCAAAACTAAATAAGATTAACAGGTTTTAGTTTGCTGACTAATTAAAAAAGTTTCCCATCGTATCAAGTAAGTAAAGACATTTTAGTAAAACGTCCAAATAGCATAAAACGAGAACAAAATAATTATTATCTTGACTTCATTCTTTTATCTTTCAAGCAAACGATGACGGGAGTGATGGTAAGAATTTTCTATAAGTACAATATGCTGTTTTTTCTATACTGCCTTCTAAAATAACCCTTCAACCTTGTTGGACTTCCTCATCAGATCAGATTTTCTTTTATATCCCCTTTGCCCCTCGCAGTAGTGGCCCCAGCAGGTGGCCGTGGTATGGAATTGACAGCTGCGGGTCGAGCTCATATAGAACGCAAGAAAAAGGCGGCCGGCTCTAATGTGTCACTGCTGCCCGTTGATATAGTCAACAAGGAGATCGCTGAAAAACGACGCAGGGATAAGGCATGTAAGTTGAACTAAATTCTACGTACGTATAATAATTAACTGTCAATAGAAATCTGGTAATAGTGATGAAGCTATATAAAATAATAATGAATTTAAAAAATAACAAAAATGTCTGAAGCATGGTCTTCAAACTCGGTGAAAAGCAGTAAAATCCAGTGATTTCGAAGCCATTTTGCGCTGCAAGCAGAATTGAGATTATGAAACAATCGATTCAATTTCTTTATGACACATCACGGTGAACTGTCTGATCATTTTATCACTAACGAGAGACTTTGCTCAAAAAGATTGTGCTCGTAATTAACGACGGTTGTTTTTCTTATTTAGCAAAGCAATCATCCAAAATTCATTTTACGTATTTTTGATATGGAGAATTTTCGCCAAGCTATATTTTCTAATTATAATTTCAAATAACATTTATTTAAATTCCATAAGTATAGATTGATGGCCAGCATTAATTTCCAGTGATGCTTATGAGGATACCCGGACAACATTATGAGAACGTGAGATCACCGAGCTCCACATCTCTGCTGGCTAAAGAAGGCTTGGTATGCTACGAATTTATCTTCCCTATCATGCCCCGGTCCTTTTCGTTCCCTGGTCCCATTTTTAAACAAGTTACCTTCGTTACTTCGCCTACTTCTTAAGCAACAAGTACTAACATTATTATCTAATAAAATGTTGTTTATACTTTTCATATGCAAAATGTTTTGCCTCTAGACGGATGTGACGTGGCGTGACTTGACTGTACATAAGCTGATGCAGGAGTACCAGCTGAACTTCCAGCCGAACTTCAACAAGCACATATTCCTCGTCATTCACGAGGCCGAATTATTGGAACAACTGGGTTAGTGAGTCTCTCTTAGTAGTTTGTGGTTCAATAGCTTACAAATGAGACAAATCAATTCTGGCAAGACCACATAATTAACTTCTCTGTGTAATGTGAATATTTTTTTTCGAATAACAGATCTGCGTGTACATATATGTTTTTCTTTTTATTACCATTTAATGTACCCCTTTTCACAGGTTATGATTTACCAGCTAGCATACGCGACGTAGCCATGCAGAAAGCACGGCTTTACTACGAACTAGAAGCGCTAGAGAGCGTCATCGCTAAGTACAACACTAACACTCTATCACTCAGTACTTCAGAGACACACCTCATGAAGAAGCACCTTCTAGACATGGAGCGACATATACTGCCTGGCTTGACTAGAGTCACGTGGACTGCGCTCGGTATAGGGGACTATATCAAGGATATTACCAAAGGTTCGTAACAAATCTACTGGGGCAGTGAGTTGTTCGCAGGAGTTACCGTAGCCCTGGCAAACAGAAGGAACATAGTGGGTTTTAGTCAGTAAGATTCTGACACTCCCTCCAGCTGCATCCACAGTGGGAGGGGTAATTTGATGATTTCCCACAAGAAAAAGGTTGGTAACAAATGGTATTAAAAATTTTGGACAGCACTTCAGAGACTTCAGAGACAATAATATCGTTATGTCAGATTCAGGAAGTTTTATATCTTCTACTTACTATACTGGGCAGTTAACAGTGTTAACTGTTTTAAGAAACCGTTAGTCCTGCGGACAAAATTTTTCTCATCTAAATATAAAATATTACCAGGTGAAAATTCCCTGCAAGCTGTGTACAAGCAACTAAAAATGGTGGAGAAAGAAGTACAGTTTCTAGTAGACCAACTGGAGGCTTTCGATCTGTTCCCGCTCCTGAGGCCAGAGAACTACGTAGACCCCAAGACAGGCCTGCCTGACCCCTCCTGGCTTTATCCCTGCAAGGTAAGATTCACAAACTTTTTTGATATATCTTCATGCGCAGTTTTCATTCATCTGATTAACCAAACGGGTCAATCGATAAACAACGCTTGGTGCGATCTGTTCATAGATCTTGCCATTACGGGTGCCTCCGTGTTTCGGAAGATTAACAGATTAAATTGGTGGGTCCCAGCTGTCATTTGTACATTTGGGCAGTTGTAACGGGTATTAACAAGCCAGAAAGTCTAACAGTCTTACCAAAGGGTAAGATCAGGTTACCCTCATTTTCTATACGACTTTTATGGCCATTGTGTTGTTTTTTTTGACAATATATTACCTCAACTTTTATGTACATTTTGACGAACACCTATATGTTCTCCTGTGTAGGCCTACTTCGTGGAATTAGAAAACGAACGCCTGGAGCGCGTGGCAGCTCTCTCGCGCATCTACGACCGCATCGGGCCTATCTTGATGAAGCTGGAGTATCTGATCCTCGGCACCAGTACAGGAACCTCCAGTGTTATGAATGCGTACTACACGCACTGGGAGAAGAAGATCTTTATGTGTCTTGTCAGGTAGACAAGTTATCACAGCTGTTTGATTTATTATTTATAGCGCTATCCTTATCTAATTATATTTACTTTTGGACTTATGGATAAAATTTTCAGTTCTATAGATCATAAACGTACCTATATGTTGGTCATGTATGAAGTGGCATGCACAATACGTTTTTAAAATGTTTTAAATTCTAGATTGACGTTAGAAAATCTAGAAGATTTCCAACAACTGCTGAGTGAGAAGGTGCCGATGTTTCAAGTGGATGCCGTACTGGTGCCGCCTGACATCACCATGAGGCCCACACAGACCGAAGTCTGCAACATACTTGGCTATGATGTCAAACATTATCTGAACAGGTGGGTTTGTAATATGGTGGTCTGTTATCATGATTGATTTTTGTACTAGTATAGATTTTTAAACTAATAATAATGGCGTTCAGATTGATTGCTGGTCACGGCGGCCGTTCTCTATAAGGACAACCAGCTACATATTATAGTGAACAAGCATTTGCGTAGACACAGGTACACTCCCTATATCCTCGCTCTCATAGTCCGATGGGACGGCGATCCGACTCGGGAATCGAACTCGGGATCCCCTGCACAACAATCACGCGCTAGACAACTACATCCAAAAGTTTTATATTCTATTTCCACTTAGGCTAACAACATTCCCTCGTTGGATGAAGAAGACGTGCCTCCCTTGCCCTCCCCAACGCATAGAGGAGGCCACAGGCAACGAGTTCTATACTTTCTCATTCTTCGAGGATATATTACGAGTGGCTGCCATCAACGACATCACTTTGCTCATACAAGACACCATATTTAGACTGACTACGGACATCTGCACTTACATTACAAAGTACGTTTGTTTGACTTTTTATTTTAATGGGGTAAAATTGGTCATGATTTGAGGGCTTTTGTGGGAAAGCCCAGTTCAAAAAAAAATTGGGTAATTAGTCTTGATTTGTTTTCTGTTAATTAGTTGTCTCTTAGTTTACTCTTAAATTTAAAGTTGATCTTTCGGCTAAAAATTAAATTGCTTTGAATCCTTCTGGGTCCGAACTACTTACGGTGATCAAAGCTACTATATTACTCTGATCTTTTCGAACAGTTCGAATCAAACACGTAACATCCTTATGGAACATACTTTTATATAAATAAACAAGCTAATTCTTCGTTCTAGATGGCAAAAATACTCCCATCTCTGGTCGTTTGACAAGAACCTCTCTTGTGAAAAATACGTTCACAAATATGATCAAATCTACAAGTACGACGAGAAGTTCTTCTTCTTCGAAGATATAATAAACGATCTGAATGAACATGTGAAGTTTGTGGACATAGGAGCTATCCGAGTTAATTTAAGGCCAGTGATAAAACAAGTGCAGGATCACGCGCAGGAGTGGAAGAATATATTGGGGTCGTGCATCGCAACTAAGACTAGGACGAGCATGCATGATCTGAAGAATCATCTGGATGTGAGTTGGACTTGAGACTATGTTTAGGCCCCTTCGCAAAGGGCGCGTGTCGTAAGGCGTGTGTTTACCATGAAACAACAAACTCTAGAAAACTTTCCAATCGCTTATTATTTATTCATAAAGAAATTGGTACATCATATTTAGCCACCCTGATCCAGGCTTTGAGAACATTATTTTTCATAGTGAATTTGTGTCTTTTTATTTAACCAGTAAACACAGACGCTACTAATTTCTATCTCATCTTATAAATTTCGATAAGTGTCATGATTACTTGCATGTAATTTTGAAACTGCCTACATTTTCCCAGTCTCTACGCATGACGGTAAACATGAATATCAAAGGCCTGGAAGACTTCAAGCTGGTGATGGCGACCATCACTCAAGTGCAGCAGATGACGGTCACAGCCGAGTGTAAATACCGCAACATGCAGGAGATATTTCATATGTTAAGGCAGCATGATATTATGGTAAGTTCTTTTAAGTATTAATCAGGTATATGGATGATCTATAATCCGACTAAGCAGTTCTTTTTGTATTTAAGATTTTTTTAAAGATTAACGCTCAATCCTTCTCCGTGTGAGAGGAGGCCTGTGCCCAGCACTGGGACGATAAAAAGGATAACGATGATGATAAGGTTTTGTACTTTTATAATGGAAAACTTACTGAGTATATTTTACTAAGTTAACTGCATTCAAAAATAAAATGAAATTCGGTACACCTGTTTTTATTAAGTGGTCGTAAACTGAATTGCTGACTCCATCATCCTGTCAAGTTCTTATTGTATCCGTATGATAGGTATCCGACGAAGATCTCATATTTGCCAAAAATCTTGAAACTTCATGGGGCAGCCTTTACCAAACCACGCTGTTCCGTGCCGCGACGTTGGAGAAAACTAAAGAAAAGTTCTCTAAAATGAACGTCGTAGAGATAGCGAACTTCTTGAAGGAGCTCGACGATTTTGTGGAGAAGTTTGATAGTGAAGGGCCGGGTACTGTTGGGGATGACATGGACAGGGGAAGCTTGCTAATGGAGGTATCATATCATTATTTGGAGAATACTACCTACTTTACGTTGACTTTCACTTAATAACAAAATCTATAAAAATAGGTAAAAATACTAAATGAATAAAATAGGATCTCCTGTTTACTTATCTCTCTCTTTCTCACTTTAATTAACTCTATCTTTATACATGAAGTAATTTTATAATTGCATAATATTGCAATCTTCCCTTGTATTTATACTTTAAGTAGCGATAGCTTTGCATTCCACATCATATTTCTACTTTACTGCTTGCTAGGAATACAGCAAATACTTCGATGAGTTGGAGAGCCGAAAGAAAATGCTACAAGCAGCTGAACAACTTTTCGACAATCCTTTGGCCGACTTCTCAAACTTCAACCGGGCGAGAACCGATTTTGGCTTCATGGAGTCAATTTATAAGATATACAAGTCGCAAAAGTATGCGAGAGAGATATGGTCGAAGACCCTGTGGGCTAATTTGAACCCACAAGCTCTTGTGGACGGCATTGAGCAGTTCTTCAAGGAATTCAGGTAAAAATGCGTTTTTTTAATTCTGGTTCTAAATATTTTGGTGCCTTTTATTGTCAAAAGACCTCTCCCGTTGAGGGTGCAGCCGGAGGGAGTATCAGACTCTTACTGACTAAAACTCAGTGTTCCTTCTGGAAGTCCCTGTTTGCCAGGGCCACACAAACAACCCACAGCCCGGCAGACCTTGGCCTTAAGGGGCCACACCGATACTGCTGACTCATCTTCTATGTACCCAATTGACATCTAGATGTAATGGTTTATTATCTAAAATTATTTTCACAGGAAATTACCTAAACTCGTTCGACAAACGCCAAGTGGTCAGATGTTAGACCTCAAGATGAAGCAGTTCAAGAATGTAGTGCCGCTGATGGTGTCGTTGAAGAACGAAGCCATGCGTGAGAGACATTGGAAAGAACTTATGCATAAGACCGGTGAGACCATCCGTCCTAAAAAAAAAATGAAAATAATTGTTCTAAAATTTAGGCACAATTTTGACATTGACATTTTCTGTCATTATCTTCTAAGGATTTTTAGTTGTTCCATATTTTTTCTACATTATTAACCTCACATAAAACACCGATTGTTGCCATTCAGGTCAGGATTTCGACATGTCTCCGGATCGTTTCACGTTGGAGAACATGTTTGCTATGGAATTGCACAAGTATCAAGATGTGGCCGAGGAGATTGTCAACCATGCTATTAAAGTAAGCTATACTCGTATATGTTACTATTTTGCAATATTCAATGGTGTTATGATGTCTCTTATGTGATGTGTCCCTTCTTATATACGAATTGCTTAGGACTGGTACTCTACTTATGCTATGTTTCTGAAGAAATTCGCTGGGATATCCACTATAAAATGTAACTTTCTGACTATTCTTCTATTACAGGAATTGGCGATAGAACGAGGTGTAAAAGACGTACAGGACACATGGGCCAACATAGCCTTCACGGTAGCTCGGCACTTCAACCGCGGCGAAGACAGGGGCTACACGCTCAACCCCTGCGACGAGATCACCGTCAAACTGGACGACGATGCCATGACGCTGCAGAGCATGGCTGCATCGCAGTGAGTATTGTTTAAATGACGACTAAGACTGATATCCTAAAACTTAACTTGAACACCTCGCGGTATTAATCATAAAATTTGGAAAAAAAATAGGGTATAACTCGCGATGAACTATAGTTAAAACCATAAGCCAATCAGCAACTTACAAGAAGTCTGGATAAAAAAATATGTCGATAGTTATTTTATCGATATCAAGTAATTTATTAGGTGCGACACTGTTTCAGTGGCAACTTTATGTCAACATTTCATCACCATGTTGGTCTTTCATGAATCCACGCCCTACGCTTTTTTCAGGTTTATCGGACCTTTCCTCTCGGTGGTACACACGTGGGAGCGTCGCCTCTCCCTCATATCGGAGGTGATAGAGGAGTGGATGGCGACGCAGCGCAAGTGGCTCTACTTGGAGGGAATATTCGTTGGTGGCGACATCCGCACGCAGCTGCCTGAGGAGGCTAAGAAGTTTGATGACATTGACAGGTCGTTTAGGAAAGTGAGTCACTTATTCATCGTAAAAAAAAAACATGAAATCGTTTTTTCTTAATGTAATTTTTTGTTCCAATATAGATATTACAAAAAAAAACTAATTCAATTTATAGATAAAAATCCACACTCAGTTTTTACTTAATTATGTATTTTAGATCATGTTGGATACAGCCAAAAGGCTGAATGTGGTAGATTGCTGTACCATGAGTGGCAGACTAGAGGAATTTATCAACCTCGGTCTTGGACTGCAAAAGTGAGTATCACAGTGTCAATTCAGATAATGAAAAATGACTAAGAAAACTGCAAATGTTAATTATACCTCGTCAATTATTTTTTAGGTGCCAGAAATCATTGAACGATTACTTGGACTCAAAGAGGCGTATTTTCCCTCGCTTCTTCTTCATATCCACAGACGAACTTTTGTCTATTCTCGGCAGTAGCGAGTGCAGCTGTGTGCAAGAACATATGATAAAAGTAAGTCGTCCATGTAGGATGAAAAGAAAGTTCATAAAATTGTTAACAAGAATTTATAGGTCGAAGTGTAATGGAATATCTGAATATTTCAGATGTTCGATAACATTCGTGCGTTGGATCTGTACGTAGACCATAGCAACCGTCCCGTGGCTGCCAAGATGATATCTGCTGAAGCTGAGGTGAGTTTAATTTAAGCTACAATATAATATATATTCTCTAATATATATTCTCTATCTCTATCTAATATGTATAATATATATTCTCTAATCATTAGCCTAGTAGCTGGGGCTCTGGGGTTCGATTCCCAAGTCGGACCGAAATTGCTTTGTGGGTTTCAAGAAACTTACAATATCAGCCCCTAGTCTGGAAGTTGGTGATTGATACATTATATTCCCGTGGATCGGAGAGCACATTAAGGTCGGTTCTGCGCCTGATCTCATACTCGTCGTGTCGGATTGCCGTACCATCTGACTATGAAGTACCTGTGTCTGCCTAAATGTTTGTGCACTATATTGTGTCCTGCGCAACTGCCTGATCACCTAAACTTTAGGTAAAGGATGATTACAAGTAAACAAGTCATTATTTGGTCTTACAGGTAATGGACTTCCGTAAAGTGGTGTACACTGAAGGTCGAGTAGAAGACTGGATGAACCTGGTACTCCATGAAATGAGAAACACCAATAAATTTATTTCAAAGAAGGCTATCTTCTATTACGGGAAGAATTGGAAGGTGCCGAGGTGAGTAGATAGAAATTGATCATTCGCCTAGCTTTTTCCTATGTTGGGGTCGGCTTCCTGTCTTGTTTCTTCCGCATGAAACTGAGTACCAGTATTTATATGGAGCGACTGCCTATCTGACCTCCTCAACCCTGGGCACTAAATAAGCACTTCAAAATTGATTTCTCAGCTTTTGCCTTTAAAATTGAATGCCTTTTATAATCTTCTTCATCTCATAAGTTTAACTCAACCTATGTACGTTCAGAACGGAATGGATCCTAGAATACCAAGGCATGGTGTGCCTAGCCGCTAACGGCGTGTGGTGGACGGCGGAGACCGAAGAGACGTTCATACGAATCCGCAAGGGCAACAAACGCGCTATGAAGGAACATCTCGCGCAGCAGAACGACCAGTTAGCCGGCCTCGTGGTTAAAGTCAGACAAGGTACGTGCGTATAATAAGTAAATCATCAATGAGCATAAATATCTATACGCATTTTTCGGCGTTGTCAATCATCAAATAAAGGAGTCACCCGCCGTGGGGAACCGTAAAAGAGTGTCAGATATTACTGACTAAAATCTTACCGTGTTCCGCTGCTAGTGTAAGCAATTCTTTGAAATAAACTCGCAGCAAGGCTGACTTTGACATCCCTTCGAGGCACGCGCTGGCAATTTTTTCTGGTGTATTGACCCTTCCCGCTGACTAAAACGCACTATTCCTTCTGGAGGTTCCTGTGTGCCAGGGCCGCGGTAACTCTTGCGAACAACCCGCTATGGCACGCGCGGGCTTTGTATCAAGATACCGTTAGTTTTCTTATTTTGAATCTATTACCATTAATTTTCCCTTCTCATGGTGTAACAAAAATGTATTTGTGTCTTCTCAGATCTATCATCAAATGACCGCCTTAAGTTCCGTACGATAACAACAATCGACGTGCACGCTCGCGATATTATCGAAGGTTTTGTTCGTGATAACGTGACGGAGGCGAGCGAGTTCGAGTGGGAGAGCCAGCTGCGCTTCTACTGGCTCAAGAGAGATGATAATCTGTGGATAAGGCAATGCACAGGTTAGCTTCATTGCGTTGATTTGTTGTTAGAATCGTTTCATATAAAGCATTAAGAGGGAGTTGATCACTGCGCAATAATTCATAACTTTTATCATCTATTTCCATCGCACAGTATTTCTAGTATTATTGTCTACCTCCCTTAGCGCCTGTTTCACCACATACAAATAAGTTCAAGTTAATTTTTTGTTTAGTTCATTTCCTACATATTTTGTTCCATGTTTTGAATTTATTCGGTAGACAATGGCTATTCCGACATTGTGAAACTGGCCCTTGATATTATTTATGGTGACAAGCCAGCTATCCTCTTCCACAAGAAGCTAACGCTTAGAATAGCTTTCTTTCTTGATATTTTAATTCTGATCTAGAAGATAAACTTGCTCTATTTCTTAGGTATCTTCGAGTATGGCTACGAATACATGGGCTTGAACGGTCGGCTGGTGATCACGCCGCTGACGGATCGCATCTACCTCACCATTACGCAGGCCCTTACCATGCAACTTGGTGGAGCGCCTGCTGGTAAGATTCACTTACAATATCATTCACCAATCTTTTGTATCGCTCTACATATAATAGGCTCGAAGTCTGCCCACTGTATGAATAAAATTCCAGTAAAAACTCGTTTATTCAAAGTACCACTCCTATGTGTTCTCGCTGGGAAGAAGTGGCGCAACAAACTCCCCAGCAACACATGTCTGTCTGTTATAATTTCATAGGGGGGGTGGGGGTCCTTCAGGTTATTCTTGAATACAACTATATAGCACTAAATTACACAGGTCCCGCCGGCACCGGAAAAACTGAAACAACAAAAGACCTCGCAAAAGCCCTCGGCTTACTCTGCGTAGTAACAAATTGCGGTGAAGGCATGGACTTCCGCGCAGTCGGGCAGATCCTCGCCGGGCTCTGCCAGTGCGGCGCTTGGGGATGTTTTGATGAGTTCAACAGGATCGATATATCGGTGTTAAGTGTGATTTCTACACAGCTACAGTGTATTAGGAGCGCGTTGCTTATGAAGCTGAAGAGGTTTACTGTAAGTTATTTTCGATTGAATGCAAACAATTATTATCAGTCCCCAGGGCCGGCCCGTCCATACAGCAAACGGAGCAGCCGCTCCAGGCGCCAAATCCTAGGGGGCGCCAAAATGGCAAAGGAAAATTTTTTTTTTCTATTTATTTTATGCGAAGACATGATATTTATTTTACGCGTGCGAATAGAATGCGCGCGGGTGGCGCGGTGTGGCGCCGGGCACCAGATAACCTTACTAACCTCACCCCATGCTAACCTCGCAAGTTAGCTGGCTCCATCAGGATGGAATTTGGTGTAGACATATGTGAGTTGTATGATATGATACCTCCAGATGCATGGGTATTGCAGAGGGGCTGACATGAAATAAACAGCACAGGAGCGTTTCTTTGGGCGCCTGAATAAGGTTCTTAAGGCCCGGCGCCCACTATCGGTCGGCATCGGTGCGGCTCGGTAGAGCTCGAGCGCTTTACGCCGGCTTCGGGCGCCTTAGAGCGCCTTAGGGTGCCGTAGAGCGCCTTAGGGCGCTTTAAAGCGGCTTTGGGCGCCTGAGAGCTGCCTCGGCAGTCGTAAATACGCCTAAGGACGCCGTAGCTGATTTTGGGTAGCCTAAGAATAGTTCTGGCTGCAGAAACATCGCAGAGCAGTCACTCCTAACGTTCCGTGAAAACGGTTATGTGTGTGTATTTATAAGTATTTGTTTTAGTTTAGGTCTAAGGCGTCCTAAGGCGCTCTAAGGCGCCCCAAGCCGCCCGAAGCCGGCGTAAAGCGCTCGAGCTCTACCGAGCCGCACCGATGCCGACCGATAGTGGGCGCCGGGCCTAAAAGTTTCTTGTCAGGTGGTAACAAGGCCTTTAATGGTTGTGTCATACCAGTCCTGATTTGCTGCCGGTCGTGCATTGTCGGTCGTGGTGCGGAGGATGGTCGGTAGCGCAGAGTCGTGGGACGCAGTGGTGTCCTTCTGCGAGGACGTGATGTCGCAGAAGGAACGGGGGAGGGAGATTTTGACTCCCCTTCCCTGGCCGAAGAAGAGCACTGGGCGCAGGAGAGCCCCCTATGAATGGGTCCAGGGGCGCCCCCTATGAATGGGTCCAGGGGCGCCCCCTATGAATGAGTCCAGGGGTGAAGGTCTTGGGAAACTCCCCGCCCCTATTCGATGGATCCGAGGCGGAGGAGCGCGCACCTCTGAGGCGAAGCACGGGGTAGTTCAAAACCTCACTACCGGGCCTATCAAAACCTCACTACTGGATTCCCGCTGACTGCGGAGTTTTAGCCGGTAAGCGTCCAGATAAGAACGAATGCATTACCCACGATCGTCGGTGGTGAGATTGTACATCCCACGGAATTGTGGAGGCCCAGGCGTTTTTAATGCTAAGACGCTCCACAACCGTGAGGTTTACAATATCAGGGAATATTTCCTTAAAAACGACGATGATCTGCATCGAGATGTGGTAGCAGTGGACAAAGGGCTCACCCCGCTATCTTTGGGTAATGAGAGTGGCGAAAAACTGTGGTACTAATAACCAATGAGCAAAGAAAGCAGCTACACGGACACTTTTGCGGAGCTCTTCATGGCCCCGAGGTAGACTTCAAAGCATCCGTTTCTTGGCTATGATTCAATGATCTTTTTGGAGAAACCGAAGGGTATGTCTATACAATTATGGACGAATTTATCTTAACTAATAACTACCGGAGATATATAATGATAGATGGGACGGTTAACAAATGTTGGGCATGTCACCATACGAGGAAATCAATTCTTGGCTGGCTAGCGGGGAATACTTTCACATACATAAACAAGTGGCCAAGATTATCGACCAGTACCTTCCTCTGCAATACGAACTTGTGGATCTTGAAGTATCGTACTACTCCACTGTGTCTGGAGTCCACCACCTGCTGCACAGCTTGGACCCTATTCCCAATATCGGTGGTAATTTTATATTTTTAAATGTAAGTGTGATCTAATGCCGACCGAAAAGAGTTTGATACGTGACTTAGAAAAGTGTCACACCAAAAGCCACGTCCCCGTAAGTTTACGCGTACGAAAAACTTGACAACGAATGCACGCTTCCTGCCGAATGGCATAGCTATCCCCTGGGGGAAGATGAGAAGCGTACGTTCCCGGAGCACTCTCACCGTCCCCTATCTTCGTACTCCAAGAGAGTCGTAGGGAAACCAGCACTTTAGTAAACATATACAGATCGCAGTCGTTCCGAACCGTCGCGTTCTGATCAACCCCCCCCCCCCCCCTAGAGGCCTTAACTTTTAGGCATCCACAAAAAAAGGGGCGCCATAATTTGATCTCGCTCCATTCTAAAATTTACTTCGGGCCGGCGCTGTCAGTCCCTTTAATGGTTTTTTTTTTGCTGGGAACATTAGAGGCTTTTGCACTACTCTGGCATCGGGCACAGCATCACAAAAATCGCCAAAAGGCGGATTCAACAAACCTTTTTTAGACCAAACCAGATAAGACAAAACAGTAGGACAGCAAACCATGAAAAGTCACTACACTCAGATATTGAATAGGTCCGTGCATCCAATTTCTGACAAGCTAGTGGGATATGATCATTATCTTCAACAACAAATTCCCTTCCTCAGTTTGAAGGTCAAGAAATAGCGATGGACAGCAAAGTAGGTATATTCATCACCATGAACCCTGGTTACGCGGGCCGCACGGAACTGCCGGAGTCCGTCAAGGCGCTGTTCAGACCTGTCGTCTGCATCCTACCGGATTTGGAGATGATATGCCAGATCTCACTGTTCTCTGATGGATTCCTCACTGCCAAAGTAAGTGGAACGATAGTTAGGATAACAAAATAGTGATCAAACATGAGATGGCTTGGCGGCTGCTAGGCATTAGTCGTGATCAACTAAATGTAGTAACTCAACTAATTCTTTTTGCGCTATATTTACATACGACATTTATACACTTTAGATTACAATCTAACGAAAAACAATACGTTAAATTGTAAACAGTACGTTGAGGTTTTAAATTTTTCGATAGTTCACAATCCTCCGAGATAGATTATAATCTAAAGGTATAAAATGTACAATTTTACGATGACATATAGATACGACATTCGACATTAGTTCGTTTCGATTCGTTACATTTTGTATTGTTCACATTTCGAGATTATCCTCATTTCCAACGACTATAAATGGCTTGACACTGTCAGGCCCGTCGACGCGTCCAAAATTCCCAGTTCGCAGTCTCCTAGGTCTCCTTACATCTCCTAATAATTTTTTAGCACTTAAAATATCCTGTCAGGTGCTAGCCAAGAAGATGACGATGCTGTACCACGTGGCGCAGCAGCAGCTGTCGAAGCAGTCGCACTACGACTGGGGGCTGCGCGCGCTGACGGCCGTGCTGCGCATGGCGGGCAAGCTGCGCCGCGACTCGCCCGGCCTCAGCGAGATCATGGTGCTCATGCGGGCACTCAGGTCACTCTTGCATTCCTAGTAACTACCTAGTTCACAGAGTTCCTTTAAACTGGCACTCCCAGTTTCTTAGGGGCTTGATTCTAGTTTACTGGTCTCAGATCCTGGTTCAGAATTCCAAACTAAATGTCATATTGAAAAGACACTAATGTTATTTATTGAAAGAGAATCAATTTACACATGACTAATGATGAATGGAGCCATATGGTGAGACAAAACTTATCTTAAAACTACGAGCAGATAATATTGTAGGTTTAAAAGTGTACCCCTCGGTGGTACCCCTCAGTGTACTTAAATGATTAGATTTGGCGTTGAAGAGAAAATCTAAGAATTACTCCTTAAATATGTATTTATGCTTTAAATGACAGGGAGACACGTCAAATCTCACTTATTTTCCATCGAGGGTTAAAATCTATGCTCAACCAACAGAGACATGAACCACCCGAAGTTCGTTTTCGAAGACGTGCCACTGTTCCTGGGTCTGATCAAGGATCTGTTCCCGGGATTGGAGTGCCCGCGAGTGGGATACCCGGACTTCAATGCGGCTGTCACTGAAGTACTTGAGAAAGATGGTTACATTGTGTTACCTCATCAGGTTAGTAGATAACAATAGAAGATGTTTGGTTAATGGAAAAGAACGATCGATCATAAGGTTAAATAACGCTTGGCGCGGTCGGTACAAGGATGAGTGATCATCTTTGACATAACAAGAACGTCTTTGGCAGTCGTTACGGGTAGTTAGAATCCAACCAACCAGTCTTACCATGAGGTAAGACGTAACGGTTTTCCATCTAGGAAACTTTGTTGAAAAGGTCAGATAGGCAGTTGCTCTTTGTAAAATACTGGTAACAGTCTCCGACATAGTTGGGAAAATGGTGAGATGGTAAAAATGTCTTGTATAAGCGATAAAATAAGCGATATAAATGCATTGTATAGTATTTTGTATCTGAACAAAGTATTAGGGAAGCTTACTATTTTTATTAATTTAACTGCATAAACCAAATTGTTGTTTCAGAAAATTTGTCAAAGCTTTTCATATACGCGCCCCTTAGCCATCACATCGCAGTCAAACTGTAAGATCCATTTTGACCCAATTTTTCCCCTCAGGTTGACAAAGTGGTGCAGTTATACGAGACGATGATGACGCGTCACTGCACCATGCTGGTGGGTCCGACTGGAGGCGGCAAGACCGTCATACTCCAGACGATAGTCAAAGCGCAAACATTACTTGGCTTGCCTACTAAGCTAACTGTGCTTAATCCTAAGGTGAGACTATGAATCACACAATCTTTCCTCTATCCAATTTTTTCCAGTTAGTTAATTTACATCCAGCGCACCTCTGAAAAATGATAATTATTTATTTTGCAAATAGGTTTAGGTAATTCAACATTTTTACACGTCAATACATTTTTTTCTTTCAAAACGAGATAATTGGTTCACAACTCTTTCCTTGAGAAGAAACGCCGAAACAAACTCAAGGGTCAACTGTAAGAGCCATATAGATTTGGAAGTGGAGGAATCCTTAATTTGATCGGTCTATCTTATTGGTAAACGACCCCGCGGTGTTTTGCCTTCAAAGCTCCAAATAGAAATGGTCATTAAACGATTTCTTTTCATCCACCTTATTTTCTCAATAATAGTGGCGATATTTCTTTGACAAAAATCGTAATTCCCAGGCTTGCTCAGTAATCGAGCTGTACGGGATTCTGGACCCTGTGACCAGAGATTGGACAGACGGCTTATACTCTAGAATATTCCGAGAAATGAACAGGTAAGTTCTAACAAACAGTCATTAGTAGAATGGATTTTCAGAGATTTAATGAACCCTAAAAAAAATCACACAGATTTATGTGTTTAATTTTCGGATGCTTTAAAATTTTACCTAATATAAGATTATATGTACCAGGCCAGCAGAAAAAGACGAACGTCGCTACTCTCTCTTCGACGGCGATGTGGACGCGCTCTGGATAGAGAACATGAACTCCGTGATGGATGACAACAAGCTGCTAACCCTAGCCAATGGAGAGAGGATTCGTTTGGCTCCATACTGTAACTTACTATTCGAAGTGGGAGATCTAAACTATGCGTCGCCTGCGACCGTGTCGAGAGCTGGCATGGTGTTCGTAGACCCCAAGAATTTGGGGTACCAGCCTTACTGGGACAGGTAATTCATCATTTACGGAAAAAATAGTAAATGCATTGAGATCTTCTGAAATATTCTTAGTAATAATTTCATAATAATTAAGATGGATCTAAAATTACAAAATGAGAGACTAATATTTTTTTTCGGCAATTTTTGACAAAATATTTATCTATATCATTCTTTAGTATAGTTTTTCGCCTATAATTTTCCAATGTAAATATAAAAGGGGAACTATGCAGATGGCTGCGCGGGCGCAACAACGAGGAAGAGCGCGAGCAGTTGGACGGCATGTTCGACCACTACGTGACCGGCGCCATCAACTACATCGTGTTCGGCATGTTCGGCTTGCAGCAGCAGACGCCATTGAAGACTATCGTGCCTCAGACACCACTTAATTTGGTCAGTGGGGTTTAATATGAAAATAATATTGATGTTTAAAGATTGCCAAAACTTCAGTCATTTGCAGGATTTTACAATGATTTTACCTTCAACTAACTATGGTGGATGTCTTAGACAAAGCCTAATATCCCATAGGTAATGGCGTACTTATCTATCTAATATATAAAATTGGCGTGTCACAATGTTCATTCCAATACTCCTCCAAACAGCTCGACTGACTCTTATGATTTATTATGCATGTTCAGTAAGTCGGAGAATCGGCTACTATCAATCCTTCAAACCCTTCAGTGATACAGAATGTAAAATAAAAGTAAAATAAACATTATACTTATTAACAAAACCCCCGATTTATTTTAATTTTAACATTTATTTTAAAGTCATCTGCCTAAATAATAATATTTACCAAACTATAAGTCTGCTAGTTTGTGATGTGTGGCCTTAATTTGTTATTCTTAATACATAAACAGGTCGTACAATTGTGCTACATGATCAGCGGCCTGCTTCCAAACAGAGAGGACGCTAACGAAGAAATTGATAGGACTGTTGTAGAATGCGTTTTCATGGTGGTAAGTGCCTACAGACAATCTTCTATGTAGTTATCTAGGTATATTACAACGCAGAAGAGTTTGTTTGATGGTTTGAGCGACCTCAAACAATTGACAGCTACCGGTTCAAAGATGATGCTTCAAACCGCGTGACAGTTTTATCGCCGTGCGTAAAACCAGGCGTATACGTGACACAAAATCCGCTAATGAAAAAGTGCTCTTAATATCTTGAATAACTGATCTGATCTGCAAAACTCCATCTATGTTACATATCTTCCTTACTGAAGAAGGATTTTATCCAAGAGCGCGAAATGATTCTTGACACGTGTCTAAACCTTGGGAAATAACAGTTCCAGTTAGTTTATTTGGTAGATAATTTTGGTAGATAGTGGCTATTCGGACATCATGAAACTGGACCTTACAAAAAGAAATCTTATTCTCATCCAAATTAATAGGAATATAAAATATTTGTAAGTAACAATATTAATTTTCAAACATTTTACTATCAGCGCTAGAAAGATATGTATATTTGTCAGATAATTGAGTCCATATGTTTTATTACTTAAGACTTTCAAGGTATCGTCGTATCAATGTCACGTACACGACTTTTTTTTACGTTCACTTTATTTTAAGGTGACTAAATTTGATACATATTATATCGGGGGCGTAGCTCAGATGGTAGAGCGCTCGCTTAGCATGCGAGAGGTACCGGGATCGATACCCGGCGCCTCCAAACTATGTTTTTTTCCGTATGGTAAACTAGCAAAATGTCGCAGTCGGCTTTATTTTCGGATCCACTATCAATATTTAAGGATAATAAATTGCTTATACCATGTCATATAACTTTTTTTAACTTTTTTTTTTAGCCGAGTAGTTATATTATGAGCTGGTTAACATTCCAAAACATGTTATTAGTATTCCTAAAAAAATTGCTATTCGCTAAATGCAAAGCAAGTGCTGGGAGAACACAAATACCAAGATCAAAGCGACGCGACCGCGACGTAGAAAGAAAATGTCGTATAATTTGTAAAGAATGATATTTAAATAAAGATTAAGTTTATACAGTTTACTTTTTTCAAACACAAGAGTATCTTGAAAAACAACATCAGCGTATGCTGGTATTATAATAACCGCTTGTTGACGCTGTCATCGCGCATCCTCCGAATAAACAGGCCTAACATCAACATCACGAGAACAAAGTAATTTTGGATTTCGATGATTTCAGTCAATGTACAACAGCCTCGGAGCGGCCATTATAGATGACGGCAGATTCGATTTCGACGTGTACATAAAGAAAGCTTGTCCAATGATGCTCGTCGAAGATACGTTGGAAAAAAAAGCTACTACAAGTACGTAACTTAGTACCTAAAATCTTTCATTTTGAATACTATTTAAACTAGATTTTGTAAGTTCGAATATTTGTTAACAAAAAGCCAACGTCACGCGGTGTTCCCAAGCGGTCACCCATCTAAGTACTGACCGCGCCCGATGTTGCTTAACTTCGGTGATCGGACGAGAACCGGTGTATTCAACGTGGTATGGACGTTGGCGATGTCTCTTCTATAAAATCAGTATACAAAAGGAGTTTCAATAAATAACAATTGGTACATTATGCTTCAAGCAATTTTTTTTTTATCTATCTAATTTAAATAAGCTAAAGAGTTCGTTTGTTCGAACTAGCTAATCCCAGTCTCAGTCCGATTTGCAATTCTTTTTAAAATTCTTTCAATTGTAAATAGCCTACTTATATTTTATTCACTGAAGCTACATATAGGCCAACTTTGATCTGGGTGCGCGGAGTAGTTTCCGTAGGATGCAGGTGAAAATGCTAGTGGAACTTAGTTATTATAATAAAACTACTATCTGCCTGCGATCCTTTTAAAACAATGCAACGTACCTATCCTATCCATATTTCATCCTTAATTTTCCGTTAACAAATATTCAAAGAGATGGGTGAGCCTAGTCACCTATCTCTGTCTCCAGCAAATAAATAATTATATTGTTATTTTTAATACCAAGGTATGGACATATTAAACTTTCCATTTAAAACTTTTCCCCTACAGAGCACTTCCCAATGGGCTTCGCATCCCTCTACGACTACTGCCTAGAACTGAAGACGAAGACCTGGGAGGCGTGGGAGTGGCTGGTCCCGGAGTACGTGCATGACCGGGAAAAGAAGTTCCCAGCTATACTGGTGCCTACCGTCGACACGCTCCGTCTTACCTGGCTTATTAAGATCATGGAGAGCGTAAGTACCGATTTCAAATCCGTATGCATAATCAGATGACTTGGACTTGATGCTGATGAAAATCACTTGGGAAGCGTGGTAGTGGCTGATCCCGGAGTACATGTAAACACGACTGGGAGGAGATTTTTTGCGACATATTGGTGCCGACGGTCTAGACATATATTGCGGCTTATTTAGATGTGGTTAGTGCAAGTTTGTCTTAATGGGGAATGCATCATCAGCTAGTACCGCGGAAAAGGCTAAGGAATCCAAATATAAAAACTTAAAACGGTTAGGTCATGCCATCTCTTTGACCATATTGTTTGAGGAAGGTGTCTTTGTGATCTATTTATTGTAAATTCTGTGTTTTGTTATAATCTACAAGCACATGTTTCTTTTTAAAATAGGAATGATTAATGCAAAACACTGTATTTCATCTGTAATCTATTTCATAATTAGGTATACATAATAAAATTTTGTTTGTTATCTAAATTGTTATCAATAGGTGGAACGGCCGGTGCTACTGGTCGGTGAAACGGGAACATCAAAAACTGCTATAATCACCAACTATCTTCGGGGATTACCTGCAGATAAATACGTAAGTCCAACGATTATATGTATCAATTTAGATAGTACCTATAGATTTCGAGAAAGATATCGCCAACGTCCATACCACGTTGAACACACCGGTTCTCGTCCGATCACCGAAGTTAAGCAACATCGGGCGCGGTCAGTACTTAGATGGGTGACCGCTTGGGAACACCGCGTGACGTTGGCTTTTTGTTTTCACTTAAACGGTTTCCTTACTTCTAGCAGTTGTGTTTAATTACAAAGAGAACCCTATAGTAGGTTGTTCAGATCCAGCCCAATACCATATGAGAAACTCTTGAATATTGTCCAAAATGTTCTTTCTTTTTAATATTGATGTTATTTCCTTATTTCATGGTGTACGTTTGTAATCTAAATCCGAGCAAACATTTTCTCACATAATGTGCATGATAATTATATTAAAAACAATACTTCACGGTAGTAGGTCGATACTACGAATTAAAGATAAATGGCCCGTTTTTTGTCTCGAAGTGTAAGAAAGGACTTCAATTAGGAGAATAATTGACGTATTATTTGTACCCGTAATACCTATACGCCATACGGTGAAATAAAGAATTACCTACGTTGTAACTACTCTGTTCATTACGAGTATTAGAGCAAGCAGCTGTTACTTTAATTGCATCACCTTGTTAATATTTCGAGCACACGCAGCTATTTTAAACCGTGTCACAAACACGGAAGCACTATTTCGAAATTAAACTGGTCTTATAATAAGAACGGTACTATTACTCGCTGAACAGAACGGCTATTTCAATCACCTTTCATATCGGGGGCGTAGCTCAGATGGTAGAGCGCTCGCTTAGCATGCGAGAGGTACCGGGATCGATACCCGGCGCCTCCAAATAATTTTTGTGATTTGACTAATTACATACTTCACGGCTAGAACGACCTGTTAACAGATTTCATAAAAAATTAAGGTCTTTAAGAATAAGTATGTCATATTTTTTTTATTGTGTTGCGTTGATTTAGTTTTACTTTAAAAAGGCTGAACTGATTAGGTTGAAATTTTTGTATGGAGTTAGATATAACCGTGATGATAGCTTCAAGATGTAATTAATATCCTAACTGTTTTCCGTTTTTTTTACAAGATAATATTATAGAAGATAGGAGACACAAGAGTTTGATCGCTCTTTTCAGGAACCACTGGAACGATTTGAAAAATTATATCGTTCCCGTGTCATATAGTCAATTTATCAAGAAAAACAGAGTTGTACCAAGGGACGCGGTTGTACCGGTAGGCGGAAACTAGTATGTATATTATTAAATGAGGGGCCCATTATTTTTATTACCAGTTAATTTTATTTAAAATCGACAAAAATATTCGTATACCCTTCATCCCATATACGAGTACTAAATAACATTTTCCAATTGCAGATAGTCCAGCAGATGAATTTCTCATCGAGGACGTCTTCAATGGACGTGCAACGTAACTTGGAGTCGGTCGTCGAGAAGAGGACCAAGGACACTTTTGGTCCACCAGTGGGCAAAAAGATGCTGGTGTTCATTGATGATATGAACATGCCTATTGTGAGTATGAGTCTCATCTACACAGATACTGTATGTTGAAGATTTTGTATGTTTGTTTGAACTCGCTTATCCCAGGAACTGCTGGTCCGATTTCAAAAAATATTATTGAGGTAGGGTATAGGTTACGTTTTATCCGGTTGCGTCGAGTAGGTGTCATGGAACGCGGATGAAACCGCTGGTGGAAGCTAGTTTCAAATAGTGATATCTAAGTATTCGAAAATATATTGAATAAACAAAACAAATCATAGTCTTAGCGGCTACGCTTTCACAGTGTGATTATTAGGGCTGTAATATGATGTGCTGCAGTTTTAAAAGACTATGTAGCTGAAAATTGCCTGGTCTATTAGGCTTGCGGTAAAAATTATGCGTCTAATGTTGAGTAAAAATATATTTGGAGGCGCCGGGTATCGATCCCGGTACCTCTCGCATGCTAAGCGAGCGCTCTACCATCTGAGCTACGCCCCCGTTATGTTGTAAGATAACAAAATAATATCTCAACAGTGCAACAGTAACAGTGGTCGTGGACGTGACCGTAAGCTGTCGCATAAGTACGTATTCACCAGTATGACTCAATGCCTCTGCCTCACTTATTATACTGTGATCACGGCTTTGGTCTATTGTTGGTGAGAACATGAAAGGATAATTAGACAAATAAGTTTTCTTGTTCAATGCTTAAACGTGAACTGTTTACGCCAATCCGATGAGATTTTCTTCTAAAACTAGATTATTTATATCTTTAAAGATATTTTATTCAAAAGTAAGACTTATCATTTCACCATAAGGTAGGAACCTAAGCTATAATTTTGGTAAAAATATAGTATAAAAGTAAGTAAAAATAGAGTCTTTATACCTTAATCGGCAGGCGATACACTGCCTTTTCAACTGCCACATATTAACCATGGGGTAACAACACTCGAAGACTGTCGATATTTTTATATTGTTGAAGGTCACTCCACATAGACATACCTATATATAGAGAGTGTAGTTATATAAATATTTGCTTGCTAAGCATTTTTTTAAGGTCAATTGGACCAAGTGAAAGTGCTCTGATTGCATGCGTGCAAAACATGTAATGTTTTATTTATTCACTGTACATAACGGGGGCGTAGCTCAGATGGTAGAGCGCTCGCTTAGCATGCGAGAGGTACCGGGATCGATACCCGGCGCCTCCAAATATATTTTTAGATTATTTTGCGCTAATTGCTAATAATAGCAGGGATGCTGCCTACAGCAGTTAAACTGTTCTTCATTTAATGATCCAACTTATTTAACGGTAGAAAAACTTTTGCTGAAGAAATTCCAGACAATTAATAAGATACCTTTCTAGTGACATGTTGACATCCATACAAGCTCCACTTCTGGACAACTACAGGTACCACTACAAAGCACTATAGGTACCACTACCTATATAAGTATACATAGGCGCTAAAACAAGGAATTGTACGGACGCCAGCACATCAAGCTAATACAATCTGTCAAATTTCCTTAATAGACTTTCAACTTTATTGCTGAAGCATATGGTTCAAAGTTGATTGGGAAAATTTGACAGTTTCGCTTTATGTGCTGGCATATGTACTAAGAGTCCTGTAAAAAATTTTAAGATGAGTACTTAAACACATGTCTTTGGTTATTTAACAAAGCTTCACTTGAACAGGTGGACACATACGGCACCCAACAGCCCATAGCCTTGCTAAAGCTGTTGTTCGAAAGAAAAGGTTTCTACGATCGCGGCAAGGATCTCAACTGGAAGAACGTCAAGGATATCGGCTTCCTAGCTGCTATGGGCAAGGCTGGTGGAGGAAGGAATGATGTGAGTTTACACAGTAATAACGACCACCGATAAAACGTAAAATATAAGAAAATTTATTTACAATTCTTTGTTTCTATACAATATAATAATTTGTTTCTTCTCAAGTCAGTTAGGAAATGCCGACCTCATCTCGTTTTTAACAAAAAAATGTCTTGACCAGTAAAAGTGTTGATTTCACCTATTTGCAAAATAAATATCATATTTAAAATCAATTTTATGTATGTTGATTTGCTTGGACATTTATGTGATTTAGATTTTATAATGAAAAGTAAAAATGTTAGTTTGGAGGCGCCGGGTATCGATCCCGGTACCTCTCGCATGCTAAGCGAGCGCTCTACCATCTGAGCTACGCCCCCGATATGTAATACTACTGTATATTGCTATATTATAATTCTTTTCAATGTAAAGTAAAAGTGCATGTGGCAAATTGTCACGTACATTACGATCAAGAGGCTCGATAAGTAGGTATGTTGTTAGAATGACGTTTCTAACAATATCATTCACTTATATGAACACAAATATGCGCTGCAGAAGAAATATAATATACCTAAGAAAAAGTTTATTGGAAAGGCGAATTTAGTTATAACAAAATGTATGATTGGAGCTTTCTTTTAGGCAGATAATGCCTGTGTTAGGATAAAGATATGAAAAATGTCCAGTACAATTATCCTATCCTCCTCGGCAGGTGGACCCTCGCTTCATCTCAATGTTCTCAGTATACAACCTACAGTTCCCATCAGAGAATACGCTACGTCACATCTACGTGTCCATCCTGAAGGGACACTTCGAGATATTCCCTGAAGAGATACAGAATATCGTCGATAAGATTGTGCAGATGACCCTGGATTTGTACAAGGTAGGGAAAAATCTTTATAAGGAACGGTGAAGCTGCTGCGGGTTGTCCGCAAGAGTTACCGTTGCCTTGGCACACAGGGACCTCCAGAAGGAACATAGTGTGTTTTAGTCAGTAAGAGTCTGACACTCCCTCCAGCTACGCTAAGCGGAAGGAGTCATTTGAAGATTTTTCATGAAAAAAAATGAGACTTTGCTGCTAATCCTTCTCTGGCGTAGTCTGGTAAAAAATAAAGGAATATTCCTCAGTGATCGGTAAAAATATATTTGGAGGCGCCGGGTATCGATCCCGGTACCTCTCGCATGCTAAGCGAGCGCTCTACCATCTGAGCTACGCCCCCGGTATGTAATGCCACTGTATATGCCTACCATTCATAACTCGACCATCGAACCGGTTCAATAGTGATTAACTTTTACTCTAAATGTCACGTACAAATTATAAATGAACATGCTATAGTTCCATTCGTGGTAAAAGTTGAAGAAGTGGAACGATCAAAATCCAAATTTTATTCATCGCAGCTGGTTAAGATTATACATAGATTAGGACCACAGTTGAAGATTAATAATTGCTATAGATAAAAAAATGGCGATCATGAGAGTGCTTTTAATAAAACTCCATGCAATCATGATCGTAAGAGTTTCCGTGTTCCTGGTACACAGGGACCTGAAGGAACATAGTAAGTTTTAGTTAGTAAGGGTCTGACACTCCCTCCAGCTGCACCCTCAGGGGCTCATTTGATGATTTCCCACAAAAAATATCATCAATATAAAATTGACAATATTGACCATTATGTTCGTCTTTTACCAGATAATAATAGTAGACCTGCCGCCAACCCCAGCGAAGTTCCACTACATATTCAACCTGCGCGACCTGTCCCGCATCGCGGCCGGCATGTGCCTCACGCACCCCAACTACTTCAGCGAGAAGCGCTGCGTCGTGCGCTGCTGGCGCAACGAGTTCACCCGCGTCATCTGCGACAGGCTTATCAATGTGCAAGTGAGTTTATTTATTTATAAATAAATAGATACTTTATTTTACATCATAATCTGCCATCTGCCTAGCCTTTTCCCTAGCTATGTTGTGGTCTGATTCCTGTGGTCTTAAGCAGATGCAGCTGAGTACCAGTGTTTACGAGGAACGAATGTCTGTCTGACGTCCTCAACCGTTACACCCTTGGTAACACTTGTTGTCAGACTTTCTGGCTTTTGACTACCCGTAACAACTGCCAAAGATGTACAAATGAGAGCTGGGCTACCAATGTAGCGCACCTTCCGAAACAAAGAGATTGTTTTGATTCATGGTATTATCGAAAATCTAATTCACAAAGATCACTTTGAAATCTACAAAAATCAAAACTAATGTCAACAAAACAGGATAATGACCTGATGCGCGGCCATATTCACGAGCACGTGACAAAGTATTTCCCTGAAGAAGAGCCCGTTGTCCTCGAAGAGATCGTCATACCCGAGGAAGAAGAGAAGGTCGAGGAAGAACAAGATGTTGATGGTATGGATGCATTCTGTCTACTTAAAACGCATTGGTATAAATGATATCAATTTTGAAACATTTTCTAAAGCAAATTTTGTTTTCAAGTAATAAGCGGCCAGTATTAGTCAATTTTTCAATATTGAGCATGTATTTTTTTGTTAACACAATATAAAACATTATAGTGTGGAAGTGGGGGCTTGTGACGTCACAGTTCAGTAAAAAATCTACCTAAAAGTTAAGTTATATAAAAATATAATTCTATATTCGTGGGTATTATGTGTCCAATATTTGAGGCTAATCTGAAAGACGTACTAACGACTTTTTTTCCTGACGTGTTATTTGACCATATACAATGTTATATTCATCTTGTAATTTTCATCGCATATGCACTGAGCTATGTAATATATAGTTTAGCTTAATTGATTGTTTGCATTGTCTCACAGAGTTTGGCATGATACCGGAACAAAAGCCAGAACCAGAAGTAGCAGCTGCAGCAGAGGCCGTTGAGGAGGAAGAAGAAATAGAACCTGAACACGAGTACACGGTAAATGCTAGTTAAGGTTTAGATAAAGTAGGTTACCGTGGTCTCTATAGTAATGTTCTTGAAATGTTTTAATTGTGTATAAATGCCGCCCCGTGTAACCATGTAAACCTTATCAGACCCTCCCCCTTGGTTAACGACCCCAAACTATAGACAAATGCAATTCCTGCAAACATAAGTATATCGAGCACTAGAAGATACAGGAACCACATCTAAAGATAACAAGCAATTTAGCATTGAATGATGCAACTAACCCCATCTTGATATCGTATGTGTATAATGTTCAGTTGGAAGAGTACGTGTTCCGTGATCCGCTCCTTTTCGGCGACTACCGCAACGCGTTAGACGAAGAAGAAATCCGATACTATGAAGACCTGCTGGATTATGAAGCTGTGTACTTTCTGTTCCAAGAGGTAAGTAATCCAAGACGCTTTTTTAAATATGCTAAGATTGTGTCGAAGGTCAAGTCTGTATAAGTTTTCTTAAGGTTGTCTTTCTTGTGAGGATCAAGCTCTTGTAGGCGGCACATTTAGTCATGCACCTCTAAGGGTTTTAGGAAAGAAAGCTTTTGAAAAATCGTTTCTTAGTTTACTTTCTGTCTACATTTCATTAACACAGTAGTGGTAACCTTATCAGTTATCACACTTAGACTAATCCAAGGATTAGATGGCTTGAATCTAATGCCCAGTATCCGCCCTTGTGATCTCATTACAAGGCTGCCCATTACGCTATTAGATCCTGGACGAGTACAACGAGCGCGTGGGCAAGATGTCGGTGGTGCTGTTCGAGGACTGCCTGGAGCACCTGACGCGGACGCAGCGCATCCTGCGCATGGACCGCGGCAACGCGCTCATCATCGGCGTCGGCGGCTCCGGCAAGAAGTCCATCTGCCGCCTCGCCTCCTTCGCTGCAGGTCGACAACCACTACACATCAACTCACGGCCCTATTCTGGACGCCTTAGGATGCCGGATAATGGACCGTGTTTTTTGCCGGATTACTTAAGAAAGGGCGGTCATCCACGCCAGTGTATTGGTGCATGTTGACGCTGCCGGACGTATTGTCTGGTTTCTGTTAATTGACTGCCGTTTACCAGCGTTCTAACGCATATAGACAGCAACCATCCATCCGGTAAAAAAAAAAAACGTATACAAAGATAGCAGTTTATTAACGATCCGTTATCCAGTGACAAAAAAGGACGTCTACAAGCGATCTTAACGATAATTCTTTTAGAGATCCTTGTACACTCTTACTATCTTCGTACAGGTTGCGACATGTTCGAGATCGTGGTGACGCGCAACTACAACGAGAACACGTTCAAAGATGACATGAAGAGACTGTACAACTCTCTGGGAGTTGATAACAAGAAAACTGTCTTCTTGTTCACCGCTGCACAGGTTAGCATCAGACTTATAACAGTACTACGTGAAGCTTGGAAAAAAATCCTGACACTCGTTCTCTTAAGTATTTGAAAAGGATACCTTTTTTCACTTCCCAAAATTAGTTCTAAAAACATGCCTCATCTTCTATAGTGTTTAATGAATCGTTGAAAGATTCATATGTACATACATGCATATCTCGAGAGCGGCTGAATCGATTTCGCTAATTCTTCTTTAGAATATTTCCTGAAATACGAGATTAGTTGTCATGAAAAAATAAGTTAAAAAAAATAGGCGATAGGAAGTTCGCTGGGTCAGCATGTAATAAATATTGACATGGAGTAAGACACGCCTATCTCTCTATACCTTTAGATCTTGGAAGAAGGTTTTCTGGAGTTCATCAATAATATCCTGATGATCGGCATGATTCCGGCTCTGTTCTGCGATGACGAGAAAGACGCCATCATCAACGCAGTGCGCGGCGACAGCACTGAGGCGGGATATGGAGTGGGCAAGTTAGTATACTGTTATGTTATGGTGTCACTGTTTTCAATGCACTGTGCCTCAAAAATTTTAATAATTAATTTTAATTTCATGCAACTATTAGACCAACGGGGCTGTTAACAATATTACAAGAAGATAAGCATCATCTCCCGAGCCTTTTCCCAACTATGTTGGGGTCGGCTTGCAGTCTAACCGGTTTCAGCTGAGTACCAGTGTTTTACAAGGAGCGACTGCCTATCTGGCCTCCTCAACCCAGTTACCTGGGCAACCCAATACCCCTTGATTAGACTGGCGTCAGACTTAATGGCTTCTGACTACCCGTAACGACTGCCAAGGATGTTCAATGACAGCCGGGACCTACAGTTTAACGTGCCATCCGAAACACAGTCATTGGTGTCCAAGATATACTTAGAAAGTACATACAAACTTAGAAAAGTTGCATTGGTACTTGCCCGACCTGGAATCGAACCCACGCCCTCACACTTGAGAGGTTGGCTCTTTAACCACTAGGCCACCACGACTACAAGAAGATAAGCAATAATTGATTAATACCATAGAACATTATCATTAAGAAATTTTCTTACTTTAGGGACGCCGTGTGGAATTTCTTCTGCACAAGATGTGCTGAAAACTTACACGTGGTACTGTCTATGTCTCCTAGTGGCGATATATTGAGGAACAGGTAATATTCAAGCATTTATATTAAAGAATATATGAGCACTAGTTTGATTTATCATTTATCAATATTACTTACAATATACTTGATGTCTTATGTTAGGTGTCGAAGTTTCCCCGGCCTGGTGAATAATACTACAATAGACTGGCAGTTCCCGTGGCCCAAACAAGCTTTGTTGGCCGTAGCAAATGTTTTTCTAGCTGACGTATGTATTAAACACTCATACATATTTGTTATATAACATGTAACAATTTGTTTTACGTTATGCGGTATACTATCTTAACCATCGTCAGTCCTTTTAATAGCCCTACTGCAGGGCGCAGGCCTCTTCTTATGCAAAGAAGGAATGTGAATTAATCACCAACTTTGCACAAGGCGGATTGGTGATTTCAAACTTTTAAAGTCAGCTCAAAAGTGCTATTGGTAAATCCTGACTTGAAATCCCACACACTTTGTACTCCCTAGGCTGGTGCTCTAACCACCAGGCCATCACAACTTTTAAAATAAAAAAAAATAAAAGAACCTATTAAACGAATTGAGAACCTCCTCCTTTTTCGGAAGTCGGTAAAAATTTTAACTTTGAACTTAATGAGATGATTTTAAATTGGTATCACCCATACCTAAATTCTTCAGGTGGCGAAAATACCGGAAGAGTTCCGACCGATCATCGTAGAACACGTGGTTCACGTGCACATGTCCGTCGCACAATATTCTCTGGAGTTCTTGCTGCGTCTGCGCAGGAATAACTACGTCACGCCGAAGCATTACATGGACTTTTTGACTAACTACCTTTCGCTGCTAAAAGAGAAAGACGCTTTTATTGTGGCTCAGGTATTTTATATATTTTTTTAATATTTCATCATTATCAATTAGTATACATATTTTTTGATGTTATAATAATCCTGGCCACAAGGCCTGTGGCATATGCCATAAGGCCCAGTTTTCAGTTTGGCATTTAGGATTACCAATTTATTTGTGGTCTGTCGGTAACTGTGTGTGTCAATAACCGAAAAGGAAAATCAACTTATTTTTCCTCTTTTAACAAAGTGTAACTGTATATTGCCAGTGCGAGCGCTTGATCGGCGGTCTGGCCAAGATTGAGGAGGCAAACGTTCAGCTAGCTGACCTGAATGCTAAGCTGGCGGTGCAGAAAGTTATCGTTGCTGAACAAACTAAAGAGTGCGAGACACTCCTCAAGGAGATCTCCAAGGGTTCGTACATTTTATTCCACATATCTTTAGTGGCGTTTACAAGACGATAGCTCCAAGTCACGTCACGAGGGCAGCATCCTGTTAAAACCGACTATGTTCCTTCTGGAGGTCCCTAGGCCTTTAGACTTCTCTTCGATGCATCGTGTCTTTCAATAATTTGAACGAGACTCGTAGCATAAGCAATGGCATTTGAATAAAGATATCTTTTATTTTCTTAACAAAATGTCCTCCAACAGCCACAAACGCAGCGACAGCAAAACAAACAGTTGCCTCAGAGAAATCTGCAGAAATCAAAGAACAGAGTGCCGTCATCTCGGAAGAGAAGGCGGAGGCAGAGGAAGCGCTCTCTGAAGCTTTACCAGCGTTGGAGGCTGCCAGGCTCGCTCTAGCTGATTTGGAGAAGAACGATATCACTGAAATTAGATCATTTGCCACGCCACCAGAGGCCGTGCAGGTATGTGTATATTGAGCTGTTGTAATGATAAATATTTGTGACTTTATTGTTAGTTGAGGTTCACTGCATACTACTCGAAGAGCAGTCAGCAAACATCGGATGGCCCTGTCTGCCCTTTTCCTTTGCAAATGACTGAATTGTTTGCTTATATAACTCGTGTAATTTCGGAAATCTTCAGACCGTTTGCGAATGCGTGGCCATTATCCGCGGCGTGAAAGACGTGAGCTGGAAGGGCGCTAAGGGCATGATGGCCGACCCCAACTTCCTGCGCAACCTGCAGGAGATGAACTGCGACCTTATCACGCAGCAGCAGGTCAAAGCTGTGAAGGCACATATGAAGAAGAGCAAGAAGTTGGATACTATGCAGCAGATCAGTAAGGCCGGGTGAGCGTTATTGGCAGTTTTTGCTTGCAGAGTACAAGAGGAGAATATTTTTAATAAGTGGTCAGACTACCCAAACGGGGTGGAGCGGAGAAGTTTCTAAACAACAAATTGAATTTCTCCACTTAGGGATGATCCTACTGAGTGTCCGGAGACAAGATCTTTGAATAAAGAAATTTGAAATTTTGGCTGTTGTTAATAAGATCTCCGCTCCGCTCCGCTTTGGTGGAGTCTTGAAAACAAGTGTCTCTCTAGTTCGAGAGCAAATCAAGAACTTAATTTCATCATTAAGTTTTATTCTTTGCGTGTGTTTACACTAAAAGTAAAAGTCAGTAGTAGGTCAATATCAGAAATGACTAAGACACAGTTCAAAAGATCTTCATTGTTCACATTCACAGATACGGTCTACTAAAATTTGTTATCGCCGTCCTGGGCTACTGCGCCGTATACAAAGAAGTCAAACCCAAGAAAGACAAGGTAGAAGCTCTAGAGAAGGAGTACACAGAAGCTTGCAACTACTTGGCGTCGTTGAACCGGGAGATCGATCGCTTACAACGCACGTTAGATGGACTCAATAATAAATACGAAACCGCTATGTTGAGGAGACAGGAGCTGCAGGAGGAAACTGATATTATGATGAGAAGGTACCATGGAAAAGTCTCTTTACACATTTTTGTTTCTGGTAATATTACAGGCGAAACTACTGGGTATGTTGTAGAGCAGATAGACAAACTTTTTGTTGTGTAGCATTTCTGATTAAACATCATGGGTTGTTAGCCAAGATGTTGCAAGAACCGTAAATACTAGTAGAAACGAAGAACATCTTTGGAAGTGACATTTCAAATCCCCCGAAGATCACGTGATTTATCGATTAGAAATGTCATTCCCATATTTTTTTTTCGTTTTTACAAGCGTTTACGATTGTTGAACGACATCTTGGCTAACCCCGCTGGTTCCTAATATGGGTGATACTCATTGCGAAAGCCTCATGCTTATCTTGGAACACTAAAGACGAGCGCTCTTTTGTACCAAACCAATTAATTTCCCATCTGTTTCATCATCATCATCAGCCTTTTTATCGTCCCACTGCGGGGCATAGACCTCCTCTTACACAGAAAGGGATTGCACGTTAATCACCACGCTTACTCAAAGCGGGTTTAAATTTGATTTGTTGCTAAACTTACCAGATTGATCGCCGCCGACAAGCTCATGTCTGGCCTGTCGAGCGAACAAAAGCGCTGGACAGAAGACTTAGCTGCGCTGTACGTCGAGCAGTCACGTCTGATCGGCAACTGTCTTCTATCAGCGTCTTTCCTGAGCTACGCGGGACCTTTCTCGTTCTCGTTCAGACAGACCATGATATATGAAGACTGGTTGGGCGATGTCTTAGAAAGGGGTATACCTTTGACGACACCCTTTACGATCGAGAAGAATTTGACTAATGAGGTTGAGATTAGTGGGTGAGTTTAAACTACATTGTAGATTATTTATTTTTACACCACATGTGTAAAGTATCTTTCTGTTTGTATTTTATGAAATTTTGAAGAAAGTAAGAAATGTATAGAAGTTGCGAACCTGGAAAGATGCGCTTAGAAAATTGGGAAAACATATTGTGTCAACTTCAATGATCTATTTTATCCTTACATGTTATTAAATTAGGTACGGACATTAGGATACGGAAATTAAAACAGTCTGAACCTCAATTACTAAACTGATGAATATCCTCCAGTTGGAACTCCGAAGGTCTACCCCCAGACGAGCTGTCAGTACAGAACGGCATCCTCACCACGAGAGCGTCGCGGTTCCCTCTGTGTATCGACCCACAAACTCAAGCACTGTCTTGGATTAAGAAGAAAGAGACTAAGAACAATTTGAAAGTGAGTACAGTTGCTTATGGAAGTAAATCTATGAAGATGCAACTGAAACTGATGTTAGAGCGCACTTACCGAAACATGGTGGTCGCGACAGTCGCACGTGTCAATCAAGTCACACTATAGAAATGTATATATGTAACCGCACGGCTTGCGACAATTGTTTGTGTCCGAATTGTGCCTTAAAAAAACAGAAATTCTTATTTATGTACCTAAATGATTTAAAAAACTGCATGTTATTAAGACAGGCATAATTCTCAATTTTTTTGTCAGGTCCTCTCGTTCAACGACCCGCAGTTTATGCGCCAACTGGAGATGGCCATCAAGTACGGCATGCCGGTGCTGTTCCAAGATGTCAACGAGTACATCGATCCTGTGGTCGATAACGTGCTGGAGAAGAATATTAAATGTACGTATAGACTATGGCGATTTTAAAAACTAGCAAGTGATATTAAATTATTACATCTAATATTTGGAAAGAATTGTCTTTGTTGTCGTTATTGATAGACAACGCAACGTTTATTGAGGAAAATAAATTAAATAATTTAGTAGACTGGTTCGAACGGTTTATTGCCAAAGACAGAACATATTGGAGAAAACTTATTAATTTATTAATCCATTTATTTCTGGCATCACGGCCCATATCAAATGCAATCAATAAATATGATAACAATCTTCGTTTGTGGTTGGTTTTTTGTTCAATTTAAAATGCACTCTAGCGGCGAGAGCCTAAGATACAGCAACATCTTAACTTCAGCTAACAGCCTAAATGTAATCAACTAAAAATTATATTATTCTGTATGTCTACAATTGTTCTCAACACAATTGTAGACATACGTGGAGTATCTTGTACGGATACGGAGTGATCTTTTGTAAGTTATCTGATGCCTATGACTGTGGTCCCAGTGGAGAGCGGTCGTACGTTCGTGATGCTGGGCAGCACGGAGGTGGACTACGACCCCAACTTCCGCATGTACCTCACCACCAAGCTCTCCAACCCGCAGTTCAACCCCGCCACATATTCCAAGGCTGTGGTCATCAATTATACTGTCACTGTACAGGTTAGTAGTTGCCATAAAAATGATCATTTTTGTACATTTTATGCCTCGTTGGTCTAGTAGTCGCATAGTGCAACTGCTGTCCGCGGGGTCTCGGGTTCGATTCCCAGGTCGAGCCGAAATAGCTTTGTGTGTTTTAAGACTTTCATAAAGCAGTCCGGAGTTTGGAAGTTGGTGATTGATACAACGCCTGTGCATCGGAGATGATATGTCTGATGGTTATTTCAAGATTTGCCATATCATTATTTAAACGCATATGTCTGCCCCGGCTTAACAAAAATCCTCTCTGACACTTATAACCTACAATCCTTGTTTCATAGGGTTTAGAAGACCAGCTCCTCAGCGTGGTAGTGCGCGCCGAGAGGTCAGACTTAGAGGAGCAGCGCGAAAGCCTTATCATAGAGACCAGCGCCAACAAGAGCTTGCTGTCCGGCCTCGAGGACTCGCTGCTTCGTGAGTTAGCCACCTCCACTGGGAACATGCTGGATAATGTGGAGCTGGTTAACACTTTGGAAAATACCAAGTCTAAAGCTGCTGAGGTAAGTAATGTGAAAATGCAAAAAAAAATATTATTTAGTGTAGTAAGTAGTGTAAATGTAGAAGAAACAAAAACACCTGCTTTATATTCTCCAACTGTTTGGGAAACAAGATTTCACGACAAAATCCTTTTTCTTGTTATTTATATCGGACACAGAAAGTCAAACCAAGTCAATCACTTTTAAAATGATGATCATCATCAGCACAGCCTTTTTATCATCCCACTGCTGGGCGCAGGCCTCTTCTCCCACGGAGAAGGATTGACCGTTAATCACCACGCTTGCACAATGCGGATGGTAAAAAATGATAAATTAATTTTATTAGCGCTGTAATTTTAACAAAACTACTTAATGAAACAATATTATGATGACAGAATATTTCTTTTTCAGGTGATGGAAAAACTGGAGCTAGCAGAGACAACGACCAAGGATATAGAGAAATTACGAGATGGTTACCGTCCAGTCGCTAAACGCGGGTCCATTCTGTTCTTCGTGCTATCAGACATGGCGGGCGTCAACAGCATGTATCAGTATTCGCTATCATCATATCTAGATGTGAGTATTGTAAGGCATCTATTTCAAACTTTGTAAATTTTTTTTTTGCGCAAAAGTTGCGCAATTTAATGCACATTTGCGCAATGGTAGAAACATTTGCGCAAATAAAAAAATGCAAAATAACAAAAAGCCAACGTCACGCGGTGTTCCCAAGCGGTCACCCATCTAAGTACTGACCGCGCCCGATGTTGCTTAACTTCGGTGATCGGACGAGAACCGGTGTGTTCAACGTGGTATGGACGTTGGCGATATAGACGTTGTATTTTTCGGTCTTAATGTAAATATTCTTGTAATAGGGATGCGGACTAGGTCATAAATAAAAAACTTTATCATATTCATTTTGTCAAGCATCTTAAAATAATGTCAGTTTAATTTATCATATAATCGAAATAAGTATACGGATTGATGTGAAAAATCTGTGACGTCATATGTGGGTTTTTCACATGGACTTAATATGTAATATTAAGTCCATGGTTTTTCATACAAATTGCATAGAGAGTAACCGTTTTTGACAGCTCAATAAAAGTATTGAATTTGACTAGTTGTCCGCATCCCTATTGTGTTAACAAACCCATTTTTTTTTGTATGAACAGGTGTTCTCGTTTTCACTGCGCAAAGCGATGCCGAATGTTATCTTAGTGAAACGTTTGAAGAACATTATAGATATGCTCACAAAGAATGTGTATGATTATGGATGTACTGGTAAGACCTTCGATTAATACTTATTCAGTTTTAATCTATCTAGATCCTAAAGTCAGTCGTATTTAAAATTTCTTAATTTTTCTACCTTTATCGATTTGTTTTTAGGTATTTGTAATTCGTTCTTCTATACATGTACAGACACCGGCTGGTCAACCTACCCGAATCTGTCAAATTGTACCAGTCGAATATTAACTTTCCGGTGTCCTGATAAGGTTGAAAATCTATTAAAGAAATTTGACACATTGAAGTAGGTTGATGTGCTGGCGTCTGTACCTAAATTGAACATTAATACAGGTATATTCGAGCGCCACAAACTGCTATTCTCGTTCCAAATGAACATAAAGCTAGAGCAGAGCGACGACCGCGTCAATCAGATGCAGCTCGACTTCTTCATCAAGGGCAACGTTGCCTTGGAGAAGTCGGCTCGAGCCTGTCCCGCGTCTTGGATACCTTCGCAGGTCAGAACTGCCAAGTCTAAAGTTTTATTCCATACTAGGTGTTTCCCTCGATTCCACCTGATTTGCCAAAGAAACTACTCCCCACACCTCGGTAATAAGTAGACTATGTCCTTTCTGAGGATCTAGATTATCTGTGTGCCTAATTTCAAATAAATCGCTTCAAAGTTTTGGCTTAAAAGCGCGACAGACTTGACGCATTGCCAATGCTAGAAGTATTCATAGATACTTAAGAAAGTCAAAAGCTAAGTGCACGACTCTAGGGGGCGTGTCTTATGGAGAAGACTATAGAGTATACCGTATTATACATGTTTTAAGCGCTGCCTTCACTACTCTACTTACGACGCGCTAAGACCATAATCGTAGGTGGCATTGAAACAGTTTAAATGTAATTTTACACAATAAACGGGTCTTACCCGTTTGTTTGTCTTATACATCTTTTGTCCTGCCGTTAGGGCCGAATAGCACCGACCGTGGTCAGGTCTTTGTCATCATGACAAAAGTATACCTAGTTAATCCGAAAATAAACGTGTATGCATTCTTTCGGCAGGGCTGGCAAGACGTCATGAAGCTGAGTTTAGACTTCCCGAATTCCTTTGCTGCTCTGCCTGACAATATATCTAGGAAATTAACCGAGTGGCAAGAGGTATGTGCTCTTAACATCAAAGTGTATAAGTACTAGTTTCCGACAGAGTTTTCACTCGCTTTAGCGTGAAAGATTAACAAACCCACATACATTTATACATTAACTTGAAAATATGTAATGTGTCTATCTGTGGGTGTTTCTTTGGCTTGATCTCCAAAGCTAGTTTACCGAGAATGTACTTACCAAGTCACGCACTAAGTTTTATTAAGTACAGCAAAAGGACGTTTTTTTAAGTGGCATCTCCTAGTTCTGCCAATGGGGCTGTTTACTGCTTAGCCGCACAAACCGTGGATGCCTAGAATTAAGGTTTAAGGCAAGTTAATGTCTTAAACGTGATATAAGTCCTCTTGTGTCGTGGGCTGTAGTGGTTCGACAGCGACACGCCGGAGTCGAACGACATCCCGGGCGGGTACCGCGACACGCTGCAGCCGTTCGAGCTGCTGATGCTGCTGCGCTGCTTCCGCGTCGACCGCATCTACCGCGCGCTCACCGACTACATCACCGTCACCATGGGCGAGGAGTATATCACGCCGCCCGTTATCAGGTACCTGATAATGAAGTGACAGTAATGATATTAACAGTTTTATCAGCTCTTGTAAGATCCTTGGACATGGCTTGCGATATCTGCTTGGTCTGCCAGATCTCCTTCTGTCTACCTCAAATCCTTGCTTATAATTGTTGCATTGATGCACAAAGATTCCTATGAGTACGAGATTGTCGCTGTGGAACGAAATCAGAACAAGTTAGTTTTGGCCAGCTTATGAACATATTATAGCACATTTACCGGGGCTTAAAGATAAACCCCCAATAAAGGTCCTCAGAAACCATATATTATCGAGCTCCATTTTGTGTGTTGTCTGGAAAGTTCTTTTTGGACCTCACAAAAACTTTATTTTCAGTTTGGACATGATATTCGAGCAGACAACTCCGTTTACACCTGTTGTCTTCATCCTGAGTCCCGGATCAGATCCCACGGCTGATCTGATGAAGCTGGCTGACAGGTGCGGCTTTGGTGGCGGCAAGTTCAAGTATCTATCACTTGGACAAGGCCAGGAAGGGGTAAGGGCCATAATAATATTACGATTAAACTATTGACTAATTTTGCTGTTTGTTTAGCGGGTAAAAGTGGGAAACTAGGAGTTTTGTTCTAATCCAGGATTTATTTCGCTTATTTATATGACCTGACCTGCTGGTTATGACTCGCTCTTTCAGTTATTTTTACCTTATTTCAATATGCTTGCCTGACCTTTTTTACTAGAGACGTGTATTATCGAAAATAAGTAACTAAAGCACACCCTTCCACTTACGTTTAAAAAACCATTTCATTCATTGCATCATTATTTGCCGCAGACGGCGTTAGCCCTCCTAGAAGGCGCGATCTCCCACGGGCAGTGGTTGATCCTGCAGAACTGCCACTTACTGGTATCCTTCTTACGCGAACTGGAGAAACAACTGGAGCTGATGTCGAAGCCGCACCCTGAATATCGGCTGTGGCTCACCACGGACCCTACGCCTACGTTCCCTATTGGAATCTTACAGAGATCGCTTAAAGGTAAGAGTGATGTTATATTTATAAATACGTGCAAAAAACTTACTACAACCGGCCTTTTTTCTACAGCAATACTTTTTTCAAACTGAAAACGTCACGTAATTTGGCGCAATAACTTAGTCAAATTTAAGCAAATGCATCTTAATTGCATCTATATCTGCTTTTGTAAAATTTTATTCAGTTTATATTTAATTTACTTAAAACATTGTTAGCATTAGGGACTGTTATGCATGTATACCTACGCTAGGTAGGATAGCGGGCTACGCCCCGCCCTTCCCGCGCCGGGACGTAATTCTAGGCATTAAAGTCAGTGTGCAACGAGCTATCGTGTTTGGTTGACGCGCAAGCGACGACTCACCCCTCCTACCTACGCAACAGGGACATAATTATTCAACCTCAAAAAAGGGAGAATTTCATAATATTCAGAGGTTTTCGCTATTTCATAAACGTGGCTTCCCAAAGTACATGTTAAGTCAATAGAAGATTTCCGGCTACAGTGGTGACGGAGCCTCCAAACGGTCTGAAGCTGAACCTGCGCAACACGTACTTCAAGATGCGGTCGCACGCGCTCGAGGAGTGCACACACCCGCAGTTCAAGAAACTCGTCTACGTGCTCGCTTTCTTCCACGCTGTAGTACAGGTAACTTGTCTTGGGACTCTAAAAACATTAGCTCATCTGAAAGAAAATAAGCATAGTACTTTTGAAAGTACTAATAGGCAGTCGCTCCTAAAACACTGGTACTCAGCTGAATTCGGTTAGACTGGAAGCCGACCCCAACATAGTTCGGAAAAGGCTCAGGAGATGATGACTTTTGTAAGTACTGAAGACAAAGTTTTGCTGATGATCACTGGCTCATCTCTTATTTATATCTCCTCTTAGCACTAATGAGAATTTTCTTGAAGATCTCCAGAGTCCTGTGAACCACCTCTTTCAAAATGAACTAATTTGTTTTTCCGTTACACCGTGTATAATATCTTGGCCAACCCAGCTACTTCAAAACATTGGAACAATAGGTATAACCAAACAATTCAAACATGAAAATGTTTACCAGGAGCGACGCAAATACGACAAGATCGGATGGAACATATCGTACGACTTCAGCGAGTCTGACTTCATGGTGTGCATGCAAATCCTGCAGTGCTACCTCGACAGGTGCTACGCCGTCAGAGGTCCCATACCCTGGGCCACGCTCAAGTATCTATTTGGAGAGGTAAACCCTCGTTTACTATAGAATTTGTTACCTGTGTATTTGAAAGGCCTGCTGACAAGGAAGGAGTCGACTTCAACACTGATTAAGACTTAAAATAGAAATAAAACAGTGTAGAATTGTCTATGTCTCTCAAACTTTTTAAATTCTGCAATCTTTATCGGACTGCACCAATTAAATATAATGCAACCCACACTTTTATACATTATAGGTCTTCACGGAGTGATTAGCTAATAATTACCACTGTATTCAATTTTAACTGAACTTGGAATAACTTACACTACTATAACAATTAAGGATATTCGGCATTGAAATGCTATCATTCAGATAAATGTAAATTATTTAAATAGGCCTTATAATTATCCCTCACACACTCGCACAACGTCATCTAGTCCCAAAATAAGCACAACTTGTGCTATGGATAGTATGGATACTAGACAACTGACAAACGTATTTATATACCTACTTTTCTTTTGTAAATACATACATAATATACATAGCAACAGCCAGACTAACTCAAACACCCATGTTCATGCACGCAAATGTTTGACTTATGCGGAAATAGAACCCGCGACTACCGGCGTGGCAGGCAGTATAACTTATTACTACACCATCATACCTTATGTATATCATTATCATCTCAGCCATAGGACGTCCACTGCTGAACATAGGCCTCCCCCTATGTATACATATAAGCAATGTTAATATTATCAGGTGATGTACGGCGGTCGAGTAATAGACGACTACGACCGGCGCACGGTGGGCACCTACATGGAGGAGTACCTCGGAGACTTCCTGTTCGACAAGTTCCAGCCCTTCCACTTCTACCACGACAGCGTGTTCGATTACGTCATACCGCCCGACGGGGAGAAGGAACAGTATATTGGTAACATATTTTGGGTCTGTTAGGAGTACAGACACTGTCAAAATTTTCCAATCAACTTTGAACTTCATGCTTCAATTTTCAACTTGACAGATTTTAGTAGCTTGATCCGCTGTAGTCGGTACATAGTATAAAACCACATATTTTTGGAATACGTTAAACTGTTTTATAAAAAGCTTAAATTCCGACCTATATAGAATTTGGTGATGGACCACAAGTAGTTGGTCGACATTTCTCACTTGTTCCTTAAAATGTTCATTTCTATGAAATCCCCCCAAAAACTTAATCCAAAAAAGGAGAGCCAAGTGCAATGCAAAATCGAAGCATGTATTTATGGGTACAAAGTAACATTATTCCCTGACCTTAGCTGTCATTTCTCTTTTTCTGACTGTTCCTGACTGCCACTAAAATAATGGAAAATGCCAGGATATAATGATGATGTCTTGACTCCCTGCGCTTACAGAGTTCATAGACATACTGCCATTGGCCAACACGCCCGAAGTGTTTGGTCTACACCCGAACGCCGAGATCGGCTACTTCAGCCAGGCGGTGCGGGAGATGTGGGGACATCTCATCGAACTGCAGCCGCAAACCAGTTAGTATCAACAGACAATACATAATAATACTGAGGGCCAGTTTCACAATGTCCGAATAGCCACTATCTACCGAATAAATAAAAAAATGGAGCAGAATTTGTATGAGATTATCTACCAAATAAACTAACTGGAACTTAATCGCTGATGGTGACACAGGCCCTTACTAGTAAAAATAGTAAAAAAAAAAGATATTGGTAATATACTTAATAATGTACATACTTTACGATACTGTTTTTTTTTATTTCCACGCGGCTTTTAGTCAAGGTGTGGGACCGTAAGTAAAAACGAAAAAGTATTAATTAATGTTTTATTAATCATGACCAATGCTGTTATGTATTTTTTTCTGTTCTATGCTGCTAGGCATCGTAAGGGGTAAGTTCTAGTTATTAAAAAATCAACGCACAGACGCCAGCAAATTTTATAGATTTTCAACCTTATCACAATACAGGAAGGTTAATATTCGATTGGTAAAATTTGGCAGAGTCAAGTAAACCGGTGTTATACGTTCTTTAAGCATTATTTTTATAAAATCCAGGCGAGAGTGGTGGGGCGATGAGTCGCGAAGACTTCATCGACTGCACAGCGGTAGACGTGATGAGCAAGCTGCCCGTGCCGTACGAGATCTGGCGCGTGCGCAAGCAGTTCGAGATGAACATCACGCCCACGCTCGTCGTGCTGCTGCAGGAGTTAGAGAGGTGCTACTACTTGAGCCAGAATGCTCAATATTATTATTTTAAACCTACAAGTATTTTTTAAGCCAATATATGTCTTTAATATAAGACATTCGATATTATTTGAGCATTTATAATTTAACTAGCTGCTACCCGCGACGTCGTCCGCGTGGGCATTAGAGTTCTGGGTCTCATTTTACTTTGCAAAGTTTGGCGGACATTTGACTTATGTTTCCATATCACAACAATACACACGCGTCGTTTACTAAGACTGGACATGCAGGTGTGGCCTCCCGCTGCTTCTCGCTCTGGTCTTTGTCTTAGATTGAACTGAACTTCGAAGGTATAAAATGTGTATATTGTTGCGGAATACATTCTGAACCTATGCTCGTATATAATAATGTACATATTATATGTCGTCACTACTTCAAATAATATTGAAGGCATAGTCGCTCCGAACTTACATTACAGGTCGATCGCGTCGAGGTCGATAAAGTTGGTTTAGGCAATGAGAATGCGTTCTTTATCGCTAGTTTAGTAGTCGCATAACTCAACTGCTGTACACGACGTGGTATCGGGTTCGATTCGGTCGAACCAGGTCGGACCAAAATCGCTTTGTGAGTGTTAGGAAACTGAAAAAGCAGCCCGGGGACTGGAAGTTGGTAAAGGATACGGTGGAGCAAACGGTGGGGATGCGCTCTGCTTGGGCGGAGCACCACCGTGTCCTTACAGCGGCGAGCTTTTGCATTCGGCCCTGGTCCAGGCCATGGTCCGGAGCATGAAAGAATGGGAGCGGCCGCCTCCTTCTGCGAAGCAATTATGCTAGCGAAGGAGGCGGCGGAGTGGTTTAGAAACAGCACCGCTCATTCCAGCCGAAGCGGAAAAGCTGGTACTGGTCGACACCGCGGGCGCCGAGTGTCGAGGGATGACTTCCAGTATTAGTGTTTAATCTATGACTCCCGACCACCGTAGGCGTGGGTCTGTGGGCGGTGGGTTTTGGTTGGTTCACCGTCCGTACGTCTAAGGACGACAGCCCGTGTCGGCTGCGCGTTCTATTCCACGCGCTCCTCGAAGATATGTCAGCAACATGGGCCTCTTAGTTACCGTGGCCCTGGCATACAGGGATCTCCAGAAGGCACATAGTAGGTTTTAATCAGTAAGAGTGACACTTTCTCCATGCTGGCATCCAAGCCATGCTGCTTTGTTACGTGTGGTATACTGGAAGCTTAGCTAACATTACCCCAGACTGATATTGTATGAAGAAAGTACAGCACTCCTTCTTTGATCTTAAATGACTAACTTACCCAAAGACAGATTTTTTTCTCTCATCCTATGTCCCCGATTTTGAGTGTTATCTTGGAACTTGAATAATCAAAATTAATACTTGTGACTACGATTGTAGACTGGAAGACACCCCAGTATAATTTAATTTTATGAAAATTAAACTATGAACTCCATCTATGATCAGCTATAATTACTAACAATGTCAGATTGTCAAATTAGATTGTTTTGAAAAGCTACAGATGTCGTTAGGTTGAAACTTGCCTTAATACTTTTGTCTTTAAATTATTTTTATCTGTCGAAATAACATATGTAGCATGTTTAGGTATATACTTTGAACTGAAAAAAAATTTTAAAATTTTTTAGCCCGGTTCAATTGTATGAAAAGCTTAACTCCATCTATGACAGTAGGTAATAACTATTTACCCAGCTGGTACAGTCAAATTTACTAAATGTGTTGTAATTAAAAAGATATAGATGGCGTCTAGTTAAAACTGACCAAAAAATGCTTTATTGCTCATCCCCCTTAGTTAATAGCGTTATAATATATAGCCTATGTGTTATTCTGATGTATAAGCTATATTGTGGTAAAGTTTCATTCATTTCATAAATCGTGGCAGCCATTTTTACGTGAAAGAGTAACAAACATCCATACATCCATACTTACAAACTTTCGCCTTTATAATAGTAGTAGGATTTTTGTGAGTATCCATACTCACCTACGTTTGTTACTATTTCACGCAAAAATGGCTGCCACGATTTACATAAAATTTGGTAGACACACAGTCTAGACCTTGCGAACAAGTCTGACAACGAATCTTACCAAGGGGTATCAGGTTGCCCAGGTAACTGGGTTGAGCAGGTCAGATTAGCAGTCGCTCCACGTAAAACACTGGTACCCCTACTTGGGTGCTGCTAAGTAGGGGTACCAGTGTTTTACTGGAAGTTACGACTGGAAGCCGACCCGAACATAGCTTGGGGAAAGGCTCGGCAGATGATGACAGTCTAGAGCCTGTGAAAGGATATAGGCTACTTTTCATCCGAACAGCGAGGAAGAGCTAGTAAACCATAACTACCAACTACCGTATTTTGTTTTCAGATTTAATCGCCTAATAAAGAAGATGTACACAACGCTCTCACTACTTCGTAAAGCCCTAGCGGGCGAGATTGGCATGGACGCGGTGTTAGACAACGTGTCGTATTGCATGTTCAACGGACAGCTGCCGCAAGTGTGGCGCTCGTTGGCCCCGGCCACCTGCAAGGGGCTCGGGGGCTGGATGGACCACTTCATTGCACGGACCAAGCAGTATACCGACTGGGTAAGGCCTTGCTGCACTAGTGTAGGAACATTTTCGATTGGAGGATGAAGCAATTAATTCAACTGTTGTAAGAGGATTAGTTAAAGTTTAATTAATATAATGTTTAACTTTTTTATTAAGTATCCAACCAGGTACCGTTTCGAACAGAATTGTAGGTACTATTGATATGTTCTAAGGTATAATATTGAATATTGATACTGTTTAAAATAAGTAAAATGACTTCAAATACCTATAAGTTTCAGTAAAAAAATATAACTTTCACCTTTTATTGGGTGAAAAATGCAATTTTTGACTCGATAACATTCGATGGAGCTCAGTTGTTGTAGTAAAGCACGTGGGTTGCAGGCGACGATGGAGGAGCCGGTGGTGATCTGGCTGTCGGGGCTGCACATCCCGGAGTCGTACCTGATCGCGCACATCCAGATCGCGTGCCGCCTGTACACGTGGCCGCTCGACCGCTCCACGCAGTTCACGCGCGTCACCGCCTGGCGCTCCGCCGACGAGATCGAGGAGCGCCCCGTCACCGTGCGTACGCCCTCCGCTACCCGGGGAACCCATACCCAGCCGCTTGCCAGGCATTCCGGCTTCTGACTATGACAACCGGAACCCACCAATTAATCTTGCCTTCTTAAATACGGAGGAACTCGTCATGACCGCGACAAGCATTGCTTAAACTTATGGTCGATCGACCCGTGCGCGTGCGGGCTATTTCTTAGCCACGAGCATAACAATAGTTCCCTTTATTTCCTTATTTAGATTCTTATCGTTCCAACCACAAGGCCAAAACCAACAAGTGAAAAGCAGTGCATGGCCAAGCCTGCAAAATTGATCAAAAACTCTTTTTTTCAAAAACTTTCTGTTAACCCCTCTCCCCCCTTTCGCCCCCAGTTTCATTCAATTTCCCATTCTGTCTCCCTTAGGGTTGCTACGTGCGTGGCCTGTACTTAGAAGGAGCACGATGGGACTTGGAGGAGTCCTGCCTCAGACGTTCGCACCCTAAGGTGTTGGTGACCGAACTGCCTATAATGTACGTCATACCTATCGAAGCACATAAACTCAAGCTGCAGGTGAGTTTCGACTAATATATATTTGTATAGAATAGATTTTTTTACTGTGCCCCGCGTTTTCGCTTGTCTCCAGAGAAAACTTCTTCTAGATAGGGCAAGTTGTATTTTTTCATCAAATTTCTTTGATGATGATGATTGAAAAATCATATGCGCCTACATGACATTTATATTTGACTAGCTTCCGCCAGCGGTTTCACCCGCTTTCTGAGGGAAGTACTTTCCATACCCGGATAAAAAGTAGCCTATATGTTATTCTGATGTATAAGCTATATTGTGGTAAAGTTTCATTCAAATCCATTCAGTAGTTTTTACGTGAAAGAGTAACAAACATCCATACTTACAAACTTTCGCCTTTATAATAGTAGTAGGATATTCCAGTTCACAAACACGTAATGCCGATTTTAAAGGCCTAAGCAAATTCTCAAGAAAATAAAAACTACATTCAAATAACCAAGTAAACATACTAGCCAGGGACATCCCAAATGGTGACTAGACTAGATTTTTTGTTTGCCAATACCTGAAAAACTGTACGAACGGATTTTCCTCTCAATTTTTTGTATGCATAGACAAATATGTACAATTTATAATACTTATGACGCTGTACCGCTTCCGAGTATTGTTTGGCAGTATTTATATAACCAAAACAATGTCAACATTGTCGAGTCATATCTTCAAGACATAATAACGATAACTAATTATAATTACATACACTTAGGAACATTATAGTTCTTAATATATTATCAGCTTATGTTGTAAGTAGGTATATGTATATGTTGTATGAATATTCGTTGTTAACTTTGCCGTATAATGGGAATAGGCTGAGTTTATTTGACATCCACAGGTACCTTTTATAAATAAAAATTAAATTCCATTCCGACCTAAGAATCGAATCCAGACTCAACGGTTGCAAACGATTGTTAAGCCTAAGTTCATTATTAGCGTTTCTATTGTCCCACTATCTATCTCATCTCATGAAGAGGACTTTTTTGTGTGTTTGTACACCTCCGAAGACTCCAACACTATTGACCCAATTTGAAAAATTGTTTCACTATTAGGAAGCTACACTATTACTCGAGTGACATAGGAACACTTTATCCTAGTACTGGAAGAAGTCCTGCTGTAAAAACGGCGAGTATTTTTTTTATGGAAAAACTGGACTTTTTTTTCTTTTGGAGCCTTGTTTGAGATTCCTTACATTCACGATGTAACTTTTAGCAATTTAAATAGATAAATACCTACAATGGTTTATTGACACGGACGCAGCAAGTCGCGTAGTATAAATAATACTTTAAACTTCGCAGGTGTCGGTAACCCACATTATGTATAAATATATTCAAGGCCAAAAGTTTATCTTTCTCGCTTTGTCTGTATACTTTTCGTATGCCCAAAAAATGAACTTTTTTACATCATACGTGATGTAATCTTTACTAATTTATTGCTTTGACAAAATTCTTGATTATTATTTTTAATTTTATTTATTTTAACAATAGTTTTTTTATGTCTTGTAGTACCAATCTACTACCAATTTAAGTAGGCTTTGATCGAAACTTACGGTGGTCTACCTACTACTACGAAGTTGTAAACTGATAACTTTTAAGTATCTTATCAAACGGTACTTTGACCTTTTGCGCACATAAGATTCCTAACCATAATCTATAAGAATGCCAAAAAACCGCATTAGTTATATGTATATGATGCGATGACTGAAACCAGCGTGCTATCTGTCGGAACAGGCCAGCTCAAGCTTGCTTTGGCTCTTTCGTCAAAAGGCAATTTCTAGACTGCATAGGTACACGGTTACAATCACACTAGTTTCTTTATATTAAATCATTGTTTGGACTCGACCTTTGCGTTTGTTTCGGCATTTCTTCTCAGGGACAGTCAGGAAATACCAACACTAAAAGTGATGTATGTGATGTGTCTTGAAAAATAACGATTTCATTTCATCATTACTTTTTATCTTTATCAGAACACTCTGCGTACTCCAGTCTACACGACCTCGCAGCGTCGCAACGCGATGGGAGTGGGTCTGGTGTTCAACTCCGACTTATGGACGGCGGAACATCCCAGCCATTGGATATTGCAAGGCGTCTGCCTTATCATGAATACTGACTGAATCGGTAAAAGGCGGTGTAGATGGTTGATACTCCACTTGGTTCGATCTTTAACTGAAGGTAAACAAATCTTGATAGGACTTTTTACACAAAACTGCTTATTAAGTTGTTTGTTGATAAACTGTGTTCTATATAAAATCATCTGTCCCACTGCTGGGCACAGACCTCCTCTCCCACGGAAAAGGATTGAGCGTTAATCACCACGCTTGCTCAATACGTGTTGGTGATTTCAGACTTTAAAGTCCAGGTTTCCTCGAGATGTTTTCCTTCACCTTTAATCAGTCTTTGGTGTCCAAGATAAACTTAGAAAGTACGTATACCTTAGAAAAGTTACATTGGTACTTGCCTGACTTAGAATCGAACCCGCACCCTCGTACTCGAAATATATACTTATCTTCAATTAAACACATAACCAAATGGATGTTAGTTTTGTACTGTGAGTTATTCTATTGAATCATCATAACCTTATTATCAGTACCTAGCCCCTTTTTTTCGTGGGAAACCCTCAGCGGGAGGGGGCGCTGAGGGTTTGAGTGTCAGACTCGTACAGTAAAGAGACGTACAGGAGTACCGACTAAAACCCACTATGCTCCTTCGGGAGGTCCCTGTGTGCCAGGGCCACGGTAACTCTTGCGAACAACCCGCAGCCCAGGCAGTCAGTCCTAGCCCTAGCTTCAACTTCACTTTTCAATTTTCTCCCACGCTGGCTATATAATGTTGATAAAAAATGCTAAAGAAAGTCTCGCCGCCAAGTATAGCAACTGTCTAGTCAGTAGTACCTGTTTTTATAGAATTATGTTGTTTTATTATAAGGTTTTGAATTAGTTGTTAATTTTTAAATAAAGACTGATTAATGATATGCATTGTTTTATTTTTCTATTTCTATTGGTTCGATCAAGAAGAGAGAAGAGATCTTCTATTGTGTAAATGTTTGAGCACGAAGTTTGAATAATGTTTGAATGGGCTTTGGAAGATAGAAAAAACATAACCCTACCTATATTTTTTTCCACATTTGTATCCTGCTTTATATTTAAAACTAGCGATCGCCCGCGGCTCTGCTCGCGTGGATATCTGTTCGCGACAAAAGTGTGTGTGGAATGTGTTATTCTGATTTTAAAAAATGATAGGTACTATTATAAGATTTGATCAAACACAAAGTTATAGCCCATATAAAATAAGAGGTCTGGCAGTCGCTTGTTCTCGCTCTATTATTTATTTCCCATCTCAAGAGGACAATCGGTTGGCCAAGTTACCTGACCACAAACAAAATTAAATGACCTTGACCCACTAGCACAGTAGTTGCTTTATAATAAGGTCAACAATAGTCAACATACTCTTATTGTATTTACTATGACTATCTTTATTGGTGTTCTTATGATAAGATAACAAAAAATAGTCACATCTTGATTATGAATCCCTCTTTTTTTAGAAGCAAAACAAAGATGATAATTTTTTAAACAGCTTTTTTTTTATTTTTAAAATGTCAAACTTTGTTATGTCTATACCTATTTAACAGTAGTATTAATATCTAACTCGATTTGCATTTGGCCTTGACTTGAGGTAAACAAATATTATAAAAAGAGCTACTTAGAAAGTCAGAAAGACGCTGCCACTTGACCCAGCCTTTGTTGAAGAGGAATTCTCTTGATTGTTCCTTGCCTACATAATGTGGATCCTGTAAACAAGTAAATGAGTTATAGAAAACCAGAACTGGGACTCTGACTCATATTATGCAGGGATGCAGCTTTATGATGAGCTAGGGTCATATTGTATGTTTGTGCTGCATTTATATTCCCTCTTCATAAGTATTTTTTGTCGTAATTCTTTGTTTTAGACGCCTTAGAGTGAAAACCTCGTAACTATAAAATATGTGACTTCTTAGGATAAAGATATAGGACTTGCTTCATGATGTCATCTTCCTATAAGCGTAATAAAAGAAATTTTGGCAAAAATGCATATCCAAGGTTTTCACTCTAAGACGCCGTTTGGTGTTTTCAATCAAGTTAAACTTTTTTTTTCTTTCTAGAACAAGCTAACTATGGCTTTTATCATAAATTAAAATAAGTAAAAATCATTCATCAATGTTAGTGTTCAAAAAGTTCATCATCTGTATTAAAACATATTAATTGATTGTACCCAGTATTTTCTAATAGACACAAGATATTTCATGAAGATCAAGAATGCATTCAAAGAATTATATCTTAGTGAACATAACAACTCATAATTAATAATTATTAATGATAGAAATATGAAGTCCAACAAATCTAGTATATTTTAGAAAGCAAACACATATTGAGTGTTCTACAAAATATCTTACCACAACTAATAAACTGGCATCTCTCATCCCCACATGAACACCCACAATGCCTTTGGAGGAGGCATCAACATCTCCGCCCATCATCAGAGGACTGCCGAACCTCTCAAAATGAGATACTAAAGTATCCACTACAGTCTTCAGGTCATCTCCATGATTCACGTGTATTATCTTGCATGGAATGTCATATAATTTGTCTATTACTAGGCATACCTGTGAAATAGTGAAATAAATGTTATGAACTTGCATAGTATTGATATTTAACTATCATTATCTTCTGAATAGGATTTTCAGATCAGATGCTAAATCCATGGAATTTTATACATTTACTTAACAACATAATAATCAAAGACAATTTTAATAACTATGGAGCACACATCATCAGCATAACAATCATACTTTTTCTATATTCCAAAGAATAGTGAAGACATGTGAGACTACTTTTATTTTCAATTGCATTTAATAGAATGATCGGCTAATCTAAACTACTATTTACCTCAAAACTACCAATCCATTGCCTCGAACCTTCGAAACCTGCTGGTTTATCCTCTAATTGTACCAATATCTCTTGAATCTCTCTTATGGATGGGACTTTAACGTCACTATTTTGATTGTCACTCATCCAGGAACAAATTGTTTGTAAAGTTCTGTAGCCGCATCCCCAACCCTAAAAGAAAACATTTATAAAATCAAAAAAATACACGTAACATAACCTCAAATTTCAAACAAGTACGATTAAATCTATTTGTAATATCTTACTCTATCGTCAAAACCATCGCAAAGATAATGGTAGTACTTGTAATTTCCAGAAATTAAATAAGTTTTCCCAGAATCCTTCGTGATCCCGGTGCATTCGTGGATGTTTGTCAACAAACTTGACATTTTGGAGAACAATGTTGCTACTTGCTAGGTTATATTGTTTTTACAAAAAGAGGCTAACTGTGTTCATAAAAGTGATTTAATTTTGTTTTGAGATTAGCTCACAAAGTAAATCGATATGAAAAAAATAACAACAGATTTTTTGCTGGTCTTGGTCTGCTTCTCATAAATAATGTTATGCGTTTATGTCGCATGTACTTATGGCAACACAATAATATAGCGCCAGGAGACCTAGAGGGGATAGGTAGAGAGCTGTAAGTAAGTATTTTTTTGGTAGGTCGTTTCATGGGTAGTTTTATAATAACGGAAATCCTCTAAATTCTATTTCCGAACTAGTGGATTAACAATGTTGATTAGGTACTTAATTATCTGATAAAGTTTAATAAAGTATATTTTATAGAGTTTATATTTTTCTAAACCTGTTTTTTGTTATGTAGTATGTTTTACCTTACTTTCCCTTAAAATTATCATATCTAGTTGAATTATTTCTAGGTGCCGAACTTAATTAGGGAACAGTACTACGAGAGATATTATCTACCTATTCTTCAAGGTAAAGTGAGGATAAATGATTATAAATGCAATCAGGACTTTTAAAAAGAATGATCATCTCGCAGGTACACAGGGCGTCCAGAGTTGTTTGACCTGTTTAATCAACGGGTTAGCATAGTCGCAAAGGAACAACTCGTAGGTACTACTATCCCCCAATTAGAATAACGTAGTACCGACTGTCACACGTATCGAAATTGTCGTCTTGGATTGGTGAGCAATTTCTTTACAAAATCAACCTGTTTTCAATGTAAACAGTCAAGGCTCCCTTTAGGCACGGGTCATTTCCTAGTCACTGTGTCGGGTTGCCATCCCATCAAAAAACGAGAATAGGTAATGGAAAAACATACCATCTTTTATTTTTTATGACTAAGCCATGCACCTACTTTTTTATAATATATAGTAGGTATAACACTGAAGTCTCTCTGGAAGGAAAGGGTCTAAATAGTTCGTTAGCCTTTTTAGATGATAGGTAAGTGACTCTGGGACTAGGATAAAATCAAGGAGTATTCTATGTAAAGAGTGCCAACTGCTTCCGTAAATTCGATTCTCGTACTTTTTCTTCTCTCGTGATTCGGCTCAATTCATTCTTTAAATGTAATTAGTGTCTTATTGTGAAATACTCATAAACAACAGGTGCTAAAAGTGACAAAATCCACATAACATTTGCTTGAGGAAAATTACATAGATAGGTGTTATACAAACAAACAAAATTCTATGGATAACGAGGAGACAGGTATTAGGTATAGGTATTTGCACAGGTTGCTAAGCCAGATTCGTAACGAGTTAGTTGACTACGTCATTCTGCAAAAGTAAATACCTACATTATGTACAGACACCAGCACATCAGGCTACCCGAAACTCAAAATTTTCCATTCAACTTTGAACCATAACGCTTCAGTGATAAAGTTGAAAATCTATTAAGAAAATTTGACAGATTGTAGTAGCCTAATGTGCTGGCGTCTGTAGGTACCTATTGGAAATCTAGATCTCTTTAGGTTAGTGTTTCGGTGTTTCAGATTGAATGTTGATACTGATTGCATCCACATCAATCTCATTTATTTAGCCTGATTTCATGCGGTTGGAATGTCTTTTCATGAACTGCATCTGGTCTGGCAACCTGTTGCAAGAGCGTTGCAATTCCTCGGTTCAGCGAATGGCAGATTCGCTGCAACTACTTTAAGAGAACTTCATCTTCACCACCTGTATTTACGTCATCATGATTATTAACTTCTATATCTACCTACCCTCTTCATAACCATTCGGTTCACTGGTCAGTTCAGTTTTTTATAAGCATAAAAAGCCTTCTACACGATTAAACCAACTGCCGAAAGAAGTCTCCAAGGTCCAGATGGTCTGAAAATCTGTCGTGTTATCATATGGGTGAAGTCAAACGACTTTGGACGACCTATTTTGGGAGCGCCTCCATCGCGACAGGCTGCGTCCGTGGTCGGCCCCAAGCGTGTGGAACGCTGTCAGCCGACGGGAAACGCCGCCAAGGTCTGTCAGTTTAGGTAGTGTAGAACACTTTCCCCCTATTATAAAACGTTGTCTTAAAAAGTACCGGCTTTAGTACTAGATTTAGACATTTACTTGTTACAGAAGATGGTTTAAAGCTAGCACTAAAGATGGTACTTTGGTCAGAGTGTAGCAAAGTTAAGGGGGACTCAAATTTTCGATAGAAAACAGCAAATAAATATATAAATAAAGTATGTATATAACTAAAACAAAACGTTTCCTAGTAAATCTCGACATAATAAGAACATGAACAGATGATCGATATGAGATTACGAGAATCGGTGAAGGAAAACATCAATTATTTGTACAACACAGACCAAATGTTCAAAGAAGCGACAATATTTGAACAATATTCGCTTGGGTCGGACAGGTTATCGGCGCCGCGGTATATAAAAGACATCTCTGAAAAAAATTCGGCATACTCACGTCTGATTTTATAGTTCTCTCTACATCTGTGATACCGAACAAAATGATGAAATACTTGGTGAGTAAATTTATCATAAAAACTTTTTGCTAGGGCATTATTACCTGTTGAGTTAGGCATGTCTATTGTCTAGAAAATTACATAACAAAAACAGATGTTATTACTACTTTAAATTTATTTGTCGCAGTACTTACAATAAATGTACCTACGCCGTGAAGATTTGTAACGAGTGCAATTATATTTGTTATCATTCTAAAAACCTTCTATAAAATATTGACAAACAAGTGTTATAAAATATAAAGCTTTATTATGTTACAAAACATAACATTTCCGCTGAAGCTATTAAGATTAGTACAATTTGAAGAAGACGCGATAACCTAACGAAGACCTGTAAGATAAACCAGAGGCAATTTATTTACGCAACTTTTGTTTTAAATGATCATGACTGTATTGACTTTTCTTGACGCAGACAGACATGGTAATCCAATTGAATAACGCCATGAAAATAATTTCTTAGAAGCTTGCAATCAAAATTATTACCTGTTTATAAATCCTATACCTTTATCTACCTCTCCGAAAAAAGGTTTTTTTTTTCAACATATCAAAGACAACGTTGTGGAAAAAGAGTGAAAAATGGAATTGATTACAGCTGATAACGACTATGTCTAATTAATCAATTGGAATTCTCTGTATCATTGTTCTGCACGGTTTTGTTTTTGTAGCCTGTGTAAATAAGCTATTGATTGCGTGTTGTGTATTAATTTTAATTAAGAATTAGGTAAATGTGCAGTTTTATATAAGTTATAATTCTTAATCTAAATCGTGTTAATTTCGTTCCTATTGCACTTAGTTTATTATCAGTAAGTATGATATTACGTCTCATTTCAGTGATGTATTTATTTGGTATTTTAATTCAGTAATGAAATTCTAAACACTTATACCTATATAACAAACCGTTTTTTTATATATAGTTAGTTTAGTTAAGAGTTTTTTTGTTAACATAAGAAATAATTTTAAGAACATAGTTCAAAGTTCAAATCAATTTTTACCTATGTGTTTAAAATACTGAAGTGTAATAATTTATCAAATAAAACCATTTGAATAGGTGAACAAACAGTCTAGTAGACAATACGAAGGCTGAGTTTAAATGTGTTTACATACGATTCGTGCCTCGGAAACAAGTCTATTCAACAGGAAATCCTTGAGATAAAACATACTAGAATAGGTATTTACTAAGTTTTTTACCTTTTAATCGCAAGCATTAGGTAAATCATTTTTTAATCTGATTAGTTTTTTTTTTTAAACATTCATATAAATCCTTATAAATCCCAATTGATAGGATTTTGACTCAATATTTCTTGAAAATTCTTTTAGTTTTTTTTTTTTTTTCTTATAATTTATTTTGTTAGATATTTTTCTACGTAGTAATTTTATTTTATCATAAGTTATATGATAAAAAAAATTAAGACGTTGAAATGAATTGATTCTTTGTGATTTGTGAGTGAAAAAAGGGCCCGACATTGCAATCCCATGATAAATAACACAACAATGTACTTTGTTAGTAATCTTATCGAAGAGATAACTAAATATATCCGTATCTGTTTGCGTTTAGTTTTCACTTTCAGACTTAGTCAGAAAGTGATTTGTGCACAAAATGAAAGTGTTTTTCGTTTTTCAGGTTATCTTTGTTTTGGCGCTTTTCGCCATGGCTGCAGCCCAAGGAGGTATGTATCATCAGATATTAATAAGACTCGATTTTTTATGATCGTTTGTTTGGTCCAAATCTCTGTCTGATAAATATATCTGATACAACCTACACTTTTAGTGGAATAGGGTTGTCACTTAACAGGTTTAAATATAATGCAAAAGAAATGAACCAAGTAAATTAAGTTTTACTGGCTGGTTTTTTGTTTAGTTCAAATAACAAATTGGTTATTCGCGATATTGTGATTTCGTTTGCCGTTCTTGTGAATAATGTTAGGTAAAAATGGGATCAATGGTCAACGGTTGAAATAAATAGGAATTTCCACAGACGAACAATTGGGAATTCAAGTACCTATGATATCGTTAATTTCGCGAATCGAAATTTTCATTTCTTGCAATCGATGTACTACGTCCGTTGAACTAGATGTTGCATGGATCACCAACTACCATTAATCACAAAAGTTTCGTCCAAACCTTTATCACAACTACCTACTGTTAACAGTTAAAGCTTGTGGGCAACAGATATGACCAGGGTATATCGATTTCATCCATACTTCAATGTACTGTATAAGAAGAGGCATGTGCCCGGCACTGGGACAACAAAAAGGCTGATGATGATGATATAATAAGCACAAATTCACATATTCAATAACTCACTTATCTACTGGGGAATACATTATAAACTTAAATACCATGTTCCACTAGACAGCAGCAAGGAATGTACCGAACGATGACGGATAGAGATTTTTACTTGCAAAAAGTAGTTGTAAAGGTCAGCTATGACCTATGTATCTTTGAATAAATAAAATTCATTCATTATTTTTTTACACTGGTTTCTGCACTCATAATAATTTTTGACTTGTAATAATTTCACTTCGTTTGAGTTCAATATCACACCTAGCATGGAACGGGCACGTTAGTAAGTTTAATTAAAAAATGCACTTGCACGTGTTAATCATTTATTTAGACGTAACAAGGGTATAATTAGTTCTCTGCAATTATAGAGCAATTAATTAACAATAAGGATGATTAATTACAATTCACAACAAACCAATGTTACCTACTCACAGTGTAAAAAAAATAATACGGGATACAGCATATCCACATAACCTACACGCAGAATCCATCTGTTGCACGTCTATGCACGTTCACGAACTGACATGGTAAAATCTTTTCAGGACGATGGGGAGTGAACAGGCCTACACCTGGTGAGCACGATCATTATTCATAAAATAACCCTTTTTTCAGGGATCATTGCACGTTTCAAATATAGATATAAGGATTAATCAAGGGAAAAATAAAAATCCAAATAATATATTTTACCCTGAAAATGTAAGAGATTTTCAGGGTAAAATATATTATTTCGATTTCTTTTTACCCTCAAAATCTCTTAGATTTTCAGGGTAAATTATAAGTAAGGGATTTTGGCTTGTTTAATATCATCTATAATGGGATATCGACTAAATTAAAACATAAGTACATACATTGAAAAATAATGCCAAACGAGTGGATTCTAACCTTTATTACTGACCTAAATTAATTGTCCTTAAGTTTTCAATAAAAGAACTTTTGAAAAATGGAATTTATTGCCACTTAGCTCATATTGCCGATGTTATTTTCAGTGCACGTGGTGGATAACAACAACCCAGGAAACGGTAAGACATTTCGTCAATTAATTATTACTTATAGCGAATTAAGTATTAATTCACAAATAAACACAAACATACTTCGGTTTGCAGACGATATAAAATGAGTTCAAAAATCTCGTTAATTAATTATTTTCATCATGCCAATATCATCAGCATTTGTCTTTCGATGCTTTATCTGCAATGTAGCAATGCTTTGCTTTAGATATTATATATTAGTTATTTGTAAAATATAGGTTCTCTTTAATTTAATTATTTATACACATATGTACATCATATGACAAAAGATAATACGACAAAAAGAAAAGATATATAAATAGGTAAAAAATTAGGTTATATTAATATTATTTCTAGTGAACATTGTTGACAACAATCCCAACTACAACAACGATAATCCCGGTAACGGTGAGCGCTCAGCCTTATTTTATTACGTTTTAAAAAGCACTCTTTGGTAATTTACTTCTACACACACAAATATAGATTTAAGAAATTCAATATTTTATACAAACGGTCCAAAAAATGTCGCGTCTGTTTGTTGCATTTTTGCGTTAAACTAAAAAAAATGATTCTCTGTAATATTAGGTTAGGCTAAGTAGGTTTTGGTTCTAAATCCTCATGAAGACGATATAGATAGTTATTATTAAATGCAGCCTATGCTAAAAAAATACTCATTTGTGAACGTTTGCTTAAATTGGGCTGTTTTGTTTTTAGTGAACGTCGTCGACAACAACAACCCGGGTAACGGTGAGCAATCTGTTTTTATTAAATTGTAGGAAACAATCGAATCTCTCAAAACTTAAAAGTATAATTTTATAAACCAAAAAATATTTATATTTATAAATTCATCTTTCGTTTATTTTTAAAGCAAAAATAATGCATTTCGTATAAATCGTGTTTCTCATTTTAATAAGGTATAAATTGAATACCTGTTTTATTATTATAAATATTTCTAAAACGTTGTCGACATAATCCTTTTTACAACAACGGATGTAATACAATTTGAATATAACTATGTATTTATTATAATGCTTAACGAGCTTTCATAATATTAATATTATTTCTATAAATATCATCCTCCTCTAAAAGATAGTGTCATGAAACATTTGCTCATAAATTCTGTTTTTTATTTATTTATTCATTGAAATAAATGCAGCTTCGAAACTGTGACTGTTTACTGCTTCGCTTATGTTGGGTTATATTATTTCTAGTGAACGTCGTGGACAACAGCAACCCTGGTAACGGTGAGAAAAATGCTTTCTTATAAAAAAAATGTGATGAAAATTTCTAATCACTATTTATTTTAAACAATATATCAGTGAAGTGCATAAAATCCGGTGTAGTAGTGCATGAACATCATGAATGAACAGAATGCTTCCTAAGTAACAGTTTAGCATTCTTCTTCTTCTTCTTTTAGTCCTATGTCCCCTAGATGGGGCAGAGGGCATCCTAGTTTAGGTAGTTTAGCATTGGGTTACATTTTGTTTTAGTGCACGTTGTTGACAACAATCCCTACTACAACAACAACCCGGGTAACGGTGAGCACTCAGCCTTATATTCATATATTTATATTGGAATTCGAAGGATTCGTTTTTATTTGTGATTTTAATTAAAAATTCAGTCAAAAGTATCTTAATTAGGAAGTTACAGTAATTGAACAAAATAAAATTTTAACTTTTATTTACAATACAATCAAATAAAAAAATATAAACCTCGAATTGAGAACCTCCTTTTTGGGAAGTCGGTTAAACGTTGTAGCAAAATATATATCCTATATATACCTTTGGTCTACAAATATATGCTTATCTATAAATATATGCTTAGTTATATATTTATTATTTAATTACTATATTAATTTTTATTAAAAAATAAAACCGCTACCTTTAACTTGATAAGTACAATATCTAAGACCATGACAGCTTAGTACACACTGCCTCGCTTTTAACCATTACTTTCATTATTTTCAGTGCATGTGGTAGACAACAACCCTGGACCAAGTAGGTATCTTTAATACAAATCCATCTAAAATTAAGATAAGGTTAAATATCATAGATACACCTATGTACTTTAATGTTATATATACAATGTCTTTGCTTATATGCTTAATGTCTTTGTCCAACACGCCGTCGGTTCTTTTTCCATTATGTTTCTTTATTATCATTACTGCAATTATTATATATAGGTATACCTATATCTTTTTTTAAGAACAACCAAAAACTGCTAAGGTTTAAACTTGTGCTATCATGCATATTTATGAAAAATAAATCGAATTTATATAAAACTAATAATATAAAAAAAAACTTTCAAGTTTTTGAGTAAGCAAATAATTTGTTAAATAATATTTAAGTTTACGATTGAAAATGAACCCACATATTTTTAGCTTAAATAGAGATAATGAAAGAAGATACTTGACACTATCACTGCACCACATTTCAAGATTCTCTGATTTCAATATCTTACTAAAGATGATAGACATGATAAATATCTGACGCATTAGGTACCTATATCGTTTCCGTTACTCGCCTACCTATCGAAATTATGATTCACATTGACAAATAATTTCGGCTGAAATACTAATATGTACAGACACCAGCATATCAAGCTACTCTCATAAATCTTAAAAAGATTTTCAACTTTATCGCTTAAGCATTTGGTGCAAAGTTGATTGGTAGAATTCGACAGTTTCGTGTAGCTTGATGTGCTGGCGTCTGTACTACATCCTACGTGTAGTAAGTCCAGCCATTATTATGTAATTACTAACTTGCTTTCTTTTTGTTTCAGTTAACATCTACAACCGTAAGTATATACAAATATTTATTTAGTAATCTAATCATCGCATTGAACTATGAAATAAGTAGCTATTAAAGTGTTCAAATACATATATTTTTAACACTACATATGGCTACGTTCTACTCGTATAAAGCCAATAAAAATACCCACAAGAAATAATAATAGGAATAAATATAGTCAAATAATAATATCCATACATATTTTATCTGTGCATTTTAATATATAGGTTTTCTAACTAGGCTTGGGCACTTCTTCACTTTCGTTTCGCTTAAAAAATATGTTACCGTCTCTCAATATACACATTGGTGATCATTATTTTTAAATATTACTATTGCACTTAATCCTAGATCTTTGCTTCACAGTATTCTTACGCAAACACTTTTTATAATGCTTTGTCACCACGCTTAAGTCAAATTTTATCTTGCAGCTGACCCATACTTCGGCCAGCCCTCAAACCGTAAGTATATATTTAATTAAGACTAGCTGCCGCCACCGGAGTCCCGTGGGGACTACCCCGCGCAACTAGATAAAAAAGCCTTTATGTAGTCTTCCTCGCCAAATGGGCTATCCTTACACTCAATTTTTTTTTTTCAAACCTATAAGTAGTTCCCCAGATTAACGCGTTCAAACAAACAAACTTAAAAACAGTTCAGCTATATAATATTAGAATCGAGAAATTTCCCTTAATTTTTTGTTAACTTTTTATAATATTAATTTAAAAAGAAAGTTTTTGTTTGCCAAACCACACTTATTATATCGATGTCCCAAACGATTCTAACGTTAATGACGTCCAATAAATGATGATGTTTTTTTTTTATTTTTCTAGCTCCTCCCGGCGGTGAACCAGTCGGTAATTATCATTATTTATGCTTATTACCTCTTCTTATGAAAACTTTTTAGTCCACTTTATTCTTACTCTGATCTAAACTATTTAAAGAAATCTCTATTAATTTTTAAGGCAATATATACATATGTATAAACTGCGTATAAATGCGTTTTCTCGTACTTACAATAATCACTACACAACAATTTAGTTTATGTAATAAAAAACACATTTGTTTAATAACATATGTAGTTTGATCATGATAATAATGAATGCTACTTATTAGTTATGTTTTTTTTCAGACATCTCGCCCTTATACGTCAACCGCCCTGGCAAGCAATGTAAGTATCCTATATACAGACTTACTAACAAACTCGTGATCATTTCCTTCTAAATTTTAGATTACCTAAATGTGAAGCGGTCTGTCTATCTGTCTGTGTTTATCTGTTTCTAAGCTTTGTACGTGCTAATCAGTTGTCCTGAAATTGAAAGAAACCTCGTTTTAATGAAAAAGACATGTTTAAGTTCTTTTTATTTATTTTGGGAAACAAGCCATTGTTAAGTCATTTATTAAGTAATTTTTTAATGTTGATATAATAATTAACATTTGTAAATAAGTTCTAAATATCTATGATAAACAAAAACTGTACAAGTTCTTTGAAATATAAAATTATAAAATGTATGATGTATGTTCCTATATATATAAAACTTAGTAACTTTGACTTATTGGGAAATGAAATTTTTAAAATCTGCGAGTAACATACTTATGAAATACAAATACTTATTACAGTTTACAACAAATATCAATACCTCTTATAGTTATTTACTCAGATTTAAGACATAGAGATACTCAGATTAGTTTAATAATATCAACTTAATACTGTTAAAAGTAAATTAAAATTAAAAATTTCTTGCATTTCAGACGACAACGAATACGCGCGCGGTGGAAAATAATATGTGTACCTAATCTAAATTAACTGACATACAATTAAATAAATGTTTTGTTATTATGGAAATATAATAATTTTCTATACTTGTTGTCTTATTTATGCATGCTTATCATTGATATTTTTTCTTCAAATGACTGAACAATATGCATGTTGGCTCAAAATCTGTATTTTGAAACTGAAATAGGAATACATATTTTAATCATATATAATTACCTAGTAGTTAAAGCAACAGCCTCTCAACTAAGGTAATCAATGTATTTTTTCTAAGTTATCGGTATGTACTTTCGAAGCTTATCTATTATATCTTACTATCTAAGGAAAGGTTAAGGAAAACACTTACTTAAAACAATTAAAGGTAAATTAAAATTAAAAAGATAAAATTAAACGTTTTTCTTGCATTCCAGACGACAACCCCTTATGGCGCGGAGGCAACGGAGGTCGCTAAATACTTGACAGTATTACATAAACCAACAAGCTTCAACTAACTTAACTAAATACAATAAATGCGAACTTAGCGTGCTAAATATAAAAGGCATCAAAGAATTGGTCCCCATCGATGTCATCCGGGCACTATATAAACTTGTACACTGATCTATTTTGATACTGAATAGCCTGCAAATAATTAATTATTGATATATTGTATTGATTCGTTTCTAATCAGCGAAATTATACTTATATAATCATTATACATTGTGTGTTTTATTTCCTCGATATAGACAGGTAGGTACTTCCAGTTTAATCCCTGCAGAGTGACATTATTCTCCAACTTACTTTTATGCTTTATCAAATAGAGAACATCAGAGAATCTTTAAAGCATTTGATTTGTAAGATTTGATATATTGATTTAATAGAGTTTACGAGCGTCAATATTCTCTCATTACTTGAGGAGTCGTGTCATCTGCCTAGCCTTTTTCCCAACTATACTGGGGTCGAGTATCAGTCTGTTGCATGGCCCGACTGCCTATCTGACCTCTTTCACCCACTTAACTACCTAGGCAACTCGATACCTCTTGGTTGATTGACTTTTGGCTTCTTCCCATAACGTCTTCAAATGACAACCAACCAATTGAACGTGCCTTCCGAAACACGGTGGAACTCGTCATAAAAATATGGTCACACATCTACGGACCGACTGGACCTGTGCGCCTGTTACTTGTAACGAGCGAGGAGTGACTTCTGCCTGTTTATTATTTTCATCTAGGAACAGAGCAGCGTTTGATGTCTGCCTTTATCCTAGTAAAAAGAAAAGTCATACTAAAGATAAAAACATTGCAATGTTCCTAAAGCAATGTACAGATTTGACGTACCACTAGCCATACACATCCGCTGCTGGGTACAGCCCACCTCTCACACAGAGATGGGTTGAGAGAGTTATTCTAGGCGTACACAGGGAACGGTATTGAATACCTACATAAGCGACTACACGTCTACGTTGGTACTACGCCCAATCTCTATTTAGGTACCTCTCTAAGGAGATCAGCCAACTGCGCAGGACACAATATTAAAATGTACGAGCATTTGCGCAGACACAGGTACACTCTCTGTTCCCTCTCTCTCATAGTCCGTTAGGACGGCAATCTTACACGACCGGAGATAAATCAGGCGCAGGACCGTCATATACTTACGTGCTCTGCTATGCATGGTCGTATCAATCATCAAAACAATTTCGGCCCAACCTGGGAATTGAAACCGTTGCCCGTCAGAAATCGCGCTACGCGACTACTAGAATAACGATTCAGCGTCATTGAACAACATTTTTTTTATGACATTCATTGACATTATAATTGTTTATTTTCCTCACAGTTTTCCTTACCAATTGTTGACCAATAAATACGTACGTCGTACGTACTAATAGGATGTTTCAATTAAATAATTGCTTATAAGGAATCTACATTGTCAATGCTATGACGGTTAATTTCTCGTATCCTAGAAGATAATTGTAATTATCGTTCGAACGTATACTTTTTTATGTATTAACGTAATTTAATAATCACGTTTGTGTCCCACGGTCCTGCGTCTGGTTACATAGAAAGCTGATATAAAACATGAGCTGCGTCCAAAGGGAGTCAGTCAGTGGTTAGAGTTTGTAAAATATCATTCAAAATGTCTCGACTTGGGGTAAGTTATTCATTTTCATTTATTTATATATACATATTTATACTAATACTATAGACGAATAGAAGAAGAATAGTAGAGTTTATTTGTCTACTAGAAAACTCAGGAACTATCTCATTTGGAAAATTCTTTCAAATTGTTGAATAGGCCATTTGTCAAGGCTACTTTTTCCGATGTTCCCACGGGACGCAAGTGAAACCGGTGTAATGTTATGAAGTATGAAGAATGAAAGGTAATGATAATGCCTTTATCGTAAATCCAAAAAGAGGCAGACATTATATATATTTTTTATGAGTTATATATTTTGGAGAAAACTTATTGCGAATGAGTGATGTAGTATAATGTAATACTTTTAGTAGTCATACATAATGCCTAATCGTAATCGATATTTATATGCTTAACTAAGTTTAGTGGTCAGTTCTAACCGTATCACTTGAGATGGGCCCACAGAGCACAGTTTCTGTCCTCAGTTATTATTTGGAACTATGCAAGTGTTTTGAAACTGAATGTTGGAAAAATAGGCGCCTGATTATTTTACAAAAACTCTTCAAAGAAACGCATCTGTGCGTTTTCGAGTGTGTTGCTCTTTTTCTAATCAAAGGCAATCATTTGTTATTTAATGAACTTTGTTTATGATATTCACAACGATTGCTGCAAACACAACAACTTGGAAAAGGTCAACAGTCAATTCTTAAGCAGATTTTTATTTTTTGTAAACAATAGTATAACAGTAAAGTAGCCATCTTACTGTTTCAACCACCCCAGAAGTTTTTGGTAGGATGAACTAAATAAATAGATAATTAGTCGAGGCTACCATGTACTCTTTCATAAACACTCTCCTGATATTCTCTACCCTATTTTAATCTACCGATCTACTTAAAATGATATTTATGAAAAATCTTAATCAATTCCCTTCATCTACAACACAGATGTTCGCTTGCTTGCTGATGCTGGTAGCATTAGCCATCTGCGCGGAAGTGCCAGCAAACATGAAGGCCCCCGAGCCGCCCAAGGATGGAGGCCAGAGGCTCGATGCTCCCCGTCATGACGGTCAGATCCCCTCTCGTCCAGAACTACCCCGTTCCGACGTACCCCGACCTGAAGGCAGGACCGACCTTCCCAAAGGTGACAGCCCCAAACCTGATGCTAAAGGAGCTCCAGACGCGAAGAGCTAAAGGTTTCACCTGATCCCTGTATTTGATAGATAGACCAAAGCACGCCAATGATTTTTTTTTTTATTACTGTGTATTTCATACATTAGTTGAGCATTAAAAAAACAGCTGCAGCTGGAAATGTTTGGGTTTTTATTACTTATTTTATTCCTTGCCAGTTCTTTGTTTTTTTTTATTATAAGTATTGTAATTCTATAAGGAATTAATAACACAACTAAATATATTGACGCCAAAGACAAGCTCTGGCTTAGTTTGAGTGTCTCCCAACCTTTCGTGCAGATGTGACACAGAATTTGATATTTTTACCTGTGGTTACTTTTATGTTACCTTATCTATGCGTCACTCTGTGTGAATAAAATGGTTTCACTTTCTTTACTCACTCATTTAAAGGAAACTACTTTGACTTGTTTTTTAAGTAAAAAACGTTATGTATACGGTAAGTATTGCGAGGATGATCTTGTCTCTAAAGTCCTAATACTCAGTAAGGACGTAATTAGTAAATAGGCATAGATATTCTTGGACCTCAATATGGCACTACACTTAGAACTTATATTTCCTGAATCGGGGGGAGGATTCAAATAAGTGACGGTTTCTTTTTTTTCGGTTTTATTGGACCTATACGAAAATATTTAATCTATAAACGAGATGTATGTGCACTCTAAATCCAAACAGCAAATGTTTCAATAATAGATGCGTTGTGGCACACCATACATTGGTCTCCTAGGCATATTGTTAAAGTGGTCATATTCTGGGCCATACGTTTGACCACTTTGTGACCTCTGCGTTAAAGTAGGTGGACTGCTGGTTGGCAAATAATCTTGACTGGTTCGGCCATAAGCAGAAACAGGCCTCTCATATACAAGTCCGGTTGGCGAATAAGCAGAACCAGGGGGTCCGTAAGCAGAACCGGGTTGTCCATAACCTGAACTGGGCTGCTGCCAAGAATTATACATTTGGTTGCTCGGTTCACCGTACATTGGGTTCGGGTTATTGTAAACTGGGGGTCCAAATGATCTATAAGGAGGTAAATTATAACCGTAAGGTGTATTAAAAGTAGACCCATATACTGTATTAGGTAGATTTCCAACTGGTATACGTTGTGGGAATGAGTTTGTTGCGCCGTATGTTGGATGTCCTTGGTTACCGGGTTGGGAGGCTGGCATAACTGGCTGACCAAGAGGTGGGGGTAAATTGTTGGCCAGTGTTCCAGATTGTCCGGCAGGTGCTTGTGCATTGTTCACTCGTGCATCAATTTCTGTCCAAGTTGAGTGCACATTTTGAGGTGTAATTTTAGATTGCTCATGAGGTGTAGGTACTTTGTTCATTGGGGTGTCTGGTCCTCTAGGCGAAGTGACTCCGTTGGATGGTCGGAGTTTCGGCGCTGGACCGTACAGTGGGTCAACATTTCCATAAGGTGGTGACATTGCTGTAGTGGGAACTGTTTTACCATCATCGGGTGAAGTCGGATTATCCATAGAAGAGGGTTTGTTAGTTTCAACGTACTCATTGACAGTAAGCTTATGAGTGGGGGGCTGGCCATCTTTTGATAAGAATTGATCATGCACGGTCCTTTCAGTGTACTTTTTATGAAAGCCGGTGTTCTTTTGATTATCTAATGGGGATACTTGCAATCCATTCGTTTTGTCATACTTGGCGCTGAAACCTCTGCTGTCATTCAAGTTGTACTGGTATCCCCAGCTTGAGCCCATGGTTTCTACCGAAGTTGAGGACATGCCTGAAATATATTGCAAAAGTTGATACATCTCTCATATTCATAAAAGAGTCCTTGTTGCTGTAGAAATTGAGACTGTCGATAAAATTATTTTTAATCCGAAAAAAACAATTTTAATCGAAAACTTGTTATTGATGGTTTTTTTTTTTTATCACAAGAGTAACTTTAAATAATCTGAGCAATAAATAAATATAAAACTATTCGCAGCGGTAGATTTTTTCAAGAACTACCTGCTATGTAATTTCTTTACCTATATTTATCGATTTAAGATTTGCTTGGAAAAAAAATTGTTCACAAAAATACATATTGTACCTACAATCTTATAGAAAAGTTTGATCATATTTGAAAAAATCAAAGTTTTTGATATTTTTTTTAACAAATATTATTATTTTTGATATCATCGTAAGGGCTATTCAATTACGTAATTTGAAACGTCATTCAATTCCTTAGAGTAATTACTTTCAATTCCAAAAGAAAACTTTTTTGACAATCTTATATAGGAAAATACCGCTAGAACCAAGGATTAAACAAATACAATCACGTCCATCCATAAACCTATTTCTACCTATACAGGTACCTATTTCTTGGTCTACCACCAAATTCTTCTAAGAACCAAATAAGAAAATCAAATTTAACAAAAAAAATACCTTAAATTCTTGTGAGAAATGTATTCTAATTTCACTTTACAATTTCAGGCAGTGGTGCATAATGTTTGTTTGATTAAGTTGTCTTTTAGAGAATCGAACAAAGAAAAAGACATGAATGACAGAATGATTAGATATTGAATGAATACTCACAGTATGATCCTTCCATGATCACCAAAACCAGACCAATGCATGTCTGCAAATAATAATACACAAGTTTTAAGTGCACAAAAATTCTCTCATCTCCCGAACCTTTTTCCCAAAAATGTTGGGGTCGGCTTCCAGTCTAACCGGATTCAGCTGAGTACCAGTGTTTTTCAAGGAGCGACTGCCTATCTGACCTCCTCAACCCAGTTAACCGGGCAACCCAATACCCCTCGGTGAAACTGGCGTCAGACTTACTGGCTTCTGACTACCCTAACGACTGCCAAGGATGTTCAATGACAGCCGGGGCCTCAGTTTAACGTGCCATCCGAAACACAGTCATTGGTGTTCAAGATATACTTAGAAAGTACATACAAACTTAGAAAAGTTGCATTGGTACTTGCCCAACCTGGAATCGAACCCACGCCCTCATAATTGAGAGGTTGGCTCTTTAATCACTAGGCCACCACGACTTCTTTTACTAATAAGTTTACTGCATTACTTCATCATCATCTCCCGAGCCTTTTCCCAACTATGTTGGGGTCGGCTTCCAGTCTAACCGGTTTCGGCTGAATACCAGTGTTTTACGAGGAGCGACTGCCTATCTGACCTCCTCAACCCAGTTACCTGGGCAACCTAATACCCCTTGGTTAGACTGGCGTCAGACTTACTGGCTTCTGACTACCCGTAACGACTGCCAAGGATGTTCAATGACAGCCGGGACCTACAGTTTAACGTGCCATCCGAAACACAGTCATTGGTGTCCAAGATATACTCAGAAAGTACATACAAACTTAGAAAAGTTGCATTGGTACTTGCCCGACCTGGAATCGAACCCACGCCCTCACACTTGAGAGGTTGGCTCTTTAACCACTAGGCCACCACGACTTTTTACTGCATTACTTAAATATCATAAAATAATGTTGTAAGGGATTACAAAAAATAATGAAAGTACTCACTGCCAATCTCATGGTAGCAAAGGACACAATACTGATCACAATTAGATGTCAAACAATATTTACGACTGTGCTCTAGCGCAGCACATAAGACGTTTTTATACAAAAGTTTATCATGTTTGTTTAAGTTATTCGCGCTTTGACCTGTCACAGTAATCATATATATTTTATTAATTTGATTTGCTAATAGGGAGTTTTTTCGGATCTGTCATTCTACCGATTGGTCATCTAAAATGATAAATGATATTTATTTTGCAAATAGATTGAAGTTAACACTTTTACTCGTCAAATAATTATAAGTGTATTCTCAATACCTACATTAATTCCCGATTCTTAATAAGAGCAAAATAATAAATACATTAAATTATGAATCCCAATTCGTCTTCGACACAAAATTTCACGTTGTTGGGTACCGTCAGAAAGGAGGTAAAACACAACCAAGTTATAAAATCAATCTATTCTTTTAACAAATTAAAGTACCGAATCAGTACAGTACAAAATAAATTGGCTGGGGCACTCCCGTGCCCTCAGATATTGTATGCGATGACAAATTGGGACACGTTTTTTGTTGATGACCAATCGGAAGAATGACGGATCTGGAATAACGCCTTATAGGGAACCCCGCTGCGGGATACTGTAAAGACGACCCAGTTGGCGCAATGATAACCACGCCAGACTGCCGAGTTGAGGGTCCTGGGTTTTATTACCGGTACAGTCGACATATGTGTGATGAGTAGGCTTGTTGGCTGTTGACTAATATATATTTCAACATATGATTTGAGTACATATAGTTTATCAGTTTTGTTGGCACAAGTTAATCAATAGCTTATCTTGAGACTACCTGAGCATGTGTGAAAAAGTGAGAAAAAATCCCTGAGTTCTTCAGTTCCACGATAAAGTTTTGCTAGAAACATTTGTATCACGCTACGACGTAGCACTACTACAATATTGAATGCTACGAATTGCCGTAGCAACCAGCTGCATAATACATTATTAATTGCCTACCTCTGAAACCCTTAGAAAATAATATTTACAGGCCTTATGTTTTTTCAATTTTCTTAGGATTTTAGTCAATTGTGATTAACTAGATTTCACTCGCGACTTTGATTGTGTGAAATAATTACTTTGAGCAGTCCAAACAGTTGCCTCAGCATACGGGTAAATACAATAAAAATACGTAGTATAAGATAAATAAATAATTATACCATTTTTATTAATTCATCATCTCCCGAGCCTTTTCCCAACTATGTTGGGACCGGCTTCCAGTCTAACCGGATTTAGCTGAGTACCAGTGTTTTACAAGGAGCGACTGCCTATCTGACCTCCTCAACCCAGTTACTCGGGCACCCAATACCCCTTCGTTAGACTAGCGTCAGACTTACTGGCTTCTGACTACCCGTAACGACCGCCAAGGATGTTCAATGACAGCCGGGACCTACAGTTTAACGCGCCATCCATCATTTATCATTATATTGTTTTTGTTTTCCTTATCATCGGGTTCCCCGATGAATTTAAAGCCAATAATTAGATTGTTCCATTTATGTATGTTTATAACTATTTTGATAACAATTATCTTCAGTTTCTAGCCTTGACAAGATCATAATATGCCTGTATCGCTTGTACCTATCTTACAAAGTATTACTATTTTTTTACATCTAGAACTGAATAGTAAATGGTTTCACATTTTATACACTTGATTTAATAAAAATTGAAGTCGTGTTGGCCTATTGGTTAAAGAGACAACCTCTCAAGTATAGAGCGTGGGTGGCGATTTCTAAGTACATCTTGGACACCAATGACTGATTAAAGGTGCAGGAAAACATCTCGAAGAAACCTGGACTATAAAGTCTGAAATCACCAACCCGCATTGAGCAAGCGTGGTAATTAACGCTCAATCCTTTTCAGTGTGAGAATAGGCTTGTGCCCAGCAGTGGGACGATAAAAAGGCGGACAATGATGACTTTAAATTATTTTTATTATAATAACGGCAACCTATGACATTAGATTATAAAAATACCTAGTGCCGATAGTCGAATGTTATTTAAGCTGCGCTTTTTTAGTGTATCTACTAGTTAGTATGCGAGTGGTCCAGTCTCGCCTACAGTAGAGTTAAGTTATTGAGTATTGAGAGGTATATTGTTCCTGTTGTGGACTACGCACAGTCATTGCGCAATCATGAACTTACATGTAAGTACTTTTAATATGTACATATTCTACTAAATAATTTGATATTATTTTTAACTAGTTGAACCAGTGAACTAAGTGCCGCCTTAGTAGCTTCTTAAATATTTTCTTTTGTTTTTATTTCTGTCGCAGGCATTTTTTTGCTCTCTATAAGAACGAACTCCGTACTTCAAGAGATAATCTAAAAAAAAGTATTAGCGAAATCAGCTCAGCTGCTCTCGAGATTTGCGCTTGCACATTCAGCAACTCATTTTTGTATTAAATTATAAGTTAATTTGATATCATATACATATATAAGAAATAGCGTAGTAGATGATGTTCTACGGCTTTAAATAGAAGCAATATATATATTTAATATGAATTGTATTTATGTATCAATAGACTTATGGAATTCCAATATTTTTCAGGTTTGCACATTGTTGGTCTTATTCATCGTGAATGAGTTCTACTGTGAGTATCCTAATCCATATGCTAACATACTTACTAAGTATATAGAGATAATATTATAAAAGTAAAAGTTTCTCAATGTGTGTGTATGTTTGTTATTTCGTCACGCGCCATCGGCTGAACGAATTTGGATCTAACTTGACGGTAATACATTTTAATTCCGTATGTGGGAAGATGGTCTCCGATGCACGAGTGTATCAATCACCGAATTCCAGACTTCAGCCTGCTTTTTTTAAAGTTTATAAAAACCTACAAAGCAATTCAAATTGCATACAGACAAACAGACAGATGTTATTGTGTTTCATTTACATGTGTACTGGTTATTTTGTGACCATGATTCAAATATGTAATTACAAATGGCAACTTGTTTTATTTCAGGTGCACCCCTGGTTAGCTATGACGATGATAGCTCAGATGGGGATGCAGATCATGGTACTAAAAGTACTACAACCAGTCGGGAATATAAAATAGGCGGCCACTTAAATTTAGGCTTAGGATTAGGCTATAATGATGGGAAAGGGTTTATTCGTACTGAAAACGATGCTGGCCTGTACGCCGGTGGGTCCACAACTACACGTACTAGGCGGCCTCGACCTCGGCCTCGCCACGACCAGTTGCCCGGTCCATATGGCTCACCACCTGGCCCGTATGGTCTTCCTCCCGGGCCTATGTTTGGACCACCACCAGGTCCCTATGGCCCACAACCCAGCCCGTATGGGCCACCACCATTTCCGTACGGACCACAACCTGGACCCTATGGCCCACAACCTGGACCCAATGGCCCACAACCAGGCCCGTACGGTCCACAACCTGGACCCTATGGCCCACAACCAGGTCCGTATGGTCCACAACCGGGACCCTATGGTCCACAACCAGGCCCCTACGGTCCACCGCCCATACCGTTCGGCCCGCCAAGAGGTCAATATAGCCCACCTTCCGGACCACAGTTTGGACCGGTTTCTGCACCGAATGGCCCACCAAATGGCTCGTCTGGATCATCTCCACGCCAGGATAACCAACCCCCAGGCCAGTAAGGCTCATTAAGGTAGAGGTACCGGTCCAGACCGATCCGGAACCCTACATGCTAAACTTACAGTGGCAGTGAAGATTCTTAATCCTGGGCGATAATGAAAAATCTATTATGCCATGTTAAGAATACCTACATCTCTTGTTGTATAGCATAAAAAAGCATATTTTTTTATTTTTAATATGTTGTAATAAAAAAAATGAAAATATATTTTCCTTTGTTATAGTGTTTTTGATTTTCTACTATGAAACCTTTTTTGTGTAGTTATTGGATAATCTCCAGCATATTCACATTTATAATTATTTATTAGGCTCATCCTTTACTAACTCCCTTCGTAAACATTTGCACTCATCTAAAGAAGTTTTATAAAAATAATAATTTATTCAATCAAGTAATACAACATCTCACATGTGTACATAATGGATGTATTGGATATTTTCTACTGAGTGAAGTATCTGTTACGTAGTAACTATTCAGTAATCTGTGGTGCTGCCCCGTACTCTGTGTACCAGGGAAATGCGTTAAGGAAATATTGTTAAGGTAAGGTTAATAAAGAAAGCTGATAGATAGCGTATGCAGGTATAACACCAATGACATATGTATACTATAGCAATACACAAAAACATCCATATAAATAATTTGGGCATTATTTATCAAGATTATCTAGGCCTCAATCTCTAGACCCATCAAAATGACACGTCATTCTGTCATAAGATCTCTTACTTATGCAGTAGTAAAAAGTCTGATTATGTTAAACCTAAAAGGATTGTAGAAAGTTGATGAGCAGTCCGACTTTGTATATCTCTACTATACCACTGCATCCAGTTAGACTGGTGTTATAGTATGGAAAACGACGAAGCAGGTGACTCTAATAAGGAGACGATTGCTACATGAACAAAAGGCTAGGCTAGGCATTAAAAATAAAAGATATTTTGTAAATGATAATACAAATTTATAAAGCATTATTACATTATTTGCTAATTATTCTACACACTACTTGAAGAGCAGATTGGATGCACCCAGTTGTTACGCAGTTCTGTGGTAGGCCATCCTCACTGGGGTCCATTGCTGTCAGATGGTGGTCCATTTTTTGAACCAGGTGGTGGCCCGTGCTGTTGAGCTCCTTGTGGTCCATATTGAGATCCCGATGGTGGACCATACTGAGAAGACGGTGGGCCATACTGAGGAGCAGACGGTGGCCCATACTGTGACCCAGATGGCGGACCATATTGAGATCCCGATGGTGGGGCATACCCTCCTTGTGGGTTATACTGTGGCGCATAAGATCCATGCCAAGGGCTGTTCCACCCTTGATTAGAGGGAATAGGATTCCAATATTTCCTTGTACCTGTAGTTTTGGTGCCAGAGACGTCTAATCCTACATCGTTTTTAGTTCCAAGGAATCCTTGACCGTCTTTCCACCCTCCTTCCACGCCCACGTTAAAATGTCCACCTAACTTATAACCCCAACTGTTTGTGGAACTGTTTTCCATTTCATACCCGCCATTACCTTCATAGTTTGTCAACGGTGCACCTGAAATAGAATTTTGTGTCGTGATTATTATGTTTTTAAAAGCTTTTATTTAACTTGCCGTGTATGTATGTATGTTACGGTGGATTCTTTGAACTCAATTTTGAAGTAGATAGCTTCAACCGATTGAGCTGAAATTTTGTATGTAACACGTTCAGTTTGGATGACAATGCAGGATATGTTATATGACGTTTTTCTAAATCCAATATGGCGGACCGTCCAAGATGGCGGAGCAGTTATTTTTAATGAATTTCAACAATATGGGTATCAAATAAAAGGGCTTATTGAGAGTGACTTAAAAATAATTTGACGTTATTCTAAATCCAATATGGCGGACTATAAAAGCTTTTTAAAAAAAGATTTTTCTTTTGATTTATTTTATATTTCTGTAGAGATTAAGTAGTAATTAATAGACGTTACGGCTGGTTAGCAAATTAATACAAGATACTCACAGTTGAATTGCTCCAATAGCAGCACTAGCATAGACACGAAAACCTGTAACAAAATAAGTATTTTGTAGTTAAAATAAAAAAAAAACTTAATATATCGTCATTGGGCACTGTTAGTTGAATATTTTTTTTATTTTAAATAGAAAGATCAAGAACCGATTACGCTATTTAATACTAAAAAGATAAAGAGGCAAAAACTGATTCATGCATTCCTCTCACAAAAATCTGTCATTCCGACAATATCTCCTTCCATTCACCAACAAAACCATAAGATATTGGTGACATAGAATGTGCACCTGTACTGAAATTGGGTATAGTTATTGTAGGTACGTTTCCTGCGACGACCATAATGGTCTAGGACAAACAGACTATAGAGTTCATAAATTATATTGTCACCATTACTTTCATTAAAGTTCTCTCAAAAGGGCTTCAGCGTGTCGACATAGGCCCTACGTTCGTCCTGCAAAATCCGTTACTCTTTAGTCGCGAGTGAAGGCAGACATATATAAATATAACTACTGACATCAACAAATACTCCCAAAGCATATAAATAAAAGACAAGGAATTATATATGTAGGCTGTATGGATCTTAATCCAATGCAGTAGCAGTCAGTATACCAGTCAAACAAGAGTATAAAAAAATACTTACAAGTAATTTCATGGCTGCACACATAGATACACACTATAACTGTTTCCACACTGTATATAGTCCGGGACACTATGTATATAATATTAGCGATCTCTAGTTCAACAGCCACTAAACTATGATAAATATAAACACGGTTTAAATACAAATTATGTTATTGCCCTTATCAATCTAATGTTATTGTTTAAGATGAGTGACGTTTGATACTAGGAGAGGCCCGCGGTTCCATATCTTTGTGTTGCCTTTTTAGAGGTAAGATATAAAACAAATGACAAACCAAATCTAAGGGGTCAGCCAAGATGTCTTTCTACAATCGTAAATAAAAATCGTGATAAATGACGTGGTCATAACGTATTTGAAATTACTTTATTATTTCCCATTTATGTTCTTCGTTTCTACTAGCGTTTACGATTGCAGAACGACATCTTGGCTAACCCCCTGCTGGGCTAGTAGTTTTTAAGTTCTAAAGAGACCAAACGAACAGCGTTTGTTTTTTTTTACTTATAGATACATTATAAGCGAGAAGAAGAATTGACGAATCATGGATTTTCATGACATTCACTAGCTTTCATACACGGCATCGCCTGTATCGTTATATATAACATATTTCAGTTAAATAGTCAAAAAAATTGTACCTATGCCTATTTGGGCCCGTATTTTCAGACAAACAATCTTTGCGCCTTTATATATATATGTATGTATATATATTTTAATACGTTATCATCGGGTTCCCCGAAGAATTCAAAACAAATGACGTAATTGTATCGTTTACATGTTTATATCTATCTGTCTCTAAAGCTGTGCTGATAACAACGTTATGTCGATCACAGTCAAGAACAAAGTACTCTTTATATCTTACAAAGAATTACATTTAATTTTCATGTTAATTAAATAAGTTTAATTGCTTCCAGCATGTCATCTTATCTCTTTTTTTAAACAAGCTTAGACATTCTGCTACATTATCATACTATCCATATCTCTGTTGCACTTACGTTAATTGGTGAAACAGAAAGACTTTTAAGTGAGACTTCAAGTTGGGTAATTGTGTAGTTAATGAGTAGCTCATAGCTGAGCGCAAATGAGATCGATGTGATAAGAATTTTCCACAGCACATCATTTGTAGATTTTACTTAGGTACCAAAATTTCCACAATGTATCCGAAATAAATCCCATGGTTATATTGCTACGGCGTAGCACTTCAATTATTGCTACGAATTGGCTTAGTAATAAAATAACTAGTAGCTATGATAATTTAAGGTTTTTGTTTTTGTAATATATGTATATCAGACACGTATGTATCAAATTAATAAGGAAATTTAAATAACCATAATTGTATACAAAACATGTACTGAATACGGGAAATTACTTAAAGGAATAAATAATAACATTAATTAAAGGAATAATTAACTTAAGGAAGAGGATAGTAATGTAAACGAAATAAAAACTAAATTCAAGAAATTAAATAAAACTCAAAACATATATATTAAATTTAAATTTACGAGTATTACGAACACACATTGTGGTGTATCTGATAGAAGATTTATCTAATTCTGGAACACTTATTATATAGCTAAGTAAAAAAATACATCTAATCCTACAGCATCTCATCTACGTCAAAAGGATTAGACGTTGCCATGTGAAGTAGTGAATCCTAGTGAATCTGTGGAGATATCAAACGAATTGATTGTTGAATAGTCCTTGAAGTTATCTCCATGATTATCTCATACTACTTAAAGTTACGCTTGGTAATTTTCGTATGTTACTTGACTTGCTATTTACAAACTTGACCAAAGATACAAATGAGATATTTGAAACAGATTTCTCCAAGGGTTATTCAATACAATCAAATGCTTTACATTCGTCAAAGAAAATGATTCCAGACTCTACTGCTGTCCATAAGTAAGAACAGCGTTTTTTTCCGAGAGATCCCTTTGCTGTAAGAACTTTGTTGAGACTTCTTTGTTGTTCCATTAATTTTGATGGTGAATATTACTTGCTAAAGATTGATCAGATGCTCTATAAGGTTCGTCGAAAGAGATTCCAGGCGGCGTGTTCAAGTCTGCTTTTAACATGTTATTCATGTATTATTTTTCACCATAGAGGTTCTCTGTCGTATTTTTTGAGGTCTTTTAACATCGAATGCGATCTAAGGCGATACATCATGTTTGTTTTCTTCAATTCCCACAGACTTATCTAGACATCCAAAAGGTTTGTTTAATAAATAATTTCAGATATAAAAGAGGCTAACTGTCTTGAAGGTTTTCTCGACGGTTCGTTTCACAATGCTTCTTCCACGGCATTAATAATAATCCTTTGTGGGCTTTTTTAAGGGTTCACTAAAGATATTCGGAACCGGTTCTTCTAATTGATCGCCTGAGGACTTTTCTAGAGACTCATTTAACTTTTTTGGTACCAATTTATCCGAAGATTTGTCTACCTTAACTCCCGATGACTTATTTAAAGGCTCATCTAACATATCTCTAAAGAGTTCATCAAATGGCGTTGGGTTTATTGGCTCATAGGTGTTTGGTATCCAGCTTGTGACGGGTTTCTCTAATTTATCTCCTGACACCTTGTCTGTTGTCTCGCTAAAAGTATCCTGGAATAAATTAGCAAACGGATCTTCTAAAGAGTCATTTAATAAATTTGGCTCCGATTTATTCACTGATTTGTTCAATTGATCATCTAAAGTTTGGTTTATGAAATTTGGCTCTAATTTATTAATTGGTTTATCTTCTAAGATCTGCTTTCCGAGCTCGTCAATGTATAGGACAAGATTACTAAACGGATCTTCTAAGGAGTCATCTACTTTTGGCTCTGATTTATTCACTGATTTGTTCAATTGATCATTGAAAGTCTGGTATGAGAATTTTGGTTCAAATTCATTATCTTCAAAGATCTGGTGTATGAGCTCTTTTATATATAAGTCAAAATTACTAAACAGATCTTCTAAGGAGTCATCCACTTTTGGCTCTGATTTATTCACTGATTTGGTCGATTGATCATCGAGAGTCTGGTCTGAGAAATTTGGTTCTAATTTATTCATTGGTTTATCTACTGAGAACTGGTTTAGGGGCTTTTCAAAAGTATATAGGTCAAAATTACTAAACGGATCTTCTAAGGAGTCATCTAATAAATTTGACTCCGATTTATTAGGCTGATCTGAGAAATTAACTCCCGATGACTTATTTAAAGGCTCATCTAACATATTTCTATAGAGTTCATCAAATGACGTTGTTTTTATGGGCTCATAGGAGAAATTTGATATCCAGCTTGTGACGGGTTTCTCTAATTTATCTCCTGACACCTTTTCTGTTGGCTCGCTAAAAATATCCTGGAATAATTCAGTAAACGGATCTTCTAAGGAGTCTAATAAACTGGGCTTCGATTTATTCACTGGTTTGTCTAACTTATCATCGAAAGTCTGGTCTAAGAAAGGCTCTAATTTATTAATTGGTTTATCTACTAAGAACTGGTTTAGGGGCTCTTTAAAAGTATTAAGGTCAAAATTACTAAACGGATCTTCTAAAGAGTCATCTAATAAATTTGGCTCTGATTTATTCACTGGTTTATCTGACTTATCGTACAAAGTCTGGTCTAGGACATTTGGCTCTAATTTATCCACTGGTTTGTCTAACTTATCTACTGAAAACTGGTTTACAGGCTCTTTAACCTCGGATTTGTAAAACTTATCTTCTGATTTTTTGCTTACAGACTCATTTAAGGGCTGATTTAAGGCACTTGGCTCTAATTTATCCACTGGTTTGTCTAACTTATCTACTGAAAACTGGTTTACGGGCACTCTAACCGTGGGTTCGTCTAACTTTTCTTCTGATATTTTGCTAACAGACTCATTTAAGGACCGATTTAAGACATTTGGCTGTACTTTATCCACTGGTTTGTTGAGTTTATCTACTGCAAACTGGTTTACAAGCTCTTTACCCTCGGATTTGTCCAACTTATCTTCTGACTTATTGCTTACAGACTCATTTAAGGGCTGATTTAAGGCATTTGGCTCTAATTTATCCACTGGTTTGTCTAACTTATCTACTGAAAACTGGTTTACAGGCTCTTTAACCTCGGATTTGTCTAACATATCTTCTGATTTTTTGCTTACAGACTCATTTAAGGACTGATTTAAGACTATTGCTATTGGGTTGTGATGATGCTGAGGTAGTAAATCAGAATGTGACCCAAATGAGTCTTTAGGTATTGCACCTTTTGCATGCTCCCTAAAAAGACCTTCATCGAGATTGACACCTAAATGTGTTTTCGGTGGCGCACCTGGAAAACAAAATTATTGTCATTATATTAAACACATATTCATTTTACAATGTATTAATTAAATTTTCAAAATAATATCTTTCAAAAAAGCAAGTACACGCAATGCTTTACTTTTGTGTCTTATCTCAACTTTCTCGAGACTCGTCATCCAGAACGGCAACATCGATTATCATTGATCATCAAGGACTCGCCGTTAGACAAACGAGAACAACCAGATATGATATGTCTTATAGACCTGAATGGTGATGTACCACCATACAGAAGTTTTTGAATAAACAAACGCAGCAGGAAGATTTTGTTGTATAATATGTAAGTGATGACTACCAAACGAGTAGGTTGAAAGATTATATTTATATTATCTTTCATATCTACGCGTCCTAAAGGTCATCGGCCTATACAAAGGTCAGAAGCATCTAAGCCAATGTCGAAGACAAATGCAATGATTATATTTAAGTTCTCCGAACGTCTATCTCTTTTCGAACATCGTATTAATAAATGGGACAACTGCCCCGTTGGTCTAGTGGTCGCAAGGCGCGACTGCTGTGCACGGGGTCTCGGGTTCGAATCTCGGGTCGGGCCGAAATCGCTTTGTGGGTTTTGAGAAACTTTCACAAAGCAGCCTGGAGTCTGGAAGTTGGTGATTGATTCACCCGTGCATCGGAGAGCACGTAAATGTCGGTCCGGCGCCTGATCTCTCTCCGGTCGTGTCGGATTGCCGTCCCATCGGATTATGAGAGTGAGGGAATAGAGAGTGCACCTGTGTCTGCGCGAATGCTTGTGCACTATAATATGTCCTGCGCAGCTGGCTGATCTCCATAAATGAGAACGGCCGCCGTAGCCGACAATCGGCCTGGATGCCATCATAAATAAATGGGACGAGATAATAGATGAAACTATTGTTTAGTATAGTATGTAAGTACTTACAGTGGACATCACGGAACAGCAGCACTATCATAGAAACGCCGACCTGAAACGAAAAATTTTACGTTATTACCTACTTAGTACCACATATTTACTTGAGAAATGATCAAATGACCCCTGCCGCTTAGGGTGCAGCTGAAGGAACTGTCTGTCTCTTACTGACTAAAACCGACTATTTTCCTTCTGGAGGACCCTGTTTGCCAGACCCACGGTAACTCTTACGAACAGCCCGCAGCCCAGGCGGACCATAGCCCTTACGGGCCCCTCCCATATTGCTGACATCTCTTACTCAGTACTACTACCACAAAGAGTATCCGTTACTTTTTAATTGGGGGGGGGGGATTAGTTCTCTCGGGCGGCGGATGGAACTGAGGAGAACAACTAGTAGAATATACCTTAACACAGAAGATCCAGTAATAATCACTGCTACTTCTGAACTCATGAAGCAACTACTAACTATATACTATATCGGGGCACCTTTTTTTCACATACGGTCTGTAAGCCCTGGTAAGCTATACTGATAAGCTTATCTTATGGGTGCCAATACAACTGATAAACTACATCGGAGGGCATGGCAGTGCCCTCGCCAGGTATACTTTACACATATAGTTATAGAATACATAACACCCTAGAGCACAGTCAACAAGCATGCTCATGCTCATCATACAAAGGTGGACCGTGCCGGGAATCGAACCCGGGACCCTCAGCTCGGTGTTAACCATTGCGCCAACGGGGTCGTCAAACTGTAAATATGTATTAAGATAATTCAGGAGAAATAAGTCTACACAAATTGGAATAAACACAAACACTTACATAAAAGATCATGGTGTATCTGATATAAGTCCGCGACACGTTAAACGATACTGCAGCAATAACTATTATAACAGGATAAAATTTGGTTTAAATACTATCCTGTTATCTTACGCATGTTTTTTTAGAGAATCATTTAGATTATTATTTAGGCAATCAAAATTGCACATATAATTCTAAAAGCTAAACGGATTTGCGTGACAGTTAATTTTATTTAATAGAAATGTGTAAACTAAGGGTTTAATTTCTCAATGATGGAAAGTTATTATTAACATATAGGTAAATATATAAACTTAAAAATTATACAAAGAAAATATTAAAATAATGCATAAAAAATTCATCCACATCGCTGTCAGCGGGGATCGTCCCCAAAAGGTTGGCTGCATTGCCGCGTTGGTTGGCAACGCTGTTTCGTTGGCCAAGGTATTGGCCAGCCCTTTGGTCACGTGTGGACTCCACTAAGCACTTGCTTTAGTCTTTGAACAGTGTGTGATTAAGTATTTTTATTCCACGGGGCAAAGCTGCCAGCCTATTGGGTAGACTACCGGATGACTTTTTGACGTACTTTATTAGTTGGAGGTTGTTTATGTAAATATTATTTCTTTTTTTACTTGCATATATTAATTTATATTTTATTTGTGACACATTGTAAATATTATTAAAAATGCTTGTTATATTTTTGACTTCTGACTACCCGTTACGACTGCCAAAGATATACAAATAACAACCGGGACTCACCAAGCTAACGTGCCTTCCGAAACACGGGGAAACTCACCGCTACAAGACGGTAACTGATGCAAGAAGAATCAAGACGCCAAACGCTGCTTAACCTTAAGATCCATTGACTCTTATGGCCTTTACAGCACTGGCAGTGAGTATTTTGCTGACGAAAACATACATATGACCTTAATTACCCTTCCTTGGTAAATGGGCTATCTAACACTGAAAAAATTATTTAATCAAACTATAATTTCCTGAGTTTAAACGAACAAACAAACTCTTCAGCTATACAATATTAAATTTAGATTAAATCTGTCTACATCATAAAAAAACTCGGACAGTATATCTTTTGTTATTGTTTGTTAGGGACATTACATCGTAAGAGTTAAGAAGTCGACCGCCAAGTAATAATGCTCGGAATTCACTCAATCTTATTTTAAATTTCATTCGTAATCTTGAAATTACGAATGAAATTTGAAACGAAGTTCTTGCCATCTGATAATCAGGTATAATCGGTATAAATGGGATGAACCACTACCAGCGGTTGCTACTATTAAGACATGGTGGTTTTTCTTTCCCAAATAATTGCGTGTTTAAATTGAGAGTCTGAGAAGTATTTCGGCCGGCTACGGCGGCCGTTCTCTTTTGTGGAGTTCAGCCAGCTGCGCAGCATATATTATAGTGCACAAGCATTCGGGCAGACACAGGTACACTCTCTATTCCCTCACTCTCACAGTCCGATGAGACGGCAATCCGACACGACCGGAGAGAGATCAGAAATGCTGAGAAGTATGAGACGCTAGAACGCTGTGAGAATTGTGCAATCCTTATTCATCTTCCTAGTTACTTTTCAAAAAGAACTTTTATCGCTAGTATGGTGACAGACAGACTAAGATAATATTTTTTTTTATCAAACAGCTGGTTTGTTTATATTTGTTAATTAGTGTTTTTAATAGGTCGGGATCAACAACTGATAATATGTATTTAAAAGATGGTCAAGTTCAATACAGTATACAGTACGAGTTTGATTCTGCTAGAGTAACTACACAGTGCGTCGGGGTGTCAGCTGAACAGCCGTAACCATGAAGTTCTTAGTGAGTGTTATATTATTTTCCTATGTACAGACGCCAACACATTAAGCTACTGCAATCTGTCAAATTTCCTTAATAGATTTTCAACTTTATCGCTGAAGCATATGGTTCAAACTTGATTGGGAAAATTTGACAGCTTCGGGTCGCTTAATATGTTGGTCTCAGTACTAATTTGGTGTCTATGATATTTTTGTGACAATCATTGTCCTCACCTTCTGCTCTCTCCTTCCATCCACTCACTTTTAAAGTTAAGAGATATTCATCTCCTTTTATAATAGTCATCATAATAAAATTGTTATTTTTCAGGTTCTCGCTATGGTGGCGCTAGCGTGCTTTGAAGGATTTTACTGTAAGTATTCTCGTAGTACTAACCTAATTTGAGTTCTATTATTTTATTAATAAATTAAGTTTTTCTTGAGGTAGGAACCGATTTACCAATTTTCAATTAAGTTTCGCTGTAGTTATAACCATCATTTAATTTGTAAATAGCGAAATACATACGCCATTGGAGGGCACTCCCCTTTTATTTTCTTTTAAGCACAAAATCTAATAAAGTCTTTGCAATCTTGCAGACACACGATAGAAACTGATTTCGCTAAATTCTATTTCAGGTGCACCATTCCTCGAACTCTTCATTCCTAAGAGAAGCAGCATAAACTATAGGAGCAAATGGTCAGCTGACGTCCCCAACGTGATACATGTAGGTGGACAACGGGAATTTGACTGGGACCGGGAATGGGAGAAGCCAATACAGCGACGACGGTTTCGCCGTCCTCCTCCTGATACTGAGAACAACTATCCTGACAACTATCAAAGCAACTATCCCAGTAACTATCCCACTAGCTATCCCGGTAACTATCCTTATAACTACCAAAATTACTATCCGCAATACCAAAGCCAACAATTATTTTGATATCCAAAAAACTATAATGTAATGTACGAGTATACATTTAAATAAAGTTCTGGTGAAAAATAATTTTCCTTTTTTATTGTAACACTAAATCCTTATTAATAAATGTGAAAAGGAAACTATGGAGCGGATTTTGAGTATACTTCTAGCTTCCGCCAGCGTTTTCACCTGATTTGTGAGGAAACTACTTTCTGCAGATGCATAGGCCGGACAAAAAGTAGGCTATCTGTTATTCTGATGTAGAAGCTATATTACTGCCAAGTTTCATAAAAAATCTTGAAGTATTTTTTACCTTAAAGAGAGTAGGTAGGTAAGAGTAACAAATTAATGTCCATCCATCCACATAAACTTTCGCATTTATATTATTAGTAGGAAAATACTAACACATCGGAAGGAAAAATATAAAGATTACTTTTTTCTGGGTTTGGAATGGGATTACCACGTGTAGCGAGCGAAACAGCGTGAGCAAGCCAGTTTCAAATATAAATAAAAAAAACAACTACCACAGGATAATAATAATAAAATTACAATCCATCATTTGTTTATTTCATGTACCTTACTGCCTTAAACATTAATGTAAACACAAATCACTAAAACACATTACACATTTGTATTCGTAGTTACATACATGGGTAAAATAATCGATTTGTTAACATTTGATTTATAAATTACCATTCATTGTTTCATTTTGTTTGATAACGCTGGTCTATGTTTTCACTGTAATACACGCTAGACTTATAGGTACTCAAACTTACTAAAGATTACTCCGAGGTTTCTAATCCGATTGGTGTGATTCTATTTTTATTCGATGCAGTATACTTGCCATTTGGTCCCATTAAAATTTCAAAACTGATTGATAAAATTTGTCAGTTTCGGGTAACTTGATGTGCTGGCGTCGTCGGTTTTCATATTTTGTAAAAAAGCTTTTTAATAGTATTCAGGCTGACTTCTGTAGTAAAAAATATAGTCTTCTCCTTGCCTTTTATAGTTCTTCAAAGCGAAGTTCTTAGATCCTTCCATTTCTAATACATTTGGAATGATTTCAATACCGTATTTGTTTCCGCCATTTATCTCTGAGTTCTTTGGAACAAAGAACCCAAGGAACTTAGCAAGTGGGGTATTTGTTTTCTTGCCATAGTTTGTAATATTCGTATGATGTCCAAAAAAGTTTATATGATGATTATTTTCGTACATTATCTCCGTATTTTTTGGGCGACCTGTAGTTAAAGATACTGTTAATCTATATCTTAAAAAAATAACGGTTTATTTTACGTATTTAATTATTATTATACTCACAATGGTATCTTCCCGAAATCATCAAAATCAGAGCACCATACACCTGCAGAAATAATTACATCTATACTTATATTATAAAGCCAAAGTATTTGTTTGTTTTTTGCTTGAACGCGCCAATCTCAGTAACTACTGGACCGATTTGAAAAATCTTTCAGTGTTAGATAGCTCTTTGATTGTAATGCTACTTTTATCCGGATGATTAGAGTATTCTCCATGAGTGACGCGGGTAAACCCGCGGGTGATATTGAATACTATTAAAAAAACACTAAAATGAGTTCATTGATTATCATATCAGTCACGATCGAAATCCATTTGCTCTATGAACAAATATGTTATTCTTACTATTTTTTGAATTATAAATGACTTTAGTAGTATGTACCTGTTCCTATGTTCAGTCATGGACTTACATGTTTATACGATATTATTAAATTATTGTTCTATGTTTGATATCGATGTTTCCCTACCTAAAACAACTTTGGCTACACGACACTGTAAAATTTTCCCAATCAACTTTGAACCATAAGCTTAAGCGATAAAGTTGAAAAACTATTAAAGAAATTTGACTTGAGGTGCTGGCGTCTTCACCTAATAAAATTATATCAGTTACTTGCGGCAAGAGTAAATGGTTTTGTAAAGAAATACTCACAAATAATGTCATGGTGATTATGGCGATAGATGTGTGAGCAAGGAGTGTAACTAACCATATACTGTTTAAGAAATTCAATTGCTAATTACTTCCGTGTCGATTTTATCACTTGTTCACATACAATACTATTACTATGATTAATACCTTGACACGTATTTAATCATAAGGAAATCTCAACCAATTTCGGAACTTATTTTCCTCCGTGCGTCATCACGGATTGCCGTCCCATCTTTCTATACAACGTGTAACGTTAAATGCGCAAAACCTCAGACACCCCAACTGATTTTTTATATAATTGACCTATTCCAGAGAAAAAAAATATTGTTCACTTTAACTAATTCATGGTATTTACTGCATGGAAGATTCGTATTAGCATTGAAATAAGAGCTATTATTGTCCCGAGGATGGGAAAAATTAAATTGGTGACAATAATTTGTGTTATTAAGTGAAGATTTTTTTTTAAATGTGACCTATATTAAAAAGTGGTTTTATTGATACTGCTCGTTATTCTGATCAAAATATTTTCAGGTATTGCGCATTTAACGTTACACGTAACATAAGCAGAGAGCTCACTGGAATCCATCCATAACGTATACTTGTGTACAAACACCAGCTCATCAAGCTACTACAATCATTCCTTAACAGATTTTCAATGCTATCGGTTAAGCATAGTTCAAAGTTGATTGAGACAATTTGTCAATTTCAGGTAGCTTGTAAAATATCCGCACATTTTAATGCAAGCTCTGAGATTGAGCAAGTATGATCTAGACGATATAAACCTGAGCCTAGCGGCTCCAACCTCTTAGATAGGCACTGTTATCAACCTCTCTACAGATACTGCAATAGATCGTCAAAGAAACATTTACGAATACATATACAAGTTGAAAATGTAGTCGGGATTTCCACCTTCTTTTTTCTTGCTTATGTAATAAGCCTCCATGCCATGTGAAGGGGTTGTCAAACCCAACACGAAATTTTGAATCCTTGAATTCCCCAAGTTCCGATTTATCAGTAGCGAGAATTGGGAAATTACTGACCACATATCAGCACCAATAGGTCACACCGGTGGCAACCATTTAGATAATACTTGCATGCTATTCATGCTTGTTCCTTTTATTATATGTAAAACGCTAAAAACCACGTTTAAAAGCAAATAAATGATTTTTTATTATTATAACTACACGCCCTACCTTTGACCGCCACAGTCACGTATAGATGACAAGCCAAAAAGTGCCCAGCACACCACTGTCACGAATACATGACAAACTTTTAAAGTTTAAAATTAATAGTTACTTTCAATCGTTATAATACTATATAGTATCAAATATCACATTTACATAATTTTTTTGGGACTTTGTGTACATATGTCAAGAAATTTAACAAGTTGGATAAGACAATGAATGAATAGACGTGTTTCCATAATTTAGTTTACATTTAATATTAATTTATATTTTTCTTAACAACTAGAAATCACATTACACTAAACTTTTCTATAATATTGTCTCAATACTGTTCCAGCATCATTCTTCCTTCTCATCACCACTGCTCCCCAGGCCAAATAACGTATGGCCTTTCAGATGAAATAGATTAGGAAGTATAGGTATGCCCCAACTTTTTCCGTGGTCATCAGGGGTCTTTTTCGGTGCAATTAAGTGCTGGATCTTATCCAATGTGTCGTCTGCCTGGTCGAAGCTTAATTTTGGTGATAAGAGATTTAACAGGTTTAAATGCAATAAGTCAGAGTCCTTGGATCCATCTGAAACACGACAAACTATTAGAGCCTCCGCACACTGCAGTACACTGTCGGCTGATAGTCAGCCAGACGGTTGGCTGACAGATTATTTTGAAGGCAATCGTGAATTCAAACGTACTTTTTAGTCTGTCTACATCGGCAGGATATCTGAATTTTGGTATGGGACCACTATCATTCTTACCCATACCGAATTATCAGCCGATTTAAAGCTATATTTAATTAATAAATTTTATTGTTTGATACTCACAAATATATCCTTTTAAAATGAGCTTGAGTACAAAGCTATTGATACGAAGCAAAACTGAAATAACTTGTAATGTCCATTTTATGTTTCCAAAAAAGAACTGGATGCCAGTAATGGGTATTCTCCATGTGAATAGATGTATGTATTCTAATAACGTGAAGGCCTGTAAACAAATAAATACTTACTATACTATTTATACATAGGAATATATAGAAAACTTTTTGTTTGGTTGTCAGCCCATTTTTTTTAAAGCGTTTGTTAATGACGTCTTCTAAACGCCTCAACCGATTATGTGAATTTCCATTTTAAAAGAAAAACTTAGTGCAGACAAAACAGCAATGTCGAACTTAGATATATACATAGATAAAAGAAATCATGTCGCACTTGGTAACCATGCTTAAAAAAAATTTTTAGAATAATTGTTTCATATGTGACCATTTTAGGGTTGGAAAGACCAGAGAGGTCTTCATATCCCGCAATAAAGGGAGGATAATTCTGTTTAAAACAATGCCTTCCTCTCTTCTAATGTACTATTTGCTGTGCCCATCAGGGTCCATGATTGATACCATGTCATTTATATTACCATCTTATTTTACATTGTGGATTTGCAATAAAGATTATGATTATGATTATGATCCTCCAACCAGACAGGTGTTGTTTCTGGCGGGCTACTGACATGATAATGCAATGCGAAAGGGCGCACTTGTTACGCTGAAGCGCTAAAACGTGGAATCGATTTAAAAAAAAAATGTCTCTGGTTTATTATAGTAGCCTAGAGACGGTGATAAGCGAAGAAGAAGCGAGAGAAATCTGATGGTAAATAATCACTCTAGAAACTGTCAATAGCAGGTATAAAAATGACAAAGATATAAACTCACAAATAATTTCATGTTGATCGAACAGGAAGACAGGTGATTTCAACACTCAGAGTATAACTGCAGCTAAAGATACACTGAACAAGAAACGTCCTGTAGGATATTTTATATGCAAAACGTTATCACTCGTGTAATTACCAAGCCCAATAATTTTATCAGACAGTGAATGCATTCCTTTATCCTTATAATTTATTCACAGAAACAATGTTATGGAATTTACGCAATTCCCTGTATATCTGTATTGGTTTTCACATTTCCTTATGCAATTCGAACTACATTGACGATTTATGTTTTAGCAGTATTTAAGAAAAAAAGTTAAGAACTTAAGTTGTGCTAAGTGCGGTTCATTAATGGATGGGATAGTTTTTTCTAATATTTCACTCTCTTCTTGCCTTGAAGTGCTCTGATCTGATTGACTATGAGAGTAAGAAATATTGCACCTGTGTCTGCGCATACACTTGATTACAGTCACAAATAGATGTCGCAGATGGGAGGTTGTTATTTCCCCAAAATAACTGTTATATCCCCAGGGTGTGCTATTGATTAGCGTGTGTTATGAGTGCCAACACAACTAGTGAACTACATATACTTTACACACATATACACATATATCCTAATACTATTATAAAGGCGAAAGTTTGTAAGTATGGATGTATAGATGTATGGATGTATAGATGTATGGATGTTTGTTACTCTTTCACGTAAAAACTACTGAATGGATTTGAATGAAACTTTACCACAATATAGCTTATACATCAGAATAACATATAGGCTAATTTTTATCCGGGTATGGAAAGTACTTCCTTCAGAAAGCGGGTGAAACCGCTGGCGGAAGCTAGTGTATGTATAAATTTATTTTATTACACCCAGACCACAGCCAACAAGCATGCTCATCACACAAATGTTGACCGTACCGGGAATCGAACCCGGGACCCTTAGCTCAGCAGTCCGTCATGAGTACCGTTGCGCCAGCGGGATCGTCGATTGAATTGAATCTATTTGACGATAAAAACAGTACCACAAATAGTAACAGTATTTTTTTTTGTTATTGCAAAGTTATCTCATTTGTTGTCGTGAACTTAAAAAATAAGATAACCTTTGTGTATATAATGCTTACCGAATGCAAATGTTTAGGTCAGTACGAATTTTCTCTTGAATTCCATCATAGTTGGAAGTCTTCCAGCAACTGTAGCTACTGCAATCGTTACACATATCAGCTACCATGAATACTCTTGTAAGTTCTCTAATCTACATATATGTATAATTATTTTTTATCCATTATTAAGGAGGGCTTGTAATGTAAGTCTGACGCCAGTCTAACCAAGGGGTATTGGGTTGCCCGGGTAAACGGGTTGAGGAGGTCAGATAGGCAGTCGCTCCTTGTAAAACACTGGTACTCAGCTAAATCCGGTTAGATTGGAAGCCGACCCCAACATAGTTGGGAAAAAGGCTCGGGAGATGATAATGAAGGAATTGTTAACTTATTTTTATCTGAGTGCTGGAAACAGCAGGAAAAAGTAGTATCTAGTTCCATGTACTTGTTGGTTTTTGTCGCCGTCATCATCATCATCACCCGCCTTCTCATCGTCCCATTGTTAGGAACAGGCCTCTTCGCACATAGAGACCAATTTAGCACGCCAGCGGCAAGCTCAACGCGGATTAGTAATTTTAGACTTTATGTAATTATGGAATTTGTTCACACAATAATTATTATATTTGTTTCAGGTGTTCGCTTTCCTGCTTTTTGCGATGATCGGGGCATTCCATTGTAAGTAAAGTAACTATATTGCTGTACACATAATATAATTTTATTGGTCTTCTTGCTGGGCCACCAATCCCGTAAATGAACTACTACACATTCAAAAAAGAATATCTCATTATCTTTCAAACTGATAGATTTAAAATAGTAATTGTATGATTTTTCCATTAAATGTAACAATGTTTTTCACCTCAAAACAGCCGAAAGTAGCATTGATACTGTTTCTTAGTACTAAGTCGCATAACGCGACTGCTGTACGGGGTCTCGGGTTCGATTCCCGGGTCGGGCCGAAATGGTATTGTAGGTTTTAAGAGACTTTCATAATGCAGCCCAGTGTTTGGAAGTTGGTGATTGTTATACCCTTGCATCGGAGAGCACTTAGGTAGATGTCGGTTATGCGCCTGATCCCGATCCTGATCTCCGGTCGAGTTGAAGCCGTCCCATCGGACTATGAGAGTGAGGAAATAGAGAGTGCAGTGTATCGGCGCAAATGCTTGTGCACTATAAGAATGTCCTGCGTAGCTAGCTGATCTCAATAGTGACAGGCAATCGGACTGGACGCCATTATGTTTTTAAGTTCCAAAGAATGAATGAAGTAGATCAGGCAGGCGGTTACCGTGGAACACCCACTCGCTAAAACATTATTTATTATTACAGCTTTAGTAATAAATAATTTGTTGCAGGTCGCCCAAAGGACACAAACTTGGATTACGAGAGGCACAATCAGTATAATATCTTCGGTATAACATTCAACACTTCCAAGAAAATTTATAGAACGAATACTTTTTTAGCTAGGGTCTTGGGTTTGTTCGTCCCTCGTGACACCGAAGTTCAGTACCAGAGGGTCTATAGGTACGGTATACCTGGCGTACTCGAGGTGAAGGGACACAAAGCCATCGGCTTGGAAAACTATGAAAGTGAAGACTATTATAATTATTATTAGTAAACAATTTTATTAGTAAGCGAATAACTGAAATATTTATATTGAAAGAATTCCAATTATTTTATTAGATAGATAATTTCATACAAATTATTTTCCAATTTTGAATTCATAATACGATAGATGGTGACTATTTGGACATTTTAGACCTGGCCCTAAGAGGTAGTATTTTTTTTGTATTCACAATATAGATTGTATGTAGATACTATTTCGTAGTGCCCTTGATGTTTTTGTTTTGTTGAGACGTCATTGCGATATTTTACGCTTTACATAGTGGGCCACTGCACCAAGCTGCACTCGTCGTCGTGTAAAATTTTAAACTTCGGGGTCAAGACAACCGAACTGGGAAGATAAGGAGTCACGACTTAATTTTTTTTTATCGGTTTTTTTTTTTGATGTGTTAACAATTCTAATGCTGAGTTAAAGTGTGTAATTTAAAAAATATATTAAATAATATTCTGTTAATAATGTATGGCTTTTCTTTTATAAATTACCTACTATGTATTTCCTACCTACATCATCACCCGCGAGGGACCGAAAAACCTTTCCTCGAAAAACTACTATCTAACACTTCAATAAAACAAACAAACTCTTCATCTTCATAATATTAGTGAAGATATTATAGTATTACAGATAATTTAATTATGAGATAATGTTTTATAATTTTATACGAGTAGACAACCTATTGTTTTTAATTTGGTATGAAATTACACTTAAGATAACATCGGGGTTCCCTGACAAAAGTAAACAAAACAGTTTAGCTTTATATTTTATCTATATTAAGAACTTTTATCATTATAGAACTGATGAACGTGTTCGTTGAACTCGTTGACGGTGATTATTGCTTCGACTTCGTTGTTTGAGAGAAGACCTGGGCATCATCATCACCTCCCGAGCCTTTTCCCAACTATGCTTCTAGTCTAACCTAGCTGAATACCACTGTTTATAAGGAGCGACTGCCCATCTGACGTCTATAACCCAGTTACCCGGGCAACCCCTTGGTTAGACGGAGTCAGACTTACTTGCTTCTGACTAACCGTAACGACTGCCAAGGTTTTTCAATAACAGCCGAGACCTACAGTTTAACGTGCCATCCGAAACACAGTCATTGGTGTTCAAGATATACTTAGAAAAGTTCCATTGGTATTTGCCTTACCTGGAATCGAACCCACGCCTTCATACTTGAGAGGTTGGCTCTTTACCCACTAGGCCACCACGACTTTTGACCTGTGTTCTACGGGAGGACAATAAAGGCGAATATCTTTCTGGAGTCGCGAGAAAAAACCAGAGAAAAGTTAACCTGTACTATGACTCCAGGGTACTATTTTCACACCATGTTTGCAAGCACATGCCGTGCAATCTCTCGGATCTTTGGATCGGGTCAAAATCGATTGTCGAGAATAGCCGCCTCTGGATATCGGTGTCGTGTATAATCTTCTTCTAAAGGGTGTAAGGGACAGCCCTCCGCAGACTGATGGGGTGAGTTCAGTATACCGTTATAAGAAGACTAAGTCATGAAATTGTTTCAGCAATGTTATGAAAATCCAATAAAACTGATTTGTTTTAAAACCTCACAACAATTTCGTATATTATATTGAGGAAATATTTGCTTATTTGTTTATTTTACTATTAGGAAGCTACACTAAATCCGGTAAACATAGGCTATGTTTTATCCAGTTATGGTAACTAGTTCCCCGGGGACGAGGGGAAACCGTGAGAACTCGTAATTATTAAGGACTAGCAGATCCACAGCCAACAAGGATGCTCATCACACAAATGTCGAGCGTACCGGGAATCGAACCCATGACCCTTAAGTCCGGCGACGTTAGTCAGGGTCAAGTCCGTTGAAAGTGACGTTTTTCGGGCGATCCGAAACATTAATGTGATAACGAACTAGTATTTAACCAGAGCAGATATTAGCTTGGTAGTTAAGTGTTCCAATCAGCGGCACAGTATACTTTACTGTCACGGTACCTACATACGTACAGTCAGTGTGTGTCACCATGAAATTACTTGTAAGTCTTAATTATTATACTAACTTTTTAAAGTGACGTATCATCAGCCTCATGCCCTTTTTTTCGTGGGACATCATCAAATGGCCCGCTGAGGGTGCAGCTGGAAGGAGTGTCAGACTCTTAATGACTAAAACCCATAAAATTCCTTCTGGAGGTCCCTGTGTGCCAGTGCTACGGTACCTCTTGCGAACCAAGCAGATCCTCATGTACTTATAACAATTTTTATTTAGGGTCGGCGCAGCATGTTTTCTTCTTCCAGACTCTTCTATCTACCATTATCTCACAAGTAACATTATTTCTAGCCATATCCACTTTCAAACAATTCATCCATCGTTTCTTTTTTCGTTCCCATCTCTATATCCCTTCAAGTTCATCCTCAAAAATTTCCTCACAACATGATCATCGTTCCTTTTCATGATACATGACCGTACCAAGATAGTCATCTGTGTCTGTTCTCTCTCAGCAGATCAGCCAGCTCCGCAGGACATATTAACGCAGACACAGATGCGATTTTTTTTCACAAAGCAGAGTAAATATCGGTCCTGCCTGCACTCCGGTCCTGTGAAAGTTGCAAGCTGTGAGAGTGAGGGAATAGAGAGTGCAGCAGTGTTTGCACGTATATTTTTGCGCGTACATAATATATCCTGTGCATTTGCCTGATCCCCTTGGAGAAGAGCTGTCGTGGTCCACAATGGGTCTCTGGATGCCATTAACTTAAAATGTATTGCTACAGGTGGCTGTTACCCTGATAGTGCTGCTAGTGGAGGAGTTCCACTGTGAGTACCAGAATGCCCTGTATTATTTGCTTATCCTATATTTCTTTCTTTATTGTTCCACCATCTATATATGTATTTCTTAAAATTAAATAACAATTTCAAATAATATTAACACATTCCTCAGTCTATACTTTTACTTATTTTATTTAATCAATAATTTAATCAACTCTTAAGCTCGATTTTATCAATTACTAATGATAAAATTAATAGTCTGTCAAGTTATCTGTTCTGTATAGGTCTGAAATAATCAGAGCTGTGAGCACGCTGTGATCTAATTTATTATGTAGATGCTTTTATGCGTACACAAGTTTGCAGGCAGCGTAGAATGTATAATGTGCAGTGAATCATAAACAGCCGACTAACGAATGATTAATTTGCTTTTCAGGTGCACCGATTATTGTCGCCTATAACGACGAGGATGGCACAAAATATATTGAAACTATAGAAACCGATAGCTGGGGCTACTCAGTAGGCGGTCACCTAAACTTAGGTGTCAACGCAGGCTTCAAAGATGGAAAACTGTCGCTTGGGACCGAGAATGACATTGGTGCCAACATTGGTGGTCATAAAACTAAGAGTACGAAGCGATCGCAACCCCCCACACCTTCAAATGGAAACGGCAACCAGTATGGTTATAATCCATGGTGGTCATATGGCCAACCAACTGGACAATATTACGGTCAATATTATCAACCAACTGGGCCGCAGTACCCTCAGCCCGCTTGGCCGTATTATGGTCAACCAGCCGGACAGCCGTACGTTCAACCAACTGGACAGCAGTACGGTCAACCAGCTGGACAGCAGTACGGCCAACCAGCCGGACAGCCGTACGTTCAACCAGCTGGACAGCAGTACGGCCAACCAGCCGGACAGCCGTACGTTCAACCAGCTGGACAGCAGTACGGCCAACCAGCCGGACAGCCGAACAGCCAACCTGCCTGGTCGCAAAACAATTCACCTACCCAACCTCGTCAGCCAGCAATCGGGTATCAGACTGTTACAACGCCTGGACCACAGAATAGCCCACCCGGGGGGCAGAGTACACCAGCACCCGGGGGACAGAACGTCTAAGCAACTGAAGACCCATTCCAGTAGTCAAGCTGCTGCTTCAGGACGAGCTATTTGACCATGGCCCATACCTTGAAAGTGTTCGCGTTATAAATTACTGAAGAAGCTTACTCTCAGCATAATGTCTTAGTAAAATTTTATTGTTTATAGTAAATGTCATCTCAACGTAAAGTCGCTTATATTTCAATAAATTAATTAATTAATTGTGCATTTGTGCTATTTTATTAAGCCATTTAAACCAATCTTAACACTACAAAATAATTAGCGATTACACAAAATTAACAAGGGACAAGCTGTGCTTAACAAGGCACTGATTTTCACATGGCGCCTGACTATTTAGTTAATAGACAGACAGACATTTACGCGCACACAAAATTAATAATAAAAAAATCTATATCACTATTGATATCCTTGAAAAAAGAAATGAACTTGACAAAAAGAAAACATCCCTAGAACTTAGAAACTTAAACCCGATGAAAACAAAATATGAAAAATAATAATTATGATAAAAAATAAGAGGTTAGTTTGAGTGACATTTTATTAGTAGATAGCCAACCTGTGAGCATTTTGTATAAAAATGTAATGGATCCATTTGTATGGATTTCGAGTATATATGTATAACCATGTACGACTTGGCTGGCATAATTTAAAATAACATTAAGTATTCCATGAGATATGAAATAAATATGTAAGATGTGTAAGATGGTAAAACGTCTCAAAAGGTGAATATATTTCTTCAAGCTTTTAATAACCAGAACAATTCAAAAAGAATACTCGTGTGCGTGTTGAGAAAATGCACATTGGCGCCTATGAGTGTTGACATAGCAATGACATGATAAGTCAGGTAATAGTTACTAGCAATCTGGGATAATTGTCTAGATAACTTTTTTTTCTTATTATTTATTATACAAGTGCACACCTATAAGTGACTAAATCACCGCAACGCTGTTTAAATAGAATATAATATCTAATGTAATGACTTGGTGAATAAGTCGTGGTGTGTCAATAAATAAAAAAATTATAAAGGGTTAATAATGAGTTTGATATAAAGACAGCTCTAAGGGTAAGGCCTACTTTATTCAATTAACAAGTACACGTACATATAAGGTACAGTTAAAATCAGTCCACAATAGGAATCAGCCACATTTAAACACAGATATTTAGTATTTGCTTACATTAACAACATAAGACAGACCTAAACTGCCATTTGTTTAATATTTACATGGCTTTAAAATCTCATTAGATCTACTACAAACCATTTCTATGAAAGGGAGCAAAATGGATGTAGCCATAATCTATTTGTCTAGGACAATATGCGTATCATCACAGAGTAGAACCACTACTGTCTAGTGGTGAATCAGTTTTCCTCCGAGTCCGTAGCCGCCGAGTCCACCGACGGCTACAGCGGGGCCAGCGATGACTGCGCTCCCACCGACCAGCGCACCACCGCCGCCCAACAACAGGGCTCCGTCCTGAGCATTCCTGGCAACAGTGTCGGCAACTGCCTGAGCCTGAGCGGCGCTCGAGGCGACCGCAGCAGCTTGAGCACGAGCAGCGTTGGCGATACGAGTAGCCTCAACAGCACGAGTGTTGGCAATAGCGATGGCCTGAACATGAGCAGCATTAGCTACACGTTCAGCTTCAGCAGCGCGAGCAGCCTCAAGAGCGCTGGCGGCACCCGCCCGTCTCGCAGCCTCCGAGGCTCTCGCACTTTCCCAAGCGGCGGCCTGTGCACGCTGGATGTTGGCTACACGGGTAGCGTCCAAAGCAGCAGCGTTGTTGATGGCATTAGCCTGCGCGCTGCGGGCAGCAGCCTCAGTGGCACGGGCACTCTGTATAGCAGCGGCAGCTGAGTTGGCTATCTGAGCAGCCTGTACGGCTTGGGCGTTCTGGATAGCGCTAAGTTGAGCGGCACCCACGGAGCCGGCGTTGTTGAGAGCTGCTCCGGAGCCAATGACGGGGCCGGCGACGACTGCGGGGCCGGAGATGATAGCTGAGGTGCCAGTGAGCGTTGCACCTGCCAAGCCACCGCCGTACCCACCGAGACCGCCAGCAGCGATCACCGGGGAGATAATGCCTGTCTGCTCTGCTCGTGAGTCAGACGCTTTGCCTGTCAAATACAATTTAACGTCGTCAATAGTTTCAATATAATTATGTGACATGAAATGTTAAATGGAGTTCTATTATATAATTTAGTAATATCAGATAACTTACCATCAGCAACGACTCCATACGCCACAGCAACAACAAAGAAAATCTGGAAGAAATGAATACTTTCATTATTTAACAAAATCCAAAATCCAAATACCAAAATCTATTTATTTATATTTTTTATTTATTACTTAAATTAATTAATTTTTGCTGCCATATTTAAGAAACATTTTGATTCGAGATGCCGCATCTTACCGTAAGTCGGGACATTGTTTTAGAATATGTGTTTGTTGTGCTGCTCGCTAGGACACTGCCGAATTGGACTGTAAACTGCAATTGTTGTGGTTGCACCGAATTACGTGCACTTTTATACTGCACCGAAAATTATTTACATCAAATTACCAATTCTAAACAGTTGTTCGATGCCGCCCCATTTAAATATTACGTATGAACTTGATTAAAAACTAATCGGTGAACATCGTTGTCTCTGTCACAAGCCGACAAGGAGCGAATTGACATTGTAAACTGTTCTTCGTACACGTAACCGTCTTCGTTGACTGGTTTGGGTGGATTCCGCAGTAATTATGTGCAGAAACAAGATAGTCAGTGGTCACACCACGATATGACGGTATATTTATGATTAATTGGTTCTGAAGACCATTTACCCAAAGACTGATTCCACTTTATTATAAAACACTAAAAACGGACGGTGCGATCGATTTTTATAATCCGTTTTTTCAGACCGATCGAAACGATGCATTGGTAATGATTTCAAGATAATTAACGGCATTTTTGAAAAACTTTGAATGGATTTTTTTAAACGGTCGATCTGTACGATATACTTCGGATTCATCAAAACGATAAAACGTTCCCCATAACGGGCCCTTTAGACATTTAACTTTGTTTATAAAAGGTCGTTTTGCGCTCATCTGGAGACATCGTCGTGCTTGCCTACTTATCTTATTTTGTACATTCGTTAAAAATGGCCTATTAAATTGTGCTTGTTACCAAGTAATCCAATTGATGCATGGATGGATGTGTACCAATAAAAACTATTACTTTAGGTCCCTAAATTAAATTCATCCATTATGTAAAGTGTATCCAGAACATAATAATTTATACAACCAACTACATACATTTACGAGAAAGCTGAAGAATGTATTTGTTTGAACGCGCTCATTTTAGAAGACACTTAATTTGATACATTCTTTTAGTTTTAGATAGTCCATTTATCAAATAAAACTGATGGCTATTTTTTAACCGGGTGCGCAAAAGTCGCGAGACCTTCGGAACGCGGGCGTACCCGCAGAAATAGACACCTATGTACAACCGTAAATAATTTTTCAACTATAATAGTTAAATTATCTATTACTCAATTACTTTTCACTTAAATAACTCTTTGTCGTAATGTTATTCGCATCCCCCCTTCATTTCACTCATTATACCTATGTATCAATTGGTACTGCTGCCTATAAGTTAATAGTTTTCAGGGTCAATGTCAGATTATTATAGTAGTATTAGTATGCTTCAGCGATAAGGTTGAAAATCCATTAAGGAAATTTGACAGATTGTTGTAGCCTGTGCTGGCGTCTGTACATAATGAAAAAAACAGTTCTTTCTTTTACTTGTTTCTTTCATACACCTAAAAGGTAACAGAATAATAAGTGACTTTTCGTGTTCATCCAGTTTTAAATGTGTTCACAACGTGACAATGCAATTTTTGTAGGATCAAAATATTTCTTTTAGCATTTTACGCTACGCGTTTTCTGGTTTTCTGCTATATCCAGCAACGATTATCTTAAAAATATAGCCCCTTGCACGTTTTGTTTAGCAATTGCGTATTTTACCTAGCTGAAGGTTGCTGAAAAAAGTGTCTAGGTGCTTAATTTGGGCATAGGGAAAGTAAGTGTATTTTGCAAGACAAAAAGTGATGGTAAAAAGGTTTCTGCGGAGACCATGCTCTTCAATTTTAAAAGCTTTTATTTAACTTGCCGTGTATATATGTTACGGTGGATTCTTTGAACTCAATTCTGAAGTAGATTAGAAATTTTGTATACACGTTCAGTTTGGATGACAATGCAAGATCCTAATCCTAATCCTAATCCTAATCCTACTACTATTATAAAGGCGAAAGTTTGTAAGTATGGATGTATGGATGTATGGATGTTTGTTACTCTTTCACGTAAAAACTACTGAATGGATTTGAATGAAACTTTACCACAATATAGCTTATACATCAGAATAACATATAGGCTACTTTTTATCCGGGTATGGAAAGTACTTCCCTCAGAAAGCGGGTGAAACCGCTGGCGGAAGCTAGTACTATTATAAAGGCGAAAGTTTGTAAGTATGGATGTATGGATGTATAGATGTATGGATGTATGGATGTTTGTTACTCTTTCACGTAAAAACTACTGAATGGATTTGAATGAAACTTTACCACAATATAGCTTATACATCAGAATAACATATAGGCTTCTTTTTATCCGGGTATGGAAAGTACTTCCCTCAGAAAGCGGGTGAAACCGCTGGCGGAAGCTAGTACTATTATAAAGGCGAAAGTTTGTAAGTATGGATGTATGGATGTAAGGATGTATGGATGTTTGTTACTCTTTCACGTAAAAACTACTGAATGGATTTGAATGAAAATTTACCACAATATAGCTTATACATCAGAATAACATATAGGCTACTTTTTATCCGGGTATGGAAAGTACTTCCCTCAGAAAGTGGGTGAAACCGCTGGCGGAAGCTAGTACTATTATAAAGGCGAAAGTTTGTAAGTATGGATGTATGGATGTTTGTTACTCTTTCACGTAAAAACTACTGAATGGGTTTGAATGAAACTTTACCACAATATAGCTTATACATCAGAATAACATATAGGCTACTTTTTATCCGGGTATGGAAAGTACTTCCCTCAGAAAGCGGGTGAAACCGCTGGCGGAAGCTAGTATGTTATATGGCGGACCGTCCAAGATGGCCGAGTAGTTATTTTTAATGAATTTCAAAAATATGGGTATCAAATGAAAGGGCTTATTGAGAGTGACTTAAAAATAATTTGACGTTATTCTGAATCCAATATGGCGGACTATAAAAGTTTAAAAAAAAAAGATTTTTCTTTTAATTTATTTAAACTCAATTTGACCATATTTAGTTCACCCCTCCGATCTCTTCTGACGTCATTTGTTTACGGCATTGCATAAAATATTACATGCATTGCGTGAGGAACAAAGCTTACCGCGGTCAGTCCTTTGATAGCATATCTTGTTCCACCGTATTTTGGAAGGCACGTTAAATTGTCCTGGCCACTATTTGGACATCTGTAGTAATATTAGAAGCCAGGAAGTCTGACAACCAGCCAAGATGTTTCGAATTGTTCGGGTAACCGGATTTAGGATAGATAGGCCGTCCCTCCATGTAACACACTTACACATAGTAGTACATAGGAAACATAGTTCGGAAAATTATAGGCATATTGATATACTTAGTATATTCTATTATATTGATGCTTCATAGTTGCTAGCTAGCTTTCCATATTTCTTTTGAAGTAAGTGTGATAGTAACATCGAATATGATATTAATCTGCTGCGATGGTATTAAAGCTTTACTTACTAGCAAGCTAAGGTTTTAATCCGTTAGAAAGAAAAACAGAAAAAAAAATTGAGCGTGTCAGGAATAAGGAGTGCATGTTGAAGCCTAAAAATGCTGTAAACGCAGCAATGTTAGCTCATGAAACCGTTTGGCCCTTCATCTGACGTCTTTTTTTTCTAATTATCTAACGACCCGTAAGCTTACGTCGAGGTACAGATAGTACTAGGAAGGATGCAAGCTATGGATGATAGGGGAACCCTATATAAGTTAATCTAAAGCGTTCGAATAACTCGTAAAATCCTCATTCATCGTTCACTTGCATCAGACAGTTTAATAACCGTGTAAGCTATTCATTAGCCCTCGCCACGCCTCAATAGTCAGGCCTATGAGGCAAGTCAGCACTTGCGACTTCGTGCCATTAGAGCAGATCGTGTACGGGTATTTCGATAAATGTCAAACACGTAGATAAACCTACAACTGCTTGAGACATTATCAAAATCCCCGTACCCCTGATTACGAAGGGCATATGAATATGGGAAATTAAATCACATAGTCGGTGTTTGCTAACATTTAATTATAAGACAGACTTAATTGCCAATTTTTAAATATTTACATAACATTGATCAGTCCAAAATCTCGTAAGATCTGCCGCTAACCATTTCCATGGAAGAATGCGAAATGGATGTAGATATTATCTGTTTGTCTAAGACAATAGGGTATCATCACTGGGTCGAATCACTGCTTATTAATGGATGTATTTTCCACCACCGTAACCGAGACCGCCATAGCCGTAGCCAGTCGCGTAGCCGACACCTCCTAAGCCTCCGAGACCGAGCCCGTAGCCGCCGAGTCCGCCGACGGCTACGGCAGGTGCGGCCAGGACCGCGCCACCACCAACGAGTCCACCACCACCGCCCAACAGCAGAGCACCGTCCTGAGCATTTCTGGCGACAGCATCAGCGACGGCCTGAGCCTGAGCGGCACTGGTGGCGACCGCAGCAGCTTGAGCACGGGCAGCGTTAGCGATACGGGCAGCCTCCACCGCACGGGTGTTAGCAATAGCGATGGCCTGAACACGGGCGGCGTTGGCTAAACGTTCAGCTTCGGCAGCACGAGCAACCTCAAGTGCGCTGGCGGCACCCGCGCGTCTCGCAGCCTCTGCGGCTCTCGCGTTCTCCCAGGCGGCAGCCTGAGCGCGCTGCACGTTAGCTACACGAGCAGCATCCAGAGCGGCGGCGTTGTTGATAGCATGAGCCTGTCCGGCGCGGGCAGCTGCCTCAGTGACACGGGCACCTTGGATAGCGGCGGCGGCTGAGTTGGCGATCTGGGCGGCCTGCACGGCTTGTGCGTTCTGGATGGCACTAAGCTGAGCGGCTCCCACTGCGGCGGCGTTGTTGAGAGCTGCTCCCGAGCCTAGCCCAGATCCACCAGCGATGATGCCAGAGCCGCCGGCAAGGGCAGCGCCCGCGAGTCCAGCGCTAGCTAGCCCAGCGCTACCCAGTCCACCGTATCCACCATAGCCGCCGAGACCGCCGACAGCGATCACCGGGGAAACGATCCCAGATTGCTCAGCACGCGAGTCTGCTACTTTACCTATCGAATAGAACAAAGGATCACTATTGCTTTCCATTAAATAGGTACATTTTGTGTGCTCGTGGAAGAGAAACTTACCATCTGCAACGACTTCGTATGCCACAGCAATAACTAAGAGAATCTGGAAAACGTCATTACAATTAATACACTATCCATGCACGACCATATTTAATGAACTAAGAAACAAATACAAAACTGAGAAGACTGAATTATTTTTGATAAGTTTTTAATATATCCTATTGAGCTCTCTGTTTCTCAAGAGATCTTCATCTTACCGTAAGTCGAGACATTGCTACGGTTAATATTTTTGCTGCTCGATACGACACCACTAAATTGGACTGTAAACTGTAATTGTTGTGGCTACCTCCAATTACGTGCACTTTTATACTGCACCGAAAATTATTAACATCGAATTAACAATGCTAAACAGTTGTTCGATGCCGCCCCATTTGAATATCATTAGGTACTTGAGTAAAAACTAATCGACGAACGTTGGTACATATTGTACACAATCGCAGCGCGCCGGGAGATATCAGACCATGTCGGATGCACGCGCCGCATATCCCTTGTACGCACCAAGCGAGGTGCACTCGTGTTACTAGCGGCCCTAAATAATAAATATGAGAATCACCACAAAATTTAACTGTCAGGGATCAATATTATTTGAATTCAATGTAAGTTTACCGCCAAATAGACCCATAGTAGTAGTCCATAACATTGAAAGCGTTTTAAAGCTTGAGATTTGAAACAAACAAATCCCTCAATCAATAAATCGTTCTCGAAAGGCCCAATCGGTTCATTCATATAAATATTCATACAGTAAACCAGTTTTACTTTTGTTAAAACTGCAACAACTGAAAGAAACGGTTGCTTCACTACAGATACAGTAGAAACTAAGGATTGCGAGCGCGTCCTTTCCTGCGCCGAGTCAGAAAACATGACGATATTGTGCATCACCACTAATACGAACAACAATTTATTCGGCAATGATTTATAAAATTACATGCAAATAATGTTCAATTAAAGAAATGAACACGCTTGGCAAATATTCGTCTTTTTAGGGCCAAAATAGCAGCGCCTAAAACGCCTACCCTTCACCGCTTTCTATGTCTTTATGTTTGGAAGAAAAGGCTTAACAAACTCTGTCTTGATTGAAGGCACATTACTTGAAGTGTTTATGATTACATACATATTTTGTTGTTGAACATCAATTTGTTTACAACAGGCTTGACCCGTCTCAACTTCAGCGATTCAAGCAGTTACGCACTAGACATGAATAAAATATCTAGTTCCTTTAAAAACTCAGTCGCCGGTCGTCCATTGCGTGTCATTTGTATTCTGGTTGAGTAACACGATTTTGCAGAATGGTTATTTGATAAACTGCTTGAGTGGGCAATAAATCAGTATTGATTGTTCAAGATTTAGCTGCAGTACGTTCTTTTAAGACAGCTGAGCTGTTTGAGCATGAGAAACGGATTTCGCGTGCTCATATAAGCTGTGTTACAACGGAACATGGTGTCATAAATGTTATTGATTGATTAACAGACCAACTTAACTAAACTTTAGAATAAGTTCGTAATATAAATATAGAGTATATATAATGTTATGTCCTTAACATTTTCGTGTTTTAGGGCCTAGAATAAAGCCCTGGGGTATGACAGAGTTACAAAGCTACCAAAAATATAAAACAAAATATTTATCGGTTGTTAAATGAGTAAATAGTGGCTATACGTCAAAAAATGGAGTAATGAAAATAAACACATTTTAATTATATCTTTATTAAAATATTAGTCTGTTAGATTTATTTACACTGTGTGGATAACTTTCTTTATTTTCCAAATTTGAACGTCTCGATCAGCGGGCCGAACACCTGAGGTGTTTCAACGATCCTGGAAAAAAAAAACAAGATTTCAAATTTAATTTCCCAAAATACTGTGAAATTAATTCAATAGGTAGTTACATTTTTGTTTTAATATACAATGTTTAACATATATTGTTATTGTTTGCCTTGTTCAATAAGCACAGGCTTGCGATTACTTATCCACGGCTTTGAATCAATGGTGACGACCATACATAAGATGTAGCTTATTCTAGAATGATGTCTACGTAATACTTACTCATAAACAAACGGAGAATGATTCGAGCCAACGATCTCAAAGGTGGGTGCCACCTCCTCAACAGCAGTCCAGACTGAGGGCAGCTGGGGAGGTGCTGGCAGGTCAAAGAAGTCCGGACTAACATCTACAGAGACACTGCTGATAGGCCGGCTCTGGACCGGGAACTTAATCTATAAGATACAGAAATATTAGAACATAGATTGAGCTGTGGGTTTTTTCAACAGATGATGACGTCACATATCTGGTTACTAAAGATGGCCGCGTCTAAGTCAGGAAAGTTCGTTTGATGATAAACAGGTACCTATCAGAAAATTTGTTTATATAAAAAATCTGCGATCTATGCCCCTTATTATAAAACGTGGTGTAAAAAAGTACCGCCTCTAGCGCTAGCTTTGAACCATCTTCTTGAAAAAGTTTATGGTCTAAATCTAGTTCAAGAGCAGGAACATGGAAAGAGCCCATTTTATAATATTGTCGGATAAGGCAGATGAGGTTTGAATTTAATTTCGCAAAAGATTAATAAGCCATTAACTCAAAGTATCAGAAGGATTAACAGAAAATTTATAATAAACAAACAACAATCGATGACGTATGTACGTAACCGTTATTACATAATTCTGTACGATTTCCCTCGACGGAAGGGGGATCTTCCCTTCCTCGTAAAAGAAACTGTTTGCCCATATAATTATTTATGCAAATTGTGATTTGATAATAGGTGCGAATGAACTATAAGGTTGCCTCACTCTAAGGCCGTAGGATTGATAACATTGTATATATATCTCCAATGATTTGCATTTTGTTCATAGCTTGCTTGATCCTATAGCAGGAGACTAGTACTATTCTTGCTGCTAAAACTATTTTAATGCTATGCGATTTTTTAATTGTTCCTAATTATTTACAACGTTTCTTTTGTGGTTTTCTTATAATAGTTATTCAATTATTTGTTAACTAATAATTCGCAATTAATGATTTAGCAGATAATTTTCGAAGCCTGAGAGATATTCTGAGCTGCTCAGCCATTTTAAATCATTCTTCATAGATTCAAGTTAGATGCTCTACAGTATACTACTCACTTGGTCATATTCCACAACAACAGGCTTTTCAACGATTTTCTCTTCGATGATAGTATCCTGCACCACTGGTGGTTTGATGACGATGGATGGCTCGTAGACCACGGTCGGGTGAGTGAACTTAGCAGCTATCATGTTCAAGCCTGCTTTCGCGATGGTAGCTCCGATAGATAAGGCACCGTTGATCACGGCTCCTGCCATTGAAGAAGCTGCTGTCTTTAGTGCTTCACCTGAAATAAAAACGAAATGTTAATTAGAAAAAAATACTACTTATTTCATTCTATATTTTATAAATTTTAAATCAAATCAAAATAATCATGCGCAGGACACTACTATAAATGGAAATTGAACTCAAAATTTACTAAGCGATTGCTCCTGCTATCATTGAAGAACTTATCATGAAATCATTTAACTAATATGAAATAAATGGTAGGTATTTAAATATTTATTAGGCAATCTACATTTAGAGGGAAAAAATCCACATAGCCCGGCCGGCGGCAGTTTTGACTGCCGCCTGTACTGTGGAGAGTCTATAGTAAGTTTGCTTTTCATCAATAGAGTCATTAACTATACCTTTTTGAGCAGCTCCCTGAGCGGCAATGGCAGCAATGTCGTTAGCAGCCTTTACAATGGCATTCCTCTTAGCCTCTAAGGTTTTAGCGCCGATGGCAGCGATGTCTTCTGCTGCCTGGCTTGCCACTGCCTTAGCAGCTAGCAGGTTAATTGATACAGCGGATGGGATCAGGCAGGCGAAACACGCAACCTATGGGGGAAACAGGCCAGGATAATAAGTACAAGTACAAAAACGAAGTAGGATTGATAAACTTCAAATGATAGTCAGACCATATTAAGATTAAAAGAAGAACATTAGGCCTAAACAAAGACATAATACAAAGATTATGAAGTAGTGTAATTTAGCAGATAAGAATGAGTACCTACCTAGCTTTTTTGCTGCGTTCTATCAACGACTTATTGATTCGAGAATTAATAAGTTTGCAATTACATAGTCGATAGCACTTGTGGACTATTGGACCAGTGGTTTCTTATAGCAATGTTTCAATTCATGCACAAACTTATTCATATTATACATCTGTACTATTATCTATATATATATATATATATATATATGTATATATAGCTCTCTAAGAGACTGGTTGACACTTCCCGTGACCCAAAGACTCTGTTTGGACTACTTCGGACATAGAATTCACATGGCCGTTAAACATCGCGAAGCTGCACGGGCATTGGGCACGCTCCCAGTAGACAGCGAAATCTAAACTACCAAACTACTGCCAAATAAGCTGAAGACGTGGATAGCCCATTTATCGAGGAAATCTAGAGGCTTTTTTGAGGCACAGTGAACAAAGTGCCGTTTTGTGCGAAAAAAAGCACGGACATAAGTTTTCGACGGATAAAACTAACACATCCATTCATAGATTCATAACTCATGTTTGCAAAAATTAATCTAAGTTAGGTATTGCTAAATATTAATCCAAATAACAATAAACACGCGTAAAAACCCAAAAACAGTGATGTTTCACAGTTCGAGGACCTCACGCTACACAAACGCCCCTATCGGTGATTTCACACGCGATAGCCCCTATTAAATTGATGTAGTCATTGTTCCGTCATTGACAAAAGATAATATGAAGACCCATAATATGGAGGAAATACCCACTTTTCATGTGGATGCAAAAGTATATTTTTATTGTCGTTTAAATTTATTTAATGTTAATAAATTAGTATCTTGCCTGTCCTAAACATGTATAAACATGGTCTCCAGATTTGCCAAAGAGCAATGGAGCGTAGCCTTATGTGTCAAACAGATAAACCACATACGCGATACTGTCATACGTTCCGAAACAGGAATACTCGATGTGGGTCAAAAAGCAGCACCATTAAAATGGGACTGGACACGTTAGCCGAATGCATCCAGAAAGGTGGGCTAATATCGTCGCTCAGGGGATACCCCAAGACGGCCACCGCAAACGTGGTAGGCCCCGGAAGAGATACTACCACGCGCTCAAGATCGGGAGGTGTGGAAACAAAATGGGGAGGCCTTTACCCAGCAGTGGGACAACACAGGCTAAAGAAAAAAATACAAATAATAAAATACTTACCGATAAAACGACTAGTCTTAGCTCCATCTTGATAACTTTTTTAATTGATGACAAATGTACTTTTCAATGAACTGATTTCAACTGATGCCCCAATTACTTTCGATGGTGGTTTTATAGTAAAAGTATTGCAAAATTACAGTCATTTATAAATTGTTCTAATTAATTAAGGGTCCTGTTCAACTTGCCCAATACTTTGTGCTGTGTAGGTACAGGCATTTTAATAGTCGCTAATTCCCATTAGTAAGTACTTACTTAGGGAGCTTAGGCTTATAGTTTTCCATTACTGTTACTTTTATTATTCATAAATCATAATCCATAAATTGTCGAATCATAGGAATTTTAATAATTCGCCTTATAAGAGAAAAAACAGGAACAAAAACAGAAACAATAAAATCCCGGTCCACCGAGTTACGGAAGACACGTTAAATTGCTGAATCCCGTCTGTTATGTAGCCACTTTGGCAGACAGTTACGGACAGTCGCAGAAGCCAGAAAGTCTGACGTCTAGAAACCAGTCTAACAAAAAAGTGCCTCACGTAACTGGATTGAGGAAGTAAGATAGGCAGTCGCTTCATGTAAAACACTGGTACTCAGCTGCATCCGGTTAGACTGGAAGACGAGCCTTAGCTCAAGAAGAGGCTAGGCTAGATGATAATGATATGGGACAATCTCTTTCCGCTCTCAAATTCTGTGGAAGTGAGAGTATTATATTTACAAATGGTGTTAGTCATACCTAATACAGTGGTGAAGCGTGTCAGTATGTCAGTCATGAAATGGTGGTATATGCTAATTGGTTCAGCAAGTGACAACGAACGACACGGAACCATTGAGCTGCTGTTCACACTTTATTTTTTTGTCTCAAAGTTATATAAAGATAAGGTCAAAAAGTCGTGGTGGCCTAGTGGTCAAAGAGCCAATCTCTCAAGTGTGAGGGCGAGGGTTCGATTCCCGGTCAGGCAAGTACTAATGCAACTTTTCTAAGTTTGTATGTACTTTCTAAGTATATCTTGGACACCAATGACTGTGTTTCAGATGGCACGTTAAACTGTAGGTCCCGGCTGTCATTGAATATCCTTGGCAGTCTAACCAAGGGGTATCGAGTTGCCCGGTTAACTGGGTTGAGGAGGTCAGATAGGCAGTCGCTCCTTGTAAAACACTGGTACTCAGCTGAATCCGGTTAGACTGGAAGCCGACCCCAGCATAGTTGGGAAAAGGATCAGCATAGTGAGGAGATGATCATGGAAGTTATATAAAGATAAAAAGTCATTTATTCAAAGTAGGCTGAAAATCGGCACTTTTTGAAGGTCAGTTTTACAAAAGACAGCCCCAAAAATGCTCGCCCTTCATCACTTCTTATGTGTTATCGCTGGGAATAAGGAATGGTGGAACAAACTCCCCAGCAACATACTGTAGATGATATAGAAATCAAAATTACGACCTTAGATTCAAAAGTAAATTGATCTTGACGGACCTGTAAGACGATTATACCGTGAATCATTCCTAGTAGCTAATAATGTTTTAGATTTTTACATCCGTATAGAATCAAGTATTTATACTTATCTAGGTATGTCCTTTCTGGAATTCCTGGACCTATTTAAAAATAACATCTATTGCCTAACACCTTATGACGTAGCTAAATAATAGATACTTTTAATAACTCACGGGTTACCAAACTATAATCTAAACTTACAGCACATACCTAATCAAAACATACTTTTTATAAAAAGCTCATAACGGCTTCTATAAGTATTATTACATACCAAAATACATAACAGTACTCAGGCTATAAGCAGAAAACTTAATTATAATATATACAAAAAAAAATCTAAAGCTTTTTGTTTGTACGAACGAAATGTTAAGAAAGAATTGGATTTATATAAGTAATTCTTCATGTAAGATCACCTAACTTTTTAACCGACTTCCGAAAAAGTAGGATGTTCTCAATTTGGTCGTAATTTTTTTTTGTAGAAGTTTATTTACGAAGGTTGTAAAAATAAACATAATATTAAAAGCGAATGAACAAGGAGAACTACAGACGTTAAGACGCAAAGCCTCGGTGCAGAGCTAGTGTATAATAATGACTATGACTTATATAGTTTTTTTTTTTTTTATCAGTTGCCGAGCAGGTGAGTGTATTGAACCGGCATGAACCGTAACTTATTACCGAACTATTACGAACACAGACAATAACTTAACTCTAAAGACTAATAGCAGATAGGTACCTATAAAATAGCAGAGTACGTAACTTCTTACAGCCGAAATTAATAACCTATCTATCCTTTGTTTTGCTTACTAGAGAGTGAATTTTGACATTAGACCCATATAATTTCTGTCCATATAAGTCGTGGTGGCCTAGTGGTTAAAGAGCCAACCTCTCAAGTATGAGGGCGTGGGTTCGATTCCAGGTCGGGCAAGTACCAATGCAACTTTTCTAAGTTTATATGTACTTTCTAAGTATATCTTTGACACCAATGACTGTGTTTCGGATGGCACGTTAAACTGTAGGTCCCGGCTGTCATTGAACATCATAGACAGTCGTTACGGGTTAGTCAGAAGCCAGTAATTCTGGCGCCAGTCTAACCAAGGGGTATTGGGTTGTCCGGGTATCTGGGTTGAGGAGGTCAGATAGGCTGTCGCTTGTAAAACACTGGTACTCAGCTGAATCCGGTTAGACTGGTAGCCGACCCCAACATAGTTGAAAAAAAGGCTCGGGAGATGATCCATATAATTTGTGTCAAATTCCTATCTCTAAGCAAAACAACGGATAGATAGGTTATTAATTTCGGCCGTTAGTCGTCTAACAAAAAACCTTTTATATCGCCTTAGAGTGAAAACCAAGTGTCAAATATTTTACATTTCAAGAGGAAGATACAGAACGTTCCCCGCGACGTTATTTTCCTAAAGAAAAAAAAATTTTGGCAAAAATGAATTTCCAAGGCGAGGAATGTGGGCAAAAATACAATTAATATCCTTAAAAGAGTCATCGACCATCGTACTGTTAGGTACTAAATACTTAGGCATACATGCCTCATTTTTATGATGTAGTTACCTACTTATTTATTAATAAAGGTACACAAATGAACATATACCTACATAGAGCCGTGGTGGCCTAGTGTTTAACCCGATAGGGCACATATGTACATCTACTTCACTCCATGGAATCCTATTTAGCGTCCTGGAATCTACATATGTAGATGTACCAATATTATCTACCAAATAAAGTAAACATACTAACTAACTTACAAAAACTTTCTCATACCAAAATAAAAAAAAAGTTTAGAAGAGTTATCGACTCCACAAAATCTTGTGCTTTGTAACCCATTTTTCTGTCAACAAGTATATATAAGAAATTCAAGTTCATGGCGTTTTCACTACATGTGAGTAACCCTGCAAGAGGTTATTTACGAATCTATCGTATTTCTGTATCGATAAGTTTTAAAATTGTTTATTTTACTCAAAATGGATAACTATAGGCGTCTTTTAATAAAGGTAACAATCATTCCATGTCTTAAATTAATTGTACATTGCGTCATGTTTCTTTTGTTTTCTAACAGTTTAATCATGGTGTTTTTAAAAAAAATATAATTTTCATAGATCGACCGGTGCTTGCCCTTGGCAAGCATAAAAGTAGGACTAATGAAATAGTCAACGTAACCTAACAGTTTAATATTTTAAAAAGTTTGATTTGATGCTTAATTTTTTTTTAATAATATACCGAACTATCTTATTTAAATCGTAAGTAAAGAATTTTCTTCAAAATATTTAGAAAAGCTGAACTTATTATAATTAAAAAATACATTCATAAATCGAATCTACAAACATCCCGTATATTTAAACTTTTACTTTTATTTAGTACCTATTTAATTTTAGTACTGTAATCTAAATTTTATATTGACTAATTACCATTTTATCAAATAACAACATGCACATTTGTTTTTCAGATAATAATTTTGACCGCCATCATTGCCATTCTACACGCCACATACGCGGACGCGAAAAAGATGAAAAAACATAAAACTAGTATGAGAATATCAAAAAGACATTTGGAATATTTAGAAAAAATGCACAATAAAGCGAAGAGAAGCACGTATGCCAGAAACTGGGGGAAATCCAGCTATGGCAATGGCAATTACGGTTTGCCCCCGTACTTAGTTTTTAATAGGAAAATTGGAGCTTATTACCCATATTTCCAGTACCCCGAAAACAACATACGACGGAGTATGCGGAAATCCTATAACACAAGAAAATATAGCTGAACTTTTTATAGAAATTGATGAGCTAATTGGATTCGTGGAAACAACTAAAATGCTTTAAACACCATCTTTATTTGCAGTTTTATTGCTAATTCTAAGGAAACAGAACTAGTTTCTTCATGGTTTTTAAAAAATACTACAAAATTACTGTCTGAATGCATAATAAAATATTGTTCAATTAAGTTGAAAAAATATGAATCCTGCTAGACATATTTAGCGAGATTCGTGTTTGAACCATTAAAGGTTCCACCTATACAAACATATTTACGCACAACGAATAGATAAACGATTTAATTTAGTAAAAAAAAAACTGGTAAAGTCTTAGAATAAAATTAAAAAAATACTCAACGATCGTAGACATAGTATAGACATAGAACACCATGCGGGCAGTGACCAGAAGCAAACATAAAAATATCATCTATGTAAACACACGCACAGTTTACCATATCTGGTGTAAATATAAATAAATATATAACTTCATTAATACATTAATAACCAGTCTTTCAACTTAAATATAAATACACCAACAAAAACCAGAAATTTGTCTATGCTTTGACACAAAATAAATAAAGTTATATAATTATTTTGTTTTATTTGTTTGTTTGCATTGAACAGGCTCCGTAGATAGTCAACGCATTTCAAAAAATCTTTCACTGTTATGAAGCGGTACTATCCTCGGGTGACATTGGCTATATTTCGTCCGGGTACGGGAAGAAATTCACCAAAAACGCGGGCGAAACCACAAGAAGCAGCTAATAGTTAAATAGATGTAATTAATTATTACATTACTTTGTAATCATTTAAGTAAAGTAAAACATCCATACTGCTAAAGTAAAAATGTAAGCCTTACTTCGTATTACATATTATTACTACATATGTTTTACTCAATATAATTGATAAAATACATAACACTGTTGCATCAAAAGGACATTTAATTTGTACATTAGCTCGCACAGAATGCCTTTATTAATTAAACTAGAAATACAGGTTAACGTAGGCACATCAGGATAGCGCTAATGGCAAATAAGAAATAAATGAAACTAGAATCTTGGGTTTTCTTTTCTCCCGGGATAAACCCGAGTGCAACCCAGTCCATTACCCTGTATATTATACCTGTATGTTAAGCTAGGTACACACTAGGCGATCCAATGTACGCTATACACATTCTCTGTGGAAGTACACGTAACCTACTAAGTGAAATGGGAACGTCTAGTGTACAGACAGCTTTAGTATACTTAAGCCGCATTTTGACTAGGGGACATTTGTTCCCGGTTCCGGGACTCTGTCGCTCGACACGAAACGTGTCCCGCCCGATGTCGCCCGACGTCGCACGGGACAATTACGGGTCGCGAAACTAGTCGCTTTCGCCAAGTTTTAAACAAGGGAAATGTCGAGCGACATTGTCCCAAAATGTCATGGTGGCCTAGTGGTTAAAGCACCAGCCTTTCGAGTATGAGGGTGCGGGTTCGTTTCCAGGTTAGGCAAGTACCAATGTAACTTTTCTAAGTTATACGTACTTTCTAAGTTTATCTTGGACACCAATGACTTTAAAAGGTGAAGGAAAACACCTCGAGGAAACCTGGACTATAAAGTCTGAAATCACTAACCCACATAGAGCAAGCGTGGTGATTAACGCTCAATCCTTCTCCGTGTGAGAGGAGGCCTGTGCCCAGCAGTGGGACTATAAAAATGCTGTGATGATGATCATGATGATTGTCCCAAAAAAATTGCAGAGACATACCAGGTCAATGTTGCGCGATATGTCCCCGCGACATGTGTCCTAGTGGAAACGAGGCTTTAGTTCTACATCTATTCAACAGTCATAGCATCGTATTCGATGGCCTAGCTAGAGGCTAGAGCTTAGTAAACAGGAAAATGAGTAAATATTTTTAAAGTCTATGTTCTAAGAAGTAAAAGCTAAGTATTCAGTCTAATTCCGATGTACCAGCAACATAATCATAAACAATACTATTATCAGATACTCAATGGTTCTACTACAACTCATTATTAATGAACAAACAAATATTCTTTAACAATGAGTACTAATTTATCTGTTTCTCACAAATCTGATATTCTACTGAAGATGCAATTAAATTCTCTTCTGGACAGAATTTATTATCTGCCTAGCTTTTTCCCAAGCTATACTGGGTTCGGCTTCCAGTCTATACTAATGCAGATAAGTACCGCATGTTTTACTTGGAGCGACTACCTATCAGACCTCCTCAACCCAGTAACCTGGGCAACCCGGAGCCCATATCTGGTTGTAGTTTTCTGGTTTCTGACCACCCGTAACAACTGCCAAAAATGTGCAATAACAGCCTGGGCCCAGTAATTTAACGTGCCTTCCGAAACACGGAGGAACACGTCATGCCAATAAGGTCACCCATCCACGGACTGACCGCGCTAGGAGTTGCTTAACCTTCTGATCGAGCGACTTGTGTGGCTATTATTAGCCTTAGGTGGTCAACATTGATGAAATGAGAATACAAAGCGCCGTGTTTTGTTGATTTATTTACGATAACACGAAATGATGCCTAAGGTACCGGGGAAACCTGTATTTCTACTAAATATACGTTTTTTAGGTAGGTTCATTAGCATAACCTGAACCGCGGTATCTCATGTGGCGGTGCAAGCTTAAATATAGGTATTTCAATTATTTGTAAGACTGCGCTAGCGCAACTACATGTCCCACCTTATACTTATACAAAAAAAGATTCTACTTACAAGTACTATTAATAATATTTTTAACATGTACTTATTCCACTTTAAATAGCAACATTGCATAATTAGTTATGTCCAAAATGTAAAATCAAACAAACAGAACCCAGTCGTTTTTTTTATGATAAGTAGTCAATATATTAAACTTGCGTATACTTTGAACAAATTCAACGCGTCAATTTTCCTTATTTATTTATTAAGTCCTAAAAACATTTCACATTCTCATAATAGTACAGAGCTATACCATAAACATGTTAGCAAGTACAAACCCAATTATTAATATAATTATAATACGATCCTCATATTTGTAACGGAAGCATAGTCATTCTCACAAAAGGCCAAAATCTTACACCAACCGCATCACTAGTGTTTGAAAAACAATTAAGTTCTACTCGTACGGGTCCAGCTGATCAGCGCGATCCTTTGAACCCTATCCGAGTATATAAGAGATGGCGATCTCTCCAAGGACATAGTCGTTGGGTAACTGTGCGCTCTTAACATTGTGATACTGGCTTTTTTTTACACCATGACTAAGTTTGTGGTGAGTATTTTGAACAGATATTTTTTGCGTTTTTTTGTACGTCTGTCTACAATAGAATAAATACTATAGTATAAAGATAGACCAAATAATAATTTGGAAACTTCTAAAGCAGTGACAAAATCTTTGAAGTACTGGACTGATTTGAACAAGAAGTTCAGTGTTGTGTAGCCCATTTATCGAAGTAGGTTATCTTTTTATCCGGGTGCCCTTATGATGAACAATCCAGCAAGTAAAAAAGCTGGCTGAAGCTAGTTAGTAAATGATAGAACCTATCTTTCAGAGATAGAGATTTAGATTATTCCCGAGTTTATGCATCTGTCTGATATGAGCAGTGCCATACTAAGTGTTTTCATCGATATATCTAAAATGTTATTAAGTATATCTGTTTATACATTACAAAGAGGAGCTTCTTTAGGAACCCAAATAAATATACATAGATTAGTGTTGTGAAAAGTCTAAGTTTAAATTTTATTGCACGTAGCATAAGTACAACATTTTTGTTTTATTCTGAGCAATAAATACGATTAATCTCGCTTGTGGCTGGTAAGTTTTACTTATTTTCCCAGCACAAGTCTCATTAGGGTGTTGTTTGGTCTTAAAAGTTATTAAGCCATTAAGCTTATCTATGCAGCTTACCATATTTCTGCTGTTTATTATTTTCAATTAGGTATTGGCACTCAATAAATTAATTATGTTGTCTATCGCTTAGTTAAGGAGTTAAATGCACTTTGAGAAACGCCGTTAAAATTTTTTATTAAAGATTGTCGTTTGTTGTTCCAACTTACAAGCTCTTAGATATTAGAATGGTTATGTAAAACTAGTGCACATCTCCTTCTAGATGTTTGAGGGGGTCTAACATATATTTTTTTTGCATTTCGTAGCTTTAATTAAAGTCAAAGAATAGGTTCTATACTTAGCTTTTGGAATCAAAGGTAGAGAAACCTTGAAATAAAGCTAGCGAGCAACAAAATGGTGAGATCAGCCGACATCGAACGTCTAATATTACAAGATTGATTTGTAATATGACGTCAATCGATCCTAATACTCTTCCGTTTAGTTTTTTTGTTAATAACAACTTACTACGAATATAATTTGGAGGTGACGCATGTATAGCGCCAAGTTTTTGTTAGGTTCGAAAGTCCACAGTCAGTACAGACGCCAGCACATCAGGTTACCCGAAACTGTCAAATTTTCCCAATCAACTTTTGGACTTTATGCTTCAGCGTTAAGGTTGAAAATCCATTAAGGAAATTTGACAGATTGTTGTAGCCTGATGTGCTGGCGTGTGAACATCAACTAAATAGCTATTCACTAAGCTTAAGAAAACGTTTTAGGTAATCCGATGCTAAAATAAGGAGTCCGTTTGACTCTACGGTAATGTACGAAAAATAATAACTAGTGTTTCTACTATCTTTCCATAAATGATTCTCAAAATTAATAATTCATCCATCTTTTATCTTTTGCAGTTAATCACACTGGCGTTACTGGCAGCCATGGCGGCTTCAGGTAAATACATCAACTCAGCAGAAATTAATGATTCTCCTTCAACTAAATTTCACTGAATACTGAAATAAACTGAATGCTGGAATCCATAAATGAAGATAAAATTGAAATTGACGTTAAAATCCTTAGTCATGGATTGTCTCAATTAAACAACATCTAACAGTAAACCAAATTTTCCAGGATACGCAAAACCTTACGGTGGCTACGGTGGCTACGAGAGCCACGGAAGCTACGGTGGCTACGGAAACCACGGCAGCTACGCCCATCACGGTCACTACCCTCATCACGACTACCACGGGCACCATGATCATGACGACTACAACCAAAAGGACAAATATGATCATCACAAATACGACCACGATAGTCACGAAAGCGATCACCATAAAGATAAATATGATGAACACAAGGTTACTTATGACCACCACAGGGAGAAATATGATGACCACAAGAACAAACATGAGCGTGATGGAGTGAAATATGATCATCACGGTGACAAACACGATGACTACAGGGAATATCATCATGACGAAGACAAATATGATCACCATAAAGAAAAATACGACGGTCATAAAGAGGAACTAGACCACCTTGGGGATAAACATGTAAATAAAGAAAAACATGAACAGCACAAACAAGAATATCATCACACAGAAGATGAATATGATCACCTTAAGGATGAAAGTGAAGATAAGAAACATGATCAGCATAAGGGTGGACAAGACCAGCACGGGTATAACTATGACCACGGAGATAAACATGACACTCAACAACATTATGTTGAATACATCTTGAGCGAAAGTGAACATAAGCCGCACCATGATCACAAGGACAAAAATGAACATGACCACTCTGAGCAGAAGCTTGAGCTACATATAGAGGAACATGATCATCTTGGGGACAAACACGAGCACAAAGAGCTGCATGATGAACAAAAGCATATTATTGACCACGCTGGTGACAAATATGACCACAAGGACGAAAGTCATAAAGAGCACAAACATGAGGAACATATAGAGAAATACGATAACCATAAAGAAGGGCAGGATCACCATGGTGATAAACAAGACCATAAAGATAAACATGATGAACACAAACAGAGTCATGACCATGCTGGTGATAAGCATGACCACCACACAGACAAGCATGACCACCACACAAACATAAATAACCACGCTGGTGACAAATATGACCACAAGGACGAAAGTCATGAAGAGCACAAACATGAGGGACATAAAGAGAATTACAATAACCACAAAGAGGGACAGGATTACCATGGTGATAAACAAGACCATAAAGATAAACATGATGAACACAAACAGAGTCATGACCATGCTGGTGATAAGCATGACCACCACACAAACATAAATGACTACGCTGGTGACAAATATGACCACAAGGACGAAGGTCATAAAGAGCACAAACATGAGGAACATATAGAGAAATACGATAACCATAAAGAGGGGCAGGCTCACCATGGTGATAAACAAGACCATAAAGATAAACATGATGAACACAAACAGAGTCATGACCATGCTGGTGATAAGCATGACCACCACACAGAGAAGCATGACCACCACACAGATAAGCATGACCACCACACAAACAAGGATGAACACTATAAGATATGCGACAACTATGATGCAAAATATGAGCACCACGAAGAAAAACACGAGAAACATGAAGAAAATATTAAACCTGTGGTTGAAAAAGTTGATGAAATTAAACCTAAACCGGTTGTCACACAAAAAGAAGAACAGGAAGCATTGATCCAAATATTTGGTATAGACACAACGGTACAAGGTATTGATGACGAAACTACTGGCTCTTTACACGAAGCGTCAGCCAGTGTTCATAAAGAAACAGAAGCTGCAATTGGTCAGAAAGTCGAAGTTAGTCATAAGGAAAACCAAGCTGAAATTGTTCATGGCACTGAGGGCCACAAAGGTCAACACCATGGTGGATATGGTCATGGATACCATTCTCATGGATATGGTCATCATTGAGGCTGTTTATAGTAACATTTAAGTTATGGATGCATGATTATCTCGTAAAAATAATTAAATATTTATTGTAAGGAAGTGTCTTTTTTTTTATTTGTTGTTTTGCCCATAGATTTCAGAACTAATAAACACTCAGTTGAATACGCTACGTTTGTAGTTACGCCAATATTTTTTTACCCATTTTGGGTGTTCTTAAAAGCATCCGAGAATCATAATTTTATATCGGTGCATCCCTATATCCCCATCAATATCTTGTCACAGAATTGAATTAAAAACTTATTGCTTCAAAACATAAATACTCATTGACAATTTAAAAAAAAGGCCTAAAATTTTCTTCTATTCCAAATTCGAAATTTCTAATAATGAAAGAAAATGCAATTTAATTCAGTATAATTTTAAAATCCATCATAAAATCATATTAAATTTTAAAATTTGTAAAAAATATTTTTCTGTTTTCGAACTACATCAATATTAAATTCATAAGAAATAGTACATATTAGATATTTATAGTTTCAATAGTATTTTAATAGCAATAATCTATACAAGATGTTCGGCTTTGGAGGTAAATATTCCTATTCGTGACTTTTGAGCTATTTGTGAATCATCCACGTCAGTGCTACATTGTGAATTTAAATCTGAAACTCCACTACTTAAGCCAGCTTAGTCTTCGCGATTGTTTGCTTCCACGATTAAACCGCTGAACGAATAAGTTGTACATAAGTAAACACATTTAACTTTCCAGGTTGCGGCGGATTCGGTGGAGCCCAAGGCTTCGGTGGTCCTCAGGGCTTTGGCGGAGGCTTCGGCGGCCAGAACTTTGGAGGTTTCGGCCAGGGCATGCAGGGCGGCATGCAAAGCGGATTCAGACCCTCTATGCCGGGCCAAGGAGGGTTCGGTGGAGGACAGCAATTCAGTAGTGGCCAAGGCGGCTTCGGCGGCAACCAAGGTTTCGGTGGCAATATGCAGGGCATGCAAAATGGCATGCAAGCGTCACGCCAGGTTCAGGGTCAGAGCCAGAGCGGCTACAGCAGTCAGCAAGGAGGCTACGGCAGTCAGCCCGGGTACGGCGGCGGCTACCAAGGCGGATACGGTCAATAGTCCAGTACTGTCCATTGTGCATAGCTTTACTATAAGTGTAACAAGTTTGTGATTAAAAGTCAGCGTTATCGTCCTGTTTTGTAATAAAACGTTAGTTGAGTTGAAACATGGTTTTCTTTCCACTGCCGCCCTCGTTAATTGGAACTGCCTAAGCTGAGATCAACAAGTAGGTCTTGTGTCCGCGGCACATTCGTCAACCTGCAAGCAAAACTAGTATTTTTTTTTTTCATGAATAGAGTACCTGGTCAACGGGTGATATCGGAGATCATAGCACCCGCATTGCGGCGTCCAGCAGCGTCGCGAAAAAAGCGGGAGTAGGACAAGATGGCGAGGTTTTTACAAAGCGGAGGTAGGCCACGTTCACACGGCGACCATTCGATTCGATATTTTTTCACGTACCTATACGGTTTTACCGTAAACGATGCGATCGTTCACACGGCAACCATTCGTTCGCCGTGTGAATGTGGCCGTACAGTTTCACATGACCGGCTCTCGTTTCCAATCGTTTCAAGCTTTCGCTAGCCGTTTCAATAAAGCTGTCCCAAACCAGACCCGTAGTTCCTGAAGGTGTGTCCAAATAAAACGCGGCATTCAAGCGCGCGGCAGCCACGAGCTACCTGCCGCGTACGGCGATCGTCGCGAACGGTTTAAGGCCTCGTTTACGGAGACGCGGGGCGTCCCGCGTCGCGTGTGGCGTGGCGTCTCGCGGCGCGTCGGACGTTTCTTCTGTTTACGGTGGGGCGGCGCGTGAAGCGGCACGCATCATCGCACGCGTAAACACAAACATATGATAACTAGTGGTTTCGTTTATGAAGGAGCGGGGCATACGGATTAGTGGTTTACGGCGATGCGCCCGCCGCGTAGTCCGCAGCGGCGCACGCGGCGTCGTCCACTGCGGCGCCCGCTGCGGCTACCGCAGCTTTCTTGTATCCTGCCAGTCTTCTGTCTCTCCTTCCCCTTCCTTGCCGCGTCCTTCGCGGCGTCAACCATCGCTTCATCCGCCGCGTCCTACGCGGCGTCACCCGTCGCTTCATCCGCTGCGTCCTTCGCGGCGTCGCCCGTCGCTTCATCCGCCGCGTCCTACGCGGCGTTGCCCGTCTCATGCGACGCTACAATTCAAACAAACGCGAGCAAAAACGCTTCTCCTTGAACGCTCCATACATCGGCGTATGTTTGTGTTACCGGCGGCCCGCTTCGCGCACCGCGTCGCCTGACGCGTCGCGTCTCCTTAAACGAGGCCTAATATCGGTTCGCAAGTGGTTGTGGTGTGTGGACGGACGTATTTTATTAAGTAAAATGGATAACGAAACAGCACTACGTCTTATTGAAATATATGGTTCCCATAGTCCATTATGGGATCATATCGAAATAAAGAGCGCAGCATGTCACGGAGATGCCGCGCAGCACTGCCGCGCAGAAGGTCTAAACAAGTCGCGCGGCAAATTTGTGTCCCGCGAATGCCGCGCGTAGCTGCCGCGCACCTTGCACGCCGTGTTTGGACACACCTTGAGAAAAGAGCGCATTCAAATATGAAATATTATTTTAGTTTGTCAATTCTCGTCGGTCAAAGCTGCTAATAGATTTGGCAAGGCTATAGAATAAAACTCCATATATCGTAAAACAATAGTATTTATTTTTCATTGTATTACATGTCGTCTATTTGCATTTGTCATAATTTTCGACGTTACGTGTCTCATTCAAACAACTAAAGGCAACTGAAAATCAAGCACAATATTTTCTTTATATAAATCTATCACGTATGAGAAAATCTAATTCTGTTTTATTATAGAAAAATACACGTCCTCAGTGCTTTAAACGCCTAATCTATGACGAACGCACCACAAATCTGAAGAAAGGCGTGTGTGCAAACGATACTCTATTTACTAAAAATACCACTCCCAATTTTAAGGCTACAAACTATAGTGATAAAATTTTTCAATATTTGCAGTTACGCCTTTCTTCATCGAAATGGTACAATTTATACCTTTTTATCGTTACACTGTGCATATTAATTAGACTGTGATCATAAAATTACATTATATTTATTACTTTATAACAAACGCACCCTCATAATGATGTTATATTTTCCGATTATTAGTATCACTATGATTTAAATCTTACTTCTGTCCAAAATAAATAAAAAAATCCAAACATCTAAATAAATATCCATTTAAATTCTACTATTTACAACTCTAACAATTATATACACAGATCAATAATTTATATTATGTAATTAATAATAAATCGAAAAAGCGTTTTTTATCTATATCTCAACTAACATTAAAGCATTATAGAAGGCGAATAAACGAACACTATTATTACAATCATAATTATTAAGGTTCGAGCTATCCTCGGCGCCGCCATCTTGTATTCAAACGTAACCAATGATACATAATCAACAGTTTACATTCATTAATCGTTACCCTGTCGTTAAGCGATATAATCCAAAATAATTTAGTAACAACTACGTCACATAAAGATTTTTTTCATATATTAATAACTTGTATTAGATACATCTGTTAGTTAAACAATGATTATGAGCAATAATTAAAAATTATGTTATTTTAACGGCCATGAAACAAGCGTTTTTTATAACCGGGTAAAGAAAGTCGTTTTGTCAATAACCAGTTACGCGTGTCATCATCACTGAATAAATATGTACTACATCTAAATTACTAATTATTGCTATATAGATTAATTTTCAGTTCATAATGATCTTATTTTGCAAACAACATAATGTTAGTCACAGATAACAAATATTTTATAAGTCAAAATGCAATATCTGAGTCCAAAATACGTTAAGTTAGGGGCAGACATAAGTGCGGCTGCCTAGTTTTCTTTTAATCGCTTATTTCATGGCCACACGTCAACTATAGTTCAAACACAGTTTAACTGAAGCCACAAACAATAATTTCATATTACTTGATAGAACTATTGTCAGTGGCAACATTAAATTTTACAATGAAATGGTAAAATATTCAACGCACACATTGTAACATCCATATTTATATCTGACAATGAATAACCAATTGCAAGGAACCCTTAGGATTTGTAAATATACCGATATGAATAATTAATTTAATCCACGAATACTTCGTAATACTTCAACAGCTGTGCAATAACACATTCATAATGTGTACAAACATTCATAATTTAAATAAACTACAAACTGCAGCTAGCTGCAAATAATAATAATAAATTGTAAAAAAAGAAAAATTGTGCATTCATATAACAGTAACAAGGTAATTAAAATAATACTAAATAATGATTAGATGTAAGTTGGCAACCCGAAAGTTTCGATGACGTCACGAGACGACAGGTTTTATATGTAGGTGGGGCAATGTTCTAGACTGGTGCCGCAGGCGTCGCATACCTTTGCGTCTCGTTCGTTGACAAGCGTGCAAGCGGGACACTCGCGGCCGCCTGAACGCAACGGCTGGATTTCAGGTCCTCGTTTCGACTTTCCGCACATCTCACACGCCTGCATGCTGCCTCTATTTAAATACGTGCACGTTCCACATTCCCATTTGTCCCTTTTCACCTCGCTAGGCCCGGTATCTGGCCTCTCCCTCTCGCTGTTGTGTTGGCTGGGCGTCCGGCTGGCGGGCCGGTCGCCATTTTGTTGCGATTGCTTCGGTGGGGAGCGTCGCACGTGGTCTGTTTCGTCCAGTGATACTATTAGTTGTGCTTTTAGGTCGTAACTCGATGGCTGTGCGTTTGGAACTGGAATAAAAGACACATTCAATGAGTATTGGTAAAATGTTTGACAAGTTACATAGTAATTTTGCTTGTTTGAAAAACCAAAGCTTGTTTGAAATGTTATACGACAGACACTCACCTGGATTACTCTTGGAACTGTGCGCGTTATTATGGATCCCATTCTCCAAAGCTTTGGTTTTTGGCTTGTCTGCCTCAATGGCCACTAACTTTAACGGCTTTTTCACCTTCTTAACTTCAGCTGTATTAGGCCCCGCCCCGTTCACTGCGCTCTGTTGCTTTATAACCTCCTTTCTTTCTTTAATATCCTTCTTGGTTAATAGCTTTACCTTATCCGGCGCAACTTTGGGGGTTATCAACGCATCGGCCTTTGGGTTCCCTACAGGTTCCTGCCTTTTCACTTTCACATCAGATTGTTTCCTCGCCAGCTGTCTCGCTCTCTTAACTTCTTGTTCCTGTTTCATCCTCATCAAGTTCTCCACTTTCGCTGTTCGGTACACCTCCTCGTCGTAAGAACGGTCGAGGTTCAGAGCTTGTAAGCCGTCTTCTAGATCAAGGGTCGTCGGTTGGTATTTTGCCCTTCTTTCCTCTCTGTCTAGCCTGTCGAGCGTCCTCGAATCCCTGTCGAGAGACGGCGAGAACCGACTTCGTCCATCCCCTTCTTGGTCTTTGCTGGATAGATTCCTAAACACATAATCCCAGCTCTCGTAAGTGCCCATACCATCTTCTTTCGCTTTACTTAGAGCTGGTTGCGTATCTGATCGTGGTAAACTCGGCAATGAAACGTCACTTAAACCAGATTTCGACGTACTATTTCTTCTAGAAGATTCTGGATTTCTCTTCTTGTGACTCCTTTCGTCGTCCTTATACCTTTCAAATTTACCGTTCTCGTAAACAGAGGGGGTGTCTAATTCGATGAGTTGCGCGGTAGGGACAGCGGGGTACCTGTACTGACCCATCGGCGGATATCCGTTAACGGGGACTGTGGCTGCGTGCTTTATGGGGGCGTAGACTGGAGTTGGAAGCATGTAGGGAGACTGTACGGGATAGTAATAAGGGACCCCATATGGGGTCATTACAGGGATGGTGCTGCACTGGGGAACCGTGACGGGAACATCGGGGTGCACGTGTTGGGGTAATGGGTACACCATGTGAGGTAACATGGGGGGGACCATGTAGGGGGAGCAGGGCAACATCTGCGGGGGCTCTGGTGACGTTTCGTCGCACACGTGGCTGCAGTGTTGTGTCCCGTGGTATCGCTCGTCCACTAGACGATTTCTGTAGCCGTCGGAAGGTATCGTCGTTGGTACGTTCGAGTATATTTCTGTACCTGGAATACAAAAGTTTTTAAATTTAATTGAAATGGTTGCTTTTTCTTTACTTACACGTAGTCAACAAAGTTTCTAGGATTTATATCATGGTAATACCACTATAATAGTCAAAATTTTTTGGCAAAAATTCTACATACCATCAGTATAGCCGCACTGCTTCCTGGCGGGCGTGGCGGCTCGTTCCCGCTGCACGTCGCGCCACGACAGCCGCCAGCCGCGCGACCACGCCTCCTCCCACATTTGTGACATTATCTGTAATACGAAAAATACTACGTGAACACATTTAATATTATTTGGGGTGTCAGGCTAACACGTGTGCTAAATATTTTGAAGTATAGAAAGTCTAGAACGCAATCATTCACAATGTCAATTACATTCTAGAGTTATTACCCTATAAAATTATTTTAAACAATAGCACAGAGTTTGTCGTAGTCGTTATACAATCGAAAACAAAGTGAAACAAACATATTTAGCTTAACAAACATATCTGCAGCCTACAATGATAGAAAGCCACTTTTAAATTAAAAACAAATTTAACCTCTTGACCTCCTCAGTCACGTATAGATAACAAGACAGAAAGTGTCCAGCACGCCACGGTCATGACTACATGACAGACTTTTAAAGTTAAAAAATAATAGCCAGATTTAATCGATATAATTCCGAACTCACAACTATATTGTAGGTATTTATGGATGAATTCTTAGCTTAGCGCTGAGGGCACGTCCCTCCTTTTTTGACGTGGCAGTTAAAAGGTACACCGTAATTATCTACAAAGTACAATCCGTATCTAAATTTGCATGTAGCCATTATGTATTACCTACTTTAAAATAAAAAATGTTTCGAATAACGTAACGGCAAATGATGGCTTTTGCGGTTATCAAGGAATGCAGTTATACATATACATTCTACAACTACTTGTCTTTAGATATCATGGCATACACATTATATATCGATCACGATACAAGAGTAACAAAATGATTACGATTTTATATGGAACACCACTTACACAAGAATTCTTTAACAATTTTTTTTAACACAAGATATTTGAACGACAATGGATATTACACTAATCTAGAAGTATTTTCTATATTAAAAATTCTACTCACTTCTAACTCGAGCTGCATGAAGGAAAGACTACCAAAACGGACTAAACCCTCTATTTCTATGCATTATCTTAAAAAAAACGTATAGAATTCATATAAAACAATCCTTATTACATCATCTCTCGTAACCTAAAACAACGTAAATCCTACAATTGCATGTATTTCAATAACATTCTATTGTGTCTGAACTATGACAATGGCTGATCGATTTTTTCAGAAATATACCAAAGCAAATTAATAGTAAGTACCTAATATTTTGAAATGAGTCACTTGATAGTGACGTATGTATATCGTACAGACTTTAAAAGTTAACGACTACTAAGGGCCAGTTTCACAGATAAGTTCCAGATAGTTTATCTGGTAGATAGTGGCTATCCGTAACCTGTGAAACTGGGCCTTAGTCTTGTCATAATGAAGTTCTGCAAAAGAAATATGCATAAGTAGCAACAAATAAAGTACAGACGCCAGCACATGAAGCTACTACTATCTGTCAAATTTCTCTAATAGATTTTCAACGTTAACCATTTAACCAAAAAATAGATAAGCAAATTTGTCAGTATCGGGTAGCTTGATGTGCTGGCACCTGTACCATCAAGACGCTAATAACAAGCATGTTATATTTACCTGACATTCACACTGCGCGATGAGTGCATCCCTCGACACGGCCGCGACCATATCGGGACATATGGGCCCGTCTAGCTCGAGCCGGCCGGCCCCCACCGACTTGTAGCCCATGGCCTGAAGAAGAGTTTCGGCCCCAACCATGTTCGCTTCAACCTCGTGTTTGAAGTAGCCGCAGTACAACTATGGAATTAGTTAAAGGTTAACATAATTATACAGCTTTGTAAAAGAGAAATGCCGAAAAGTATTATAATCTAAAAGGTGATGACGATAAAAATCTGTTTAATGTACAGACGTCAGCACATCGAGCTACCCGAAGCTGTCCAATTTTCCCAATCAACTTTGAACCATATGCTTCGGCGATAAAGTTGAAAATCTATTAAGATTTGACAGCTTGATGTGCTGGAGTATGTACAATGTTTACGAAATTATGTATGCTTGTAGATCAGACTTCATAATATAAATACTTGAATTTAAGATTTTTTCTGTGTAAAAACATCGCAATGCCATATATTTTTGGTGTAAAAAATCCATGGTACTCACCCGTATAACCTTATACTCCTTCCTCCAGGGCTGTGCCAGCAAGTTGGCGGCATACCTGGCCAGCGCCGCCCACCCTAAGCCAGCGCGGTACGCACTGAACTCTGGCAGCTCGTTTATCGTCCGTTGGAACACTTTCCCCGTCTCTGATAGTCCGAATTTACACTCATGAGGCACTAATGATAGGTACTCTATTATGTAATCTGGAATAAAAAAAAAAATAACATCAGTTATTTATGATTTTTTCGGCCTTACTTTCTATGTGGACAAGACAGTACCGAAATTATTTCACAGAAAGCTCCTAATCATTTTTGTAGCGATCTAGAGTTTAAAGGTTAGTTTGAAGCATTTTTCTTATTAACATTCTAATTTCTGTTTGAATTGTATAGTGGACCGGAGGTTATGAAAACCGCTTCTCGCAAACCAATAACAGGATTCGAAACCTAGCACATTTCTTTAGGAAATTAATTACCTCCTATTGGATTTACTAGTTGTCATTGCAGACTTTCGAAAGCGTTCGAAATTTTAAACAATGCCTGTCTTTAGAAAACTTTCACGAATAATGGTAACAATAAGCGGAACTTTGCTGCGTTTTTTTAGTACTAAAATGCTGGTGGTATACATACGTTGACCAATGCCGACTTATCCAAAGAAGTTAGGATAATGAACGTACTCTAGCCCTTTCATAATATGCCCTACTACGTCCTATAAGGCATACCTTCAAGCTTCTTCTTCTGCTGCAACTTGTCAGGGCTGTCGTCGGTCTCGAGGTAGCTGTAGTGCGCGTCCTCGATGCGGCGCCACAGCGTGGGCAGCCGCTCGCGCAGCACCGCGTCGCCCATGCCGGAACACGACATCACCATCACACTTGTGCCGGTCAGGGGTCAACTGTGGAATCAAAGGGGGTCCATATAAATAAATGTATGTGCGTATATGTACACCGATGTTTGAAGAAGAGCCGTGTCGATAGTCGATACGATCACGTCTGGCGTGTGTTTTTTCGAAGTCTTGTATTTTTTATCAGGTGTCTAAAGTTATATTGAAGTGGCAACAGAAACTGCCGAATCTTAATTGAAGAGTTTTCTGTTAGAAGGAATGAAAAATAGAAGATTATAGATAAGATATAGAATTTAGAACAAATGAAAAATGTTCCACAGCAATAAGAAAGACCCTACATAGGCAAAATTTAACGTATCCCAAGAACTAAAAGTACTTTTTAAAGACTACAAGTATAAGATGAGATTACTAATATTTCATTACTAGGACAAACGTATCTCGTTTCTCTTTTCACGCATGCCAATCGTGGTAACAGTTGGCACAGTAACTAAACCGCATCACAAACGCTTAGAGAAGAGTAAATCATTTCAAACTACTGAGTAGTTTTGCAGTTCAACCTACATTTCTTTCGAAGCAAGCAGTTAAATATAACATCGAAAATAAGTTCACTGATATCTGACATTTAAATGCTGTGCAATAAGCATCGAATGTTTTTTAACTACTATAAATTACATGAGTAAATAAATAGCGTGAATGACTTTCGAGAGCATTGCTTGTTTCATCAATAGCAAAAAACGGTTAGTACAGCCTATATAATCAAGGGTTTGATAATCGACAAACTATTTTGTTAATTAGGCCAACGTATACATGCGTCTGCAATATAAGGAACCAGTTTACCTATGCTTAAGCCTACCAAAACAGTCTCTGAAACTAGCCCCTGATTCATCGGTCTCAATCTGAGTCTTGACTCATTAAGGGGTTGAATTGTTATTGTTGTTTTGAAAGATATATTATGCCAATAAATCATACATCTACACAGAAAATGAAGCACAAAAAAACTTACAATATTATTTGGGAGAACACCTCTCCTTGCCACATTAAAAACTATTTCGAATCCATGTCGAGAGTAATTGAACCAAAACACCTAACAAGCATGAGTGTCTGTTACACTGTCAACGCACTTTTATTTACTTTTGATGATATACAATAAAATCGTACACAACCCGCTATCAGAAATACAGAATGGAATGGTATCCATGACGACAAACATTGTTATCAAACAAAGAACATAATCAGAGAGGTCGTACGCAACTTTAATACGAAGGAAGAGAGTATTAAAAACTGCTTCGTGTAGTATGTAGAACAGGGCACGGAAATGCAATGATTATAATAAAGAATAACATGCTTTGTTTCGTGTCGTTAAGGTTTAAATTGCACTGATGTGTTTGTAAGCTCTGGCAGTCAGGGTCAAGGCAGACTGCGACAGAACGGCTCGCGTCATTGTAAATGTTTTCTTTGCTTGTTTCTACTGCATTGATCGCATTGTGATCCACTCAACATTATAGGTACCTACATAGCATATGCGAAAAAGCTTATTGCCCTTCACGATCGCCAGCTACCTACGGATATCTGGGGAAGAATTTAAGTATAGGGTATCTTCTTTTAAACAGGAAGGCAAACGCAGCTATGTACTTATATGGATTTTGTTTTACTTCCTACCATTTATTTCCTATTGAAACGTATATAACGAAGCCTGTTACTCTTTCACACGACAGCCACTGAACGAATAGGAGTAAAATATTATCTGCACGCGTCGATTAGGAAACGAAATTCATGATAAACATTTTAACCCAGAAAATATTCATGTTCCATATAACTACCGAGAACAACTAATAGAAAACGGCAGTCTTCAATAAACACACAAGTTGTTAAAAGGACTAAAGTATTGCCGTTCCGTGCTTTGGCATACACGGAGCATAATAAGGGGGGGGTCGCCAGTCCCGGCAGTCAATCAGCCATTGAAGTGCGGGGCGCACAATACGGGACTGAGTCATACAAGCATTGTTCATCAAATACATTGATGTCGATACTCTGTTCATTGATGACAATGCGGGAATTATGTTACTTGATATTATGTTGCATGTATTTCAGTATTATTGCGTTGAGTATTGATGA